>OY757921.1:70351863-70414363 GCA_963585895.1 Sepioteuthis lessoniana | reverse complement strand
CAACACGGAATATATATAACAATATATATTTATTTTCTCGACGGACGCTTGTGTGAAGTAGGAGCAGTCAGGAGAGGAATTAGAACCGTTCGTCTATGAGGCTTGAACTCTTCGATGTAAGTAGACGATGGCCGAGACAACGCACACAGGGCCACGACGAGACCAGCTTTCGTGAACAGAGGAATTTTTTCACTGTCTTCCGTTCAATTCGTCGGCCTTATATTACCTTCAAACTCCCACGCGGAGATATGGACACGCCTTCACGCCCCCGCAATTTCTTCCGATATCTGGCGATCGGGATGTGTCACTTCCGCCATCTTTGGAATGGCATGTGTGATCGTCATCGAGTGGAAATAACTGTCATGCAGTTCACAGGTCACTCTCTTTCGGTGCATCACTTTGTGATGGCACAGTGAGAATTTTTTTTACCTTGTCTCATATTGTCAGCCAAGCTGTATTTTACAATATTACCAAAAGGATAGGCCATGGAATCGTCTGTTTGCTTTTAACATTCGACCCTCGGACGAAAGAACAGCTGTAGGGTAAGACTAGTAAACGCCACCAGTCAAATACTGATTGTTCGTTCGATGTATCTTATGTTCTAAGACCTATTTCCTAATCAAACCTCTTGGTGTGTTTCTCTTCTTTTCTCTGTAAACTCGAATATGCAGATTACAACAGATTTATATTGAGAGGAGGCCTAACAAAAACCAGCCCTCACACACAAACCAAAAATGAGGTTAAAATGGGCTAAACAGAAACAATCATAGCATGTCGACAGTTGGATGAAGGTGATATTCAGAAATGAATCCACACTGGCCTAGGTAATGATGCTTGAATTTTTGTCGTGCTGTTCAAGTGAAACATTCAAAGATGAGTGCCTGAAGAAAACAAGTTTTTTTTCCAAGTTATTCAAGGTATTGAAAGTTATTTAAAAGAGCAGTGAGGTAGCCATTGTTCTCTCTATAATCAATGTTCATTTGTACATTAAAATTCTGGTTGATTTTCTTGTTCCATTTATAGAAAATTGGTTTGATGATGAAGTTATCTTTCAAGGGGATGATACATCTTGTCACAGAGCAAAGGGGATAAAACACTTTTTTTTAAGGAAAAGCATCTAAAATCAATAACATGGCCAGCGACCAGTCTGGATCTGGACAAAATTTCAAATTTATGGGAAAAATGGAAAAAAATAAATTAGCTCATGAGAAGACTCCATCCCTCAAAAAATATCTATTAACTGCCATTCACGAAAGTTGGAACCACTTTAATGAAGAATATTACTTTAAATTTGAGAAATCCCTGCCAGAAAGAATTATGGCCGCCATAAAATCTCGAAGAAGAGAAACTAGGTATAAATTCTAATTTTCTTTGTCAATGAATTCTTTGATAATTTCGTCAATATTGGATGATTCAATAATATTTTCTTCGTCATGGCACAGTAAAATATGCCATTAATTTAGATAATCTAATATAGTTTATTTAAAGCATATCTTATGAAGCCAGAATGTTCAGCTGTTAAAGAAAAGGTTTTGCGTCTTATTTGCTATTTGTATATTTACTGTCAATTAAAAAATAACAAAAAAAAAAAAAAAACAGCAACAAAAAACAGGTAAACAGCTTCTATGTGTGTTTATTCCATAGTTTTTGCCGGGGTAGTCTAACTCGGCTCTTTAATTTTAACCGATTACCGCTTAATTGCTATCATCATCAACAACAAAAATGCGTTACTAATGGGAAGGTTCATCGTCTACTGCCATACCAACAAAATCCATCCCTGACATTGTTCGCTTTAAACTAGTTGTGTAAATGTACTAATGGGAAGGTTCATCGTCTACTGCCATACCAACAAAATCCATCCCTGACATTGTTCGCTTTAAACTAGTTGTGTAAATGTACTAATGGGAATGTTCATCGTCTACTGCCATACCAACAAAACCCATCCCTGGCATTGTTTTCTTTAAACTAGCTGTCTAAATGTATTGGAGTCTTTGGTTCACCAATACATCATTTATTATATTTGCGCCTGCCTCCAAAACTATTCCCAGAAATGAGACTTGGCTCACGGTCGGGAACCTTTAGTCTCGAAGAATTAGAGAAAACACGCACAGATATGGCAGATAGTTTTGTTTTGTTTTTTCTATTCAATTTAAGATAAGAAACTTGAATATTATCTCTCGTCCGAGAAATACATCTTTATTTTTTTTAAAGAAAACAAAACGATAATAAGATCAGCAATATTTTATTCATTATTTTTTTATCTGACTTTATTTAATTTAATTTTATTTTATTCTGTTTTTGTAGCGCAGATTTGAAAAAAATACATAAATATCTTTATCTGCATTGAAACGGAAATAAAGTGAATGAGTATTTTTCTATTCATATTCAATATATTTCGTTTTTCTTAAAATTCATATATGTCTATCAATGATGACTGAATTGGATATGATATCCGACAAAATGTTAAGGTTAAGGGCTTAAACACCCAATGTTGATATTAACACCGCTTTGGGGGAGATCCTGTAGCGTAGTGGTTAACGTCATATACTGCGATGCTATAGTAAGTGAGTTCGAACTCCAATCATGCTATTACGTTCATTTTCAGACTGAGATTCTCCCTTATCCCCCTAGCTATGGGTTTTATAGTACCATTAATGTTTCTCTACAAGAATGTATTTGGCATTAAATAACCCACGAAGGTTGATATCCCCTTAAAACAGAAAAAAAACCTGTTTTACTTCCTGTGTAATGTTTCGCTCTTCAGCATAAAAGCATTTTTAAAAACAACCGGAAGGGTTTTGAAACGCTAAATACTGATATTGGTGTTTTATTTATCATATTTAAACGTCTCGTAATATTATGTGAATATGTGACAACTTACATATTATTCTAGCACAATTACGTGCGCCTTCCGCAGGGCGCAAATGTTAATCCAATAGAATAGTATATCAAATTAGAAAGAGGGCAGTCTACAAAATTTAGTTGCCCACTTGCTGGACTCCAACGTCTTAGTAAACGAGTCTGAACTCCAGTCGCGCTATTACATTCACTTTCAAACTAATACCCTTTGAGAAAGGCATGAACCTCCTTATTCCCCATTATATAATATTAAACAAAGGGATCGTTAACGTAATTTACAGGCTAATGAGCGGGACTGCAACGTCGTTGAAAGTGATTTCGAACTCCAATCGCGCTATTACATTCAGTTTCAAACTAATACCCTTTGAGAAAGGCATGAACCTCCTTATTGCCCATTATATGATATTAAACAAAGGGATCGTTAACGTGATTTACTGGCTAATGAGCTGGACTGCGACGTCGTTGAAAGTGAGTTCGAACTCCAGTCGCGCTATTACATTCACTTTCAGACTAATACCCTTTGAGAAAGGCATGAACCTCCTTACTTTTTTTAGGAAGAGTAACGAAACTAAATAAGAACGCCTATAAAAAAGATTATACACATTTCTATTTTGATTTAATCAATTTCCGTCTAAGATTATATGTAGGATGGCCGGAAATCTGTTTAAGAATAAAACAATGATATTAGAAATCAATAACACAAATTAATTCCTGATAAAATCCTATTTAGATAAAACCAAAGAGTCGACATCCTCACGCTAAATGATGGTTCTCTGAAACTGGTGAAGTTCACTTACCTTGGAAGCAGCATCTCATCAACCGAAAATGACATCAACACGCGACTAGCAAAGGCATGGATAGCTATTGATAGTGTATCGGTCATACTTATCCTATTGAATATAACGCAGTTTTTTTCCAGGCAGCGGTCGTGACTATATTGCTCTATGGATGCGCCACGTAAACGCTGACTAAGCGTATAGAAAAAAAAAAGCTTTACGGCAATTACACAAGAATGCTGCCAGCTGAATTGATCAAGTCTTGGAGGCAACATCACACAAAACAGCTACTGTATGGCCATCTACCACTCATCTCGAAACCCATCCAAATTAGATGAACCAGACACTGCTGGAGAAGTAAAGGCGAGCTCATTAGTGATGTACTCCAGTGGACCTCTTCACACGGACAAGCAAGGTTAGGGTGACCAGCTAGAACCTATCTAGTACCGATACAGGATACAGCATGGACGACCTGTTGAGAACGATGGACGATAGAGATGGGTGGCGAGAGAGGATCAGGGAAATCTGTGCCAGCGGCACGACACGACGATGACGATGATGATTAATAAAACTATTATGTAAATCAGCCACATCACAAACTATGTAAACCTTTATTTCTTTGTGATATATAACACGTATTAAAAGGATTTTAAACGCATCAATACCCTGGGTTTTTTGGCATTCATGTCAGATGTATGGTATTAAGCTGATTGCCTGCTTGACAGGGTTGGCCCCAATCCTTGACGCTCGAGACGCCTCGAAGATGCCGACTTGATCAAGTACTTTATATCAAATAGGACTGGTAAATATGATTATATGTTTCTTGAGCTACGTATCGCAAGTCGAGAGTCAGAACGTAAGACCTGAAAGAGGGCGAGTCCTCTAAGTCGCAAATTATAGAGGCACTATGTCACAAGATTTCTCTGACCAATCAGGTTCTGGAAATTATTTAATTTACCGACGCTCCACTACTTTTGTTTCGGGAACTAGTGAATCAGGATCCAACTTTCTAGAATTCTTTCGCACCACGTGGTCATCGACGGCCATTTGAAAATATAAGTGAGTAAATCCTTTGTGTGCAGGAAGCAAATTTAACTCTTCAAGACTTTAACCGAAACATCATTGATGTTATGTTAGAAATACGACTGTTCGATTAATTTAAAAGGTGCTCGGTGGCGTCGTCAGTTATGTATTTTAGCTGGGTCATCGGGGGGTTTGGGGTCTTTCAACATAAGACCTCCAGCTTGATCCAGATCGGAATGTTCACTTACCGGTTCGCCACGAACGATAGAACACAAACAGCAAAATATGCTTTTATAAAGATTCGGCAACGTAGAATTTGGTTTCTACTCATTTGATTGGCTATTTCGGTAGCCAATCAGTTTGCAGAAAAGTTGTTTTAAGCAGGTCTTATATTGCTGAGTGTTAAGCAAGGAGGTATCAAGTACCATCTTTATAGTTTTTGGTATGACGCGACATGGGGTTGAACCCAGGTCTTCTGGAGCATTGGCGAACACTCTACCCACTAGACCAATGAGCCGGTCAAAATATGAATAAAATGAAACCTAATTCTGATGAATATGGTTGAGCATAAGAAAAATGTTTATTTCTATAAACTGAATTGATCCAAGAATATAATCAGATTAAAACTCATTTAACAGTTATAGTGAATAATTATCTATGCATTCGGCTTAAATATCAATGATATCTATACAAACCTACATACACACGTACATACACACATACCTATGTAAATAAATAAGATACTAATTAAAATTAAACTATGATTATTTAATAACCATTGAGAATTTAACGGAATTAACGAAGGGAATTTTGAAAACGGTGGTGACGTAGTTTCAATATCAGACCGACAGACAGATACATAAACTTTATGGTAATAAGATGTAAATGTAGTACTACTGGTAGAAGTTGGCTACCGTAGTCGGGTGCGACCAGAAGGCTCCCTTTTCAATAGCTACTACACCGAAGTGTAGGGGAAGGCGCTACTCCTTTCCCTGGATTGCTCCACTTTACCCTTGATATGTACCTTATATTGCTGAGTGTTAAGCAAGGAGGTATCAAGTACCATTTGTAAAGTTTTTGGTATGATGTGACCTGGGATTAAACCTTTGACGAACACTCTACCCACTAGACCAATGGGCCGGGTCCGTATTCAGACTTTAAGAGTTTTAAAGACATCCTTTGTAACTGAAATTTATTGAATGGAAAAATTTTTAAATTTGTGTTTCATACATAAAGTTTATTTGATACTACTGTTCTATTTAACGATATTCTATTTACGTGACGCTGTTGATAAGATTTCGAAATATTCTAAAGATGTTTTAAAATCGAAAATAGCCTAGTCGGCTGGGGGTATAGAATACACTGACTGCATCCGTGGCATGTTGACCTATGACAGAGCCAGATGTTCCAGCTGTGTAAACTATGTGATTGCAGGACGCACCTGTGTAAATAAACGGAAGTACGTCACGTGGTTGATAACCGGAATACGTGAGGTTGTGAAATTATATATACACTGCCACTGCAGATACGGGCGTCAGTCTTCAATCTGGAGTCTAGGGTTTTGATACGATCAGTCATGGAGACTGTCTGTAAGGTAGAGCCAGGACCCCCAGTGGTCCCTGGCCGGGAAACAGAAGCTAAGATGTAAAGCCCGGAAGAAAACACAACGTGGTATGGTCAAGAAAAGAAGTTATGGGTCAATATGGCAGTTTGCCTATGTCTCCCTCCGTCTCTCTGTCTCTCTCAGACATACACCAGCTATGACCTTTTTCGAGAAATAAAGTGTGAGTGTTATATTTTTATAAAGATGTGTCATGCCTATCCCCTCATGTTCGTTATGCTTATTCATTTCTTCATTGGTACTCAACACATCTTTGCAGTGGGATAAGAAATGCCCACCCACCCAACGAGTGTCTTTGCTATTACATTAATTAACTGATGTTTAGGTTTTAATACTGGAGGTTTGGGGAATTTACGGTGCCCAGTCATTGTCATTACTCCTAGGTTCACGGTAATGCGTCATGGTTGTACCTATTAGGGTCTCACGTATAGGTCAAATAGAACTGTTCAATCTTTTATATGAAACCATTTAAATCTGAGCAAACAAATTGTTAATATTGAATTGAATTACACTGGTCAACAAAAACATCTTGAAATAGTGTCGAGGCACTATCTTTTAGCTAATTTGAGGGCGCTGAATCTGAAAATGACCTTACTTTTTCTTGGTTAACTATCATTTTTGCAGTCGAGAAATGTTTTATTTCTGGAAAAAAGCATTTATTTTTCATTTGTTTTCTGTATATATGATATTGACCGATAGCAATATTTCTCAAAATAAAATCATAGAAACCTCTCAATTTGTATTTGATCAAAAATATTAGTCAGCTTATTGAAAAACACTATTTTTGTAATCAGACCTTAAATCTTTAAAAATAACACGACTGAATATACAAAGACCAAAATATTTTTTCATCAATTTTGATAAACTGACAGCAGAAATAAAACCTTCGTAAAGATAAGACAAAGTAAAGTTGGTGACTGTAGTCGAGGGTGACCCGAAGGCTCCCTTTTCAATAGCTACTACACCAAGGTGTAAGGGAGAGCGTTTGTTCTTTCCCTGGATTGCTCCACTTTACCCTTGATACGTACTTTATATTGCTGAATATTAAGTAAGGAGGCATCAAGTACCATTTGTAAAGTCTTTGGCATAACGCGACCTGGGACTGAACCCTGGTCCCCCGGGCCATTTGCGAACATTCTACCCACTAGACCAATGAGTCGATAAGTAAAGTTGGGATCTTAGTCGAGGGTGACTCGAAGGCTCCGTTTTCAATAGCTACTACACCGAGGTGTAGGGGAGGGCGCTACTGCATTCCCTTGATTTTTCCACTTTACCCTTGATCCTTACCTTTTAATGCTGAGTGTTAAGCAAGGCGGAATCAAGTACCATTTTTTGAGTCTTTCGTATAACTTGACCAGGGATTAAGAACAATAGTAAATTTTTTTCTCTTTTTTGACTGTTGTGTTCAATGTTATTCAAGTCCCTTTTGATAATCCATCAATAGTCAGCCTTCATTTGTTTGTCTCTTGAAGCGCTTGTCTCTTGAAGCGCTTTTCCATTGTTTTGATATCCTGCTGGAATCGTTCTCCTTGCTCATCACTCACATCACTTGAATTATCTGGAAATTTATCTGAATGGCTATGTAGAAAATGAACCTTAATACTCATATTAGCGCCTATGTCCTGTAGACTTTTCAACGGCTTTTCCACTAAACCCCTTGTAGTTTTCGGTCAGGCGATTGCCAAAGAAATTTTTCTCCACGTCATCAAATGAGGGGCAAGCGCGTAATTCTAAGTCATTCATTGAATTAACAAATTCATGATTCTTAATGAGTTTCCTAATGTTATGGTGAAACAATTTTCGTGATGTTCATGAACAGGTGCATTCAATTAGGATGTCTTTAGATGCAGTTTCTTTCCAACTGTGACAACAAAAGCACTCAATATGCTTGGTTTCCTTCCGTAGTGAAGGGACAAAGGTGATGGGATAAATTTCTAAATACTAAACAGAAGATTTTAGGATTTCACATTTTTTCCGTGTCACCTTGATTATCAGTGTATTACTGATAAAGTGCATTACTGATCAAATTTATCCGTGAATTTGAATATTGGCGATAATCTTTTTTTTAAATCGGTACTTCTATTTGAAATTCTTTGACTGAAAAACCCTTTTTTTTATAGATGGTTTATTTCAGATAGCTGATATAAATTGTTCGGCATACCTGAAAGTTGATGGGTTTCTAAGACCTTTATAAACTAAATTTTGCGATTAGCCAAGATCGTAAATAGATTTTTTTCAAAAGTGAGCAATTACAATACAGAAAAAATTATACTTCCCCTTGACAACGATAGTCCTTTTCAAAATCAGCACCATCAAATTAGCTCAAAAAATGTATTTTGTTTCTTGGCAGCAAATGTTATGCTGTATTTTGTTTGTGAAATAATGCTTAAACTATGCGTTTTAAATGTAAAGGCACGCTTACTCTACTATAAAGCCAATTTGATATTAAGCCTATCCACATGTCAGCGAACAAGGCAGAATGTTTTTGAATATCTTCTATCGAATAATTTAAAAATTCGTAAAGAAAGCCCTAACAGTAGTTTAGAAGAAAAAGCCTAGAACGCCTAATGCTACCACAGCCCCACCCTAAGAGAAAAAGGAAAAAAAAAAAAAAGCTCTATAATTCCTGAAGCCTGCTAGGTCCCCAACTGTAGGAAGAAAAAAAAAAAAAAAAAAATGAAAAACCCAGGAAAAGTCCCGATACAGCAAAAAAAAAAAAAGTATAAGTCAGTACTAGTGAAAGTCATAAGAAAGTACCTTAATGTTGGACTTTAAGTAAGTTAAAACTTAAAACAAATTCCCCCCCCTTTTTTTTTATTTATTATTACTATTATTATGTACACATGGGAAGCAGCATGATGTACGTAAAGGTATTTGAATAAACCCATGGACGACCAAACTCAATACCCAAATGGGTCCTGGACGTGAGCTTGACTTTTCGCTCAGGATCGCCAGTTCGATCGGGGAACTACTGCTGCTCCTCTATAAGAGTGGCTTCTATAGAAGAGAATAAAACAGCCATCGAAAGATAACCATGACCCACACTCAAACCACTTACACAAACCGCATCGCTCTTCGCGCGGGTAAAAAAGGGGCGCGTCCTGCTGAGGTTGGAGCCCTGGCCTCGGTGTTCGAAAAATCAGCTACAGAGCTCAAACAATCAAAACTACTAAAATGCAAGCAAACACTACAAATAGCCACATTTAACGTAAGAACCTTAAATAGAATAGGACAACTCCCAGAGCTAATCGCATCGGCCGAAGAACATAAAATAGACATAATATGCATACAAGAACACCGATACACGCACACAGAAGATATCAAATATCACGAAACTGGCAATGGATGGTCGCTCGCCACTGTATCCGCATGGAAAAACTCTGTCAACGCCGCAATAGGAGGGGTAGGATTGCTTATAGGACCTAGAGCACTAAAAACGCTTAATAGCGTTGAGAAAATACAGCCTAGAATGATGGCAGCTACATTCAACGGAAACCCCAGAGCAACAATCATCTCATGCTACAGCCCCACCAATGTTAGTGAAGAAAATGAAATAGTCACCTTCTACGATGAGTTATCCTCATTAGTGCGTAGCATCCCGAAACACAACATGCTAGTCATTGGCGGAGACATGAATGCACAAATCGGGAAAAACGGAAACAACAAATACAGCCTCCACAACACGTCAAATAGAAATGGGCAACATCTAACAGATTTCATGATAGAAAATAGATTAGCATGCCTCAATCCAAACTACCAAAAAAGAGAGGGCAAACTATGGACATACACGTACGCAAACAATACTAAAGCTCAGATAGACTACGTCCTTATAAACAAGAAATATACGGTTAAGCCTACGAAAAAACGCCAAACGAACAGCGACCACCAAACACTATGACTGGGCCCTATTAAACAACAAAGATGTAAGAGATAAATACGTATTAGAATTAAGAAACAGATTCGAAACACGACAAGAAAAGACGGAAAAAAGTACACCAAACGACGAATACGAAAATTTCGTCAATGCACACCTCGAGGCAGCAGCAAAATACATTCCAACAAAAACTAAAACTAAATATAGAGTCCCATGGGAAACTTTAGCGGTGAGAGAAAAACGTGCACTAGTGAAAACAGCCTCCAAAAACTATCGAAAAAACCCAACAAACACAAATGCCTTAAAACTAAAAACGGCACAATATCAATTAGCAGGCATATATATAAAGGAACAGACAGAATACATTCAAAATCAGATAGATAAGATTAGAGACTCGGTGGAAGATAGACAATCTAGAATTGCCTGGCAAACAATAAACGAAGTGAGCAGAAGAAAGAACACAGCCAAAGCAAAACTTAAAGCAGCAAACCAACAAGAAAGAATAAAACTGTGGAAACAGCACTTCGAAAACTTACTTGGAAACCCACCAAAAATAACACATGAACCAATCACCAGAATAATTAGCAAACAATTAGACATTAAACTTGGACCGTTCACACAAGAAGAACTCGACTCGGTTCTCAGAAAAATTAAAAATAGGAAAGCTGCAGGGCTGGACGAAATTCCCCCGGAAGTATGGAAGACCAGACAATTCGACGACATACTGCTCCGACACTGCAACGCAGTATACAATCAAAATCCGATAGATAGATGGACGAAGGGATGCATACTCCCCTTCCCTAAAAAGGGGGACCTCGGATTAGCCAAAAACTACCGAGGCATAACACTTACATCCATAGCTGCCAAAATCTACAATGCCCTACTGCGAAACCAAATAGAACCCAAAATCGACAACATACTTAGAAAAAACCAAAATGGCTTCCGAAGAAATAGATCCACGACCTCACAAATATTAACCATCCGCAGAATCCTTGAAGGTCTACGGGCAAAGAACCTACAAGCGACATTAATATTTGTCGACTTTACCAAGGCTTTCGACTCCATTCACAGAGGAAAGATGGAACAAATCCTACTAGCGTACGGCATACCTAAAGAAACCGTAGCGGCAATAACGATTCTCTATAGAAACACTAAAGTAAAAGTACGATCACCAGATGGAGACACAGAATACTTCGACATTGTAGCAGGAGTACTACAAGGGGACACGCTGGCTCCGTATCTCTTAATCATTTGTCTAGACTACGTACTTAGAACATCGATTGACAAAATCAAAGAGAATGGCTTCGAACTGACGAAGAAAAGAAGCAGAAGATACCCCGCAACAACAATTACCGACGCCGACTACGCCGATGACATAGCGATACTGGCAAATACACCTGACCAAGCCGAAACACTTCTGCATAGTTTGGAACGAGCAGCAGCAAGCATAGGCCTCCATGTTAATGCACACAAAACGGAATATATGTGCTATAACCAAACGGGGGACATCTCCACTCTAAAAGGAACCCCTCTTGAACTAGTAGACAAATTCACGTACCTAGGAAGCAGCGTCGAATCAACCGAAAAGGACATCGAAATGAGGTTAACGAAAGCATGGACAGCTATCAATAGACTATCGACTATATGGAAATCAGACCTAACCGATAAAATGAAACGCAGTTTCTTCCAGGCAGCGGTCACATCGATACTGCTATATGGATGCACTACATGGACGCTAACAAAACGGCTGGAGAAGAAACTAGATGGCAATTACACAAGAATGCTGCGTGCAATCCTGAACAAGTCCTGGCAGCAACACCCCACAAGACACCAACTGTACGGCCACCTGCCCCCTATCACGAAAACTATTCAAGTTAGGCGAACCAGACATGCAGGACATTGCTGGAGAAGCAGAGATGAACTCATAAGAGATGTACTCTTATGGATCCCCACACACGGCCGCGCAAAAGCAGGACGACCAGCACGAACGTACATTCAGCAGCTATGTGAGGATACAGGTTGCTGTCCTGAAGACCTACCTAGGGCGATGAACGATAGGGAGGAGTGGCGAGAGAGGGTCAGGGATATCCGTGCTGCCAGCACGATATGATGATGATGAGTATTAGATTATAAAAAATTATGTCTGAGAAAAAAATCTAGCCGGCCACATGCAGCACTTGATTTGGCAGGAGTGGAGAAGGGAGAAGTAATCCCAGACATTGTGACACCAAAAAGTGACTTCCTCCTTTTGTCAAACTACTATTTGACTCATCAGTACAAACTCAGAGACCCAAACTGATAGCACGAAAAACTTAAGCTGGCAGATTGGTTTCGTCACTCGCTTCTTGAATGAAGCTTCCCAAGATATAAAAATAAATAAAAGTCGACTACTGAATTTCTACCAAGAAAATTCAACTGAGAGAAAATTCAATCGAAAGAAAATTCCATCGAGAATTATGCGGAAAAGAACCTTTTTAAAGAAAACTCGAATTTTATGAACTTTAAAACTTCTCAATAAAACTAAGAAAGAAAAGAAAAAGACTTAAATTCAAAGAACTTTGTTTCGCGGACACTCTCTCAGATAAATTTCCCGCAAATTGTACTAAATATTTGTTACACTTTATCTTTTCTATCTCTTTCTTTCTTATTTCTAAGTATAAAATTCCTTTTTTAAAACTTTATTGTCTGTGTTATCTTTTGGAACCAATATCCGAACTAGAAAGCTGCGGAACTTACTGTTTAAATTTACTGTTTGAATTACCGTTAATGGCACTCTAAAGCCCCTTAAAAACATGACCCAGTTAAATACTAAACTTGGCTTTAGTGTCACTCACATTCCTAAAAATTTTATTCCCTTTAAACTTTCCTCATATTAAATTTTTTTTTTATCCATATTAATCTTTTTAAGATACCAATACGAGAAACCATTCAACTGTGAACAAATAAATAATGACTGCCTTGTTCAAAAATGTTACCTACAAACTATCTACTTTAAAATTATATTTAGTATAAAAAACGTATAAATAGAATTCGGCATTAAATGACGATAGAGAGTTGATATGCCATAAAACAATATGACCTAAGCAAACCTTAAAATTTGAAATAGTTTTTTTCTGTAAAAATATTTGTGGTCATAAAATTTATCAACATCGTCATAGAAAGTTTTGTCAGACGTCTTCAGCATCCAGTTGATTTGGCTGGTTGTGTTTTATGGCATATTAACCTTCGTGGGTTATTTCATGTCAAACCCTGTTTATGTTCAGATATATGATTTGTAAGCAAATAATTTGTAGGTAAAACTATTCAGAAAATAACCCAGAACTCAGTCGTTTCAACACAAATGGTTTCAAGTATTGCTATCCAACACTAACATTTCTATCCAGTATCAATTTTGCCCAATCGGTTGGGGCTGAAGAATACACTGACTGCTTCTCTGTAGAGAGGTAAGACCCTCCAAATCAGTATGCTGCATATGGCACTAAACAATCTGGGGGTGACGCTCAGGTAATACTGGAGCTTTAGGAAATGCGGAGTCTCCCTTTATTGCCATCGCTCCGCGGTTCACTCGGGCCCGGAGTGGTAGCACCTGATAGGGTCCTATTTATAGGTCAAATAGAACTAAACTGTGAACTTATGCTAAACTGAATTGCTTGAAATGGATCTGTTTTGACATTTAAGTTACGTACTTATGCTAAACTGAATTGTTTGAAATGGAACTGTTTTCTACATTGAAACTGGACCACTCTAAACTGAATTCTTTGAAAGAGAGCTGTTTTGAAATTTAACTGGGTGTAAACAAAAACTATACTTATGCTAAACTAAATTGTTTGAAATAGATCTGTTTATTTGTATTAAAATAGATTTGGCATTAAATAACCTACAAAGGTTGATATGCCATAAAACCCAAACAAACAAACAGTATCAATTAACTGCTGAATGGTTTCAAATGGTGTTATTTATTATTTGTACACAGTTGAATGGTTACATGTATTGCTATTTAACACTAATGATTATATTTGATATTGATTATTTGTTTGCACACAGTTAAATGGTTTTATGTTTTGCTATTTAACACTAATGATCATATTTAATATAAAAAGCATAATCCATTGTAAAAGATTAAACAGGTCTATTTTACTCATAGATGGGACACTAACAGGAACTCGCAGTCCGGATCTGAGTGGACCTTAGAGAAATAGTGATGAAGGGGTTCTCAAAATAACCCAAAGCTCAAAGACTGAACCCTTATCATAAGGTGTACTTTAATCACAGAATATTCAAAGTCTAAATCAGAGTCTTAGCTTTGTAACTTCAAAGCAAAACCTTCTTTGTTTTCGAAATCCTTCCCTGCAATGTTTAGTTTGATTGGATGGTTGGTTGGCTTTTATGACATTTCAACCATTTTAGGTTATTCAATGCCAAATCCTGTTGATACATATCAACCACTGTAGGTTATTTAATGCCAAACCATCTTTATATATATATATATATATATATATGATTTGGTTCATGGAATACCAACCATTGTAGGTTATTTAATGCCAAATTTGGCTGAGTTTTATGTCATTTCAACCATTTTAGGTTATTCAATGCCAAATCCTGTTTATACATATATATTAAATATATATGATTTGGTTTGATTAGGGTTTATGGCATATATATATATATATATATATATATACATAATTTGGTTATGTTGGGTTTTATGGTATGTCAACGCTTGTAGGTTATTTAATGCCAAATCCTATTTATATATATGTATTAAATATATACGATTTGCAAATACTTTTTGTATAAACATTCTTAAACGAGCCTAAATTTTTTTTGTGCAGAGATTTAAGCATTGCTACAGAACAGTCATAATGCATTATCAAATTGCACTCTATTTGACCCATAGGTAGAATCCTCTTCGGTGCTGCCACTATGGGTCAGAGTGGACCTGGGAGCAATGGCAATGAATGGGCACTCCACATTCCCTAAATCTTCAAGGCTGGAGTCTCGCCATCAGATGGTTTAATTTCATATCCAGGAGAAAGTTATACCACTCTGCGGAGATGTAGTCGATAGATTTTACAGCCCCAGCCGACTAGTCTCTTCCTACAGTGTGATATGCAATAGGGTACCTTTGGTTTTATTGGCAAATTGCAAGTAGCTTTTTTTCGGTTACCCTGTCATAAATTACATACTAATGGATTTATGGTTTGGCTAAGCTTTTGCTTTGAGAAAATATTCTAACTGGCACTTTTATGGAATATGAAGATGATAGTGATACTAATCATTGATGGAGCACTGAGAAAACTGAGAGAGACATGAAAATCCGAACAGAAATTGAGGCCGTCGAGACCACTGTTCTGCAAAGATCTGCAAGAATACAAAGAAGGGTCTTATAGAACTGGGAAGACTTGCTGTCTCTCAGAATTCAGGAAAAACCAACAGTCATAGCAGTTGTGACAAAATCCATGAATAATAATAATAACAATAGGGATAACCAGAATCCATCCTAAAAACCCATAAAGACCCATAAAATTCGCTGGGATTTTCTGATACAAATGATCACCCGATCCTGGTTAGAAGTGTTATGTTGCAACAATAAAAAGTAAAAAAGAACTTGCCATCTCGTGGTTCTGGCAGACAACAGCGTGAAGATGAAAGGAAGCAAAGAGAGAGATATTTCATCTTGCCAGAAAAATGAAAAAAGTTATGGAACATCAAGGGGAGCATAATACGAATTCCATTGGCCATTAAAGACTGGACATTAAAGAAAATGAAAAGAAAAACAAGCACTAAAACCTTGCCCGTGAACTAAATAGTTCTGGAACATGAAAGTGACGTTGATACGAATTGTAATTGGCGCCCTTGGAATGGTTACTGCATGAATTGGAAATCAGATGAAGAATGTAAATTATATGGACCATTGTTAAGATCGGCTAGAAAACTCGAAAGAATGTTGAAAACCTGAGGAAATTTACTGTCTCTCAGACCCCACTAAAAGATTGTTACTTAAAGCAAGCAGTAAAATAATGATAATGATGATAATGATACATTATACGCAACATAATAGAAAATGTAGGTTATATAAATGTAGGTGATAGAGACAAAACGATTACTCACATAATTAGCGAATGCAGCAAAAAGAATACAAAACTACGGGGTGGGGAAATAGAAATTCGTTCATATAAACAAATATTATACTCACAAACTAGAATCTTTCAAGGAGAATGACACAGAAAATTCTCTAGGATTTTGGGATGCAAACAGATCACCAAATTCCGGCCTGTCGACCAGACCTCGTGATGATTATCAAAAAAAAAATTTAACCCGTTGAATAATGGACTTTGCTGTCCCACTGGAGCGCAGACTTAAAGACAAAGAAAAAGAAAAGAGAAACTAGTACTCAGACCTTACCCGAGAACTAAAATAACAACGGAACATGAAAGTGACGGTGATAGCAATTCCAATTGGCATGCTTGGAACGTCCCGAAAGACTTGGAAAGGGGGTCGTAAGAGTTGGAAATTAAAGGACGAGCCGAGACCATCTAAACTACAGTATTGTTAAGATTTGCCAGAATACTCAGAGGAGTCCTGGATACCTGAGGAGACTTGCTGTCACTCAGACTTTATTAAAAGACCATCAGCTAATGCTAACGAAGAGATTAATAATAATAATAATAATAATAATAATAATAATAATAATAATCTTAGAACTTTAGAGCTGGTGTGAGAAAATTGCAAGGAGTGAAATAAATTCCGTTGAACTCTGTGATGCAAAAGAATCACCCGATTCCAGCCAGAAGATTCGATCTAGAGTTAACTAGCATAAAAAAAAGTACCATCCAGTGGATTTTGCGATTATAGCAGACCATCAAGTGAAATAAAAAAGAATTTTTTAAAAAATGCAACAATTACTAGGACCTTGCTCTAGAGGTGAAAGACAAATTGTACCAATTACCAATTGTAATCAGAAACCGTGGGATGGTCCCTAAGAACTTAGCAAAAAACAAACCAAACAAACTAGAAGAACTGGAATTTACAGTAGGAATCGAAATCATACAGTCTAGTTTTTTGTTTAATGGCACATCAAGCATCAAGGTTTATTTAATGTCACAGCCATCCTTTTAGAAGAAGAATAGTGGTGCTATTTAACCATAGCTTGGAGGATAAGAGGGTCCATATCGTTCCCGAGGGTATTAGTTCGAAAGTGAACGTAATAATGCAACTGGAGATCCATCAAGCTTATTTCGAGGCCGTAGTCAATTACTTTAGCCATTATACCACAAAGACTCACCGCACCTGGCGAAATTATACAGACCATGGCACAGTTAAAACTCAGCTAGATCACTTAGAAGAGTTCTGGGAACCTATTTAGTTAGTTAGCAAGTTGGTTGGGTTTTGTGGCATATCAAACCTTGTAGGTTATTTAATTCCAAATCTAGTTTATATATATATATATATATATATATATATATATAGTCATCCACAGACAGATCTGTTTCGTTCTATCAGAACTCATCAATGTGACTAGACATATTAGCTTCCCGTAACCGGGATCGAAACCCTATTGACTCAAACGCCAATCCAAGCATCTAAACCTTCAGCCACGAGAAGCCAGTAGCATCGAAATAAATTTTAAACGGTTATGAATCACAATTACTATTGTTTACATACATCCATTTAACGGCTACCGAGACCTCAATTCATATATATGAAGAGGCTTGCAATAAACGCTAATGGCAACACGATTACCTCATTCGCCGGAGAATTAAACCCTACAGGGCTAGGGGAGTATATATCTCTATAGTCATCCACTGACAGATCTATTTCGTTCTATCAGAACTCATCAGTGTGGCTAGACATATTAGCTTCGCGTAGCCGGGATCGAAACCCGGTTGACTCAAAATACACACACACACACACATATATATATATATATATATATGTGTGTGTGTGTGTGTGTGTGTGTGTGTGTATTTTCATTGAATTATATAGACATCTTTTGTCTACACATTTTGATATATGCCTTTCCAGTCACCGAATTGATTTTATAGTATTCGGCGGCAATTGGTTGATGAACCTCCCGTAACTAATTGTTACCCTACTACTTTCTACCCGATTTTGTGCCATCATCGGAGCGGTGTATATTGCAAAAGTTATGTGACCTTTGTATGTACATTACTACTTTGTAAGTGTTTATCATTTATAATGGTGTGTTGTTGTAGCATTTTATTCGTTTCTGTAAATAACAGCAGTAGCTAAAGATATTTGAGTACATTAGTACAGGATTCGAAATTGATTCTATTGAGTTTGGGTTGTTTCATTCTAATATGGGGCGCTTCGAGAATTTGTAATTTTTGTTTGTTATTTTGTTGTTCTAAAATTGTTGTGCTTTCGATAAGAATTTTCCGAAACTTAATTTTTGGACAGGATGTTTTTTAGATGTGCTATTGAACTGGTGTCAGATAGATGCATAGTGAGTCGTCTCGATAGGACAGTTGAGGTTAAGCCAACGTATATACTGTTGTTCTTTTAGATACAATCTCCTAACGAACATCTAAATTGATATACAACGTTAGTTTTTTGCAAAAAAATCGAGGTGGAGGAATTATTGTTTATAACTAAGCTGGAGGTTTTAAATTTGTTTTGGTAAATGAATAATTTTATTTTGTTTTTTATTAAGATCAGTGGGGAGTATAATTCTTATAATCTACATTTTTTAAATATTTTTATGTAATCAATTATTGTAATGCATTTGCTTTCGAAATATACCCATCCCTGATGATAGCCCAAGATCAGATAAAAATACTAGGTTAACAATTAGTCACATGAGTTTCATCAACCAATGCCTGCTGGATACTATGAAATCAATTCGGCAACTGGAAAGGGCATATATCAAAATATGTAGACAAAACATGTATATATTGTTCAATGAAATATGCATTAATGAAGAAATGCTGCCCAAATAGACGCATATATATATATATATATATATATATATATATGGTTTGGTTGGTTGGTTCGTTTGGTTTTATGGCATATCAACCTTTGTAGGTTATTTAACGCCAAATCAATTTTTATGTAAATAATCTGCTCTACTGAAAACAGTTCAGTTTAGCATAAGTACACAGTTTAATTGTCAAAATTATTTCCATTTCAAACTATTCAAGCAGTTATATGTAATAATTCAGTTGATTCTAAATACAGTTTTAATGTCGAAAAACAGTTCTATTTGAAATAATTCAGATAAGCATAAGCACGCAGTTTAAGTGTAAGTACGGTTTAATTGTCAAAAACGTTTCTATTTCAAGCTATTCAGTTTACTCAATTAATTTTAGCATAAGTATGCTGTTAGTTTTATTTAAGCCATAGATAGGGCCCTATCAGGTGCTACCACTCCGAGCCAGAGAGGACCTGGGAGCGATGGCAATGAAGGGGTACTCCGCATTCCCCAAAACTCCAGCACTGCTGGGACCTCACCATCAGATTGTTAGTGTCATATCCAGGACACTCGTTAGGGGGGGTCTTATCCCTCTGCAGAGGTGCAGTCAGTGTATTCTACAGCCTCAGCTGACTGGGCAATATATGTATGTATATATATATATATATATATATATATATATGTATATATATATATATGTGTGTGTGTGTATGTGTGTGTGTAATGTCTATGAATTGATAATGCACCGTTTATTGATTGCATTTTCAAACGGCCTCATTTGTTTGTTCATTTAAATGGTTCCAAGTATTTCTAAGTAACAGAGACAATTTGATTTAACATTAATCATTTGTTTGCAGTTAGCCAAATTGTTATACGTAAATGATTTGTTAGAGAATTGTTTGTTGGTAATTTTAATCAATTTTTTTAAAGCTAAAGCTAATTTGTTAGCGCACAATTAAGTGTACCTGTTGTTTGAACACAGTTGAAATGCTTTCAAGCATGGCTATCTAACACTAATAAACAAATAATTCTATTCAAGATTATTCATTCATTTGCAAACAGTTGAATGGTTGCAGGTATTGATATGTAATACGAATAATTTAATTTATGCTCGCATTCCTATCTCGCACAAATAATTCTATTTAATAATTTGTTTGCAAACACTTCAGTAGCTTCAAATATTTATATCAAATATCAATAGTTTTATTTGCGCACAGTTAAATTGTTTCAAGTATTAATATGTAACACTCACAATTCAATTTATCATCAGTCACCACAGATGGGGACATAACGTATATTACCCCTCCAGGCCAGAGTAAAGTTGGAAATAATGGTAATCAAGGGGTTCTTTATATTCCCCAGAGCTCCCAGACTGGAGATTCACCATGAGATATAGTTTAGTGATATCCAGAGCACTTGTTGGTGTTGGGGGAAGTCTTACCCCTCTGCAGAGATTCGGTCGGCGTATTCGACACCCCTAGTCGTCTGGGCTCTGGTGACCAAAGGCAATTTGCTCAAACTCTGACTTTAGCAAAAAGAATCACCTGCTAAAACTGGTGTGAAAAACTCGAAAGAAGAAGAAGAAGAAGAAGAAGAAGAAGATTTTTTTAATGTATTATTGTAACGTTGTCTCACCGACACGGCGCTATCTCGAACTTCAATTACGAACACAACTATGAATAAAGGTGTTACATTTCTTCAACGTTTAAAGCGACTTAAAACCCAACTTTTAACTAAATCACAATTTATTAATACAAATAAGATAATTAATATAGTTAATTGCCAACCTTAATTATATCACATTTGGAAATGTGCAATGTCATTCATGAATGGTACGAACAAAATGCCGAACATGTTTTACTGTAGATAGAAAAAGGAAAATTCTATAGAATTGTGAAATTCTCAACGATCACCTAATTTAAGCGAATTTTAAATCTACCTTGTCAGCTCAGAGTTTAACAAAAAAAAAAAAAAAAACGGATATTTGTAAAGCAACCTTCATTTAAAGCTTTAATGTAAGCTTTTAGATACTTTGCTTTTTTCATAGTTTCATTTTTATTTTATTTATCCATTGATTTATTTATTTTATTGTTCGTTTGAAAGACCCGCGATTCAGTTTATTGAAGAGGTGGGAGAGGATGCTTTCAAGGTTGCTTGACGAGTCACGAGAAAGGAAAAATTAGAAAAAGAAAGAATTGATAAAGACTGTTCTGAATTTATTAGAGTTGGTAACTCTATCACTCTTTCTATCACCCTCAAAAGAAAAAAGAAAGAAAGAAAAGAAAAAGAACAGAAAAAAAAAATCCGAAGCAAGTCAATATAGGAGAGTAGAAGTTTTTAAAAAATCAATAGTTGATTGAAAAAAAATTCTAACTTAAAACTGCAGGGCTTTGTACAACAGTACAAGAAATGATAAAACCCGAGTTAGCAAAATTAAGCAATTTATAAAATTCTTCTTCTTCTTCTTCTTCTTTGGAATTTTTTTAATCTCTCTTTCTTGTCTTTCCTTCTTTATCATTCGCCTACATTATTTTTTTTTCTATGAATTAATTTCTCTTCGTCAATTTCTTCGTTGTGTTTCGAATTGTTCTGCTTTGCATATTTTCATTCTTTGCATATTTTCGTTCTTTGCATTTTTTTTTTTTTTTTTGCATTCGACTTCTTCTTTTGTTCATTTGTTTTTCCTATTTGTTCTTTATCTTTGAATTCGATATCTTCTTCTTCTTCTTCTTCTTCTTCTTCTTCTTCTTCTTCTTCTTCTTCTTCTTTGAATCTCTCTTTCTAGTCTTTTCTTCTATTTCATTCATCTACTTTCTTCTCTGAATTAATTTCTCTTCTTCACTTTCTTCTTATTATTTCGACTTATTTTTCTCTTTTTTTCTCTGATTTCTTCTTCTTCTTCTTCTTCTTCTTCTTCTTCTTCTTCTTCTTCTTCTTCTTCTTCTTCTTCTTCTTCTTCTTCTTCTTCTTCTTCGTCGTCGTCGTCGTCTATTGGGCTTTTAAAACACTACTACTGCAGATAAGTATTAAATTCTCTGCTTAAAATCATTGATTGATTCATCGATTCGAACTGTATGTCAACCCATCTAGGGTTATTTTATACCAGGAGGTTTGAGAATTACGTTCAAAGTATATTTACATTCACATTTTTTGTATTTCTTAAGAGTCTTGCTTCTCGCATAAGGTTACATCATAGCAAGTCTAAATACAAATGATTCGCTTACAATATTTGGTTTCAAGTATTCTTATTCAATACTTATAGTTATCTGGTTTCAAGTTAATAGTCATGTGTTTGCGCACAATAACATTTAGGGTAATTAATGATAATCTGTGGTAAACAATTATAGATTCAAGTAACTATTCTTAATACATAAAATTCGCACACAGTTATATGGTTCCAAGTAATTAATGATAATTATCAGAAGACAAATATACATTCTTACTATTTAAGGTTCTTACGTTAAATAAATAGAATAGGACAACTCCCAGAGCTAATCGCATCGGCCGAAGAACATAAAATAGACATAATATGCATACAAGAACACAGATACACGCACACAGAAGATATCAAATATCACGAAACTGGCAATCGATGGTCGCTCGCCACTGTATCCGCATGGAAAAACTCTGTCAACGCCGCAGTAGTAGGGGTAGGATTGCTTATAGGACCTAGAGCACTAAAAACGCTTAATAGCATAGAGAAAATACAACCTAGAATGATGGCAGCTACATTTACCGGAAACCCCAGAGCAACAATCGTCTCATGCTACAGCCCCACCAATGTTAGTGAAGAAAATGAAATAGTCGCCTTCTACGATGAGTTATCCTCATTAGTGCGTAGCATCCCGAAACACAACATGTTAGTCATTGGCGGAGACATGAATGCACAAATCGGGAAAAACGGAAACAACAAATACAGCCTCCACAACACGTCAAATAGAAATGGGCAACATCTAACAGATTTCATGATAGAAAATAGATTAGCATGCCTCAATACAAACTACCAAAAAAGAGAGGGCAAACTATGGACATACACGTACGCAAACAATACTAAAGCTCAGATAGACTACGTCCTTATAAACAAGAAATGGAAGAATAGTGCATTGAATTGCGAGGCATACTCCTCTTTTGAGGGTGTGTCCACCGATCACCGAATAGTCACAGCGAAAATACGGTTAAGCCTACGAAAAAACGCCAAACGAACAGCGACCACCAAACACTATAACTGGGCCCTATTAAACAACAAAGATGTAAGAGATAAATACGTATTAGAATTAAGAAACAGATTCGAAACACTACAAGAAAAGACGGAAAAAAGTACACCAAACGACGAATACGAAAATTTCGTCAATGCACACCTTGAGGCAGCAGCAAAATACATTCCAACAAAAATTAAAACTAAATATAGAGTCCCATGGGAAACTTTAGCGGTGAGAGAAAAACGTGCACTAGTGAAAACAGCCTCCAAAAACTATCGAAAAAACCCAACAAACACAAATGCCTTAAAACTAAAAACGGCACAATATCAATTAGCAGGCATATATATAAAGGAACAGACAGAATACATTCAAAATCAGATAGATAAGATTAGAGACTCGGTGGAAGATAGACAATCTAGAATTGCCTGGCAAACAATAAACGAAGTGAGCAGAAGAAAGAACACAGCCAAAGCAAAACTTAAAGCAGCAAACCAACAAGAAAGAATAAAACTGTGGAAACAGCACATCGAAAACTTACTCGGAAACCCACCAAAAATAACACATGAACCAATCACCAGAATAATTAGCAAACAATTAGACATTAAACTTGGACCGTTCACACAAGAAGAACTCGACTCGGTTCTCAGAAAAATTAAAAATAGGAAAGCTGCAGGACTGGACGAAATTCCCCCGGAAGTATGGAAGACCAGACAATTCGACGACATACTGCTCCGACACTGCAACGCAGTATACAATCAAAATCCGATAGATAGATGGACGAAGGGATGCATACTCCCCTTCCCTAAAAAGGGGGACCACGGATTAGCCAAAAACTACCGAGGCATAACACTTACATCCATAGCTGCCAAAATCTACAATGCCCTACTACGAAACCGAATAGAACCCAAAATCGACAACATACTTAGAAAAAACCAAAATGGCTTCCGATGAAATAGATCTACGACCTCACAAATATTAACCATCCGCAGAATCCTTGAAGGTGTACGGGCAAAGAACCTACAAGCGACATTAATATTTGTCGACTTTACCAAGGCTTTCGACTCCATTCACAGAGGAAAGATGGAACAAATCCTACTAGCGTACGGCATACCTAAAGAAACCGTAGCGGCAATAACGATTCTCTATAGAAACACTAAAGTAAAAGTACGATCACCAGATGGAGACACAGAATACTTCGACATTGTAGCAGGAGTACTACAAGGGGACACGCTGGCTCCGTACCTCTTTATCATTTGTCTAGACTACGTACTTAGAACATCGATTGACAAAATCAAAGAGAATGGCTTCGAACTGACGAAGAAAAGAAGCAGAAGATACCCCGCAACAACAATTACCGACGCCGACTACGCCGATGACATAGCGATACTGGCAAATACACCTGACCAAGCCGAAACACTTCTGCATAGTTTGGAACGAGCAGCAGCAAGCATAGGCCTCCATGTTAATGCACACAAAACGGAATATATGTGCTATAACCAACCGGGGGACATCTCCACTCTAGAAGGAACCCCTCTTAAACTAGTAGACAAATTCACGTACCTAGGAAGCAGCGTCGAATCAACCGAAAAGGACATCGAAACGAGGTTAACGAAAGCATGGACAGCTATCAATAGGCTAACGACTATATGGAAATCAGACCTAACCGATAAAATGAAACGCAGTTTCTTCCAGGCAGCGGTCACATTGATACTGCTATATGGATGCACTACATGGACGCTAACAAAACGGCTGGAGAAGAAACTAGATGGCAATTACACAAGAATGCTGCGTGCAATCCTGAACAAGTCCTGGCAGCAACACCCCACAAGACACCAACTGTACGGCCACCTGCCTCCTATCACGAAAACTATTCAAGTTAGGCGAACCAGACATGCAGGACATTGCTGGAGAAGCAGAGATGAACTCATAAGAGATGTACTCTTATGGATCCCCACACACGGCCGCGCAAAAGCAGGACGACCAGCACGAACGTACATTCAGCAGCTACGTGGGGATACAGGTTGTTGTCCTGAAGACCTACCTAGGGCGATGAACGATAGGGAGGAGTGGCGAGAGAGGGTCAGGGATATCCGTGCTGCCAGCACGATATGATGATGATGATGAAATATACATTCAGGTAA
Organism: Sepioteuthis lessoniana; assembly: GCA_963585895.1. Classification (NCBI taxonomy): domain Eukaryota; kingdom Metazoa; phylum Mollusca; class Cephalopoda; order Myopsida; family Loliginidae; genus Sepioteuthis; species Sepioteuthis lessoniana. Next base: position 70,388,938 of record OY757921.1, on the reverse strand, counting down.
GTATTCTTAATACAAATAATTTACACACAATTATATGGTCTCAAGTAACTAATAATAATTATTAGGAAACAAATATACATTCAGGTAACTATTCTTAATGCAAATAATTTACACACAATTATATGGTCTCAAGTAACTAATAATAATTATCAGAAGACAAATATACATTCAGGTAAGTATTCTTAATACAAATAATTTACACACAGTTATATGGTCTCAAGTAACTAATAATAATTATCAGAAGACAAATATGCATTCAGGTAACTATTATTTATACAAATAATTTACACACAGTTATATGGTCTCAAGTAACTAGTAATAATTTTTAGAAGACAAATATACATTCAGGTTACTATCCCTTATACAAATAATTTACACACAGTTATATGGTCTCAAGTAACTAATAATAATTTTTAGAAGACAAATATAGCTTCAAGTTACTATTCTTAATACATATGATTTCCACACAGTTATTTGGTTTCAAATATTCCAATCGAATACAAATAATTTTTAAACCAATCTATTTGAACCATTGATTGAACTCTATAGGGATTAATAGTAATGGGGGGTGATTCACTATTTCTGGATCTCCAAAACTAGCACCTCACCATCAGATCAAGTTTAGTGTCATATCTAGGACCCCCTTTCTCTAGAGAAGGAGAAATAATCTTCTTCGGGAGATACAGTCAGCGTATTCTTATCTCAGCCACTGGCTGGTGTTCAAAATCTTGGTGAAGATTCCTTTTTTCAAACGTATGAGAGAACATGATTGTTAAAATTCATTTTTTCGAACGTATGGAGAACATGATTGTTAAAAAGAGAGAGAACATTATTGTTAAAAAGAGAGAGAAAATGATTGTTAAAAAGAGAGAGAATATGATTGTTAAAAAGAGAGAGAACATGATTGTTAAAAAGAGAGAGAATATGATTGTTAAAAAGAGAGAGAACATGATTGTTAAAAAGAGAGAGAATATGATTGTTAAAAAGAGAGAGAACATGATTATTAAAAAGAGAGAGAATATGATTGTTAAAATTCAGGATTGAGAGAACATGATTGTGAAGATCCCATTTTTTCTAACGGATGGAGAACATGATTGTTAAAATAACTTTGGCATAAAATAACCCGACAAGAGTTGACATGCTTTTAAACTAGCCGGAAAACCAACCAACTAACCAACCAACCAAACAGCAAGCCAGCTTGTCAGTCAGCCAACCATACTGCCAGCCAGTTAAAGAACCAACCAACCAACTAACCAATTAACAAACCAACCAAGCAAGCAACCAGCCAAACAGCTGGCCTGCCAACTAGCCAGCCAGTCAGCCAGCCCCTTAACCAATCAGTCTTCTTTATAGCAATGAGAGGCACTTTTAAATATCCTTGATCGATTCTAAACAAGATTTTAGATGTAGATAAAAGATTTTCATTTAAAAATTCTGCTCTATCAGAAAAATATTTTTGAGAAATTTAGCAACCAGAACAACCAATCAAAATTAAAATCCTTACTTTACGTTGATAGTTATAAATTGTATTCTTGCGATGTAATGCTCTGGCTTTAAATCTAAAAACTAAGTCTTTGGAAATCAACTGTTTGTTTAAATACTTGCGAGCAGTGCTATATATAAGCGTGTGTCAATGTCCCCAAGCATTGCTTACCTGAAATTTTAATCAAGATGATGCCATCTCTTTATTAAATGGTAAACCTCTGAAAATTGGTAGACCATTTCCAATACCTCAGTAGCAATATCTCATCTACTGAAAGTGATGTCAACAGACGCTTCGGTATAGCTTTAACTGTTTTTAATAGGTTATAAAAATCTTATCTGTCGGTCAAGATCAAATAGTAACATTTCCAAGTTGTACCAGTGTCAGTACAATCTTAGACTCACTTAGACTCTTACGAGATGCTTTAAGAAGAAGCTAAATGAGAACTACACAAGAACGTTACGTATTATTTTAAACAAATCCAGAAAGCAGCATCCCACATAACCTTGTATCTCACAGATCAGTCATCTAAGACGAGTAAAGCATGCTGGACACTGCTGGTGTAGTAAGGACGAACTCATTAGCGATGTTCTCTTATGGAATCCAACACAGGGACAAAACAGCGATGACCAACACACAAAGATTTACATTGGACACTGGATGCTGTGTAGAGGACCTGCCAAAAGCGATGACCAAGAGAGGACACTAGGTGTTGTCTAGACGACTTATCAAAAACGAATACCGTAGGGATGGATGACAAGAAAGAGAATAAGAGAGGGAGAGAGAGCCATGTGGATCCTTGCTTTTATCACGCCTTGATATTAATAATGATTATGAGGATACACCTGAACATCCATGCATCAATATCTTATTCACCGAATGTCTGTCGGTGTTGGATATTGATTTGAAGATCCCTTTGACATGCCGCGTAAATTGCGTGGGTGGCATGCTGGAAGGAAGTCGGATGCTGAAAACAGAATAATAAGAAGTGCACCTATTGCCTAAAGTAAACATGACGCTGATGCCCTGGCGGAAATACAGCATACATTGCGGGGGTGACATGCAAGAACGATGCAAGATCTCGTGCATCGTTTGGATGGTATGCTTGAAGGAGTTGTGTCTACGTCCAATGTGTAAGCAGTGGGTTGGAGAAAATATGACCACGAGAATTTGCGCGGGCGTACTTGAGAGCCCAGTTGGCTGGGGCTGTAAAATACACCAACTGTATCTCTTCAGAGGGGTAGGGTTAGGGGTAGGAGGTGCCTATGGTGTAATGGTTATCGTCATAGGAAATGGACACGGCGACACGAGTTCAAATCTTGGACGAGATTGACTGCATTTCACATAGCACTAATACCCTTGGGAAAGGTATGAATCCAATTATTCTCCCTCCAGCTATGGGTAAATAGTAGGGCAGACTAGGTTCTTCAGCCTTGGTGAGGCAACTAGTCTAGGAGAAGGAAAACTCTGAATTCAAACCTGTTAAACTCCGCTTAAAAATTGACCTTGTGTCATATCCTGCCTGAGCGTAGGGGTTGGATAAATATGATATCTTCAGAGGGGTAAGACTCCACCAACACGTATTCTGTTTATGACATTATGACACTAAACAAGCTGATGTTGAGGCTCCAGTAATTCTGGATGCAGAGTACCCCTTTATTGTCATCGCTCACTGGCCCGGAGTAGTAGAAACTAATAGGGTCTAATCTATTGGTCAAATAGAAATGTTTGAGATTTAAATTGTGCGCAAACAAATAACTTATGCTAAACTAAATTGTTAAAAATAGAACTGTTTGATCCTTAACTGTGTGTAAACAAATGACTGATGTTTAATTGAATTAATAGTGATATATAGCAATACTTGGAACCATTTAACTGCGTGCAAATGAATGAGTACTGTTGAATGGAATAAAAAGTAAAGTTGGCAACCGTAGTCGAGGGTGACCAGAAGGCTCCCTTTTCAATAGCTACTACACCGATGTATTGGGGAAGGCGCTACTCCTTTTCCTAGTTGCTCCACTTTACCCTTGATACGTACCTTATATTGCTGAATATTAAGCAAGGAGTTATCAAGTACCATTTTTAAAGTCTTTGGTATGACGCGACCTAGGATCGAACCAAGGTCTCCCAGACCATTGGGGAACACTCTACCCACTCGGTTAAAGAGCCGGTATAATTAGTGCTGAATAGTAATACTTGTAACCACTTCACTGTTTGCAAACAAATGATAAATATTGAATAGGATTATAAGTGTAAGATAGCAATAAATTAAACCATTTACGTGGTGCATACAATAAGTTTCCAGACTTTTTTTTGTACAGGCATTTAAATTGTCGTAGACTCTTGAAAATTCAGTAACTTATTGCTATACATCTTATAAAATTACTGGCCAATTTTTATGATTTCAGGTTCAAAGGAACAGCTATAGAAGGAATTAGAATACACCCTACTAAAACCTAATTGTCACAGCTGGTGAATTTCAAAAATGCAATCTGACACTTTAGAAGCTCGATATGCAATAAAATTCTGTTTTAAACTTGGAAAAAATGCCACAGAAACGTATGGAATGCTTCAGACTGCTTTTCGCCCATCTTCCATGAATCGAGCATCAGTTTTTGAGTGGCATAAGAGATTCAAGGAAAGCAGGGAGTCTGTGAGGGGTGATGAGAGGTGTGGGAGGAGTAAGGAAGTCAATACACCTGGGTTGATTTGCCAAAGGGTTAGGTGAGGTTTAGGGTTACTATGTTGAGGTTTTAAGGGAGTTCAGGAAGAGATTCCTTGGGAAGAGGCTAGCACTCTTCAAATCGGGTCAGTGGCATTTCCACGAGGACAATGCACCAGTCCACAACTGCATCCTTGTCACAGATTATTTGACCAAGATAGGCATTAAGACAGTTCCTCACCGTCCCTATACTCCATACCTTGCTCCTTGGAACTTTTGGTTATTTCCTAAGCTCTGAGGCTGTCCTTATGAGAAAATTGAGGAGATTACTTCGAAGGGGACTAGAGTTTCATGTACGTACTATCAATAAAAGTGCCCATACAAAAAAAGTCTGGAAACTTATTTAATGATCCTCGTAACTGTGTAGAAACAATAACAATGTTAGAGTGCAAACAAATTAATTCTAACCCATTTAAAAAATTCATGACTGACAAACTAATTTCTTACATATCATTTGTAACAATTTAAGTGAGTACAAACAAATGACTGATTTTAAATTGTGTTAAATAACAATACTTGAAATAATTTAACTCTGTATAAAAAGTGATCTCAGGTTCATTAAAAGTATATCTACAAAGTTTATTTACAAAACATATTTGATTGGTTGGTTGGTTTGTTGGGTTTTATGGCACATCAACCTTTGTAGGTTATTTAACGCCAAATCAATTTTTATGTGAATAATCTGTTCTATTTAAAACAATTCAGTTTATCATAAGAACACAGTTTAATTGTCAAAAACATTTCCATTTCAAACTATTCAAGCAGTTATATGAAACAATTAAGTTAAGTTTAAATACAGTTTTAATGTCGAAAAACAGTTCTATTTCAAATAATTCAGTTAAGCATAAGTACGCAATTTAAATGTAAGTCCGGTTTAATTGTCAAAAACATTTATATTTCAAGATATTCAGTTTACTCAAACAATTCATTTTAGCATAAGTATGCTGTTAGTTCTATTTAACCAATAGATAGAGCCCTATCAGGTGCTACCACTCCGGGCCAGAGTGGACCTGGGAGCGATGGCAATGAAGGGGTACTCCACATTCCCCAAAGCTCCAGCATTGCTGGAACCTCACCATCAGATTGTTTTGTGTCATATCCAGGACACTCGTTAGGGGGGTGTCTTACCCCTCTGCAGAGAAGCAGTTGGTGTATTCTGCAGTCCTAGCCAACTGGGGAAAAAAAATTTTTTTGATATATATGTAAAAACAAGACCTGGCATTAAATAACTAACAATATTTCTAATAAAACTCAACCAAACCAATCCAATAAACTAGCCTAAAAAAGGCTGAGAAACAATTTCTTTGAAAATTTAATTTACTACCATCCATCGAAATCAGCAAAATAATGAAATTAAAAGAAATATTAATCAATTGTGAAGATTCTTTTAGGGTATCTAAGATCTCCTTGCAAACCCTAAGCATTTTTGAGCGGTGTGGATAAGATTGTAACCTAAAACAAATAAAAGATAATAAATAATAAAACTTCCGTCAATGGCCAAGTCGTGCTTACACGTAATTATCCTAAACATTAATAAAACTGACTCTACGTCCTTTATTTCTAATAATGACCATTTTATAATCTGTATGTATATATTTACCCAACCTCTCCGCACAGGCAGGATGTAACATAAGGTCTTTTTTAAGCAGAGATTAATGAGTTTGAATTCAGAGTTTTTCGATACATACACCGGTTGCCATACCAAGGTTAAAGAATCTAGTCTGCCCTATTATCTATCCATAGCAGGATGGTTTGGTTTGGTTTGGTTTGGTTGGGTTTTATGACACATCAACCATTGTAGGTTATTATTGCCAAAGCCATTTTTAAACATATAAGTTGGCGACTTTAGTCGAGTGTGACTTGAAGGCTCACTTTTCAATAGCTACTACACTGAAGTGTAGGGGAGGGCACTACTCCATTCCCCAGATTGCTCCACCTCACCCAAGATTCTTACCGTATAATGCTAGGCGGCATTAAGTATCATTTTTGAGTCTTTGATATGGCTCGACTTGAGATTGAACCCTGCTCTCCAGGACCATTGGCGCATACTCAAGTGTTCTATTTTAAACAAATCAGTTTAGCGTAAGTACACAGTTTCAATATCAAAAACACTTCTATTTCAAACAATTTAGTTTAGCATAAGCACACAGTTTCAATGTCAAAACAGATCAATTTTAAATGATTCAGTTTAGTATAAGTACGTAGTTTGAATGTCAAAACAGTTCTATTTCAAACAGTTCAGTTTAGCATAAGTATACAGTTTGAATGTCAAAACAATTCTATTTCAAACAATTCAGTTAAGCATAACTACACAGTTTAGTTCTATTTGATTCATACATAGGAACCTATCAGGTGCTACCACTGCAAGCACGAGTGGACCTGGGAGTAATGGCAAGAAAGAGTACTCCGCATTCCCCAAAACTCCAGATTTACTGGAACCTCACCATCAGATTATTTAATATCATATTCAGGATACTCGTTGGGGGAATCTTACCCTTCTGCAGAGATGTAATCAATGTATTCTACCGACCCAGCCCTCTGGGCAACCATGGCTGGGGAAAAATGGTTGGATTCGTACCTTTCCCAAAGATATTTGTGCTATGTGTAAAGCAAACTGCTTCGTATAGGATTTGAACTCGGTTTCCTGGGCCCATTACACCACGGGCAATTCCATCTTAAAGGCTTTAATTAAGGATTGTTCATGAATAACTATTCTAAACTTCAATAAAACCGACTCAACGTCATTTACTTCTGAAAAGAACCATCATACATGGCCCAGAGGGCTAGGGCTGTAGAATATACTCACTGCATCTCTGCAGCGAGGTAAAAAATACAAAACCGACGAATGTCCTGCATATGACACTAAACAGTCTCATGGTGAAGCTCCAGTAATGCTGGAACTTTGATGAATGCGGAGTACCCCTTTATTGCCATTACTCCCAGGTCCACTGTGGCTCGGAGTTGGAGCACTTGATAGGGTCCAATCTGTGGGTCAAATAGAAATGTTGGACATTTAAACAGAGCAAACAAAGTGCTAAATTGAATTGTTAGAAAGAGAATTGTTTGATCATCTAACTGTGTGTGAACAAATGACTGATATTTAATTGAATTATTAGTGATACAAAGCAATACTTGAAACAATTTAAATGTGTGCAAAAAAAATTAGCTCAGGCTCGTTTAAAAATTCTCTCCATAAAATGTGTTTACAAGTTATATATATATATATATACTAACTTACTATCGGTGCTAGATACCCTGAGGAGCCGGTTTAGGTGAAACTGTATTAGGATAGTCCCGACTCACGATTTAATATATATATATATATATATATATATATATATATATATATATATATATATAAAGAAAATTTGGTATTAATAACCAATGATAGTTTATATGCCATAAAACCAAACCAAATCAAATCATAGATATTTAATATATATTTATAAAGAGGATTTAGGATTAAGTAATCTACAATGGTTGATATACCATTAAATCCAACCAAAACAAATCACATATATATATATATATATAAAGAGTACTTGGCATTAAATAACCTACAAAATGGATCAGCCATAAAACACAACCAAATAAGACAAGGCAAACCAGACTATCGTACAACACATTGTTATACAGGTAAATTTATCAGTATATGTTTGTGTCCTGGATATGATACTAAACAGCCTGATGGTGATGTTCCAGTGATGCTGGAGCTTTGGGGAATGTGGAGTACTCCTTTACTGCCATCGCATCCAGGTCCACTTTGGTCCAGAGTGGTAGCACCTGATATGGGTCCTATCTATGGAACAAATAGAACTAAACCGTGCTTCCTTCACTATACTGAATTTTGCATTTAAACTGCGTATTAATGCTAAACTGAATTGTTTAAAATAGAACTGTTTAGACATTTAAACTGTGTACTTATGCTGAACTGAATTATCTGAAATAAGACTGTTTGACATTTAACTCTGTGTATACCCTAGTCGGCTGGGGTTGTTGAATACACTGACTGCACCTCTGCAGAGGGGTAAGATCCCCCCAACGAGTATACTGGATAAGACACTAAACAGTCTGATAGTGATGTCCCAGTAGTACTAGGGCCTTGGGGAATACGGAGCACTCCTTCATTGCCATTGCATGGTAGCACCTCAGAGGGCCCTATCTATGGGATAAATAGAACTAACAGCATACTTATGCTAAACTCAATTGTTTGATTAAACTGAATAGCTTGAAAAAGAAATGTATTTGACAATTAAACCATACTTACTTTTAAACTGTGTGCTAAACTGAATTATTGGAATAGAACTGTTTATTGACAGTGAAACTGTATTTACACTTAACTGAATTGTTAACATAGAACTGTTTTGACATGTAACTGTGTATAAACAAAATCTGTACTTATACTAAACTGAATTAACTGAAGTAGAACTGCTTGACTAAACTGAATTGCTAGAAATAGAAATGTTTTTCACAATTAAACTGCACTTACTTTTAAATTGCGAGCTTATGTTAAACTGAATTATTTGAAATTGAACTGTTATTGACATTGAAACTGTACTTACACAAAACTGAATTGTTATATATAACTACTTGAATAGTTTGAAATAAAGACGTTTTTGACAATTAAACTGTGTACTCATTTAAACTGAATTGTTTTCAATAGAACTGATTATTTACATAAAAATGGATTCGGTGTTAAATAACCTACAAAGGTTGATATGCCATAAAAACCAACAAACCAAAGCAAACCTATCTATCTATCTGTTCATTATCTGTCTTATTCTGCCCATATCTACCTATCTATCTATCACCCTCAGCAGCGATGTAAGATCCTCCACCTACAATGAAGCTACTAGTTGAACGTGGGTGGTGACACGTAACGCTTGAGGACAGGATCCCGCTGGCGGAGCAGTACGTGACCCGGTAATTAAAGAGGCCACGTGGCTTGCAATACTCTACTTAGGCCCTTAATGTGATAGACGGGCGGTCGGAGCAGCCAGACTCAATCAATCATCTGTCCATGTCAAGTATTTGTCGCTGCCTCCCACCAGACACGACTTGACACAAGGTCAAAAGCCCGAAGGCCGATTAAAGTGGGGATAAAGGGGAGGGGAGGTCGGGAACGAGCCGAGACTCGAACCCTGCTTGTCAGTGCTGCTCATTGGCTCACTTAGTGCAATGTGAGCCTGATGAGGCAAGCAGTTTCACGAACCCAAATGTGGGTCCGGGCACGTATGCCAGTTTACGGCTTAAACTAGACGCATGGTCTAGTGCCGTACAAGGGGGACAAAGGAGACAAAAATGCAGCTCGCCCACCCGAAGGTAGCCTAGTCGAAACTAGGTGCCTAATTAAAGGCCCCAAGTCTGCCATTGTTCCTTTTCCAGGGCCACGCTCCGGACCGAAGCCAGAACAGGCCCCGGGGCGCTCGCCGCAAGCTCAAGCACCTATATAATTGTCCAAATAGTATTCTTCAAATTGTTCTTATGGCAAACCAATAGCCAACGTTTTTTGTTATAAAGGTTTTAGAAGGCGGTGGCTGGGTGTCAAATACGTTGAGAAATACGTTGAGACTTGGGTATGATACTAGACTGCATTTGATGGGAAGGCTGCAAATCTGGAATTTTGGGAATGTGGAATACCTTTTCATTACTATTGTTCTTAGGTCCGTTCTGACCCCGAATGCTAATACCTTTTTGTGTCCCATCAAGTAAATCTATTCAATCATTTTCTGAGAGTTATTTTTATAAGTTCTTTGAAGCCATACAGTTGTGTGCAAATTATTCATTTAACAGAGAAATACTTGATAAATAGAATTACTAATATCAAATAGCAAACTGGAAACCAATTTACTCTAGGCACACATGATTTATAACAAATAGTTATTAATTTGGCTGTTTTTTTATGGCATATCAACCTTCTCTGGTTATCTAATGCCAAATCCATCCTTTTCTTTTTTTTAGAAGGACAGTAATGGTACTATTTAACTCATAGATGGGGGGATAAGGGGGTTCATACAAAAATAGTTATTAGTGTTAAATAGCAATGCATGAAACGGTTTAACAGTGAAAAAAAGGATCGAATTTAAACAAAATTTTTAATGAAACGATTTAACGGTGAGCAAATAAATGGGCACTGACTAGTTTAAAAATTAATTTAATTATATATGTAAATAAACAGGATTTGGCATAAAATAACCCACTTGGGTTGATATGTCCTAAAACGTCAACTGACCGACTATCTATCAATAAATCGATTATCTATCTCTCGGCTTGTTCATTTCTTTCTTTCTTTCTTTCTTTCTCATCCATGTTACATCTATCTATCTATCTATCTATCTTGTTTATATCCATCAATGTGTGTGTATCAACCTGTTCATATCTATCTATCTATCTATCTATCTATCTATCTATCTATCTATCTCATCCTGCATCTATCTATCTATCTATCTATCTATCTCATCCCGCTTACATCTATCTATCTATCTATCTATCATTTATTTCATAATTATTATCATAGGATTTTGTTTATTTCGCCTACGAGATTATTTATTTCGTTGATATTACTCGGCAGTTAAGTCAACATTTTACCGGATAATCCTCTCCAGTTGAAATTGTCAACAAACTACGGAAGATTGTGACGGGAGGTGGGACGGGTTGATGATGCCAAGGTTATAAAGAATCCGAATAAATGAGATGCATTGAAGAAGATAATAAACAGAGAAGCCATTTTGATGAAAACGAAAACACCATACCAAGAAATAAGAAGACAATGGAAAGACAATTCCTTGTTACTTTAATGACAACGCTTTTTTTTTTTGAGCTTGCGAAGCCGAAGTCGACTCAAAATCTGTCATGTAATACACGTCTTTCTTTTTGAATTTTGACTAAATCCCTCTCTTTCAGATTTTCGATGCTAAAATTGTTTGTTATGAATTTATATTATTCTGTCATTAAAATATTTCTATTTATCCCTCATCACTAACTACACCATTTTTCCTGGTTTTCAATGCGTTTCGAGAATAAACCATCTCTCTCTCTCTCTCTCTCTCTCTCTGATGTCTCTCTCTCTCTCTCTCTCTCTCTCTCTCTCTGGATATATATATGTATCTGTATATATATAGAGAGACAGAGGTGTAATGGTTATCGTCGTAGGAAATGGACACGGTGACACGAGTTCAAATCCTGAACGAGACTGATTGCATTTCCCATAGCACTAATACCCTTGGGAAAGGTATGAATCCAATTATTCTCCCTCCAGCTATGGTTAAATAGTAGGGCAGATTGGATTCATAAGCCTTGGTAAGGCAACTAGTCTAGGAGAAGGAAACCTCTGCTTAAAAATTGACTTTGTGTCATATCCTGCTCGAACGGTAGGGTTGGTAAATATATATATATATATATATATATATATATATATATATATATATATGTATGTATGTATGTGTGTGTGTGTGTGTGTGTGTATTCGAACGGTAATGCTTCCATTAATTCCTAACTACTGAAAACCTTCTTCCTATCTATCTATCGATCTATATCCTTCTGTCTCTGTCTGTCTGTCGGTCTCTCGCCACCTCTCCCTATCGTCCATTGCTTCCAGCAGGTCTTCAGGCCTACACCCCTATGTATGTAAGTTCGAGCTGGTCGTCCTGACATTGCTCGTCCATGTGAAGGGGTCCACAGAAGTATATCACTTATGAGCTCGTCCCTACTTCTCCAGCAGTGTCCCGCATGTCGGTTTCATCTAATTTTGATAGTTTTCGTGATGGGTGGTTGGTGGCCGTACAGCTGCTGCTTTGTGGGGTGCTGCCGCCAGGAGTTGTTCAATATTGCTCGCAGCATTTTTGTGTAGTTGCCGTCAAGCTTTTTCTTCATACATTTAGTTAGCATCCATGTAGTGCATCCATATAGCAGTATCGACACGACCGCTGCTTGGAAGAAAATGCGTTTCATTTTGTCGGTCAGGTCTGACTACCTTTTTATCATCTGCCTAGACTACGTGCTTAGAATATATAGATAAAATCAAAGAAAACGATTTCAAGCTAACAAAAAAAAAGAAAGTAGAATGTACCCAGCAAAAACAATTACCGACGCCGACTACGCCGATGACATAACGCTTCTGGCAAATGCGCCCGCTCAAGCCGAAACCCTGCTACATAGTCTGGAACGAGCCGCTCCAGGCATCGCCTCCATGTCAATGCACACAAGACAGAATATATGCTTTAATAAAACTGGCGACATCTCCACACTAAACGGTAGCTCTCTGAAACTAGATGACAAGTTTATCTACCAAGAGAGCAGTGTCTCATCAACCGAGACAGACATCGAAACACGACTAGCAAAGGCATGGACAGCCATCGATAGACTATCAGTCATATGGAAGTCCGACCTGACCGAACCAACTCTTAGACCCTCCTATTTGACCGAAAAATTTTGAACTTTGAGTGCACAGTCCAAAGTACTTTATTCCACAGCTCTCTTGTCCAGTGTTTGCACACTACGGTCCACTGGGGCCTTTGGACATTGTTTTGCTTCCTCAACAGTAGTTTCTTGACTGCAATTCTGCCAGTTGGTTCTGTTGAGCAGAGATGTTTGGAGCAGTCAGCCTTCTGTCAAGCAAGCTAATGACTCTCATGAAATCGTCTTCTGCTCTTGTTATTGTTTTTGGTCTTGTCTGGTCCCGTTTCCTGATGTCTCATAACGGTAAAATCCACTGTAGGACTGGGAATGTGTATTTTTGGTACGAAATAAGAAAAACACCTTCAAATCAATTTTTCTTAAAATCTCTGGTTATACTATGTATATCTAAATAAAAAAACATTGTGGTGCTTAACTTATTTTATTATAAATAACACTTTTAAAGGTAGCTAAATACTTTTGATTGGTAGTATATATATATATATATATATGTATATATGTTTATGTAATACTACGACACAAAGTAGACACTTGTACCACAACGGCTCCAATAGACGTTTGTCCCATCACGGTTCTAACGAATCTATGCGTGTAGCACTACTCCCTAAGTTCCTGTCGGACCTTGTTGTAATCCCTCCGAGAGAAAAAGTGACGAACACACAAAACACTGTCTTGATTTGTTAATGCAAAAGTTTATTCTCTACTATCCCTTATTCGTAGTCGTCGAAGAGAGAGAAATAGAGTATGAAAAATGAGTCAACCATTTTAGATAGATAGAGAGAAATAAACCGTCTCAGAGCAAGAGAGGCAGACACAGACCTTGATATGATGTCTCGACATATTCGCTGTGGGTGTTGGAGCCCTTCGGTCTGTCTTCTCATCATCGTGTCTCGTGCCCAACTAACTTTCTTTTTCTGTAATCTAACCCGCGTTCACTCCAACGGTTCTTTTATTGAGCTTCTTTCAACCAATCATAGCCCGTGGCAGATTTGCTGATGATAGATTTCTATGTTTAACTAAGGCGTCTGCTGCTCTCATGACCAGGATTTGGAGGACCTATCTTTCCTTTTCCTATTTATTTCTCCCTTATAAAAGTACATCTCTCTCTCTCTCTCTCTCTCTCTAGAATCTCTTTCTTAAATATATCCTTCGTTTTCCACTGTCATCTTATTGACCTCAAATCTTGATAGAAAACAAATTACTTCTAAAATAATCAAATCGATCTTTGATTATCTTATATATATATATAAATTGGCAGACCGTAGTCGAGGGTGACCCGAAGGCTCCTTTTTAAATAGCTGCTACACCGAGGTGTAGCATAGGGCACTACTATTTGCGCTGGATCACTACCTTATAATGCTGAGTGTTAAGCAAGGCGGCATCAAGTACCATTTTTAAGTGATTAGGTTGACTCGACCTGGGATTGAAGCTTGGTCTTCCGAGCCATTGGCCAATACTCTAACCATTATGGCAATATATATATATATATATATATGCATGTATATACATATATACATACATATATATATATATAGCCGAAAATTCTGATGAACCAAGAAACATATATTTATCCTTTTTGTTGCATCCCAGTACGCTAGCAGGGTGTGTCATTATAAACGAAATATATATATATATATATATATATATATATATATAGCCGTAACTCCTGATGTTTCGGTTCTTTCAATATCAAACCCCTTTCGTCAGGTGACCATTCTGAGATTTATCACTTTTTCTGCGAACAAAAATAAAATTGCGCGTGCACACACACACACACACACACACACACACACACACACACATATATATATGTTCAATTCTGGCTTTTTGTTCTGGGTAAAACTTGGACCTTTTTTTAACTACCCTTATATATATATATATATATATATATATATATATATATATGATTTACTTTTTTTTTAACGTGCTATATAGTTATATGTTTGGTTACGAAATTTATCTGCTGGAGAATTTGGTTTGGTTTGGTTTGGTTTCTTTGTTTAATGGCATATTAACTTTTTCCAGGTTATTTAATGCCAAAGCCATTTTCCAAGAAGAACAGTAGTGGTACTATTTAACCCATAGCTGGGAGGATAAAGGGGTTCATACCTTTCCCAAGGATATTTGCTCGAAACTGAACGTAATAGCTCGGCTGGAGTACGAACTCGCGTACTACGATTCCGAAGTCCATCGCTTTAACCATTATACCACGAGGACACCCCGCTGAAGAATTTGATTACGAATAAAACCTAATCAGATTTATCTGATTTGTAAAATGTTCCGCTAGAAATAATAAAGTCCTCTATTTTCGGTTTAGAAGAAAATTAACTTTATACTTGAGGGGGACGTTTGTGTATATAGGTAATACAGTATAGACAAAGTTTTACTGGCACATAATCCCTTATTAATTATCAATACTGTACGTATATGAAATTTATTCTGTAGAATCAAGAAGTTATAGCGTCGTGATCAAAATAAAGCAAAGCAGCTATGTAAATGTGTCTCTCTCTAAGACCTAATTTTATTTCCAATCTACATGTTTTTTCAGGATTTGTCTTAAAAGACAAATCCGTACAACATCGGGTTGTCTTCCTAGTACGAAAAAACAAACAAACAATGGAATTACCTCGAAGATTGAAAGCTAAAAGTTAAACAAAAAGATTCAAAATATAAATGCCAGCCAGAGAGATAGAGTGAAATCCAATTTCGTGTTGTTTCAACAACAACGCTAGTGTCATTAAATAATTTGAAACATAGAGAAACGTTGTAAAACTTTCGTTCAAATGTTTTCATTCTATCATATAAAAGATTTTATTTTCATTTTGGAAAGAGACAAAAAAGGCAATGTTTATATAGATAAAAAGAAATGTTTTTGTTTTTATTTCACGATATATTAAGAAAAAGACATTCCCTTTTGTTATTCATGACTTTTTATTATTATTTCTCTTTTGAGAGTTTTTCACATCAGCGTGGGCTGATGGTTTTCCACTGGAGTTTGAGTGACGGCACGTCTCTCCAACTCTTCTGGGCTCTTTTTCAGTATTATGGTTGATCTTAATAAAATTGTCTTCTGGATGGCCTCTTATTTCCAAATCTTCCAGTTCCTTTACTAGTCCTTTGGAGATTGCACCGACCGCACCAATTACAATTGGTACCACCGTATTATCCTTATCCTATTTACCCAACCCCTCCGCTCGGGCAGGATATGACACAAGGTCAATTTTTAAGTGGAGTTTAACTTGTTTCAATTCAGAGTTTTCCTTCTCTTAGACTAGTTGCCTAACCAAGGCTGAAGAACCCAGTCTGCCCTACTATTTACCCATAGCTGGAGGGAGAATAATTGGATTCATACCTTTCCCAAGGGTATTAGTGCTATGACGATAACCATTACACCACGGGCACCTCCACCGTATTATTATTATTATTATTATTATTATTATTATTATTATTATTATTATTATTATTATTCATTCATTCATTCATCCATTAGAGCTTTTCACATCATCGCCAGCTGATGGTTTTTCACTGGAGTCTGAGCGACAGCAAGTCTCCTCAAGTCTCCATGACTCTTCTTAATATTCTGGCCGTTCTCAATAATGCTGTCGTTTGGATGGCCTCCACCTGTCCGCCAACTTCCAAGTCCTCCAGTCCCTTTAGTAATCCTTTTGTTACTGTTCCAAAAGCACCAATTACAATTGGTATAATTTTCACCTGCATGTTCCACAGTTTTTTCAATTCACTAGCAAGGTCGAGGTACTTATCCTTCTTTTCACATTCTTTCAGTGTTATTCTGTGGTCAGCCGGTACAGCAAAGTCGACTAGTTCTCTTTTTTTGTTGATTATTATTAAGTCTGGTCTTCTGCCCGGGATTAGATGATGCGTTTGTTTACTCCTTTGAGAGTTTTTCACTCTAGCATTAGCTAATGGTATCTCAATGGAGTTTGAGTGACTGCAAGTCTCTTCAAGTTTCCAGGACTATTCTCAGTAATCTGGCTGATCTTCATAATGCTGTATTCTGGATGGTCTCTATTTGTCACCTAATTTCCAAGTCTTCCAGCCCCTTTACCAATCATTTAAGGATTATCCCAAGTGCCCCAACCATAATTGGCATCACCGTCACCTTCATATTCCATAATTTTTTGTTTTTTTGTTTTTTCTTTAGTTTTCTTGCAGGGTCTTGGTACTTATCTCTGTTTTCACTTTCTCATATTTTCATTCTGAGGTCTGCCGGGACGGCAACGTCCACTATTCGGCAAATTTTCTTTTTTTTTTTGTGACTGACAATCACTATTATCATTATCATTATCATTTGGAATATACTGAGAATATATCTACTGAAATGTTTGACAATAAACACTACAGAATAACACAGTCTAAACACGTTTAGGAAAGACATTCATTGTCTCTCACCTGCTCTCTCTCTCTCTCTCTCTCATATATATATATATATATATATATATATATATATGTATATATAAAAAATATATATGTATGGAGACAAAAACTCAACACCTTTTTAAGGAATAGCTATTTTTACTTGCCAAAACGGAAATTGCATTTTAATTCAGAGAAGAGATTCTTTTTAAATCTTTGGTGCGTCTTAGTTAGCGGCAAGTTTACAACGTGACTCATGCAGTTCAAGCTGTGGAGGGTTGCCGCTGTTAATTGTAGAATCATATTAGTTGGTTTGCTGTCACATTGTGAATTACTTCATCTATCATTTGATTTGAAAGCCTAACAGAATTGAGTAAACTGAATTGCTTGAAATAGAAACGTTTTTGACAAACCGTAAGGAGAGTATTCCAATTAAGGAACTTATGCTTTATGAGTTCGAACTGAGCCATAACTCCGCCAAACCAACTCAAAACATTTGTTGTGTGACGTTTGAAGGCGCAGCCAATCACAATTCAGGTTCAAGAAATTTTGCTCGAATCGCAAGAACCTCGGCAAGTGCAAGTTGACCTAAAACTATAAATTCCCAAGCTATGCCAAATCCAGGGAGTAGCTCTCGGTGAGTATTACGAGAGCTCAGCATCTCACTGTCAAGTGGAGTTCGTCACCTTCATATCACGTCCTAGGCAAAACAATTCAAAACTACTAAATTACGCTTCATGTTACCAAAATATTGCAAAACCTTTGACTCATCCAAGTAAGATTATAGCAGTAATATATGTATTATATTAACCTCCTTCGTGCAGGCAGGATGTGACATTGTAACATATTGACCCCGGCCAAGCTGTCAAAATAGGAAATGCACCTGTGTAAATAGCAGTGCGATTTGTGACGCCCACAAGAAGAAGGTGGGTGTCGAACAATTATATAACTCGGTGCACAGGAAGTTTAACCAATTGGAGATCAGATCAGTTGGAGAAGATACTGGAATGAGGACCATGTCTCAGAGAGGCAGGGCCCCCCAAGCCACAAGTTGAGCAGCCCAGGAGAACGGGAAAGAAACGCTGTTAGGATCATAAGAGTGGGGGGTCAATATGTTGCAGTTCTGTTCCGTCTCCAACTCCCTCTCACACACAACCCTTTCAAATAAAGTGAGAGGTATAGTTTTCTAAAGAACTGTGTCGCTCATCTTTATTGCGTCGTCGTTATGATTCTGTATGCATATGTGTATGTATAGTGTTGATGGCTATGCAACAACAATTTTTAAGTCTAATGGGTTTGAATTCAGAGTTTTCCTAAAGAACCAAGATTTCCCTACTATTTACACATAGATGGAAGAAGAATTGGATTCATAGGGAGCAATAATTAAATCAATGCTCATATTTCTTTTTTCGTCCGATTTGTCATTTTCATTGACAGATACAGTGGCAATACATACAATCAGTTTAGACGGCAATTTTAATTTCTTTTTAAATGGTGCGAAGTAATCGATTGAAAAAAATCGCAAAAAATTCGTCGTTATAGAGGCCCTTTTGAATAGCTCCATGTTGTCGATAAAGAATTATTAAGTTCATGTCTAATTTGTTTTTAAAAGAGCTATGATATGATTGACTTTTCCGTCTACCCTGAAGCTCAAGAAATATACGATGGCTACCGACTTGAATTAGAGTGTATGATTTTGGAACAAACCAATATCAAGAAATATCCGTGCCTGAAACATTCTATAATGAGTAAATACAGTTCCCTAAGTCATTCTCACTAACTAACCATTCCCAACATGTATAAAAAAATAAGTAAGCTAGCCTTTTTTTCCATTGAAGCCGCAGCTCCTTTATCAGAGTGTCCTTCTCCTAGAGGGATATTTTGACAAAAAACTATGGGTCTATCACTCCCAGCTTTATATCAGTGTTTCATTCTCCTTGACGGATGATTTATTAAAATCTTGGTATACTCCATACCACGCGTATATATATATATATATATATATATATATATATATATATATATCAGAAACTATACAGCTGTATCTTTTCAGATGTTATATCGGTGGTTACAAGTATTGGCAGTCTGGAGACCTTATCTTAAACTAGATTTCAAAACCTCTCAAGCATGAAACATCTCTCAGCATTCGTGGAATGAAAAAGAAGAAAATAATGTTCAACCCAACTCTTCAAAGCGGATTGTGAAATTTTTAGGCTTATCATATGGGTTCCTATTCCTCAAACGAGAAAATGTAGCACATAAATAGATAGCTAGCTAGAAAGATATACAGATTGCTATAAACATACTCATATGTATATGCATATATATATGTAAAAGAATTTTCTTTCTTTTTAGGGTGTCCAAAGAGAGAAAAAAAGTAAATATTTTTAAAAGAATAGGTCCACAAAGACATTGATATCTTTTTTAAAATTATTTATCTAGTTCTTACATACGTATGTTTCTTGCTTGTTGCTTTCTTCAGAGAACAAAAAAAAAAAAACATTTTTCAAGTGTGGTATCGGTTTATATATATATATGTATGTATATATATATATATATATAACTTTGGTATGGCAACTTGTCTAAGAGAAAGAAAACTCTGAATTCAAACCTGTTAATCTCTGATATCTTTTACGGGTGGATATATATATATATATATATATATATATATATATATATATATATATATATATATATATATATATATATATATATATATATATATATATATATATATATATATATATATATATATATATATATATATATATATATATATATATATATATATATATATATATATATATATATGAACGGATGTATGTAAACAATTGTGATTCATAACCGTTTAAAATTTGCTACATAGCTAATCGCTCCACGTGGCTAAATGGTTAGAGGCTTTGGCTTAGTGTTTGAGTCAACCGGGTTTCAATTCCAGCTACGAGAAGCTAATGTCTGGCCACACTGATGAGTTCTGATAGGGCGAAGCTGATCTGTCTGTGGATGACTGTATATGTTTAAATATAAGTTTCAATTTCTGATTTCTTTCTTCTTTTATACAGGTCACCCTATTAAAGCTAGTGATAGATAGATTGACTGATAGATAATGATACAACTGACAACATGAACATTCGTGGGTCGACTGAAAAGTTCATAGGCTGATCAAGATACTCTCAGAAATTTGACCAGATGAAGTTTTATTTTTCAACATAATCTCCCATGCGGTCTACGCCCTTCTTCCATCCGTGTTGCAGTGCTTTGATTTCAGGGTAAAAAATAACATCGACAGTAGATATGACGTCATTATACGAACAGTCCAACCGATGTACTTTTCAGTCCACTTTCGTATCTAAAAAGATAGATGTAATCAAACTGAGCAAGCTAGCTAGATAGAGAGATGTTTCAAGATTTTGTGATAGATATTGACAGATTTTAATTTTATCAGCATAGAGTTGTGGATAGAGTTAGAGAGATAACCTCTTATCAATAGGCCTGGACATTGATCGCTAGATCGATGGAACCCAAACCGACTTGAAAAGGGGAGATGCAATTAAGAAATAAGTGGATCCTTCACTCAACAACCAATGACTTCTTCTTCTTGCACTGATGCAATCACGATTCGCTGAAAAGTGAGAAGGGGACGGCCTGACCTTTCCCTACCCACATCTAATTAAGCCTTATTCAACCATTCCCGATACCGGAGCAGACAATGTTGTCAATTGAGTTTTCCTTCTATTATCAGTTTGTTTATTTAAAAAAAAAATTCAAAATCATGTCACGTATCCATTTGATTAAAAAAAACTTTTCGTTTGCCACCCGGTTTCTCATAATCCAGTTTCAGGTCAAAGCGCTTGTCATTCCCTAAGTGGGTGGTATCGTGTCCTGAGTTTGAGTTTGAGGGGGTGATTTGCTTTGGAGAGATCTAAGGAGACAGTAAAGAAAATGGAGACTAATAGGTTGGTTGATGCGATGGTTGGTTGGTTGGTTTTACAACATGTCAATCTTTGTTGGGTTATTTCATGAAAACGACTCTCTTTTAAAAGCAAATTACCGTAACTTGTGTTGTACAAGTCGACTTGGCATATAAGTAGCTCTCAACACTTTTAGCTCCAAATTCTAGGTGAGACTTATACTAGCAGTATTGATCGATTCCCCCCACCAAAAAAAAAAAAAAATCGGCTACTGTCTTGCATATTGACCCTTGACTGAGCTTTTAATTAGAGATTCTCTGCACAGAATGCAAAAGTAAAAATAAGCGGAAGCAGTCACGTGGTGGAACGGAAATGTGAGGGAGTTATGAAATGATATATGTTGATGCCCACGCGAGATACGGTCAGTGTGAGTCTGAGTTTTGAGTTAGATTGCAGCCAGAAGAAATACGGTCATTCACGAGAACACCAGCGAGTAGCTGGGCGCCTTAATGGAGCAAAGGTACACGGCTGACCACCGGTTGAGTACCCCCGACTGAGAAACAGAAGAAGAGGGGCTTTGAAAAAAATAAGGCGGAATATTGTCAAGGGAAGAAGTTATGGGCCAATATGTCTGTCTGTCTGTCTTCATCTCCATTCGTCTCCGTTTGTTTTTCTCTCACTCTCTCTCCCATTCTCTCTCTCTCTCTCTCTCTCTCTCTCTGTCTCTCTCTCTCTCACTCAGAATCTTTGCTGGAGTTTTGGGGAATGCAGGACACCTCTTTATTGCCTTTACCCCCGCCTTCACTCTGGCCCTGAGTGATTGCACCTGATAGGGTCCAATCTATGAGTCGAATAGAACTAAACTATGAACTTTTGTAAAACTGAATTGTTTGAAATAGAAATGTTATAACATTCAAACTGCGTAATTATGCTAAACTGAGTTGTTTGAAATAGAACTGTTTTAATAGAAATAAACTGGGTACTTAAGCTAAACTGAGTTGTTTGAAATAGAACTTTTTTGATATTGAATTTGTTTGTAAACAAAACTATACTTGTTCTAAACTGAATTGTTTGAAATTTATTTCGGCACTAAATGACCCGAAAATGGTTGATACGCTGTAAAACCAACCAACCAACCAACCAACATCGCAATTTACTGTATATAATTTCAAGATACTAATATATCAAAGAAATATCCATTACATTAATCATTTATATACAATTGTATGACCGTCTATGTTTTAAATAGATATTGTTGAAAAATCTTTTGAGTAAGAAATACTTAATATCATATGACGAATGTGCAATATATATCGTCATCTTCATGTTGTGCCGTGAACACAGATTTTCCTGACTCTCCCTCTCCATCGTCTCTATCGTCTCTCGCATTCAGCAGATCATCCAGACTACATTGTATGTCTGTACAGAGCTGTTGTAGATAGGTTTTAGCCGGATATCCAACACCTTCTCGACCATGTGAAGAGATCCACGGGAGAACGTCACTTATGAGCCCGCCCTTACTTCTCCAGCCGTGTCCTGCATATCTTGTTCGTCTTATTTGAATGGTTTTAGAGATGGGAGGCAAGTGACCGTACAGCTGTTGTTTTTGTGAGATGTTGCTTCCAAGATTTGTTCAATGTGGCTCGTCACATTCTTGTGCAATTGCCGTCAAGCTTTTTCTTCATGCGCTAAGCCGGCGTCCATATGTTGCATCTATATAGTAGGATGGACACGATTGCTACTTGGAAAAATTGCGTTTTATTTTATCAGAAAGATTGCAACGAAACGTTGTCAATACAAATGGTCATTATAAGGAAACCTTTACAAATCAATCGAAATTTGGTTTTAAATAACCCGTAAGTAGTTTGTATGAACTAAACAAAACTAAACAATTATATGATTTCAAATCATAAATAATATTTATCAAAAAATTATAGCTTCAAGTAACTATTCTTAATACTAATAATTTATATACAATTATATGGCTTCAAGTAACCGCTCCAATTTGGTTTGGTTTGTTTGGTTTGTTTGGTTTTATGGCATATCAACCTTTGTAGGTTATTTAACGCCAAATCCATTTTTATGTAAATAATCTGTTCTATTGAAAACAGTTCAGTTTAGCATAAGTACACAGTTTAATTGTCAAAAACATTTCCATTTCAAACTATTCAAGCAGTTATATGTAATAATTCAGTTAAGTGTAAATACACTTTTTAATGTCGAAAAACAGTTCTATTTCAAATAATTCAGTTGAGCATAAGCACACAGTTTAAATATAAGTACGGTTTAATTGTCAAAAACGTTTCTATTTCAAGAAATTCAGTTTACTCAATTCATTTTAGCATAAGAATGCTGTTAGTTCTATTTAACCCATAGATAGGTCCCTATCAGGTGTTACCACTCCGGGCCAGAGTGGACCTGGGAGCGATGGCAATGAAGGGGTACTCCGCATTCCCCAAAGCTCCAGCACTGCTGGAACCTCACCATCAGATTGTTTAGTGTCATATCCAGGACACTCATTAGGGGGGGGGTCTTACCCCTCTGCAGCCGACTGGGCAACGCTCCAATTTGATAATAATTATTATCATATGTTTGGACACAGTTATATGGTTTCAAATAACTCGTAATAATAATAGTGTAAACAATTATAGCTTCAAGTAATTATTCTTAACTCTAATAATTTACACACAATCATATAATTTCAAGTTCCTATTTCTACTTAATAATGATCATGTTGTTTACACTGTTGTATACGTATTCCTATCTAATACTTATTATTTTAAACTGATCTGTTTGACTCAAAGATAGAAACTTATCTAGTACTACCACTCTGGATTAGTGTGGACTTACGTGTAATGACAACGGATTGGTATCTTCACACTGCATAGAATTGTGCGATGTGTCATAACCAGAAAATGCCATTTTTAGATGGTCTTCCTTTTAGTTGATCAAACTCGTATCAAATTGGAATAGCTGATATAGAACTGAAAATTGTTGCAATTAAAATGGTTACTCAGGTTTGTTGTTATTATTTCACTCCTTGCGACTTTTTCACAACAGCGTTGACTAGTATCTTTTAATGGAGTCTGAGTGACAGCCGGTCTCCATAGGTCTCCAAGACTCTTCTCAGTATTCTTAGCAATCTAAAGAATGCTATAGTCTGGATGGTCTTGATACTATTTACCAACCCCTCCGCTCGGGCAGGATATGACACAAGGTCAATTTTTAAGCGGAGTTTAACAGGTTTGAATTCAGAGTTTTCCTTCTCCTAGACTAGTTGCCTAACCAAGGCTGAAGAACCTAGTCTGTCCTACTATTTACCCATAGCTGGAGGGAGAATAATTGGATTCATACCTTTCCCAAGGGTATTAGTGCTATGTGAAATACAATCAGTCTCGTCCAGGATTTGAACTCGTGTCGCCGTGTCCATTTCCTAAGACGATAACGACTACACCACGGGCACCTCCAATGGATGGATGGTCTTGATTCTTCCTCAGATCTCCAGGACTCTTCTCAGCATTCTTACCAATCTAAAGAATACTGTAGTCTAGATGGACTTTTTTTGCTTTTTTTTTTATTTTCCCTCTGTGGTCTGCCAGAACGATAAAAGTCTCTAGGTGACAAGTTCACATTTTTTTTTCTTAATTTAAACTTAATCTGGTCTTCTGGTTGGGATTCAGTGATCTGTTTGTATTTCAAAACCCCAGAGAATTTTTTTCTGCGTCTTTTTCTCCAGAGCGAATGCCTGGTTGTGCATATACCATTTAGTGATATGGTAAAAATTCAATGTTTTTCGCAATTACCAGTGGATCCCTTTTCCCACCGAGTTGTAATTAGTCTTGTACTACCTTTTGAGCTAGTTTTATCGAAAAGTTTCAAATTTCATTTAATTTCGAGTTTTCTTTAAAAAGGTTCTTTTCCGCAGAATTCTCGGTTGAATTTTCTCTCAGTTGAATTTTCTTGGTAGAACTTCAGTAGTCGACTTTCATTTATTTTTATGTCTTGGGAAGTTTCATTCAAGAAGCGAGTGACGAAACCAATCTGCAAGCTTAAGTTTTTTGTGCTATCAGTTCGGGTCCCCGAGTTCGTACTGATGAGTCAAATAGTAGTTTGACAAAAGGAGGAAGTCCTTTTTGGTGTCGCACTGTCTGGGATAACTTCTCCCTTCTCCACTCCTGCCAAATCAAGTGCCGCACGTGTCTGGTTATATTTTTTCTTTGAAATAAGTTATTATAATAGCAGTATTTGAAACCATTTAATTTTGTTGATCCATGCTAAATTGAATTATTAGAAATAAAACTGTTAGATTATTTAAATGTGTGTATCAACAAAAAGTATTTTCAAATCATGTATTTGATATATATATATATATATATATATAAACATGATTTAGCATTAAATGACCAACAATGATTGATATGTCATTAAACCGAACTAAGGAGACTGCTTGAATTCAATTTTGCGCTAATGCCCTTAGGAAAAGCATGAATACGAATCTTCTTTCCCCAGCTATGAGTAAATTGTGGGACAGACTAGACACTTTAGCCTTCGCACGGCAACTGGCATAGAAAAAGCAAAAATAATCTATACTCTTAAATATTGCCCTCCACTTGTATACTGAGGAATAGCTCGATGAATAAATAATTATTAGAGATTTATTGACGAGACCTGCTGTTCCTCCGATTTCAGTGAATGTCCCTAGTGTGAAAAGACGCAAATAAAATGATTATAATCATACATATGATTCAGGCTTAAACCATAGACCGTCCTCGATACTAAGAAACACAAAATCCTCTGGGACATTGAGCTAAAGGACTCTGCCGACCCTGCAAAGAGTTAAAATAAAGAAAAGCAAAAAACTCAAGAAATACCTGGACTTTGCCAAAGAGTTCTTTTTTATAACGTTGCAGAATGTGATGGTGAAAGTTATACCAGTCATAGTCGGGGCATTCAGAACCATCTCAAAGTAAAGGGAATTAAGAAATTAGAAATCCGTGGGAGAATTAAACTGCCGAAACCCCAGCAATGTTGAGATCAGCAAGAATATTGAAAAGAGTCTTTAAGAGGTAACGTGACTTGCTGTCACCCAAACATCAAGGAAAACCACCAGTGTAAACTGGTCAGAAAAAAATCACCGAGTTGAGGAATATGAAGGTGACGGTAGCAGCAATCATAGCCAGAGTACACGGAACAATAAAAAAAAACGAGGAAAAAAATGGCTGCAGTGGCGATCAACCCAGGTCTCCCGGACCATTGGTGAACACTCTTATTACCATTTTTTAATGTACTGTGTAAATGTTTTGCTTTTACAAAATAATGGTGTTAATATTTAATAATTTAAAAATTTGCTGAAATATCAATATTTAAAAATTTGCTGGAATACTAACATTTCAAATTCGGGGAAATATCAACGCACAAAAATTTGTTGGAATCTTCTCGAAATTTTAAAAGAACAGAAGAATAAAATAAGTAGATCAAC
Source organism: Sepioteuthis lessoniana (assembly GCA_963585895.1). Taxonomy (NCBI): domain Eukaryota; kingdom Metazoa; phylum Mollusca; class Cephalopoda; order Myopsida; family Loliginidae; genus Sepioteuthis; species Sepioteuthis lessoniana. The sequence continues at coordinate 70,362,554 of OY757921.1, read as the reverse complement.
TCTGTTTATAGACACTAAAGATATGTGTAATTTACCAATCCCGCTGCACGAACAGAGTGAGACAAAATTTCAGTTTTTAAACGGAGTTTAACAGGTTCGAATTCCGAGTTTTCTTTCCGCCAGACCAGTTGCCTTAGCAAGGTTAAAGAGCATAGTATGCCCTACTATTCACCAATAGAGGAAGGGAGAATAGCTGGATTCATACTTTCCCAGCGTTACATGAAAATGCAAACTGCCTCATCCAAGAATTTGAACTCGTGTCACTGTACTCATTTCAAACGATAATAACCGTTAAATCACTGACGCCTCAATGACATTAACAGGTTCCTGAAGGAATCTGTACAATCTGTTTCATAAAAATGAGATTTGATTAATGAAATAACTACCCAAGACTTTAAGTTAAAAATTAGAAAAGTCAAGAGTGCAGGTATCTCCAAATATTTCCTGTAGATTTATTCTGGTCCGCTGAAGTGTTCTGTTTCTTAGAAGAGTAACAGGTCACATCTGTTTCAAGGCACAGACCAAAAAAAAAAACCCTACTCAATCCAAATCCATATTAACATGACACTCAAATGATAAATCTGAGTGTCATGATCACCAAGTGTTGCCCTAATAGCCAACATGAGGGATCTAGTGGGTTTCTAGCGAATGTTGGTGATTCTAATTATAGGTTTGTAAGCAAATGTAACGCTACTAGGCAACACCAAATATAATAGAATATCGGAGTGACTGTAGTCCTATATTTGTCGGGGGACTTGTTGAGGTTGAATCAGTCTAGTTCCGTGACGACCACATGTAACTCCAGCTTGTTGCTTCGTCGAAGGTTTCGTATACACGTTGTGTATTTTTAAAGATATATGGAATTTCTTCAGAGCCCTCTTTGTTGGGTTTGGTTGGTTGCTAGTCGGAATAAGTTGCCGAACGTCGACAACTCCAAAAAACAAGAAAAACTCTACGTAAACAAAGTAACAATTATCTATTGAAACACAAGTGTACAACAATAATATATTTTAGCGAAAACTTTTAGCCAGAGATTTTGTTGTTGATAGCAAGAGGGAAGTGTTGTTTGTTAGCGAGAAAGATGGTGTAACGTATGTGTGTTTACGTTAAGTTGTTTCCTCGCAATTGTTGTGTATATAAGGGAGGGATGATGAAGTAAGATGGCGATAGTCGAAAGGTGTTTTTATTTGCAGCATAGAATACTGGGTTTGCTTTTGGTGCTGCAAGACTCGTGCAGAGGTTGTGCTTATTGAGACGAAATTGAGTTATGAGGAAGTTGAGAAGCTTGAGATGGCAGCGTGTGTCGTCGGACGTGTGAGGGATTGTGTTCGTTGCATTTTGACGAAAGACATGTTGCAGTTGTAGAAATTGAACTTTAGAGTCACCATGGTTTTCGTCCGTCTGGTGGAGAGGCGTGTGTTGTCTCCATTAAGGTGGCCCAGAGGTAAAATGGGAGCAAGGTGTCGAGAACGGGGTTACGCGTCGGATCGACATAGCCAATTTTGGGGTAACATAAAGTTGTGCCTGTGCGAGGCATGTTGAATGCATCTAGTTTATATTCAACTGGGATTCCTTGCGAGGAATCCATAAATTAGATGGGTTCCCTCGTGTGCCCATGCCGCTGCTGCTATTCTAGAGCTGCAGTGAGACGTCTGCACTGGGCGGCGTTCTCCAGCCAAAGAGAGTGGGTTTGGTAGCTGAACCAATCTGTTGCCCGGGAAAAGAAGGTCCGAGGTGAATTGGATATGTCATCCTGATTGGGTGAAATTAAGTGTCGAATTAAATTTGTGCGCCAAACCAAAATACGAAATTTCCCTTCACTACAATATAACATCAAATGACACCTTTGTTTTGTGGAGAGGAGACAGTAAATATTTCGTCTGGTATTAATTCTACGTATTAGTCAATGGTGATGTTGAGTTTGTTTTTTTTTTTTTTGTAGGTTTTCCTGATTTGATACTTGGAGAGAATTCTTTCATCTTGCCTTGGTCTGCATCTGTCAGTCTGTCTGTCTGTCGCCCTCTTTATCAAATCTGTAGCTATGCGTCTGTTTCTTTTCTGATCTAGTCTCCTTTTCTCTCCTTTTCTGACTTATGTTTCACTACGTCAGACCTCAAACCATCTTCCAACCAATCTGATCTCGGTTCGCTCCTAGTTTAATTAATATATTCTCATAACTAGTAAATTGTGTGCGTAGTCCATTCCATCCAAATTCAAGAAGTAAATTTAACTTAAGAATTCGTTTCATTAGTTTGTTAGCTTTCGTTTGTTTTCTGTTCAAACGAAATAGAAATTCCTTTTTCATATGAATGAACTTTGACGACACAGCATTTTCCATGAACTGAATTTTGAAATATTTTTATAACTATAACAATTTTTATCAGTCACTGATAATTTCGATGTTTTGACAACTTTTTGACTTTTTGTTGTGTTCCGGTTAGTGAACACAAGTTGTAGTTATAATAAGACAAACCACGATATGTGAGGGAAATAGTTATATTTACTGGAAAGAGTATTTACAAGAGAGAGACTGTTAGTAATAAGAACATAGGATTAGTGATAGAGTAATGATATACTTCAACAGTAGGAACGGCTCTTCTGGTGTGACTCGTAGGCTTATTTTATTTCTTTGTAAATACAAAGAAGGCACAAGGCCTTAAAGTTTTTGGGGAGGGAAGAGAGCGGTCTTGCTTTTCTATATATTCTAAAGGGACCTAGCTAGCCACATTCGCCGACCCATTCAACAGTACAATATATAACCATTCATCCCTCATCATGCGCGCAGCAGTTACCAAAATACCACATTTGCTCTATGAAGAAAACCTACTTAAAACCCAAAAGTGGTATATGATTTTTATTTACAAAATATGGTTTATGTACAATGAAATGATGGGAATGGGAGAAAAAAAACCCGAAAAATTATATATACAAGAAAAACAAGGAAAAATTCCCCGTTTGGTTTCCCTCCCATCCCCCCGTCTATAAAATTGGAGACCGACTGTTTTCCGGGTCGAAAGAAACCGGAAACAAGCCGGACCTGCCAAAGGTGGGGCGGGAATACTAATCTACAGAGATAAAAGAAATAAAGGGTCGGACGCGGTATGGGTCGATAGAAGTAGGTAATATGATTTTTTACATATGAATGTTCAAGATCTTCAATAAAAGCGGGCTGGGATTCAGGTTGAGGTACAAAAATAATAGGGAGGGGGAAGATCTTAAGAAACTAACGACTAGATGATGGGGACAATGACTCACAACATACTGCTAACTAGGTTACAAGGGGAAAAACAATTCTACTAACCAGGGATGGGGTCCCTAAGGACCCGTACCGTAGACGCCATGGGCCGGCAGAGAAGAGAAGGATGACTCAAACATCGCCCCCTTTCGTACGACCAGGCTCGCTGCAGTCACCCACCTTTTGCTGAATGTTATGCGATCCAAGCGTTTTCTATCGCATCTTATTTTGACCCTCAGCTGATGCAGAAAATACAAAACCAGATCACGATGAGAAAAGTTTGCATCGTCATACAATCCCTTGTTTCGCGTCGTTCAAATCACCATTCGGGCTACAGCTAGGATCGCGAGAAACACCACACGCTTCTCACCATGAAACGGAGGAAGAATGTTGTCTACGACGTAACCAACGTCGAGCAGCACAAGCTTTTTGGGTTCGATGCGAGCCGTCCACTCCCCGACGTGATCCCAAAACGGGCGGACTCGCTCGCAGTAGTAGAAGGCGTGCTCAGCCGTTTCCTCTAGGCCACTGCTGCAGCGAGGGCAATCAGGCATGTCTGCAAGGCCCGCTTTGTAGTTCAAGTCGCGAAGGGGTAACGCATTCCGTGCAAGTCGCCAGGTGAGCGAGAACTCGGAGTTGTTCAAGAAGCTCGATCCTGGCGCCCAATTCCAGTGAGAGCGGATCACCTCCGCCGTCCAACCGTGCCGCTCGCTGAGAGGATCAGAAGCGGAACCCACCACTAGCTCCCGATACAGTTCCTTCCGAGGCCATGAAAGGTCACTGGACCCAAGAAGGTTACGAAGGGCCTTTTGGCACTCGCGGACAAACAGTGCTTCGCCCAAAGGCCTACGTCGACCTTTAGCCTTTGGGTCTGAGTTGAGGCGAGGAAAAGTCCGACTCGCTTTTCGTCTCCACACTGAGTCCTCCGTCAAGACACGGCCCAGATATGCAAGTTTTTCAGCCAGCCAGTGGCTCTCCAGATCAGGCATACCCAGACCCCCGTTGCGAGTACGTTGGATACAGACCTGCCTACGGACCATCGGCCTTGCACCTCCCCAGAGCAATCTGGAGAGGGATCGTTGCAGTGCCAACCGATGTGCCTTACGCAGAGGAAGTACAGCCAATCGGTAAAGGATCAAGGGGAAGACGTACGGGGCGCACGCCTCCGCCCTGCCCTTTAAGGACAACCTCCTTGAAAGCCAGATTCCCACCTGAGCATTCACCTTAGCATGTAATTCCGACCAATTGCGCTCCAGTTGGAGGTCGGGCCCAAACCCCACCCCGAGGATGCGGATGGGTCCGTCACTCCAGCGGAAGGGCCCTGGAAGAGTATTGCTACCCCTCCAAGCACCGAGCCGCAAACCTTCGCTTTTGTCAAAATTGACCTTGGCCCCTGCAATCCGCTCATACTCGACAACCGCCTCTTTCACAGCCTCTATATCCTGGCGGCGGGATACAAAGACTGTGACGTCATCAGCGAACGCGGAAACCCTGGCCGCAAGGCGGCCAACGAATGGGATACCGCGCAGTGCCGGACTTGTCCCCTCATCCCTAAGCCTGCGCAGGAGGGGCTCCAACGCGAGGACATAGAGAAGAGGAGACAGAGGGCAGCCTTGCCGGACCGAACGCTCGATCGCGATCACCCCCGAACGCCTTCCGTTCACCTGCACCACTGCCTGAGGGTTGTGGTACATCATGCTAATCCATCTGCGGAACTCCGGTTTGAATCCGGCAGTCTCCAAAACAGACGCCAAGAACCGATGGTCTACCCTATCGAAGGCCTTGGACTGATCTAAACTGATCAGCGCGGCTTCGGTGTCGTCTTTTATCCCCTCTAGGACCTCGCGAATCAAGTGCAGGTTGTCCTGGATCGATCTTCCCTTCACAGCAAAGGTCTGTTCGGGACCGATCAGATCACTAATGACAAGCTGTAAACGATTCGCTAAGACCCGGGCCAAAATCTTTAACTCTGTGTTAAGCAGAGTTATGGGCCTGTAATCGTCTAAACCCTCCCAAACGTGCCTGCCACCTTTCTTCAACAATGTGATCACACCCTTGGTAACGCTACCAGGGATGGCTCCCTGGGTAAACCAATGGTTGAACATATCCGTCAGAATAGGTACAAACATGTGCGACATCCTCAAGTACACTTCGTAGGGCAAACCATCTAGTCCCGGCGACTTGTTGAGGCCGACCTGCTTCAACGCATCACGGACTTCGCATTCAGTAACCACACCCTCGCAGCTAGCCGCTTCAGCCGTCCCAAGACGGGGGAAGTCGGCGAGATAGCTACGAAACTCCCGGAGCGGGAGATCAGTGCAGTGGGCAAAGCGATCCCGAAAGTGCGCCCGAAAGGCGTCACGTATCTCCCGACCCGATCGCAGCAGACGCCCGTCCGGGGTCTTGAAAGATGCGATGTACCGATCGGGGAACCTTCGCACTTCTTCTTCACGCGCAGTTGCGTTCGATTTCACAGCTTCGTTGAGAACTCTCTTTAGCCTAGATCTAACTACTGATCCCTTGTAGCGCTTGCTACTCTCACGCTCAAGGTCCCTCCTAGCTAGCTCTACACCTAGGGAGTCCCCCCCAGCCACCGCCCGGGAAAGTCTATCATCTATAGATTTCGCCTCCGCGGTCCTATCTAAGTTGAGCTGTCGACCGTATTTGGTGGCGAAATCTCTAATCCTATGCTTAAGAGAAACCCACCACCTATTCCCGGTAACCGCCCCCACTAACGCCCGCTGAATTAGGGATTCTAGCCGATCCCGGAAGTCCCGTATCTCCAGTAAGGAGGTATTGAACTTCCAGTAGCCGGCTAGACTAGGCCTATTAGCTCACCGCAGACTGACTCTAATTAGTTTATGGTCAGTCCACGCTATCAAGTGGAACGTGGGACAACTAACAAAATCAATGTCAGCTCTTCTCACTAACACTCTGTCCAAGTAGGAACCTACTTTGGCAGAGGGCGATCTATCTAGCCACGTCCACATCTCCCGCCCTGGGTGATCCAGACGAAACCTGTCGACAAAACCATGACGAGCCACGAAGCCGACAAGGCTGCTTTCACCCCTTCCCAATCTGTTAGCTCCCTGCCCGACCTTATCTATCTTGGGATCAAGGATCGCATTCCAATCACCCATTAAGACTAGCCGCTTCGTATCGTCCAGGAACGGCGCCAACCGACGAAAAAAGGAAACCCTCTCCGCAGCGATATTGGACGCATAAACCGCAACCAGACGAAACTTGAAACTTTTCACGGCAACATCGGCCACAACCAACTGGCCCCCGTCACCTGCAAAAACAACGTCAACATTAGCATCAAGGCTGCGTCCAACTAACAAAGAGACCCCAGCGCTGGTGCGGCTGCCGTATGCTGAGAAAACGTTAAAATCGCTCTCCAGCACCCGACAGTCGGCACCGCAAGTGAAGTGAGTCTCTTGCACTGCAGCAACATTTACTCCGAGGTTCTTGAGTTCAGCAAGCAAGCGCGTACACTTGCTTGAATCCCTCAGTCCCCTCACATTCAAACTGGCAAGGTTTAAAGCCATCAATCCAACTTACCTTACTCAGTGTCGACTACGGGCCGGAAATCCTTCGGGGTGAGGATGCCGACGGCCTGACGCAGGGAACCGGCACAAAGTTCAGGAGTAACTCGGCTGCTCCTGGAAATTCCGCCGACATCATAAGGAAACCGCAACTTTAGGGACCTATAAAATGTGGGATGAACATAAATCAGGACCCTGCCCGTACATTTGGAAGATATTTCGTTAAGTGAGTCGTGCCCCATCTCCGCCAGCCTCATGTCGGCTCGACTGGCTTCCTCAATAAATTGCCACAGCTCTTTAGTTCGGTTGCCAGCCAAACGGACAAAGGTGGTCACCATGGCTGCACCCTCAAAAAGATACGGATTCGTGATGTCCTTTTGATCAACTTTTTTAAGGTCTCTTAATGGTTTCAATAGGTTTTTGATTTGACGATCATATGTCGGTGACTCCAGGATGTCCTGGCAAAAATAAAAAGAGTTTAATGCTTGCTGGACATCTCCGGAGGCCGACCTGGATCGTCGCACAGTGCCAGATGTTGATGGCGACGGCTGTGGGTCTCTTGTCGCCGAATGGGACCGGGATAGTAGTTTTGGGGTTGAAATGGGTGATAACGTAGGTGGTGTTGGAGATAGTGGGGGTTTAGTAGGGTTTTCAGGAGTATGTTGTGGGGGAGAGATAATTTGGGCTGGTCGTTGAGGTGAAGGAAGTGGCTTTTTTTCTGGTTCCGGTCGCTTGGGCTGTGTTTTTCCTGCTGGTCGTTGGGGTGCTGGTTTCTGGGGTTGGAGAGGCTGAGGTTTTTCTTTTTCTGGTTTGGGGGAGTTTGTTTTCTGTTGTTTTTCTCCCCCTCTTTCTCCGTGTCCCCGCTGTCTCTCCTTCTTTTTAAATTAAATGTTGTTTCCATCTCTTCTTGTTGAAGATTTTGGTTTTTCTTTTTATTTGGTGTCTGTATTGTCGCTGGTGTTGCTGCTATTGTAGTAGTAGTATTAGTAGTTGCTGCTTTTTTGGGAGATTTCTTTTTATTCCCTTTTACTAGGGTCCACCCTTCTTCCTTTTCGGGTTGGACCCCTGTTTCCGGGTTTGAGTTTGTCGATGCTGCAGCTGTTGTTGTAGTCTTTGTTGTCATTGTCGTGGTATTTATAGTATCCGACGTTGTGCTGGTAGTTTTGGGTCCAGTGATGGTGGTCTTTTTAGGGCAGGACCTCGAGAAATGTCCCAGCTTTTTACAGTTCCAACAAAGAGGTTTTCTGCCCTCAACGACCACCATCATCGTTGTGTCTCTGTATGTGATAGTATGAGGGATTGAGTGGAACCCTCCCCTATCTAGGATCATAGTAAAGACATAGTCACCGAAAGCGGTTCCATGCGCTGACGTAATTAGTTTGTATTCTTCTACGCCGCCATGTGTACTCAGATAGGCGGCGAGAACATCTCCGTTAAGCTCCATGGAAGCATTGCAAACGGTGACTTTTATATGTCTTTTTCCTAGATATTCCGGTTGAAGCCGGAAGTACTTCGTGTTTATGTGGTTTGTTGCGAGCTTTTTAGCTAGCTCTTCTGTTGGTAGCAAGACATCCCAGGTTGCAAAACTTCTTCTGCATATATATTTCCCTGGGATGCCTGCACTCTTTAAAGTCTCTTCAAATTTTTCTTTATTTTCGTTTGCAAGTTTCCTGGTCTTAATGTCAGTTATTACAAAAGATATTGTTTTTGGTTTGACTGCCTGTACCAATTCAAGTATCGGCAGGATTTCGCTTTCTTTAAAGTACTTTGCGTACTTATTTTTTCTATCATTTTCGTAATCTTCTGGTTTCTTTTTTTGCTTTTGTATTTGCGAAGACCAGGAGACTGCATTTGTCGGTGTTATTTGTCCAGGTGGAATGGTTGAAGACGATGATAAGTCTTCCGGCTTCGGGGAGGGTTCAATTTCAATGAAAATGTCTTGAGTTGTCGGTAAGGGAGTTGAAGGAATCCGAGATGGTTCCCCCATAGTTGCGTTTTAAAAGGGCAACTAGGGGGAATGGTGTTTGAATTTCGAATGGACTACACGAAATACAATGAATCGTTGGGTGACAATATGGCGGTCGTTTTGTTTTGTTTCGTTTTTTAAAAAGGTAAAACAATGAAGTAAAATCGAGGTTTGACCCTCCTCACAAACAAGTAACAATAACAATTGTTTGAGGGAGGTCACGTAGTTGTTACAATAATAACAATACAATAACAATAGATTTTAACAATAATAAACACTTACTTTTCAGTAGAATAAACGTAAATAATCCAAAATGACGTGTGGGCTTATCGCCAGACTAATCTCCACTACTGCCACAATGGCAGATGGAACAGCTCATTATGCTGAAAAGGTAGGTGATACCCAACACTTTTGATTAGAATTTATAAACAGTCAGTGGCAAACGTGAACTGCGCAATATTTTCGTTAAAAATACCTGTTATTTTAAACAAACACCTCATATACCTTAACTCAGCTTTTGTTTGTTCAGATGTTTCAGTTTTGGACAAATAAGAATTCTTTGATACCTTTGTTTAAGCACCAATTGAAATATATTCTGTTGCGTAACGTCACCCTTTAAACCAAACACGAAACGGCTCTAGTGGCTTCCGAATACAAACGTAAATTTGTGGTCTGCAACATTATAGCAGTTGCGAAAATAGAGAGATCGAATAAGAGCGAATCAACTGATTTAGATAGACAGAGAGAAATAAACTGCGAGAGACGAAAGACGTAAACAGGGTCTAAGTCTTTTCTTCGCTGACCCGGCCGATTTGGTTGTAGTTCTGCATGCGTGACTTACTCTGGGTCCCGTCTGATCTCTCCGTCTGTTCCGACTCCCACTTACCGACTGCCTAACTTACTCCAACTTAGAATTCTTACATATATTGTACTTATTACTCTGTTAACTAATCCTTTTCTTAACCACATGTCATCATTGAAACTTTCCAGTTACACATCATTCTAATATCCGCTGACATCTTATCCAAATGTTAATTTTAATATCTCGCCCACAGCTGATTTCAAAAGAAACTTTTTTATGACAGGAGTGACATGTGAACGCAACCAAGGTCCACCCTCTTGATATTTCCAACATGAACTTGCACTTATGAAATTAAAGTTTTTAACTAATACATAATTTATCACAAAAATAAAGTAATTAACTAAAATGATTAATTAGCATTCTTAATTATATCACGCAAAGACCAAAGCAATGACTTAACTAAGAAACATCAACGGAAAAATAGATTAGAGAGGACAACAAAAAAAAGGCTATTTCGTTGGCCCAGTGAGTAGTGTGTTCGCCAATGGTCCGGGAGACCGGGATTCAATCCCTGTTTGAGTCATATCAAAACTTTTTTTAAAAATGCTACTTGATACCTCCTTGCTTAACACTCTGGATTATGTAGTTTAAAAGCCGACTTGAATAACGTCACAGACACACGCAACACGCCTCCTGTCAAACCGTCTCCGTTCCCTCGAGGGCTCTTTTTATAATACCCGACTATCTCATTTGCATGGGATAGCCGAGAGTCTGCGTTACTTTACGCGAGACTAAGCAAGTACAAAAGCGACTGTGCGTCGCCATTTTGGCCTTTTTTTTTTTTTTTTTGTTTTCCTTGTTGAGCGACCGAAACGTACGAAACGCAGCCACACGCTAGTCCGGTAAGTCATGAATTTTTCCCCACAGATACATATCAAGGGTAAAGTGGAGTAATCCAGGGAAATGAGTAGCACCCTCCCCTACACCTCGGTGTAGTAACAATTGAAAAGGGAGCATTCGGGTCGCCCTCGACTACAGTCACCAACTTTACTTTTTACTTTTATATTAAGCGCAATCCTACACAAGCAGGATATAGAAAAAAGACGCTGTAAATTTGGACAAAATTCGCTAAATTTGATGCAA
>OY757921.1:70319363-70346863 GCA_963585895.1 Sepioteuthis lessoniana | reverse complement strand
TAGCAGCACAAAACAACGCCATAAGAACCAATCATATCAAAGCATTAATTGATTAGACGCAACAAAACAGCAAATGTAGATTATTTGGTGATAGAGACGAAACGATCAATCACATAATAAGCGAATGCAGCAAATTAGCACAGAAAGAGTATAAGACTAGACACGACTGGGTTGGCAAGGGGATCCACAGGGACTTGTGGAAGAAGTTTAAATTTGACCATACGAACATATGCACAACCCAACATCTATTCTGGAGAATAACACACATAAACTCCCCGAGGATTTTGAGATACGAACTGATCCCCTAATCTCTGCCAGTTCAGTTTAAGTACGCAGCTTAGTTCTATTTAACCCATAGATAGGACCCTATCAGGTGCATCAACTCCAGGCCAGAGTTGACCTGGAAGCAAAGGCAATGAAGGGGTGCTCCGCATTCCCCAAAGCTACAGCATCACTGGAACCTCACCAGCAGAGTGTTTAGTGTCATATCCAGGAAACTCGTTTGGGGAGGGGTCTTACACCTTTGCAGAAGAGCAGTCGGTGTATTCTACCGCCCCAGCCGACTGGGCAAGTCATACAAATGAACCAGAGGTCCAAAACGATGCACATGACAAAACATCCAATAGATGACATAGACTATATGTAACAAGAAGAGAAGGTGGAAGCATTGAAAACTGTATTGGTGCATCAGTAGAAGGACTTAAAAACTTTACTAAAAGCAGCAAAGAAATATCTATCACCACGTGTTGTGGTCTTCAGATCAGACCGGTAGAAGAACAACTCAAACAACGGGTGATAGGTAAACGTTATTGTATTAGCAGAAAAAGGAAGTCATACAAAGGAAGTACTAGCCGTTCTCGACTTGCAGTCTGTCTGTCAAATGTCTCGTAAGGAACGAGAAGTTGTCTCCCCCAAGTGAGCTAAGCCGGTAGAATATGTTTAGGTTGGACAAGTCCATCTTTGGGGTATGGTAGGATATGTCCCCATAACACCGCCCCCTGTGAATCCATTGACAACATAAGGGCAAACAGAACTACAAAAAATAGAAAACAGAAACAGGAAAAAACAACGGTATGGATATTTCAAGCAACAAACTGGCGAAATCTCGCACGAGAAAACCTCGACTTTGCTGGTATTTGTGTCGGATAGGACATCAATAAATAAAGCATTGCTCTTGACCACTCTGGTTTAGTTTAAGTTATGAGCCGATGACAAGCGTAAGTCCAGCAGGGCATGAGTTTCGGCTCACCCTTCCCTAAGTAAAGTAAAGTTGGCGACCGTAGTCGAGGGCAACCGGAAGGTTGCCTTTTCGATAGCAACTACACCAAGGTGTAGGGGAGGGTGCTGCTCTTTTCCCTGGATTGCTCCACTTTACCCTTGATCCTTACCTTATAATGCTGAGTTAAACGAGGAGGCATCAAGTACCATTTTTTTATGCCTAAAAATCAAAAAGGCCTTGAAATTTTATGAGATAAACAATATCTCTTCAAATAGTAGCAAAAAACAACGCCATAAGGACCAACTATGTTAAAGCGAAAATTGATAATACACAAGAGAATAGCAAGTGTAGGTTATGTGGTGATAGAGACGAAACCATCAATCACATAATAAACGAATTTCGTAAACTAGCGCAAAAAGCATGACTGGGTTGAAGAGTTGATCGACTGGGAATTGTGCAAGAAATTGAAATTTGACCCTGAGAACAAATGGTATATGCACCAACCAGATTCCGTTCACGAGAATGAGACGGTAAAAATTATCGGGGACGTCAAGATAATAACAGATCACTTCATTCCCGCCAGGAGACCACGCCTAGGGATAATTAGCAGAAAAAAAAGGACTTCTCGTCTTGAGGATTCTGACCAATGGACCAAAAGAAAGTTGATGACGATGCACAAAGAAAACAAAAAAGGAACAAATACTTCAACCTTGCCCGAGAACTAAAATAAAATGGAACATGAAAGTATCAATGATACAAAAAGAGTAAGTAATTAATGAACTAATCAATCATTAATAAATAAAACATGAGACGATAATTAATTAATTAATCATAACAGAATAATGAACAAATTAACAAATCACAAATTAATGCAATGTAGCCGCGTAAAAAATGTATGCAGTATAAATTAGAACACTCTTTCCAGATTGCCCCACATTCTAACCCACTTTTCCTATCATGTTCAACAGCCATACCCACCCTTCCCATCATGCTCCACACAGCAGTACAGAAAAGGTCTGCTACAAAGTGCGTAAACTTAGTCATATGTTTAAATAGGTGAGGAATTGACAATAACCAAAGTCTGTTGTCTGCCCAGTCGGCTGGGGCTGTAGAAAACACCAACTGCATCTCTACAGAGGAGTAAAACCACCCCCAACAAGTGACCTGATATGACATTAAACAATCTGATAGCGAGGCTCTAGCCTTGGAGATTTGGAGAATGTGGAGAATCATTTCATTGCCATCAATCCCAGGTCCACTCTGACCCAGAGTGATAGCATCTGATAGGATTCTATCCATGGGTCAAATAGAACAAACTGTACGGAAACAAATGACTGATGTTAAGTTGTGACTGTTATACAGCAATACTTGAGACCATTTAACTGTTGCAAAAAAGATCTCAGGCTCGTTTAAGAATGTTCTCTACAAAACGTGTTTAGAAATCATATATATATTCAATAAATATATTGCCCGAGAACTAAAATATATATATTGATAAAATTTATATATAATAAAGAGAATTTGGCATTGAATAACCTTCAAGGGTTGAGTTGCTATGAAACCCAACAACAAGCGAAACAAGATCTATTTCCTCCAAGTCGATGCTATCCTAACTTATTGCCAAGTAGAATACAGTGACTGCACCTCTGCAGAGGGGTAAGACCCCCTAATGACTAAAGAGTCTGATGGTGAGGTCTCATGGGGCTTTGTGGAATACGGAGCACCCCTTCATTGCCAATGCTCCCAGTTCCACTCTGGCCCGGCGTGGTAACACTTGATAGGGCCCTATCTATAGGTTAAATAGAAAAACTGAATTGATTAAACTGAATAGCTTGAAATAGAAATGCATTTGAAAATTAAACCATACTTACATTTAAACTGCATGCTTATGCTAAACTGAATTATTTGAAATAGAACTGTTTTTTGACATTGAAACTGTATTTACACTAAACTGAATTGATTAACATAGAAATGTTTTGACATTTAACTGTGTGTGAACAAGATATGTACTAATACTAAGCTAAATTAGCTGAATTAGAACTGCGTGACTAAACTGAATTGCTAGAAATAGAAGTGTTTTTTCAAAATTAAACTGTACTTAGATTTAAACTGCGTGCTTATGCTAAACTGAATTGTTTGAAATTGAAGTGTTTTTGACTTTGAAACTGTACTTAGACTAAACTGAATTGTTACATATAACTGTTTGAATAAACTGAATAGTTTGAAATAGAAATGTTTTTGACAAACTGTGTACTCATGCTAAACTGAATCGTTTCAAATAGAACTGATTATTTAAATAAAATGGATTCGGCGTTAAATAACCTACAAAGGTTGATTTGCCATAAAAAAACCAACCAACCAACCAACCATCCTAACTTAGATATATATGCTCTATCAATGATATGGGACACTCTTTATTTGTAGATATAAAAAGCTGTATATATATATATATATATATATATATATATATATAATTTATTCATTTTATATATTCATTGTTTTAGGCCTCCCTCAAATGATAGATATCGATCTTTGTGACCAAATTCCATTCTTTTCTACTTATTCCGTCGTTAGTACCTGCTGTTTACAACCTTAAAGAAAGAACTTGTGTTTTCACCGAAGAAATCAATAAAAAACCGTCAGCAAGAAATTTTGTTGCCTATATTTGCAATAAACCATAGTTTTTGTCTTATTCTCTACTTCATCTTAAATTGTTTTTCCTCTTTTTAATTCTCACTCACACTCTCTCTCTCTCTCTCTCTCTCTCTCTCTCTCTCTCTCTCTCTCTTTGTCTTAATCTTATGTCATTCTCACTTATTTAACTAATAAGAAAATTAGGAAAGCATGAAGAACATTATAGAATGTCATCTTTTAAATACGAGATGTGTTTAAAGACTTTATGAGTTTAAAAATTTTACGTGTTCAAAATCTGTACTTGAATGCGATCCTCAAGGTATTTAACATATTTATTGCTGCGCGTTTCCCATCCCTTCAAATTATGCCTGATACTCCTTTTCTGAGGGGGTGTCCTCGTGGTGTAATTGTTAAAGCGATGGCCTGCAGAATCGTAGTAAGCGAGTTCGTACTCCAGTCGCGCTATTACGTTCACTTTCGGGCAAATACCCTTGGGAAAGGTATGAACCCGCATATCATCCCAGCTATGGGTTAAATAGTACCACTACTGTTCTTCTAGGAGAACGGCTTTGGCATTAAAATAACCCACGAAGGTTGATATGCCATTAAACAACAAAACCAAACCTTCTATTTTGAATGGAGTGTGAAGCTGTGCAATTGGTTTTCTTATATAGATTCAACGTCCTCGAATCCATCTAAGTCGGCTAGGGCTGTTGAATACTCCGACAGCACCTCTGCAGAGGGGTAAAACCCCTTCTAAAGGATAGTTTGCTTTGGTTTTATGGCATATCAAACATTGTTGCTTATTTAATACCAAATCTTCTTTATACATATATACTAAATATATATTATTTGCTTTGGTTGGGTTTTATGACATATCAACCACTGTAGGTGATTTAATGCCAAATCCTCTTTATATATATATATTAAGTATATATGATTTGGTTTGGTTTGGTTTGGTTTTATAGCATATCAACCATTGTTTCTTATTTAATGCCGAATCCGGTTTTTACATATAGATATTAAATATAGGATTTGTTAACACATTTTGTAGCCACACACAGTTAAATGACGAAACAGTTCTAATTCTAACAATTCAATACAGTTAAATGGTTCTATATTCACCAATCTTTGGTCAAGTCATACCAAAGACTCAAAAAATGGTACTTGATCCCTCCTTGCTTAACACTCAGCATTATAAGGTATGAATCAGGGGTAAAGTGGAGCAATCTAATGGAAGAAGAAGCGCCTTCCCCAATACCTCCGTATAGTAGCTATAAGAGAGCCTTCGGGTCGCCCTCGATTATGGTCGCCAACATTACTTACTTTTATATATTGCTATGTAAAATTATTAATTCAATTAAACAACAGTCATTTGTTTCCACACAATCAAATGATCAAACAGTTCTTTTTCAAACAATTCAATGTAGCATCATTTGTTTGCATTCAGTTGATGTATCAAACAGTTCTATTTGACCCATAGATTGGAATCTATCAGCTGCAACAACCCCGGGCCAGAGTGGACCTGGGAGTGATTACAGGAGCCTCACTATCAGATTGTTTAGTGTCATATCCAGGATACTCGTTGGAGGTGTCTTTCCCATCTGCAGAGAAGTAGTCGGTATATTCTACAGCCCAAGCCGACTGGTCTGCTCCACCTAATGAGTGGCCTGATATGACTAACAATCAGATAGTGAGGCTCCAGTAACGATCGAGCTTTGGGGAAAGCGGAGTACCTTTTCATTGCCATAGATCCCAGGTCCACTCTGGCCTGGGGTGGTATCACCTGATAGGGTCAAATAGAACTATTTGTCATTTAAACCTTATGCAAACAAATGACTTAGGATCAATTGAATTGTTAGAAATAGAACTGTTTGATCATTTAACAGTATGTATAGAAATGAGTGATGTTTAATTGAATTGTTAGTGATATATAGCAATAGTTGGAACCATTTAACTTTGTTGACTTATGCTAAATTGAATTGTTTGAAATAGACCTGTTTTTATCATTTAACTGTGTGTACACAAATGAGTGATGTTTAACTGAATTATTAGTGATACATAGCAATACTCTTTAAACTGTATAAAGACGAATGATTAATGTTGAATTGATTTATAAGTGTAAAAATGCTATACTTGAAACACCTATGTGCCTAAATTGAAATATTGGTGTCACATAGGAACATCTGGAACCATTTGACAGTACAAATGAATTAAGTGTTCAATAGAATAATTAGTATTAAATAGCTTGACATGTAACTACTCCACGGTCGGCAAACAAATAATTAATATTAAATAGGATTATTAATGTTTGATAGAAATACTTGAAACATTTAACGTGCAAAAAAAGAAAGAGATGAGCTGAGGCTCGTTTAAAAATATTAACAAAACGTATTTACAAATCCTACTTTCTATCAACTACTCTAACCAAATATCTCCGGCACGTGACTTATGGAAGAATCGTATAATTGAAATTGCTGATTAGACAAAGCGTGTGGCTTACTGTTGACTACAGTACACAACCCAATTAGTTCGGGTAGAAGAAGACACCGTAAGAACCTCTCCCCGTGAGTGTCCTGTTATGACACTAAACTGCGTTTTATAATTCGTCTTCGTACACACTGCCATGTCTGGCGCCATGCCAAGATTGTCACTTAGCTGCTGCCTTTAAAAATATAGTTACTACTTGTAGGGTTCATCTTCTATTGCCATACCACCTATAAACCTGGACACTTTCACAAGAAAGTCTCCTGGTTTATAGGAGGTATGGCAATAGAAGATCTGTTATTCAAATTCATTTTCAAACTGCCAAGTACCGCATTTATTTGCCTATAAGATGCATTATTCTTCCAGACTTTCAACCGAAAAGTCAAAAGTGAAAATCTTTTTAGTCCGGCAACGTGACTCGCCACATTCGAGACCGCAAAACCGAAAGTAAGTTCTATCGATTGACCAAACGGAATAATGTGTAATAAACTCTTCAATTTTTCATCGTCACCAAGTAATAGCTATTAGGATGCGAGTTTGTTTATAATTTGTTTCTTCTACAGCGAAAAACTTGGTATTTTTTCGTGTAAACACACCCTTGCCATTGCTCTAAATACTGTGTAAATTTTGTGTTTTGAAACATTATTTAAACTATATTGATTCTTATTTTTAGTTGATATGAATCAAATAAAAAGCTGAACAAATGTATAATTTCGTTTACATTTAACTGCTATAAATTCCATAAAGTCAATAGCCCAGTTGGCTGGGGCTGTTGAATACATCAACTGCACCTCTGCAGATGGGTAACACTCCCTTCAACGAGTGTCCTGATATGACACTAAACAATCTCATGGTGAGGTTCAAGTAATGCTGGAGCTTTGGGGAATGTGGAATAGCCCTACATTGCCATCGCTCCCAGGTCCATTCTAGCCAGGAATGGTAGCACCTGAGAAGGATCCTATCTATGGGTTAAATAGAACTAAACCGTGGTTTCATGATTTTACTGATTTTCGCATTTAAACTGCGTATTTATGCTAAACTGAATTGTTTAAGATAGAACTGTTTTGACATTTAAATTGCGTACTTATGCTAAACTGAATCACTCAAAATAGAACTGTTTTGACATCTAAACTGTGTACTTATGCTAAATTGAATTATCTGAAATAAAACTGTTTTGACATCAACTTGATGTATTGCCCAGTCGGCTGGGGCTGTAGAATACACCGACTGCCTAATGAGAGTCCTGGATATAACATTAAATAATCTGATGGTGAAGTTCCAGTGATGCTGAACATTTGGGGAACGTGGAGCATCCTTTCATTGCCATTGCTCTCAGGTTCACTCTGGTCCAGAGTGGCAGCACCTGATAGGGCCCTATCTATGGGTTAAATAGAACTAATTGCGTACTTATGCTGAACTGAATTGTTTGAATTAGAACTGTTTGATTAAACTGAGTTGCTTGAAATAGAAATATTTCTGACAATTAGACTGTGTACTTATATTTAAACTGCGTGCTTATGCTAAACTGAATTGTTTGAAATGTTTTTGACATTGAATTTGTTCTTACACTAAACTAAATTGTTTAATATAGAACTATTTTGACATCTAACTGTGTGT
This sequence comes from Sepioteuthis lessoniana, assembly GCA_963585895.1. Classification (NCBI taxonomy): domain Eukaryota; kingdom Metazoa; phylum Mollusca; class Cephalopoda; order Myopsida; family Loliginidae; genus Sepioteuthis; species Sepioteuthis lessoniana. Next base: position 70,338,906 of record OY757921.1, on the reverse strand, counting down.
TAATAAATTCTGTACTTATACTAAATTGAATTAGCTGAATTAGAACTGTTTGAATAAACTGAATAGCTTTAAATAAAAATATTTTTGACAATTAAACTGTGTACTCATGCTAAACTGAATTGTTTGAAATAAAACTGATTATTTGTATAAAAATGGATTTGGCTTTAAATAACCTACAAAGGTTGATATGCCATAAAACCCAACCAACCAACCGACCATAAAGTCAATGCATTCTCTACACGAGATATGTTTTTTTTCCAGAATTTCGTTGCTGAAAGTTAAACATGCGTATTACACACGAAAGCGAGTTATACACAACTAATTACAGCTACTAAAGAATGTTTTGCGTCTTATCTGGGATTAGTTTATTTACTGCTAAATTAAAAAAACAAACTTTAGTGAACATTCCCTAAGTGAGCTAATTCCATCATTTTCACTAGTAGCATTATTAACACTATCTCTTTATAGATTAAATATTAGACGCTCATCGCACGTGCACAGAAACGAGCAAAGTCTTAAACGATATGAAAAACAAATTTGATTACTGTAATATTCTTGCCTACATTTAATTAGTTTCGATAAATAAAAAAAAACAGTTATTGATTGAAATCCGGTTACAAGCCAGCAAATTTCTTAAGTCGCATCGTTACCCTTAAAAAGAAAAGTAATAAGCACTAAATTCATAACCTTTAAACAAGTAGTATCTCGGTGGGGAGGATAGTATATATTTATTTGCTTATTTATTTCTCGAAGGCCAAGTCTCAAAAGGTCAATGTTGAAAGGACTCTTCTGAAAATTGGAACTTTGATTCCGCCAACTGCTGCGCAAAAATATCATTGGTTTACTCCGAAATAGGATTTGATATTTGCTTGGTCGATACAGGCTGATAAATACAAGACCTTCTAATGAACATACATATATGTAAAAAAAATAAAAAAATAAAAAAATAACATGCAAGGGTCGACGTAATGGTATTAACAGAAAATAATTGTAGTTTCTTTCACTTGTGGCGTTTTCTTCTGACAAACCAGCTTCAGTCTATCGCTGGTTTTGTTCTGTCATTGTCTTGTCAGGGAGTTGAATTATTCTTCCTTGCATACACCCTCCACAAAAGTTGTCCTATCGGCTAGGGCTGTAGAACACACCGACTGCATCTCTGCAGAGGGGTAAGACTCCCCCACCCAATGAGTGTCCTGTATATGATACAAAACAATCTAATGAAGTTCCAGTGATGCTGGAGCGTCGGGGAATGCAGAGTACCTCCTTTTTGCCATTGCTCCCATGACCATTCTTGTTTGAAAAAGAACGGTTTTTGACATTAAAATTGTATTTACATTAAACTGAGTTGTTTGAAATAGAACGGTTTTTGACATTGAAATTGTATTTACATTAAACTGAGTTGTTTGAAATAGAACTGTTTTTGACATTGAAATTGTATTTACATTAAACTGAGTTGCTTGAAATAGAACTGTTTTTGACATTGAAATTGTATTTACATTAAATTGAGTTGTTTGAAATAGAACTGTTTTTGACATTGAAATTGTATTTACATTAAACTGAGTTGTTTGAAATAGAACCGTTTTTGACATTGAAATTGTATTTACATTCAACTGAATTGTTTGAAATAGAACAGTTTGGACATTTAACTGTGTGTAAAGAAAAACTATTCTAATACTAAACTGAATTGTTTGAATTAGAACTATTTGACTAAACTGAATAGCTCGAAATAGAAATGTTTTTGACGATTAAACTGTATACTTATGCTAAACTGAATTGTTTGAAATGTATAAAAATGGATTTGGCATTGAATAACCAACAAAGGTTGATTTGCTATAAAACCTGTATAGATGGCGACTGAGTTATCTGCCCTTGCAGGGTGGACAGTAACTTGGTGTTATCTGCCACTGACTGGTATAAAAGGGGTAAAGAGGAAGAAGCCATTTTTTTTTCATGCTAGTCTGACTGATCGCATCTTCCCTATTTTACAAAACCCAAACAAACAAATTCCACAAAAGAGGCTGCATTTGTAAACCGCTCTATCAGAAAATTGTTTCCTTTCTTGTTAAATCTCTCAGCCTCCAAATCTAAATAACTAAAAAAAAAAAAAAAAAAAACAGCAATAAATCACTATCTTTTCATTTTCTAACTTTAGTTTGGTTTCTCGGTTGAACGGCATATCAACCTTCGTGGGTTATTTAATGCAAAATCGATCCTTGTAGAAGAACAGTATTGGTATAAGTTAAATAACCCATAGCTGGATTGATAAGGGGGTACATACCTTTGCCAGGGGTATTAGTCCGAACGTGAATCTATTAGCACGACTGGAGTTTGAACTCGCTTACTATGATGTTACTATGATTTATTTTCTTGCAAGGAACGTCGAACTAGGTCCTTTATTTAATCCACGGGGGTTACTTATTCTAATTCCATTAATCATAATCGGATATGATCATCATCATCATGTCGTGCCGCCAGCCCGGATATCCCTGACTCTTTCTCGCCACTTCTCCCTATCGTTCATCGCCTCTGGCAGGTCTTCAGGGCTACATCCCGTATCCTCACATAGCTGCTGTATGTATGTTCGAGCTGATCGTCCTGCTTTTGGATAACTTGGATAGTTTTCGTAATGGGAGGCAGGTGGCAGTATAGTTGGTGCCTTGTGGGGTGTTGCTGCCAGGACTTGTTCAATATTGCTCGCAGTATTCTTGTGTAATTGCCATCTAGCTTCTTCTCCAGCCGTTTTGTTAGCGTCCAAGTAGTGCATCCATACAGCAGTATCGACACGACCGCTGCCTGAAAGAAACTGCGTTTCATTTTATCGGTCAGGTCTGATTTCCATATGATCGATAGCCTATCGATAGCTGTCCATACCTTCGTTAGCCGCGTGTCGACGTCTTTTTCGGTTGATGTGACATTGCTTCCTAGGTAGGTGAATTTTTCTACCAGTTTCAGTGAGGTTCCCTCTAGTGTGGAAATATCGTCTGTTTCATTAAAGCACATATATTCAGTTTTGTGTGCATTGACATGGAGGCCAATGCCTGTGGCGGCTCGTTCCAAACTATGCAGTAGTGTTTCGGCTTGGTTGGGTGTATTTGCCAGAATCGCTATGTCATCGGCGTAGTCAGCGTCGGTAATTGTTTTTGCAGGGTACCTTCTGCTTCTTTTCTTTGTCAGCTCAAAACCGTTTTCTCTGATTTTATCAAACGTGCTTAGAACATCGATAACCGGATATAAGAGCTAAGTATCCCTGTATTGTTACCCAACTGCAGTCATGATTGAACCAGCAGCATCCAGATGATTGTCTGTTTACAAGCTTAGGGAATCAACGCTTATAACCTTTATGCAATGTGTCCTGCTGGACAGTTCAGAGTGAATTTTTGGAATGTATAAACTTAATCAATTATCAATTATCTTAACTTTATATGGTTTTCCTTTTCTTTATATATATGGTCCGCCATACCCGACTTTTCAATTTCACCTCGTACTACTGCTTTCCGATGTTCTTCAAACCTTATTTTTAGTGAGTGACGTGTCTTGCCTTTGTATACTTTACCACAACTGCAAGGGATGGAGTACACACAGTTCTTGATCATTTTGAATTCTGTTGGTGGTTTGACACGGAGGAGATACCTCCGGGATGTTCAGCCACTTGTGAATATTGTCCTGATGTCATATTGATTACATATCCTTTGGATCCTTTCGGTTAGGCCTTAGACAGGGCATACATACTGTGGTGATGGTTTGGTTTCTTTGTTTAATGGAATATCAACCTTTGTAGGTTATTCAATGCCAAAGCCATTCTCCTAGAAGAACAGCAGTGATACTATTTAACCCATAGCTGGGAGGATAAGGGGGTTCATACCTTTCCCAAGGGTATTTGCCCGAAAGTGAACGTAATAGCGCGGCTGAAGTTCGAACTTGCTTACTACGATTCTGCAGTCCATCGCTTTTACCATTACACCAAGAGGACACCCCCGAAAAGTGGGCTTACAATACACGGATTACCTGAATCCCGTGCGTCTTACTAATACATTGAGGAAGGGTAATTTATTATCTTGTCTTTCTCCATAGTGAACTGTATAGGTAATTGATAGAGATGAACACTGAAGAATTACACGACTTAAGGAATCAGCACATATGTTGGGCTACAGTGTCCTGTTGAGTAGACCAAGTATAGAGATGAATATAATATGGAAACCAATTATCAAAAGGGTTAGAAAAAATGGAATATGAGCTCAGTTAAAAAAATCATACATAGTAGTAGTAATCATAGTGATGAAAGAACATTAAGTTTGTAACTCCCAAAAATTCACACTGAACTGTCCAGCAGGACATATAGTGTAATGGTTATAGGCGTTGTATCGTAAAGAGATAATAATCTGGAGGTTCTAGATTCGATCCTGATGGCAGGTGAGTAAAAATAGAGGAATACATAACACGTATACCAGGTTATGGTCAACGGAATTAGAACAAACGACTCCAGTTGATTAGATAAAGTTCGAAGTTCCGTATCGACACCCAAGTTCGAGAAGCACCTAAAGAAGGCTGGAGGGAATGTCGGCCGAAACATTTTGAATCTAAAGATGAAGACAATAGTCTGAAAACTCTGAACGATAAAAATCATCAAGCTTTATCTCAAAAATTCAGCAACTGAAATGGAACTGTTTATTTTATTCTAAAATGATTTTTTTGAAATCGAAATGTTTTTTGACATCCAAACTTTACTTACGCTAAACTGAACTGCTTGAAATAGAACTCTTTGTCATTTGTGTGTAAAAAAACTATAATATAAAAAACTTTGCAATAAACTGTGTACGTATGTTAAACTGCATTGTTTGAAATGGAACTGTTTATTCTTATAAAAATGGATTCGGGATTAAATAACCTACAAACGTTGATAAACCCAAACCAACTTTCGAGTTTCACTGTTTTTTCAACACTCGGGTAAGATCAAAGTATTTGTTTATCTTTTCGCAGTTTTTTTTTCCAATTTCATTTTCACTCTATAGAAACCTGGATTGCCATAATCTACAAGATATAAATAACTCTAGGTCTGGTTGTCTGGCCTGGATTAAGTGATTGGCTAACATCCAGAGAATTTTATGAGTTCTATTTACTAGGACAGATTAAAGTTTGTGAACGTGCATGGACAAATTTTTATCTTTTATACAATTACCATTGGATCCCCTTTCCCACTCACTCATGCTTCGTCTTGAATTCCTTTTAGACCAATTTGCAGCATTCGTTTATCATGCAATTAACTCTCTCTCTCTCTCTCTCTCTCTCTCTCTCTCTCCACAGAATCTATACAGGCAATTCTGTTCCCTATCATTCATTTTAATCCAGATATAATTATCCCCCGCCAAACAAAAAAAGTTTTAATTTTTGTGCCAAAAATTTGGATGAAGATGTTTTATTTTTTGTATCTGTATTTCTGTATTCATAAAACAATGGGAACATTCACGCTGGCTTTTAAATTTCAAGATATTTCGCCGATGATAATATTTGACTTATCGCGAAAAATTTGAAGGATAAAAACCCAAAATAATTTTAGAAAACTTTTCTCTTCAAAAATAGATAGATCCTTTATTTTTTAGCTAATTTCGAGCCAACCTAAATTGTATCAATAAACGAAGAAATGAATATTTCTTCAATAAGTGTGTTGCCCAGTCGGCTGGGGTTGTAGAATACACCGACTGCACCTCTCCAGAGGGGTAAGACCCCCCCCTAGCGAGTGTCCTGGATATGACATTAAACAATCTGATGGTGAGGTTCCAGTGATGCTAGGGCTTTAGGAAACGTGGAGTACCCCTTCATTGCCATTGCTTCCAGGTCCACTCTGGCTCGGCGTGATAACACCTAATAAGGCCCTATCTATAGGTTAAATAGAACTAACGCAATACCTATGCGAAACTGAATTGTTTGACTAAACTGAATAGCTTGAAATAGAAATGTTTTTGACAATTAAACTGTACTTACATTTAAACTGCGTGCTTATGCTCAACTGAATTATTTGAAATGGAACTGCTTTTTGACATTGCAAAAAGTAATATGCAAGATGTAAGATCTAAGAGTTCTTAGGTAAACGATAAAGAGCAAACTTGGGCCAACGCAAACCAAATAAAAAAAAAAAACTTTTTAAGTCATTATTATCTATTATTTCTTTTTTTTTTTTTTTTTTTTTTGCCATCCAAATCCAACCAGTCTGTTTTAAAAACAGCAAGCCTTGAAAGTGTTTATCAATCATGATTAACTTGGGACGAATTAAAATTTTTAACACAATTCGGCCGAGGGTGTAAGCGCATTGGGTATGTCGCGAAGTGGACAAGCCGCCTGCTGAGTCGAGCGCAAAGCTGCACTCCATGCGGCAAGTTTTGCAAGATGCTAATAATAAGAATTAGGTTGTTGACTGAACAAATTGAACACTTGCCTAGTTACTCAGTTGAGAACCCGACAACTAAAGCAAAGGAGTCCGCATGAATTTGTTTATCTGATAACAAGGTCTGTATCCGTAAGATCTTTTGCCAATATGACTGCTTTGTTTATTATAACCCACGGATATGTTCTTAGTGATTTTCTTCAGTTATCAGCACAAACTGTTTTCTACAAGTGCTCTGATTGAATCTTTACCGTTTACCGGAAACAAACTCTTCGGCTAAAGTTAGTTTTGTCATCAAATTACCGTATTCAACAGCATATAAAGCGCACTTTTTTGTCTTACTAAAAATATCTTTTAAAATCTCCCTGCGTCTTATATGCCATATGTAGATTTAAAATTTTCGATTTTCAGTCGAAATTAGCAACCTGACAACTACCATTCGCTTGGACTTTATTGTAACTTTCGTATACCAATTGTCTTTATTTAAAAGGCTATTATGCTGATTAAAAGTGTTATCATTGATAATATTCATTATATTAATTACATTACGTTTAATATTAGTACTTTGTTGTTTTTTTTTTCTTGATTTAACCAGCTGAAATTGGGGTGCGTCTTATACACCCGTGCGTTTTATATGGCGTCAAATACGGTAACTATTTCATTACTGCATATAAATAATAAGGAAAACTAGGCTCTTTAGCCTTAGTATGGCCGCCGGTCTAGGAGAAGGAAAACTTTAAATAAAGCATCAAAACAACATTACTCCGTTGAAAAATATAAATCGCATTACATCCTTCGACTGAGTAGTTGATAATTTCACTCAGTTATCATATTTACGAACTCCTCCTCTCGGACAGGATATGACACAAGGTCAATTTTTAAGCGGAGTTAAACAGGTTTGATTTCAGAGTTTTCCTTCTCCTAGACTAGTTGCCTCACCAAGGTTGAAGAACCCAGTCTGTACTACTATTTACCCATAGCTGGAGGGAGAATAATTGGATTCATACCTTTCCCAAGGGTATTAGTGCAATATGAAATGCAATCAGTCTCGTCCAGGATTTGAACTCGTGTCGCCATGTCCATTTCCTATGACGATAACTATTACACCACAGGCACCACTCAGTTTAAATGATTGATCAGTGCGAAATGACGGATATCGTTTAACCCTACGAGTTTCCTTGAAAAAAATCTAAAGGAAAAATATGGCAAAAATAGTCGAATTTACTCTCAAAATAATGAGAAAATTTTCAATAAAATTCTCTAACTGGTAGAAAATACAGAGCTACAAAGAAAATGTGCTGTAAAACACAAGAATACTCGCATACAACAAGGTTTGGATTGATTTAATTCGGTTTTAGGGATTATAAACCATTGTAAATTATATAAGACCAAAACCTCTTTATACATATATGCTAAATTAATATAGTTTGTAAACATATGTCCACAAACTTGAATGGTTCCAAGTACTTCTATGCATCACTAACAATTCAATTAAACATCAGTAGTTTGTTTACACACAGTTAAAGGTAAAACAGTTCTATTTCAAACAATTCAAATTACCATAAGTCATTTGTTTGCACTCAGTTTAAATGTCAAACAGTTCTATTTGATCCATAAATAGGATCCTCACAGTGCTACCACTCCGGGCCAGAGTGGACTTGGGAGAGAGGGAAATAAAGGGGTACTCTGCATTCCCCGAAGCTTCAGCATTACTGATGCCTCTCCACCAGATTGTTTAGTGTCATATCAGGACATTCGTTGGGGGAGTCTTACTCCTCTGCAAAGACGCTGTCGGTATATTCTGCAGCCCCAGCCGCCTGGACTAACAACGGCAAGAAATTAGATTATATTTGCATATGGAATTGCACTTGGAATTCGACTATATTCGCATGTGATATGGTACTAGGAATTCAATTATAGTTCCATGAGACACCGGAATAGTAATTTGACTATTGTCGAATATGGCATGGTTTAAGGAATTTGTCAATACAGTAGCAGAAGTGTTAAATGCTCCAGTTGGCGATTTGATTTGGCTTCTTTGTTTTTTAATGGCATATCAACTTTTGTGAGTTATTTAAATACCAAAGCCATTCTTGTTGAAGGACAGAAGTTACACTATTTAAACTGTTGCTGGAAAGGTATTACAGGGTTCATGCCTTGTCCAATGTTATTTGTCCGAAAGCAAACGCAATAACGCGACTGGTGGTTTAACTCGCTTACTACCATGTTACAGTTCAGCACGTTAACCAATACAGCACGAAGACTACTCCCTCTATTATTCGTTGAAAAGCTGTAACTACTTTATAATCCTATTTACCCATCCCCTCCTCTCGGGCAGAATATGACACAGGATCAATTTATTTAAGCGGGGTTTAACAGAAACAAAAACTATACTTATACTAAACTGAATTGTTTGACTAAACTGAATAGCTTGAAATAGAAATATTTTTGACAATTAAACTGTGCACTTATCATATTTACCAACCCACCGCTATGGCAGGATATGACACATGGTCTATTTTTAAACGGAGTTTAACAGGTTTTAATTCAGTGTTTTCCTTCTCCTAGACTAATTGCCTCATCAAGGCTGAAGAAACTAGTCTGTCCTACTATTTACCCATAGCTGGAGGGAGAATAATTGGATTCATACCTTTCCAAAGAGTATTAGTGCTATGTGAAATGTAATCAGTCTCGTCCAGGATTTGAACTCGTGTCGCCGTGTCCATTTCTTACGACGATAACCCTTACACCACGGGCACCTCCGTACTTTATAATTAGCATTAGATAGTTATTTCCCTTGGTTGGTGAGTTGGTTGAAATACAGTCAGCATATTCTCAGTTTCGTCAAACAAGGTGTTGAGTCTGTTTTTATCATTTAGTGTATTAGTACTAATATACAGCCTTCATTTTTATTCTTACAACGTTTCGGCCGACGTATCCTTCAGTCTACTTTTGGCGCTTCATGTCGAACGCAGGAGCCTTCATGGAACTTCGAACCGAATCATTTATCTAATCCACCGGGATAGATTGTTCTAATCCCATTAACCATAACAGGGTATAAGAGTTAAGTTATAGTAAGCATTCCTTGTCATTTTTACCTGAGGTCAGGATTGAACCTGCAACCTCCAGATGATTTCACTTAGAAGCACTGTAACCAAAAGCCTATGTCCATTACGCCATATATCCTGCTGGACAATGACGATGAAGACAATAGTCCGAATAAACTTAATGATAAAAATTATCAAGCTTCGTCTCTGAAATTTAGACAAATTGGAATCTGTTTGTCTTAACAAATATTGGCTTGGTTTGGTTTCTTTGTTTAATGGCAAATTAACCTTTGTAGGTTATTTAATGCCAAAGCCATTGTCCTAGAAGAACAGTAGTGGTACAATTTAACCCATAGCTGGGAGGATAAGGGGGTTCATACCTTTCTCAAGGGTGTTTGGTTTGGTTTGATTTCTTTGTTTAATGGCATATCAACCTTTGTAGGTTATTTAATGCCAAAGCCATTCTCCTAGTAGAACAGTACTGGGAGGATATGGGGTTCATACCTTTCATACCTTTCCCAAGGGTATTTGCCCGAAAGTGAACGTAATAGCGCGACTGGAGTACGAACTCGCGTACTATGATTCCACAGTCTATCACTTTAACCATTACACCACGAGGACACCCCCTCAAGGGTGTTTGTCCGAAAGTGAACGTAATAGCACTACTGCAGTACAAACTCACTATGATTCCACAGTCCATCGCTTTAATTATTACGCCACGAGGACAACCCCAACGAATATTGGTAAGACATTCTATGTTTCTCATTGGTAATTATCCGTATTTTACAGAATAAGAAATATAATTACAATAATGTTTAGTTGATCAAATTATCATTAAACGTCAAATCGTTGAATGCTATTTTTAAAGTTTTTTTTTAAAATTTACGATGTCATTCTGTAAATTAATGAGACTATTTTTTTAGTTCTCACATTTGTTGTTCTGATTGGAAATCAGCTGATCATAGCTGACCTTGAACATGTGTAAAAAATATTTAGTTCACGTTTGCCTCTCGGAAGTTTCGTTTAGTTAATGTGAACACGTTGTTTTAAGTGTGTCACGGAAATGAAACACAAGAATTACAGAGATATGAGATCAAATTCTGTAGGGGGTTTTTGTGTTGTTGTTGTTGTTTTGGATTTGGGGGCGTGTGTGTGTGCGTGTGTGTGTTGCTCATGTCATTTTTTTAAGTGGAGAGATTGTGACAGAAGAAACCCCTCCAGAAACACGGGTCACTTTCCTGAACTGAAGAAAAGGCGATAGAAGTGAAAAATTCTAAGATCTGATTGATGTTTGTAATTAAGATTTCTAGTGCTGAATTAGAATTAATTAACTGGTTTTTAATCAAGGTTGCCAACCTGAAAAAAGTACCACTTCTTTCTGAAACACTGTTTCTCCAAAATTAAAAAAGATTACTAAAAATTTCTACAGCCATTTTACGCTCTTGACCTGAGTCCGTGAGACTATTTCACATGGAAAAGGCTGTGATGAACTAATTGAGGAAGTATCAGTTGAAGATTTCAAACACTAGGACTGATAGGGCCCTATCTATGAGTAAAAAAACAAACTGTTTACTTATGCTAAACTGAATTGCCAGAAATAGGATTGTTTTGATATTGAGAAAGCGTATTTATGCTAAATTGAATTGTTTAAAATTGAAGTGTTGTTGAATTCAAAACTAAATTGGTGGTGTATGAGTTACTGAGGGAACTCATTTGATTTTACTTATTTATTTATTGGGCTTTTATGGCATATCAACCTTTGCGGGTTATTTAATGGCAAATCCATTTTATACAAATGAACCGTTCTATCAAAAACAATTCAGTTTGGCATAAGTGCCCATGGTGTAATAGTTATCGTCGTAGGAAATGGACACGGCGACACGAGTTGACTTCCTGGACGAGACTGATTGCATTTCACATAGCACTAATACCCTTGGGAAAGGTATGAATCTAATTATTCTTCCTCCAGCTATGGGTAAATAGTAGGGCAGACTAGGTTCTTCAGCCTTGGTGAGGCAACTAGTTTAGGAGAAGGAAAACTCTGAAATCAAACCTGTTAAACTTCGCTTAAAAATTGACCTTGTGTCATATCCTGCCAGAGCGGAGGGGTTGGTAAATATGATAAGTGAACAGTTTAATTGTCAAAAATATTTCTATTTCAAGCTATTCAGTTTAGTCAAACAATTCAGTTTAGTATAAGTATAGTTTTTGTTTACACACAGTTAAGTGCCAAAACAGCTGTATTTCAAACACTTCAGTTTAGCATAAGTACAGTTTCAATATCAAAAACAGTTCTATTTCAAACAATTTAGTTTTGTATTCAAAAACATTTCCATTTTAAACAATTCAATTTAGCATAAGTACGCTTTCTAAATATCAAAACAAAACTATTTCAAGCAATTCAGTTTAGCATAAGTAAACAGTTTTTTTTTATTCAACCCATAGATAGGGCCCTATCAGGTGCTACCACTCAAAGTGGACTTGGGAGCAATGACAATGAAGGGGTACTCCGCATTCCCCAAAGCTCCAGCATTACTGGAACTTCACCATCACAGTGTTTTGTTTCATATACAGGGTACAGGTTGGGGAGGTCTTACCCCTCTGCAGAGGGGCTGTCAGTGTATTCTACAACCCCAGCCGACTGGGCAAAACTCATTTGAATTGAATAAATTTGATTTCTAACAAAGTTTATTACATTTTTGTCACGTCGGTGAGGATCCTGTTTTAGATTTCGGTGATGGGGTAAGCTCACCACTTCATTGCCATGACACTAATGTACACTCTGACCCCAGTGGTAGGGCCTTTTAAGGTTTTAATTTCTCAACAGCAGTAACATAAATTATTTGTATTCGATATGAATAGTTGAAACTATAATTTATAATTATGGACTAATTGTTAATTTCAGATAGGAATGCTTGGAGCCATATAATTGTTAATAAATTTTTAGTATTAGATAGGAATACTTGAAACCATAAAATTGTAGACAAATTATTTGTGTAAGATAGAAATTCTTGAAACTATATGATTGCTTGTTTGTTTTGTTTTACGGCATATCAACCTCATCGGTCATTTAATGCCGAATCGAGTTAAGGAAAATAAGTCTTGAAAGTAATTCAAAGAAGAGGTCTTAGGAACTGTAGATATTTAGTTGGTTATTTGTTTTTTATTAGGAGTTTATTTGTAGGGAATCATAATCATAAAAAAAGAAGGAAAAAATGATTGCGAAAAAATTACTGGAATTAGATTGGGGTACTTAAAAGCAATACCGGACATTGGCATGATTGTTACAGTGTTTGCCAATGGCCCGGGAGACCTGGGTTCAATCTCTGATCGAATCGTACCAAAGACTCAAAAAATAGTACTTGATGCCTCCTTGCTTAACACTCAGCATTATAAGGTATGGATCAAGGGTAAAGTGGAACAATCCAGGGAAAGAAGTAGCACCCTTCTTTACACCTTGGTATTGTAGCTATCGAAAAGGGAGCCTTCGGGTCACCCTTGACTACGGTCACAAACAACTTACATGAAAGTATAAAATTTGAGGACAAATTATTAATATTAGATAGGAATATTTGATATCTTATGATTTTCTTTAAATTGTTTGTATTAGTTAAGAATACTTGAAACTATATTATCGTGGATAAAAATTAGAATATCATAGCAATACTTGGAAATATATAAATGTGGACAAATTATTAGCAGCAATTGACTTAATGTGTAAAGTGTTCACCTAGGGTCCGGGAGACCGGTTTTCAATCCCAGGTCAGGTCATACCAAAGACTCAAAAAAGGTATTCGATACTGTCTTGCTTAACACTCAGCATTATAAGGAGGATCAAGAGTAAAGTGGAGCCATCCAGGGAAAGGAGTAGCGTCCTCCCCTACTCCTCGGTGTAGTAGCTATTGAAAAGAGAACCTTCGGTTCAAGTCACCCACGACTAATGTCGATAACTTTACATTTACAATGCGTAAAATCATACAATAGGGGATAAATTATTTGAATTTGAAATCATATGATTGTGTTGGAATTATTTGAATTAGATATGAATACATGAAACACTATAATGTTGGGCAAAGTTTTAGCATTAGATAGGAATCCTTGAAACCATATAAAATTAAAAAAAAGTAAGTAAAGTTGGTAAGCGTAGTCGAGGGCGACCCAAAGGCTTCCTTTTCAATAGCTACTACACCGAGGTGAAGGGGAGGGTGCTACTCCTTTCCATGGATTGCTCCTCTTTACCCTTGATACGTAACATATTGATGAGCACTAAGCAAGGAGGTATCAAGTACCATTTTTAAAGTCTTTGGTATGACGCAACCTGGGAGAGGTGCCCGTGGTGTGATGGTTATCGTCGTAGGAAATGGACACGACGACACGAGTTCAAATCCTAGACGTGACTGATTGCATTTCACTTAGCACTAATACCTCTGGGAAAGGTATCAATCCAATTATTCTCCCTCCAGCTATGGGTAAATAGTAGGGCAGACTAGGTTCTTCAGCCTTGGTAAGGCAACTAGTCTAGGAGAAGGAAAACTCTGAATTCAAACCTGTTAAACTCCGCTTAAAAAATTGACCTTGTGTCATATCCTGCTCGAGCGGAGGGGTTGGTAAATATGATGACGCGACCTGGGATTGAATCCAGGTCTCCCGAACACTCTACCCACTAGGCAAATGAGCCGGTCCAATATAATTGGTGACAAATTATTAGTATTAGATAGGAATATTTTGTGTATGATTTTTCGGACTGTTGGGCCATGTTGACCTTCTGAGTAGTCCAAGTATTTGGAAACCGATAATTCAAATCAAATTGTTTTTTAGGCGAAATTACTTTAAAAATACCAAGAATAACTGATGCTATTGGCTTTTATATTTTACATCTTCATATTTCGTGAACGGCTTGTTTGACCAACAGTCAAACTTTTGAAATGAATTCCCACGTCGAATCATTCCCATACTGAGATAAGCAAGGGACACTTGAAGAAGGCCTGAGAATACATCGGTTAAAAAGTTGTGTTTCAACTAACAACAATGAAGATGAGCACAACAGTCCGAAAAATCACACACAAAATATTGCTCATCAAGCCTTATCTCAAAAATTCAAATAGATCGGAATACCTTAAACAAAAAGTTGTTCATGAATTATTAGTATTGGAAAAAAATACTTGAAACAATGAAATTGTGAAGAAGTGAGTTACGGCTGGAATATTTGAAATTGCATGATTGTAGACCAATCACAAATATTTGATGAAATCACTTGAAATCATATAACACTGTAAAATTATTAGTATTAGATAGGAATACTTGAGACCATATAGTTGTTGGCCAATGACGTGTTTTAGGGAGGAGTCCTTGAAAATATGTTTAGGAAAAAAATTAATATTAAAAAAGAATACTTGGAACTATAGAATTGTGGAAAAGTTATTATTCTTAAATACAAATACTTGAAATTATATTATTGCATATGAATTATAATAATTAGATAGGAATACTTGAAACCATATAATTGTAGACAAATCTGGAACATTCGATAGAAATATTTGAAATCATATAATGATTGTGTATAAATTATTTGTATTCGACAGTACAGCCATATGACTGTCGACAAATCAGTTTTAAATTGGTATTCTCGAAAATAAATAAGGATAGAAAAATTATTAGTATTTGATTGGAATACTTGAAAACGTGTTATTGTGCATAGATTATTTGTATTTGATGGGAATATTTTAATCTATAAAAGTGTGAACAGATCAGT
Organism: Sepioteuthis lessoniana; assembly: GCA_963585895.1. Classification (NCBI taxonomy): domain Eukaryota; kingdom Metazoa; phylum Mollusca; class Cephalopoda; order Myopsida; family Loliginidae; genus Sepioteuthis; species Sepioteuthis lessoniana. Next base: position 70,323,728 of record OY757921.1, on the reverse strand, counting down.
AGTATTATGTGAGAATACAAGAAATCATATAAGTGTGAATAAATTATTGGCATTAGATAGGAATACTTACAACTATATAATTGAGGATAAATACTTAACAGCAATGGTTGATGGTTTAGCTTGGTCTCTTTGTTTAATCGCAAATCAACCTTTGTAGGTTATTTAATGCCAAAGCCATTCTCCTAGAAGAACAGTAGTGGTACTATTTAGCCCATAGCTGGGAGGATAAGGGGTTCATACCTTTCCCAAGGGTATTCGCCCGAAAGTGAACGGAATAGCGCGAGTGGAGTTCGAACTCGCTTTCTATGATTCCGTAGTCCATCGCTTTAACCATTACACAACGAGGTCAGCCCACCTCAACGGTTGAAATTGTACGATTGTTTGGTTTGGTTTGGTTTGGTTTGGTTTTATGGCTTCTCAACTGTTGTAGGTTATTTAATGCCAAACCCGGTTTATACATATATATTTAATATATATGATTTGTAAACATCAGTTAACAATGTTAAATGGTCGCAAGTATTGCTATATAATACTAACATCAGTCATTAGTTTACACACAGTGAAATAATTAATCAGTTCAATTTCTAACAATTCAATTTAGCATAAGTCAACAAAGTTAAATATTTCCAAGTATTCCTATTAATCAATAATCATTCAATTAAACATCAGCCATTTTTTACACTCAGTTAAATGATCAAACAGTTCTATTTCTAACAATTCAATGTGTTAATTTGTTTGCACTCAGTTTAAATGTCCAACAGTTCAATTTCACCCATAGATAGGACCCTTATCAGGTACTACTACTTCGAGCCAGAGTGGACCTGGGACTGATAGCAGTAAAGGGGTACTCCACCCCCACCCCCAAAGCCTCAGTAATACTGGAGCCTCAGATTTTTTAGTGTCATATCCAGAACACTCGTTGGTGGTGGGGTCTTTGAGGCTGTGTCCCTGTGGCTCAATAGTACTGCGATATCACTCTTTCTTCCTTCCTTCCCTTTTTTCTTCTTTCCTTTCTTCTTTCTTTTTTCCTCCTAGTTTTTTCATCCTTCATTCCTTCTTTCTTTCTTCGTCCTTTTCTCCTTTCATTCTTTTCTTTCCTTTATTCATTCTTTTCTTTCTTTATTTATTTTTCAATTTCTTTCTTTCTTTCTTTCGAGATTAGTTTACTTATCGTCTGTTTCTTCCCAGATTCACAAACCCGAACCCGTAAATGGTTTGTCCCGCTCTTTGTTGGCAACCAAAACGAGGTTAGCTGCCCAGCTCGGCCTTCTGATTCGCTGCTATTGATTTTTCTTCCGTTGCTGGCTTTCACTTTGTCGTCAGTTGGCGGCATTGGATGGCAGAGGGGTAATATGCGATTAATCTAACAAACAAACAAGCAAACATCATCCAGCCTTACTTGCTGCTACTGGTTACCTTACCTCTTGTTTCAAACGTTTCCTCGTTCAAAGTGTTCACTCGAGAGGATCCTTTCCTTCGCCCGACGTCCTGATACACCCACACTAGGCGTAAAGATAGATAGATAGATAGATAGATAGATAGATAGATAGATAGAGAGAGAGAGAGAGAGAGAGAACAGAGATAGTGATTAGATGCATCGCAATAGTGAAATTTGTCTTCGTCGAGTAGAGAGAAATAGCAGGATTTATGTTTTTGAATAAGGCTTATAGAATTCGATGATTGCATTGAAATAAAATTCACTTAAATATGATGGTAGACATCTTATATTTTTAAAACGTGATAAATCTTTATTTTTTAAAATCATCTTCTTCCACGACAATCTCTTTCTCACCCGAATGACGGATGTAGGTATTTAGCACGTTCTTAAATATACGTAGGTAGTTACTCAAATCGATATTAAAGAACGCCTTGCCTGGTTTACTGCTTAAAAAGCCAGGCCAGCAGACTCGTACTCTTGCGTTCTATTCTTATTGAGGGCTCTATACTAGAGGCCTTGTGGTAAAATAAAGCTAAGCAAAGTGAATAGGTGTACTTCGCCTGATGTAATGGTTAACAAGCTAAAGAAGACTATTATTAATTAGTTCAATCCTCATTAAGGGCTCCAAACTTAAGGCCTGGTGCCGCAACAAAGCTAAACTCAGTAGATAAGCGTGCCACGTTTGATGTAATGGTTAACAAGCTAAAGTAGACATATACTTTTGAGTTCAATACTCATTTTGAAAACATTGATATTGCTGTGTATGACTGAATGATTGACTGATTTTAAGAGAATGGCAAATTGTCAGGGGTTATTTTATTCTTTGATATTAGAGAATTGTGGATATTGTACGAATATATTTACATTTGTTGTGTAGTTTCTTAATTTTTTTGTAGAAAGTTATAACATGCTTGCTTGCTTGGTAAGTTGGTTCTTTGTTTGCTTGCTTGTTGGCAAGTTTGGTGGGTAGGGGGTTTATTTGATTAGTTGGTTGATTGGTTGCTCGCTTGCATGTTTATTTGGTCAGTTAGTTAATAGTTTGGTTGGTCGCTTCGATAGTTGGTTTATCGGTCCGTTGCTTGCTTGATCAGTTGGTTACTTCCTTGCTTAGTCGGTTGTTTGGTTAATTAACCGGTTGGTTGGTTGGCTGTTTGCTAGCTTGCTTATTTGCTTGGACGATTGATTGGTTAGTTGGTTGGTTATTTCGTCGGATGCTTGCTTGCCTGTTGGCTTGTTTGGTCGGTTCGTTGCTTGCTTGGTAGGCTGGTTGCTTAGTTGGTTGTTTGGTTAATTAGCCGGTTGGTTGGTTTGTTACTTGTTTGCTTTCTTGGTTGATTGCTTTGTCGATTGGTTGGTTAATTACTCGGTTGGTGGGCTGCTTGCTTGCTTAGTCGATTGTTTGTTTGTTTGGTTGGTTTATTGATTGGTTGATTGCTTAGTCAGTTGGTTGATTAATCGGTCGCTTGCTTATTTGGTCGGTTGTTTGATTGATTGGTTGGTTTGATTCCCTAGTTGGTTGGTTGAATAATTGGTTGTTTGCTTGCTTATTTGCTTGATCGATTGGTTGGTTGGAGTGTTGCTTGCTTGCTTGGTGGATTAGTCTGTCAGTTGGTTGCTATGTAGATTAGTTGCTTAGTCGGTTTATTCGTTGCTTGCAACGAATATCAAATTGAATGATAATACCTGATAGAAAAACTAGAAAAGTTAAATTGCAATACTTGAAACCATTTAACTCTGTGAAAACAAATAAGTTCTTGCTCGTTTAAAAATAAAGTTAATTAAAAACTATCCGCTTACCAATGATATATATTAGGATTCCGTATCAAATAGCTCAAATGGGTTTATATACCATTAAACCACATATTCTCTTCGCTATAAAAACGTCCTTCTTTTCTATTTAATGTTAGGGAATAAAACAAAAGAATCTCAATTGGCAAAATGTTTAGAGTCGAATACAGTGTTAAAAAGGAGAGTTTGGAAATGTTGAATTTAATTTAAAAAATCTCTAATGCTAAAGAATGGGAAATTCTTCGAAAGGCTCGAAAGAGTTGTTATCAATTAAGAAACGCTGGGCGAAGACTTGATTAAAATGTTTGCAGTACTTTTTAAAGGGACGGTGATACCAGTTATAATTGGTGTGCTCGGAAGGATTCCCAAAGGATTGATTCAGGAGACAGAAAAAGTTTGAAATTCCCAGTAGATCACCTTCCCCACTCAGTCGTGTCGAGTCTTATACTTGCTTAGCACTAATTTACTGCATTCACTTATTATGTGATTGATCGTTTCGTCTCTATCACCACATAAACTACATCTGCTACTCTGTTTCGTCTGGTCAATTCTTGCTTTCAATTTTAGTGAGTTTTTAAATCCTAGTGAGTCTTTCACACTAACGTTAGCTGGTTGGTCTTTCCCTGGTGTCGTAGTTAAAGCAATACTCCTAAATTCTCCAGGATTCATCTGGATACAGTGATACCTCAAAATAGGAAATTAATTCGTTGTAGAAGGGATTTCGTATCTTGGAATTTTCGTAAATGGGACAAGATTTACCCTATAAATGGCATAATTTGATGCAGCCCCCACAAAAGAAGTCGTATAAAGTGTAAATATTATACCCTCCCGAAGGAATATGTTCGTTAATGACCACTTAGTCATTCACATGAATGTTAAAAAATGATGAGAAAATAATAAAATCAACGAAAAATAATAATAAACGTTGTTACCAATAATGGTAATTTACTAAGCTTTTTGCTTAGATGTAGCACAAGGCCGCATGAATTGGGCACCTAATGAGAAAAATTAGTCTGGAAAGTGATGATGCTCAATGCAGTAGTAATTTACGAAGATCTTTACTTTGATTTAGCACAAGGCCAAATGAATGGGGCACCCAATGAGACTCGAACTCACTCGTGTAGGTTTGCTAGTCTAAC
>OY757921.1:70249363-70314363 GCA_963585895.1 Sepioteuthis lessoniana | reverse complement strand
AAGAATCCTGAATATCTTACAACAGGCACTGCCTAGCTGTTTATTATTTTGATAAGATTTCTGATGCCGATCTTGGTTTCAAAAAGTTTTCTAGTTCTTCTGATGTACTTCTTTCTTTTTTTTTCTTTTTCTTTTTTTTTTTTTTTTCTTTCATCTCTATTTCTTGTATTTTCAGTACTCGTAACTTTCTTTTTCTGTGAGTGTTCAGAAACTTCCTAATTTGGTAGTGTCCGTCCTTCAATTGTTCCCTTTTCCCACTTTTTATTATTTCCTTGACACATTTTTTTTTATCCCAAAATCCATTCCGATATCTTGACTGAATATTCTCAGGATTAGTATAAGTGTTTAGGATTCTTTTTTTATTCTTGGCAAATATCTTAATTTTATCATTCTTCCACAATGCCATTAGCTGGAGTCTAAGTGACAAGTCTCGTCAGGTCTTCGGGACTCTTCTCAGTAATCTGACCGATCTTAACAATGCTGTTGTTTGGATGGTCTCGACACGTCCTCCGAATCCTACCCCTTCTAGCCCCGTTCACCAAGACTTTGGGGACCGTTTCAAAGGCGCCAGTTACAGTTGGTATCTCCGTTACTAACATGTTCTACCATTTTCTTAGTTCTCAGGCAGAGTCTATGTACTTATCTCTTTCATTCAAAGAAGTCCGCTAGAAACAAGTTCTCTTGTTTTTGCTAATTATCACAAGTTCTCGTTTTCTGGACGAGATTTGGTGTTCTTTTTCTCTTTCAAAGTCACAGATAATTTCATGCGTCTCATTACCAACGACGAATTCTGGTTTAGGCATATACCATTCGATAGTATAATCTAATTTCATTTTTTTGCACAATTCCCAGTAGATCACCTTCCTGACCCTATCATGAGTAGATTTGTATTCCAATTATTATATTTATTTTACTCGTAATAAAACCATTGGTCTAATGAATAGAGTATTCGCCAATGGTCTGGGAGACTGGGGTTCAATCTCAGGTCGAGTCATACCAAAAACTCAAAAAAAAAGTACTTAATGCCGCCTTGCTTAACACTCAGCATTATAAGGTAAGGATTAAGGGTAAAGTGGAGCAATACAGAGAATGGAATATCGCCCTCCCCTACACTTCGGTGTAGCAGCGATTGAAAAGGAGCTTTCGGGTCACCCTCAACAAAGGTCACCAACTTTATGACTCCTTATTATAATAATAATGATAATAGTAATAATAATAATAAGTTGAAACTATTAGATAAGCAGTTATACATGAAACCCTATTATTGCGTGTATATTATGTTCATTAGGAATCGTTACCTTAAGCAATAATAATTCAACAATTATTATCATTATATTACTCCTAGCAAGTTTTTCATGCAAGCATTAGCTGATGGTTTTTCACTGGAGTTTGAGTGACAACAAGTCTCTTCTGGTCTCCTAGATTCTATGCATCAATCTGTCCGATCTCAACAATCCTGTAGTTTTGAGAGTCTTGCTTCGTTCTTTGATTTCCAACTCTTCCAGCCCTCTTTCCAAGCTTTTGGGAGCCGTTCCAAGTGCAATATTTACAATTGGGATCACCGTCACCTTCATGTTCCATGGCTTTTGTACTTCTCTGGTAAGGTCGAAGTACTTGTCCCTCGTTTCATTTTGATTGATTTTTCACTCTATTATTAATTACCTCTTTGAGAGTTTTGGTGCGAAACCCACACAAAGAGCAGAACAGAGTAGGAGGCAGAACAGAGAATTCGACAGAACAGGGCAGTTGACAAAAGTCAGGGGAAGCTGACGGACGAGAAAGGCGACCGCTAGGACCTGTGGACTCAGTAGCCGGGTTGGCCAACGTAAGTAGATGAGTCAGCGTTCCTCGTGGCTTTGTGGGAATTTCGCTTAAATACACGCTCGCGCTAGGCCACAGATGCACAGAAAGTTACGCAAAAGGGTCACAAACTTCTCCCTTCTTGCGCTTGGAGCTTGTGGTCCTATGCTTGTCACTGACCCCAATGTGAAGTGACTACTAGTCACAGTACTTGTTGTGGCTATTGTATCCATAACTACCACATTAGCTTCCGACTGTTTGCTTTGTCAAATCCTTCCGTACCCACGCTGGGTTTGAAAGATCCACGGAGGTGGGTTGACACAATTCAGCCGGGTCTTCTTCTGACGGTCCGGTAATATGAGTGGCTAGATTGTCTAGCAACTCAAAGAATAGAAAAAACCTGTTGTTTAACAACAACAAAAAATCGTTTTTATTGAAACACATGTGTAAGACAATAAATGATAAACAAACGAGGTTTGCTTTCCTGGCCAACAGAAGAAGAAAGAATATCGAAAGAGGGAGAGTGACGATGAGGAGAGGTTAGAGTAACACTAACGTCTCCAAAGTCTGGGACTTTGAATTTTTGTAACGTCTGAAGGTAGTTCACAGTACCTCAGGTCTAGAAGAAACAATTCTTTGGCAGTCTTGAGTTTCTTCTTGGTCCCTTTTTCTCATCCTCTCTGGGGATTCGTTTAATTATCCCATTTTTATAGCTCAATATCTAGACTAAAATCGGTTTCTGATTGGTTGTCCCATAAGAGACAATTAAGAGTCATATTCCCATTGGTCAGCCAATCCTAGTTCAGGATTATATCTTACATGTATAGAGAAAACCCTTTTTAGATGCTTTGACCAATGGGAACAGGTTTAGAGCAATTGGGGGTTGAACAAAAAATTCTCAGCCTCACCTGACTGGATGAGCCATGCCCAGCTCGCCTTTATTTAGGTTGGAGCAGAATTAAATCTCCCTTTTGACATTGACCTTCAAGATAAGAACAAGAAAAATATGTTTTACGAAATGACCCGTTTCATCATCATGATTGATGAAGTTGACAACCGAAAAAACAAATAAATTTGCAAAACTTTAAAATCAAAAACAATTGTCTCGTACTTAACTGACCTTTAAAATCATGAACGATTGTCTCGCACTTAACTGACCTTTAGGAACGATCAACCAGCTTTTTAGGTCAATATAAGCCTTGAAAAAAAAGATACTTATTTTAAGGGGTTTTTTTGTTTTTGTTTTTGAGATATGTATTAATTATAATATATTGCATAAATTCTAATTTTTACATAATAATTAAGTACTCAACCGCACGTCGTGTCACAAGTCCTTGTTTGTTTGTTCTCTTTTCTTCCACCCTCTCGGTTTTGTATGTTGTGTTTTGTTTGTTCGCAAAGAAATGTGAAATACCCCTGGCCGGAGATGAGAGAAACCATTAGACGATCTAATGGCCATGAGTGGTTTACGAGGTTGAGATACTAGGGGGTCGGCCAGCGGTGTATTGTTTCACAATAATGCAGTAGTTTGGATGCTCTCCATTAGTCCTCTTATTTCCAAGTCCTCCAATCCCTGTACTAATCCTTTTGGTGACGGTACCGAGTGCACCTATTACAATTGGTATCACCGCCACTTTCATGTTCCACAGTTTTTTCAATTCCCTGGCAAGGTCGAGGTACTTATCCTTCTTTTCGCATTCTTTCAATTTTACTCTGCTGTCAGCCGGGACAGCAAAGTCCATAATTCGTCAAGTTCATTTTTTTGTTAATTATTACTAGATCTGGTCGTCTGGCCAAGATTAGGTGATCGTTTGTGTGTCAAAATCCCAGAGAAGTTTGTGTGTCTCATTCTCCAGTACAGATTCTGGGTTGTGTGTATACCATTTGCTCGTATGGTCAAAATTCAATTTTTTGCACAATTCCCATTGGATGCCCTTGCCCACCCAGTCGTGTCTAGTTTTATATTCTTTCTGTGCTAATTTGCTCTCCTTGCTTATAATGTGATTGATTGTTTCGTCTCTATCACACTATTATTATTATTATTATTATTATTATTATTATTATTATTATTACATTCATTAAGCGCCCTTGATTTTGACTCTCTTAGATCCGATAGTGGGAATACCTTCTTTATAAATATAGCAAAATATATCATTATATATATACGAAAATGAAGATTAACGTCTAATATAGTCTCTGCATTTAATTGATCTGGCGTATATATATATATATATATATATATATGATTCTCTTAATACCCTGTCCGGTGGCAAAAGCTGCTTGGTAGCGCCAGGGGTGGCAGTACCGCCTTGAGCTACCGAAACTGTGTTATCACCCCTGGATGGCGGCTGATGAGGATATGGTATAGCACGTGCTTTCACACGTTGTATGATGAAAAAAAAATGTTGTTTCGCATATTTTGCACCTAACAAAGCCTTCATCACATGATGACGCTGCTATCATGTATGGTTTCGGGACTAAAGCATCATTGCCATTAATCCGAATTCCCTTAGCAGTATCATAAAATACTATCGGACTTGGTGTTACGTCTATCTGTCTGTCTCTCTTGTTCACTTTATCTCTGGTTTTGTTTCTGTCTCTGTCTTTTCCTGTCTGTCTGTCTCTCTTGTTCACTTTATCTCTGGTTTTGTTTCTGTCTCTGTCTTTTCCTGTTTGTCTGTCTCTCTTGTTCACTTTATCTCTGGTTTTGTTTCTGTCTCTGTCTTTTCCTGTCTATCTGTCTCTCTTATTCACTTTATCTCTGGTTTTGTTTCTGTCTCTGTCTTTTCCTGTCTGTCTGTTTGTCTTAAACGGATTTACTCAGTGTATATGCGTTTTGAATGAATACAAACAAAACTACAATCGATTCTGGGCCGATGTCCAGACTGCACAGCTTGTTGCATTTGTGTTGGTTTGACTGTCCGAACTGGGACTAACACCACTGCTTGCGTTTCTCTTTCCCCTCATTGAATAGAAGACGCTTTGATTAACCGTTTGAGCCCTTGCCAAAGCTTCGTCCATTTTTACTAACCTATAGGTGGGTGGCTGACTGGCTGATAAGGTCTTTTCCGGCCTGTATGCAATGGAAAACGGTTCGTGAAAGGAATGAGAGAAGCTGCAGACAATTGGCCTCTTTTTAATAGAAAAAAACATTTGACAGCATTTATTATACAGTAATGTTCTAATATTCACCAGAATAAACTCCCGCCAAAAATTCGTCCGACTCACGCGTGACTTGAAGTAAAAACCCCATCTGGTAATGGTACTTTTCTCTCTCTCTCTCTCTCTCTCTCTCTCTCTCTCTATCTATCTATCTATCTATTTATTTCTCACACATACACATTCTCTCTCACTCTCATCCTATCACGCTCTCGCCTACTCTCTTTCTCTCATCCTTCATTCTCACTCTTCCTTTAACTCTCTCTCTCTCTCACTTTCTCTCTTACTCACTCTCTCTTTCTCTCACCCTCTCTCCTCATTTTTCTTTCACTCACTCTCTCTCTCTCTCACTCATACTCTCTTTCTCACTCTCTCTCTCTCACTCTCACTCACGCTTTCTTTCTTACTCTTACTTTCTCTTTCACTTTTCTCTCACTCTCACTCTCTCTCTCTCACTCTCCCTTTGAGATTGTCTCTCTCTCTCTCTCTCTGTCACTTAACGCTCATTATCTTCAAAATTCATTATCTAACTCTTCGTGAGTTGATCAAAATGTATCGAGACAAAATCTTTACGTTTTTTAATTTAGAATTGGTATTTCAAGTTTAAATGAAGACTGTTTGCACAGCTAAGTCACTTCTGTGATAAAGGGGTGATGTGTAGACGTCTAGACGATTCAGTGACAATTTAAAAAAAAATGAAGAAATAATGAAGCCCTTCTCGCAGGAGTGTGCAAGTACTGATTTGGGGACATAAAGGAATTTTTAAAAAATACGACGGTGTAGCTTTTTACAAAAGGGGATGGGAGATGCCTCCGTTGCTTAGTGGCTAACTTGCTGGATTGTAATAATCTAGTTAACGAGTTCAAAATCCAGTCAAACTATTACGTTCATTTTCGGAATAATACCCTTTGGGAAAGATATGAACCCCCTCGTTGCTCCTGTTAGACGTTAGATAGTAGCATTTTTGTTCTTCCACAAAGGTGGCTTTGGTATTAAATACCTACGCAGGTTTATATGTCATTAAACAAAGAAATAAAACCAAATCAAATAAAACCAAAGAATAGGAGTTTCAGAGATGCTTCGAACAAGAGAAAACTAAGTAGGATTAGTATGTTGACTGCTTGTTGAGGCAACTGGTGTAAAAGAAGGAAAACTCTGAATTTAAACCTGTTAAGTTCCACTAAAAAATTGGCCTTGTGTCATATCCTGCCCGAGCGGAGGGGTTGGTAAATATGGCTAAGGGAAATAGTTTGAAGAAATTTAAAGGTTCTATTTAACGTTGTCTTTTTTTTTTTTTGGTAAATACTATTTCAATCTCAATGATTTTTAACACACCTCGAATATATATATATATATATATATATATATATATATATATATGTGCAATGTGTGTTAAACATCATATTGGATTCTAACGAAACTACCGGTGAAAAAGCAACATACAACCTGCATAAAATGACATATATATATATATATATGTATATAGTCTGCACCAGTAATAGTTTTTCTGGGTAATCTGTTTAGATTATTGACGAAGAACACAGTCTGCCCTACTATTTACCCATAGCTGGAGGGAGCATAATTGGATTCATACCTTTCTCAAGAGTATTAGTGCTATCAGTCTCGTCCAGGATTTGAACTCGTGTTGACGTGTCCATTTCCTACGACGATAACCATTACACCACGGTCACCTCCTATATTTTCCCAGATATGGGTAAATAATATCAATGCTGATCTTCTACAAGAATGGCCACGAAGGTCTCTATGCCATTAAACGAAGTTATCAAAACAAACCAAACCAAATTCTATTTTATAATGGGTTGCATCGACAATACGGTGTCGATTATTGCTATTTAACATTAGTAACTCTATTTATCAAGTATTCCATTCAAATACGAACAATTTGCAAAAAGGTTAATCGTTTCTAAAATCTAATAATAACTATCCTTAGTAAATGATTGAACATTTCTATTTGAGCCATAGATGGGACTTCAACATGTACTTTCGATCTGCGTGTGGGTCGACCTGGGAGTAATGGCAATGAAGGGGTACTCTACAATCCATTAATCTCCAGCACTGGATCCCCACCATTAGATGCTGTTTAGTGTCGAGCCCCGGACACTCGGGGGTGGTGTTTTACCCTCTGCAGAGGTTCAGTCGACGTATTCAACAGCCTCCGTTGGTAGGTCACATTTTGATTTTGTTTGGTTTCTTTGTTTATGGCAAATTAGCCTGCGAGGATGTCCTCGTGGTGTAATGGTTAAAGCGATGGACTGCGGAATCGTAGTAAGTGAAGTCGTACTCCAGTCGTGCTATTACGTTCACTTTCGGGCAAATACACTTGGGAAAGGCATGACCCCCCCCGTATCCTCCTAGCTATGGGTTAGATAGTACCACTACTGTTCTTCAAGGAGAACAGCTTTGGCATTAAATAACCTACAAAGGTTGATATGCTATTGAACAGAGAAATCAAACCAAACCAAACCAAATCAGCTGGCTAAAATCATCCTTGCAGAAAAAAAAGCGATGAAACTATTTAACCCACATTTGAGGGATAAGAGAGTTCATGCCTTTCCCGAGGGTATTAGTTAAAAAGTAAACCTAAAAGAGTGTCCGAGGTTCGAACTCGCTTACAACAATGTCACAGTCCAATACTTTAACCACTACGCCCCTAGTACGCCTCCTTTATATATTTTAAAAATTATACGAGTGTTAGAATATAATATTGTTTGAGATTGTTGAATTTGTAGTTGGTTCCATTTCGGATAGGGATTTCAACACACACACACACACACACACACACACACACACACACACACACACATATATATATATATATATATATAATCAAGGAATGCTGACAAGATAGATATCCTTGTCTCTGTTTCTCTCTTCCTCTCTGTCTCTCTCTCTGTCTGTCTCTTTCTCTCTCTGTCACTCGCCATTCCTCTCAGCATGCTACTTCCTTCTATTGATAACATATAGCTTTTTTCCCAAGTGCTTCCTTACAGTTCAAGTCGTACAACTATACATTAGTACTGAGGCGGGTACTGCTTGGAAGAATTGCCATTTTATTTTATCGCATCAGATTTCCGCATGGTCATTAATCTGCAAACATGCGTTAACATCGTTTTCAGTTGATGTGATGATTCTCCACAGACACAAAGGCAGTTGTTTGCTCTCACCTGATGGTAAAATTGTCTCTGGAATATTGCAGATACAGTGGCACCATTTCTTCTGAAAATTTGTCGATATTACATACTAAAAACGAATGAGTTCCGATAAAAATCAAATAGAATTGATGAACGAAAAGATTATACTGAAAAACGAAAATTAACATTTTGTCTACTACTAAAGACTTTCTCTTTTTAATTGAATTCAAATCTCCAGACAGAATTTTGCCATCATTTCATGTCTTTAAGTAATACATATTTAAAGGTTATATACACAATACAACCTTTGTGGGTTATTTAATGCTAATGCTATTCTTTTAAAACAGAAGTGGTACTAAGTCATTGCTTGGGATGTTTTTATTTATATATGATAATATGCCAGAGTTTCTGATTTTTAAACCATCTTTAGGGTGATGTAAAAATACGAAGTTAAAATGCTTCATCCGAAAATTATTATCAGTAGAAAAACAGGTACGAACAAATGAAAATATATTTTGCGTTCTATCACTGTTAACTGCGTTCTGTTTCAAATGTTCGAATCTTTTTATGATAACGTCTTTGCAATAAATATATTTGCGGGAGCTGGTTACTGTTAAAAGGACAATCAATTCTTGCAGGATATTTAATATAAAATCTTCTTCATAGGCGTAGGCTTTGTAAATAGTTTTGTTTCATAGATGTATCTTATATCTTTTGGCATATATCTGCTTGATTAAGATTTGCAGTTATCTTATTTACCAACCCCTCCGCTCGGGCAGGATATGACACAAGTTCAATTTTTAAGCGAAATTTACCAGGTTTGAATTCAGAGTTTTCCTTCTCCTAGACTAGTTGGCTGAAGAATTCAGTCCATCCTACTATTTACCCATAGCTGCAGGGAGAATAATTGGATTCATACCTTTCGCAAAGGTATTTGTACTATGTGAAATGCAATCAGGCTCGTCCAGGATTTGAACTCGTGTCGCCGTTATGTTGTCAGTTTCAATAGCTATACTTTCGATACTACTGGATCTGTTTAGGGATTTGGTGGATCCTTGGGAGTTACAATGTTTTTGCTTGTTTGTATGGTCTTATTTAATAATTTGTGTGTGTGTGTGGGTGTGTGTGTGATTTTATTCTTGATATTAAGAGGTCTCTCTATCAGGAGGGTGATGAGATTTTCAATTTGTTCAGTTGTTGGTTTGGTATAATTCATTTTGCATTGGTGTGAAGGTTTGGTTTCGACTGGGGTTGTTAGAACGTGTTTTAGTTTTTTCATTATTTGTTGTTTTTTTTTAGTGATTTGCTTTGAAATCGTGACTATTGGTTTTTCCGGAGATATCTATTTTGGGGAATTGGTGAAGAGATCAGTTATCTGTGCGATCTTCCCTTTGCGGTACTTGTTTCAGAGGAGACTTAAAGTTTTCTTACGAGATTTTTTGGCAGTTGTGCTATGGGTGTTTATTGTGGGTTCTTTTTGTTTAATTTGTTTTTGTATTTCTGTTTCACTGATCTCAGCTGAGTGGTGTTTCTTTTACAGTTCTTGGAATTTTGACTTATCACTTGCTTCATCTTGCTGTAGTTTTAGATCATTGTTGTTGCTGTTGTTGTTGGTGGTGGTGGTACTGCTGTTGCGTTTGCCGCTTCTAGAACTTGTCTTTTGTGTTCCATTGGTGCATATGTTATCTCTCATATAGGAAACAACTGTTTTTCAAACTTCAATATTATACTCGGTCTATATTTTACCACCATGATTTCACTCTCTCTTTTGTGTGTATTACAAGTTCTTGAAAATGAGAGTTGATAGTTTGAGCCCTTGGTTTCGATGGGACAATCTTCCTCCCTGAGGTCGTAGACTCTTTAGCCACACCTTTCACGTGTCGGACGTCCTCCACAGCTCTCCTTTTGACGTCCATACTTTTTTAGTCATTTAAAGCACCTCAGAGGTGTACACATACACCGTTCTTCCCTTTTCGAGGTAGTTTCCAATTTTCACTTCCGGTGATTTGTTAGCCGTCAAAATGTATGTGTGTGTTTCTTCAGCACTAATTCTAATGGTTATCCTTTTGTAGTCAATGACCCCTTTGCTTTCCCAAGGCTGTATTTCCTCTTGTGTAGCTAGGGATAATTACCTGTTTCTGATAACTCCCTTTGAGATGTTCAATCTGGACAAACCTCGCACTTGGTTAGTTCATATGGATAAACCTTGCAGTTCAAATTGAGAAAATCTTTCTGTAATTAATTTTTCAGCATATTTTTTTTATTATTCACCTGTAGATATTTGATAGCCGCTTTAAATTTTACAGTTTGTGTGTATGCTCTGCTTTGTGTGGGGGGGTATCAAAAAGGGAGACAATTAGGCAAGAAGAATAACTTTTAGTGATTCAAATACAATTAGTATTTGGAATTCTTTTATTTCATTTTCTGAATCGGATTCAGAGAGGTTTTAATTGGTTTTTGTTTGCATTTGCCTTTTGTGTTGTTTGTTTTTCGATGGTCCTATGCTCAACAACTCGTCCCGGAGTCTACTCTCAATTAGAAATTTACCAAGGAGGATACCCATTCATATTGGTTGGGTTGAGGATATATTGGCCATTATAGTCGTTTCAAGAGAGTGATTCCTAGCCCCTGCTAACTTCAGGCATTCAGTAACTAAAATTTTACGCCTTAAAGCTGAAGAGTTTAAAGACATGTTTTTCTCAACGCTGTTAACCTAAGGTTCTACCTTCTCATACCTGAAAGATAAAAGAGCGGGGTGTTTATTTGTCAGGACTTAATCATATAGTTACTAGGATTTAACATGACCAGTCGATTGATCGGGTCGGACTTCTCCGACAGCCCGTCTAGCCCAAGTAAGGTGCGCAGTGTTTCCAGTCACGGGACCACCCAGCCATCAGAATCCTGTCTTCAATCATTACGGCTGGCCACCCACGGTCAACAGGTGGATCTATTGGGGTTTCCTTTCCCTATGCAGAGTTGCAGTTGGCGTATTTTACAGCTCCAGTCGATAAACCGGTGCTTGGGATTGAGAAAAATTGCTTAAAAGAATTATAATTTTTTTAAAAATTAAAAAGAAAATAACGTGTACCTTTAAAAGATTGGAAAAAAATTGATAATTATTTTTAAAATAAAATTACACTTTGTTGATTGAAATAATGTTTTTGTTTTGGTTTGCAAGGAAAATCTAGTTTTGAAAATATTTTGATTTGAAATCATATCTAAACTATTGAATATAAGTAAAATTTATGAATGATTTGTAAAAAATGATTTGAATAAGGGATGTTTTTTATTAATTTTAACTAGTTTAACCCTATAAAGAAATAAGTTGAAAAATCTTTGTCTTTGTTAAACAGAATTGTAATTAGAAATAATGCAAAATTCAACAATCTGTCCAAGTTGTTTATTATGTATACAAACCAATATTTTAGAATCTTTAAAACTAAAACTATGTTCCTTTTACAAAATATATTTTATCAACGCGTTTCTGTCGTTTCTGATTTTGAAATCTCAGGTATATTAATAAATATATTTTTCGATCCATCTTGAGTTTCAGCAATATAAGTTTTATCACAACTTGTAAACGGAATCATATATATATATATATATATATAAGTGAAGTTGGCGACCACAGTCGAAAGCTCCCTTTCCAATAGCTACTACACCTAGGTGATACTATTTACCAACCCCTCCGCTCGGGCAGGATATGACACAAGGTCAATTTTTCAGCGGAGTTTTCCTTCTCCTAGACTAGTTGCCTAACCCTGGCTGAAGAACCTAGTCTGTCCTACTATTTTACCCATAGCTGGAGGGAGAATTATTGGATTCATACTTTTCCCAAGGGTATTAGTGCTATGTGAAATGCAATCAGTCTCGTCCAGGATTTGAACTCGTATCGCCGTGTTCATTTCCTACGGCGATAACGACTACACCACGGGCACCTAGGTGATGGGGAGGGTGCAACTCCATTCCCTGGATTGCTCCACTTTACTCTTGATCCTTACCTTGTAATGCTTAGTGTTAAGCAAAGAGGCGTCAAGTCTTTGTTATGACTCGGCCTGGGATTGAACCCAGGTCTCCGGGACAATTGGTGAACACTCTACTCATTAGGCCAATGGCCACATTACCTTCAGATTTGATATGATTCTTTTTATAATTAATCATGTTGCTAATTGTTTTAAAAGTGTTTGTACCTCTTTGGATGTGTAGGGATTAGAAAATTAAAAATGTAAAATAAAATAAATAAATCCAAAGTGTAGCAGTTTCCAGAAACTTCTGACAGGAAGCCGCGCATGTCTGAAAAGCAGACTTACTGGCTCGAGAAAGAAACTCTTGCACATTCAGTAGGAGCCACATGGATTAAAAAGACCTACTTCTCTCCTGCTGCTGGCGGGGAAAACGCGTGTTCCCTAAGGGGTACGCTAGCTCACTCTCCCACCTGTAAACTCACAATTCACCAAAAATGACTCTCCTGTAGCAAGCCGACTCCACCGAAACAAATATTACAAAAACCTGCATGTGGATGCGGCCACTGACTTTGGGCTGAATATACACAGCTAAAAACACTGACTTTGGACTTATCTAACAACGAAAACGACTGGCCCATTTCAACGCCTTATTTGGGAGACGCAACTGTTCTCTATGATGACATTTCCTCGCTACAGAGTAGGCGTATGAAACCCAAAAATAAAGTTGAAATTAAGGTATATTAGTCGCTTTTCTTCCTTCCTTTTGCACCTTTTACAGAAAAAGAAGATGCTAACGAACTGAATGGGGAACAGAAAAGAAAAACCAAATGGAGTCAGATGTTTAAACCCAAAACCGATTACTACCAACCAACGAAACTAATAACAGCAAAATCTCTCATGCCCCACGAAAAAAAAAAAATGCTAATATTTTTTTCGATAATATCAGCAGTTGAATTGATGGATAAAATGATATACATATGTAATAGATTATTATTAAATTGTCTAGACAATTTTTAAAGCTTTAATAAAAGATTTCGGATATTCTAAAAGCTTAAAAAACAGATTTCGCATATTCTAAAAGTTTTAATAAAAGATTTCGGATGTTCTGAAAGTTTTAATAAAAGATTTGGAAATTCTGAAAGTTTTAGTAAAAGATTTTGGATATTCTGAAAGTTTTAGTAAAAGATTTCGGATATTCTGAAAGTTTTAATAAAAGATTTCGGATATTCTGAAAGTTTTAATAAAAGATTTGGAAATTCTGAAAGTTTTAGTAAAAGATTTTGGATATTCTGAAAGTTTTAGCAAAAGATTTCGGATAATCTAAAAAATGTGGGATAATCAAGTTGTGTAAAATTTTTTTTAATATAATCAAGTTCATTATAAAAAAAAAATGGTTGGGGCACAAATTCTAAGGACCCTAAGGTGAATACCTATGATTATCTCTTTGTTCTTTTTATTGTGATGTCATATATGTGGTCATTTTTACTTTATTATGACTTCATTATTTACTTTACTTGAAATTTAGATTCTAATTTGTTATTATTCTTAATTGATAATACAAAAAAAAAAAAGCTTCGTTGAGTTTTTGGGTTTTTTTTTAGTTTCTAGTTCACAGGTAAAATTTATTGAGGGTTCAATTTTTTTTTTTTTTTTTTTTAGTTTATCGGCAATTTTTGTTGAGTCATTATTTTGTGAATAATAAAATAATTTTTCATCCATGTAACAGAATAATCAAGATTCTGTGAGTATTATAAATTTAAAGGAACCTGATCCAAGATAGTCAAGCATAAGACAGGAGGCAAACATAAGCTGAATTTTTTATTATAAGAAAGACTATTGTATTGAAAAAAAATCCATGTCTAGTGCCATAATGGAAAAATTTTGATTACATTGTAAACAAGTAGAGGTTATCTAATATTAGTTTTCTTCGGGCGATTTTATAAAGTTTGATAATATATATATATATATATATATATATATATATATATATATATATATATGTATATAGATAGATAGATAGATAGATATATAGATATACATATATATATATATGCTTGATTAAACAATAAAGACAGATTTTGTCTATATAATTTTACTAAGATCCTTTCAAGTTTCCTGATAAGTGTCTGGGTTTTAGATTGGAATTGGTAGATGAATTTACCAAAATTATCCCGAACGCTTCTGGACCTTTCATAGGCCATCATTAGGGGTTTTTTGCATGTAAAAAGAGTGTTTTTTTAAGGTTTTAGGTTTTTTTTTAACGTAACAAAATTACGTAAATGCTAAGTTGGATAAAACAGTGATGCCGATGAGATCGAATGAATCTAAAACTAAACGCTATCAACGGAAATAGAATATTATTAAAAAAAAACTATAGAATATCGAAAAATATAAAAAAAGAAAGGACTAAAAGAATTTCAAAACATTATCGTTATTTTCAAAGTTAAGTCTATTTATTCTAGTTTTTTTTTTTTTTTTTTTTTTTTTTTGTTCATATATGTAAAGCTTGTAGGATTTGTAGTCTTAGCTTATTAATTTGGTGTGCTATTATAAGTGCTCGTGACAATTTTGGTAAATTCATCTACCAATTCCAACCTGAAACCAAGACACTTGTCAAGAAACTTGAAAGGATCTTAATGAAATTATATAGACAAAATCTGTCTTTATTATTTAGACAATCTGATGGTGAGGCTCCAGTAATGCTGAAGCTTTAGGGAATGCGGTGTATTCCTTCATTGCCATCGCTCCCAAATCCACTCTGAACTTGAGTGGTAGCACCTGATAGGGTCTCATCTATGGGTCAAATATAACTAAACTGTGTACTTATGCTAAACTGAATTGGTTGAGACGGTACTGTTTTGACCTTTAAACTGCATACTTATGGTAAACTGAATTGTTTGAAATAGAACTGTTTTTGATATGGAAACTGTGTACTTATACTAAACTGAGTTTAAACAAAAAATATACTTATACTGAACTGAATTGTTTTGAATAGAGTTTATTATTAAATAACCTAAAATGGTTGTTTTGCCATAAAATCAAACCAAACCAAACCAAACCAAAGAAAAACAAAACCACCCGAGGCCTTAAAATCAAAGCTCGTTTATAAATAAAAAGCTTTATCCAAGGGAAATTACTCTGTTAAAAATATATAGAATTATTTCCCCTGAGTAATTTTTTTTCTAATTTTTACAAATTCCTAAAAGTCTTGTTTATCTGCCTCGACTGATTTGAACCAAACTTCCTGAAATTCCCAGGCATACTGGGAAAGGATTTGAATACTGGGAAAGGATTTGAATACTGGGAAAGGATTTGAATACTGGGAAAGGATTTGAATACTTGGAAAGGATTTGAATACTGGGAAAGGATTTGATTACTGGGAAAGGATTTGAATATTACGAAGATTCAAACCATATTGATTTTCGGGTGCGATCTGTTCCTCTTCTAAAAAGTAATGTGTCAAATTCTTCCTCCATAAACTGGTCTAGTTGGCTATTCTCCTCGTTAAGTGGCAAATCTCTAAAATTAGTTGATTAATTCACATAACTCGGCAGCAATATCTCATCGACTGAAAGTATATCAATATATCACTATAAAAAGCGTGGAATGCTATTGGCAGGTTATTGATCATATACAAATCTGATCTCTCTGAAAAAATAAAACGGGATTTCTTTCAAGCAGTGGTTTGGTTTGGTTTGGTTTGTTTTGGTTTTATGGCACATCAACCATTGTAGGTTATTTTATGCCAAATCAATTATTATACATATAAACAGTTCTATTCCAAATAATTTTGTCTGGCATAAGTACTCACTTTAAATGTCAAAAACTTTTCTATTTCAAAGCTATTCAGTTTAGTCAACAAAGTTAAATGGTTCCGAGTATTGCTACGTATCCCTAACAATTCACTTAAACATCAGTTATTTATTTATACACAGCTTAATGTAAAAACAATTCTACTTCAAACAACTCAATTTAGCATAATTTAACAGTTTAGTACTATGTGACCCATAGATAGGAGCAGTATTACTGGCGCCTCACCATCAGATTGTTTAGTGTCATATCCTGGACACTCGTCATAGAGATGCAATTAGTGTATTCTGAAGCCCCAGCAGACTGGCCCACCAAGCAGTGGTCGTATCATTACTACTGGTTGGATGCACTACGAGGACCCTTACGAAACAAATGGAGAAAAATCTAGATCGGAACTGCAAAGATATACTACATTCCGTCTTGAAAAAATCCTAGAACACACCACAAAACAGCAGCTGTGTGGCCACTTACCTCCCATCTTATAAACCATCCAAGAGAGATGAACATATTATTAAAGAAGTAAAGACAAACTTATAATCGACCTTTTCTTAAGGGCTGTTAAGCATGGACGCGTCAGGGTTGGAAGACATGTAAGGTGGGACGGATGGTGGGAGCGAGAAAGAGAGAAAGAGGGAAAACGGCAGATGTCTATGTGCTATCAGTTCGAAATGATGATAATGGTGGCTTCCGTCCTCTTCTGTGTTTAATCTCCGTTCATTAAGCTGTAGGGGAGGCAGATTATTCTTTCCCTCCCGATATACATTGAGATTTTTTTTTTCTTTTTGCCTCCGCAAGATATCGAGTCGTTAAGAAGAAATACATTTCAACAAGCTATCAGTGAAAAAAATAAAAGCTTAAACATTGAAGAATAAAAACAACAGAGAATTTTCTTTTTTTAATTTCTTTTTCTTTTGTTTCTTTTGCTTTCCTTTATTTTTCTTCGTTTTATTTCTTCATTTTTTTAAACAGTAGTTTAAAACTATCTTTCCATGTTTGGTTAGGTTGGTTATACAGGTTGCAGAAGCAAAATTAGGAATATTCTAGTATCGTGATAAACGACTCAAATATAAAACAAGATTAATTTTAAGTAAAAAAAAATAAACAATAAAATAAGAAAATCAACACCAAAACAGTAAATTTACTCAAAATGGACAACTTTTTTTAAATTATTGTATCAACACACCTTCAGAACAATTTGAATGCCTTCAAAATAGATTCTTCAAATATTTTATTCCATTCCTCCTCAATATCAGTCTTAAGTGAACCAATATTTGGATGGGAAGTTGAATTTGTTGTTTTCTAATAGGCTCCGTATAATGTAATCGAGGGTGTTAAGGCCATAATGAAACTCCAATTATTTCAAAAATTTCTTTGAGCTTGGTTTCGGTGTTAAGGAAATCATTGATTCTTTGTCGTTTCTTTTCTTGTTCACTCATATTCAGCTGAATTTTAATGAAAACTGCTTCAGCTATAGAGCTAATGGTGAAAATTTAGATTTATCGTGTTTTTCTCAAAAATTGGACTAATCAGACTAAAAAAATTTTTTTTTAATTATTCCATATTTTGCTTCCGTGGCCTGTATTTTATTACATATCAACCCTTGTAGGTTTTTAATGCTAAACCCTGTTCATATGCATGTATTAAATATATATGATTTGCAAACGAATACTTTGTTGGTAACAATTTAAACTCGCCAGATTTTTTTTTTTGCACGCAGTTAAATGGTTTCAACTCTTGCTAGACGAGTATATATATATATATATATATATACACGTGTGTGTGTGTGTGTGTGTGTGTGTGTGTGTGTGTGTGTGTGTGTATATTTATATATATATGCGTGTGTATATGCATCTGTGTATTCAACTACAC
Organism: Sepioteuthis lessoniana; assembly: GCA_963585895.1. Lineage (NCBI taxonomy): Eukaryota > Metazoa > Mollusca > Cephalopoda > Myopsida > Loliginidae > Sepioteuthis > Sepioteuthis lessoniana. The sequence goes on along the minus strand of OY757921.1, from coordinate 70,296,608 downwards.
AAGAATGTTGAGAGCAATATTGAACAAGACCTGGCGTCAACAGCCCACAAGACACCAACTATACGGCCACTTGCCTCCCATCACGAAAACTATACAAGTTAGACGAACCAGACACGTAGGACACTGCTGGAGAAGCAAGGACGAGCTCATCAGTGATGTACTTCAATGGTCTCCCGCATATGGTCAAGCAAAAGCAGAACGACCAACTCGAACATACATACAGCAGTTAAGTGAGGATACGGGATGTAGCCCTGAAGACCTGCCAGAAGCGATGAACGATAGGGAGAAGTGGAGAGAGAGGGTCAGGGATATCCGTGCAGGCGGCACGACATGATGATAATGATGATGTATGCATCTATACATATATATGTTTACGTTGGTTAGTTGGTTGTGTGTTTTATGGCATATTAACCATTGTTGGTTATTTAATGTAAAATCTTCTTTATACATACACATTAAATACATATAATTTGGTTTTATGGCATATCAATCATTATAGGTTTTTTAATGCAAAATCCTCTTTTTGGATATATATCAAAGGTATATGGTCTATAAATTAATAGTTGCCAGGAAACAATTTAAACAAGCCGGAGCTCATTTGTTTCTACATAGTTGAACGGTTTCAAGTATTCCAATCAAACACGAATAATTCTATTTTGTACTAATCATTTGTTTGCACACGGTAAATCTTTTCAAGTGTTGCTACGTGAGATTAGGAATTTAATTTTGCTTCAGTAGTTTGTTTACACTCAGTTAAATGGTTAAACAGTGCTATTTGACCCATGGGTAGGTCCCTAACATGTACTATCATTCTCTTTTCCTAGTTTGGAAAATAAAAATAAAAATTTATTTTAAATCAATCTTCGAAGGTTATTTAATGCCATATTAAAAACTGTTAATATCTAAGAGTAATTATGGGGATTGAATCAGAAATAAAAGAAATAAATAACATAAAAGAATAAAAATAAAATAAATACCAAATAAATAAAAAATACAAAAATAGCAATCTCCTAGGATGTCTCTGACAGAAAGTGCAACCGGCGCATGCCAGAAAAAAGGACTTCCTGGCACCCAAAAGAAACTCAACTCCAGAATTCTTTATCACCGTCACTGGGACGGACGCTTATTTTTTTTTTCTCTACAGTCAATTGGAGCACACGTGTTTGCTAAAGCCTTTGGCTGAGCAGCGCATTATATCTCCAGCTCGTAGCAGCGTCAGCTGAACACATACTGACTGACTACGTACACACTTCGTGGATCTTCATACCCCTTATAATCAAAACCGACGATTCACAATTTGCTAAAATGACTCCTGAGAATCCTCTAACGCCTTGACCGAGAAGCACGGTTATATCTACTGGTTCAGGAATACGTTCTTCACCCGAACATAGTCGTAAACCCCGAAAAGAATTGAGTTTTAAATTATCACAATTTCCTTCCCTTCCAACATTTATTTCTTTGCAGCTTAGGTTTGGTCTCTTTTGTTTAAATGGCATATCAACCTTTGTAGGTTATTTAATGCCAAATCCCTCTTTTTTAGAAGGACAGTAGTGGTATTATTTAACCCCTAGCTGGGAGGATAAGTGTTTCATACCTTTCCCAGGAGTATTTGTACGAAAGTGAACGTAATATCGCGACAGGAGATCGAACTCGCTTACTACGATTCCGCAGTCCACGGGACACCCTCTTTGCGGCTTCAATAAACAAAAGGAAGATAAATAGTGAATGGGGATAAAACGAAAAAGTCAATTTCCAACATCGCACTATAAAAAACTTTCTTGCACTACCTATAGTTATTCAAAGCTAACATTGTTTACAAATGACTCTTACTGGGGGAAACAAAATTTCACTCTTTTTTCCGTTAAAACAAATTTTAAAATGATTAAAATTATGTAAGGTTAATTTTTTGTTTCATTTGAAAGATATTAGCATAAAGATTATCAGTATTAAAAGCAAAATAGTATTTCATATCAAATTAATCTTTAGTACATTTTTTGGAATTTGTATATTCTGCTGTTAATATGGTCTCGAATACCAAGTTGGACCTTTACTGGCCTCTTGCAGCGATAAAAGCTAGCTGTCTCTAGCTATCGGTCTCTTTTTGGCTGCTTTGCCGATTTTGCCTTTAGGCTTTAGTTGATCTTTGCCTGAAGCTGTCTAGAACTCGCCTAGAGGCCAGTTTGCCAGGCAACGTAATCGATCATTTAGCCGACGCAAGGACGTCGATCCGGTTGAAAATTTGAATTTGCAACCCGTTACTCCCTTCCGACCCCTCCCAAAAACGGAGTTAAAAGTCGTGGAGAAAATAAGTATGAGTATTCCCTACGCAGAAAGAAAAGAACAGTTTTGTACCACTTGATTACTCGGTGGGAGGTAGTTTCGGAAAGCTTTTTGAAGCATTAAAAAATATGGAAGAAATTCTCCGCGAAATTTGAATTCCAACGAAGACCAGCCAACAGAATTTTCGAGAGAAGCTTCAGAGAAAAGGAAATATTCTACACTAAATATAGAGTGTTTTCCTGGCTGATTAGCGAACTTTATGTAGACAGAAACAGCCCAGAAAAGAAAAAAAACGTTGAATTCAAATGCCAAGTAAGGGTGTTTCGTTTATAAACTGTTTCTTATAACTTCTTTCAACGTTGTGGTCCAACGGCGAGTAAATCTTTTACTTGTTCCAACCCTTTTCCTTTTTTAAATTTTGTTTTGTATAACTCATTTGTATTGTTTTATTCTACGTTTATTTATTTATTTTGGGGTGTGTTCTAAAAGAGTTGAGTATATAACTCAACCAGCATAGCGAAACATAAACAATGCGGGCATAGAATTACTTAGTAAGATTTACTTCTTCGGGAACAGATTCATTTTTGTGGGAAAAAGTTATTTTATTTTTAGACATGCAGTCGTCTCTTATTTTTTCAGGTTTTTTCATTTTTTTCTCTCTATACATTTTTTTCTACCTTCCTTTCTCTTCCCTACAAAACTAAACTTGAGTTGACTGCTGAAGTCGAGGTTTAGTCAGCTTCCACAGCTACATATATATATATATATATAACTTCCACACAATATATATATATACAGCTTCCACAGCTATATATATATATATATATATAGCTTCCACACAGTAGATATATATACAGCTTCCACACAATATATATATATATATATATATATATATGTATATTCATATATATATTGCATGTGTGTCAATGTGTGTGTGTGCATGTCCAACTTCTTTGCAATGCTATGGATGCGGCAAAAGGTCAATTTTTAAGTGGAGTAGTTTTAGTTTGAATATACCTTTCCTTCTCCTAGACTGGTTGTATACCAATTCTAAAGAACATAGTCTGCCCTACTATTTTTCATACGTAGGCGGGGTGATAACTGATAAATCTCTGCCTTTCTCAAAGTCTTTTGCGGCAAGTGAATCAACCGCGTCCAAAATTTGAACTCGGGTCACTGATTCCATTTCCTCCGAAGAGCGTATGAAATGGCCGGTAAGATGAGATGGTTTAAGACGCCAATAAACTTTTTCTCAACCAGGGTTCTGGGTTGTAAGCGAGTTCGAACTCCAGTCGCGCTATTACGTTCCTTTTCGAACAAATACCCTAGGGAAAGGTATGAACCCCCTTATTCTCCTAGCTACGAGTTAAATTGTACCACTACTGTCCATCTAAAGGGGTGGATTTGGTATTAAATAACCCAAGAACGTCGGTATGCCTTTAAACAACAAAACAAACAAATAAACAAACAGGGTTCCGAGTTATTATTTCTATGCTAATACTTAGTTATTACTTGATATCCAACGAGACATACTTACGAGGAAGAAAAAACCTAATTCAAGGGAAGTAACTCTTTAAAAAAATCTTAGATTATTTCCCCTGACTGAATATTTTGTTGATATCATAGTGTATTTTTTAAAATTTTCAAGTTTAAAAGCTAAACGAGTGTATTGTACATGTGAACAAAATATTTTTTTTCCAGATACGTGCTTGCTTATTCGGGATATGATACGATTGTTTGTTAGATCTATCGTTTAAATCGATTATAAACTCATGAGGGACTTGAAAAAGGTATCGAAAAAAAGTTGACGTAAGGAAGAAGATTAACATACCAAGTATATTCGGTACTTAACTGCTTACAAAGAAGTAAACATAATCACTCTCTCTCTCTCTCTCTCTCTCTCTCTCTCAATGTATACATATTGTCGTTCACAGAGTGACTAATTTGTTGTATCACAACTCAGTGGGCCCTAGACACACGAGACGCTCCAAACCGGGATCGAAACCCACTTGACTTTTACATCAGGCTGATGACACACCCTGAAGCCAAGCCTAAGACAGCTCAGAAATTAATGCATATTTATCAACTTTCGTTTGTTTACTCTTTGCGATCGGATAACGAAGAGCTCAATTCGTTTGAAGAGCTTTGCATTATGCGCCAAAGTGCTCAACTCCCGGGTGGAGGAAACGTATATATTGTCATCCACAGACAGATTGTTTTGTTGTATCACAACTCTTTTTTATGGCTAGACACGCGAGATGCTCCAAGCCGGGATCGCAACCCACCTATCTTTCCCGTCGGGCTGATAACGTGTGTGTGTGTGTGTGTGTGTGTGTGTGTGTGTGTGATTTTCATTTTGGAATACTGAGTTTCAATGTTTTATTAATAAGTAAATTGGTGACCGTAGTCGAGGGAAACCAGAAGGCTCCCTTTTCAATAGCTACTACACCGAGGTGTAAGGGGGGCGCTACTCCTTTCCCTGGATTGCTCCACTTTACCATTGATGCGTACCTTATATTGCTGAGTGTTAAGCAAGGAGGTATCCAGTACCATTTTTAAAGTCTTTGGTATGACACGACCTGAGATTGAACCCAGGTCTCCCGGACCATTGACGAATACTCTGTCCACTAGACCAATGAGCCGGTTAATAAATGATAATAAAGATTATCGATTTTTATTGCGTAATGTTTCAAAAGAAAATTACTTTTTTAATCGCTCTCTCTATCTATCTATCTATCTATATATATATATATATTTGTATGTGTGTGTGTGTGTGTGTTTCTATATTAATATATTACATCTGGTTTTATCTGGACGATCTTATTGAAGTGAAGTCTACATAGTGAAGTGGCTAACGTACATGACTGCAACATCGTTGTAAGCAAGTTCGAATTCAAGTCGAGTTATTACTTTCACTTTTGAATTAATTGAGAAAGTTATGAACATCTTAATTTCTCCCTCCCAGTTATTGGTTAATTAAGACTTATGCTGTTCATCTACAAAGATGGGTTTGGAATTAAATAAGCCATGAAGGTTGATATACCTTTAAACAAAAGAAACCAACTAATTATGAATCTATCTATCGATTTATCTATCTATCTGTTAAATAACTGTTCTTCTACGAGGATGGTTCTGGTATTAAATAACCCACGAAATTTGATATACCATCAAACAAAGAATTAAAAACAAACCTATAGAAGAGGGAAAATACAAAAATAATTTTTAAAAAGACTGTCGAAGAAAGACATAAACAGATTAGAATGGATGGAAGAAAATTCTAGCTCGGCGCATAGAATGAACAATGTCAAAAAAGATGAAAATAAATGAACATTCTTAATATATATATATATATATATATATATTAAGGATTTTCATTTATTTTCATCTTTTTCGATATATATATATATATATATATATATATATATATATATACACACTTTTCATTCTTAATATATATATATATATATATATATGAGTGTGTGTGTGTGTGTATATATATATATATATATATATGTGAACTAATAGCTAGATGTAGACATAGGAATAAATTCAAACTATAGACAAATTATCATAGATAATGCTTAAATAAAAAAAACAGGATTAGATTGAGATTTAAGGTAAATGAACGAAAATAAAATAAAATTAAAAGAATAAGAAGAAACCATGTGATATGTACATTCGCTTCAATGGAAGGTTAACTGAATTAATAGGCACGAAAATAAAATTTGAAATTAAAAATTTTAATTTAAAATTTTGAATTTAATTTAATATAAGTATTACTGTATCCTTACGTAAAGTTATGAAAGAAAGTTGTACTTTCCTAAATTAGTATTAAATCCGGAGTTTTCAGTCGAAATGCATTTAGAATATAAATTTTTTTTAAATCAATTTACTATAATTCCAACCGGCAATGAATTAAAAAAAAATGGAAGTGAGCAAAATGAGGAGAAAACTCATCACCCTCTTATATCCCCTCCCACCCTTCTTCCCGGTGTCTATTCTGAATTATTTTATCCACAAGCTCTGAAGAAGACCTGTTAGTTTTTTTTTTTTTTTTGTGTTTTGATTTATATCAAAACCCATAACAAGATGGAAATAAATTTATAATCCTAATGTGACCGGTTTTTGTTTTTTCTTAAATATATATATATATATATATATATACTTTTCATTTATACGCGGCAAGACAATTTTCTTGACTAACATTTTTTTGAATTCTTGGTAATTTGTACCTCACCCCTGGCTATGATTCTTCCCAGCAAAGGGTTGAGTGTACTTTGATGTTTTAGTAACTTTCATTTCAAGATCTAAATATGAAAAGACGAAATAATTCAATTTTATATGCATTGAAAAAGAAATTCCTCATCAGAACATTCTATTATTCATTTGGTAATTATAGTTTTATTACTCAATTGGTAATTATTGCCCAAAATTGCTTGATTGGTGCTTTATGGATTATCAGCCTTTGTGGGTTATTTTATGCCTTATCCCCCTCTCTCTCTCTCTCTCTATATATATATATATATATATATATATATATTACAACTGGATATTGTTGTTACTATCTCACTAGGTGGGTTTGTGGTAGACCAAATGCAGTGCTCAATTTGGAGAGTGCTCAATATCTGTGATAGAGCTATTATATAATCTAATGATAAACCGTAGCGGCAATAACGATTCTCTATAGAAACACTAAAGTAAAAGTACGATCACCAGATGGAGACACAGAATACTTCGACATTGTAGCAGGAGTACTACAAGGGGACACGCTGGCTCCGTACCTCTTTATCATTTGTCTAGACTACGTACTTAGAACATCGATTGACAAAATCAAAGAGAATGGCTTCGAACTGACGAAGAAAAGAATCAGAAGATACCCCGCAACAACAATTACCGACGCCGACTACGCCGATGACATAGCGATACTGGCAAATACACCTGACCAAGCCGAAACACTTCTGCATAGTTTGGAACGAGCAGCAGCAAGCATAGGCCTCCATGTTAATGCACACAAAACGGAATATATGTGCTATAACCAAACGGGGGACATCTCCACTCTAGAAGGAACCCCTCTTAAACTAGTAGACAAATTCACGTACCTAGGAAGCAGCGTCGAATCAACCGAAAAGGACATCGAAACGAGGTTAACGAAAGCATGGACAGCTATCAATAGGCTATCGACTATATGGAAATCAGACCTAACCGATAAAATGAAACGCAGTTTCTTCCAGGCAGCGGTCACATCGATACTGCTATATGGATGCACTACATGGACGCTAACAAAACGGCTGGAGAAGAAACTAGATGGCAATTACACAAGAATGCTGCGTGCAATCCTGAACAAGTCCTGGCAGCAACACCCCACAAGACACCAACTGTACGGCCACCTGCCCCCTATCACGAAAACTATTCAAGTTAGACGAACCAGACATGCAGGACACTGCTGGAGAAGCAGAGATGAACTCATAAGAGATGTACTCTTATGGATCCCCACACATGGCCGCGCAAAAGCAGGACGACCAGCTCGAACGTACATTCAGCAGCTATGTGAGGATACAGTTTGTTGTCCTGAAGACCTACCTAGGGCGATGAACGATAGGGAGGAGTGGCGAGAGAGGGTCAGGGATATCCGTGCTGCCAGCACGATATGATGATGTTGATGATGATGATATATATTTAATATGACTGTCATGCTCTATTCAAAAACGTAAACAAACCAGACCACTCCAATCCCTTAAAAAGGCAACTTTGGGCTACGACCAGAAATGATGAAATCATCCGTAGACCTGACTAGCAGCATCAGCGAAGAAAATAAAAAAAATCTTTTTACAATATTAGCAGTGTCAGTCTTGCGAAAGTCACTCTACCAAAATAAAGTGGATTATCTTCAGAAGCCAATTTCAGGCTAAGGAAAGATTGTATTACCACTGATATTTTTTATGGACGAACTTTCTTTCTTCGTTGCCTTGGTAGTGTGATATGAGCTTCGCTCTATTATTGATAAGCCTTTGTCTTAGCCACGGTTCTTGGCGAAGAACACCCCGGAGCCTGTTCTGGACTTCGGCTTTTAACCTTGTGTCAAGTCCTGTCTGGTGGGAGGCAGCGACAAATAAACGGCGCCTGTTCTGGACTTCGGTCCGGAGCATGGCTCTGCAAAAGAAACAATGGCAGACTTGAGGCCTTTAGGCTCCTAGTTTTGACTAGGCTACCTCCGGGTGGGCGAGCTACACTTTTGTCTCCTTTGTAACCTACGTATGGCACTAAACCTCACGTCTAGTTTAAGCCGTAAACTGGCATACGCGCCCGGACCTACATTTGGGTTCGTGAAACTGCTTGCCTCATCAGGCTCACATTGCACCAAGTGAGCCGGTGAGCAGCATAGACCAGCAGGGTTCGAGTCTCGGCTCGTTCCCGATCTCCCCCTCCCCTTTATCCCCACTTTAATCGGCCTTTGGGCTTTTGACCTTGTGTCAAGTCCTGTCTGGTGGGAGGCAGCGACAAATAAACGGAGCCTGTTCTGGACTTCGGTCCGGAGCGTGGCTCTGCAAAAGGAACCTATGTATGGCACTAGACCTTGCTGTCTAGTTCAAGCCATAACCCGGCATACGTGCCCGGATCCACATTTGGGTTCATGAAACTGCTTGGCTCATCAAGCTCACATTGCACCAAGTGAGCCAATGAGCAGCATAGACCAGCAGGGTTCGAGTCTCGGCTCGTTCCCGACCCCCTCCCCTTTATCTCCACTTTAATCAGCCTTCAGGCTTTTGACCTTGTGTCAAGCCTTGTCTGGTGGGAGACATTGGCAAATATCAACACTCGTTTGTTCATTTCTCAGCTTCGCAGTGCTAAACAACGGTAGTCTTTGCCACGACACCCGTTTCCTCGTTCCCTAGCTCCGCAATGCTAAGACACGGTATTCTTAGTCATACCACTCGTTTGTTCTCCGGTACTGCAACCCTAAGACACGGTAGTCTTAGTCAGTCGTTCATTTGTTCGTTCCTCGCCTACACAGAGCTAAGACACGGGAGTCTTAGTCCACTCGTTCGACCCTGCTTGACCAAGAGACCTGCACCAACTGCAGACCAGCTCCAGCATTGCAACATCTAGTCCACGAATGACTCACTGCTCGGAATAACATCAACACTTTAGACAACATCGACCCCGCTCCGGTTAAACCAAAGTACTGCACAAACGGGACATCGATCATCCAGCTGTTTCTACCAGTAATGACTATTCCACCACCTATCTCTACCAACAACGACCACCAGCTGTCTCTACGAAGATCAACGACAACCAGCTGTCTCTACGAAGATCAACGACCACCAGCTGTCTCTACCAACGACGACGACGACCACCAGCTGTCTCTACTACTGATGATCACCAGCTATCTCTGGCAACAACGAAGACCCCCAGCGGTCTCTACTATCGGCGACTATTCCACCAGTCATCTTTACTATTCCCCTCATCTATAAGACCATAATTCTGTAACCTGTGACAAGATAAATTGTCATTTGTTGGTACTGTTATCTCACCTTTGTTCTCTTCATCATTTTCCGCCTGTCAACTTACTCACACGAACAACAACAAAAAATAATTTACGGAATCGAATTTCTAATTGGCCATGCAACACGACAATCACCCGATAGAAAAAAAAAAGCTTTCTCGGTCTAATGATGGTTGTATAAAGACGGCATGAAACCAATGGTCAAAAATAAACATCCTTGCCATTAAGTATATATAAAAACTATATATATAGATAAACTTATATATCTTATATATATATATATATATATATAAGTTGGCAACCAAAAGGCCCTCGAATTTGGATGGGCCACCTTCGGGTGGGCGAGCTGCTTTTATTACTCCTATGCACCCCTTGTATAACACTAGACCTCTAGTTCAATCTATATTCTGGCATACGTGCCCGGATCTAGATTTAGGTCTGTGATACTTCTTGACTCATTAGACCCACATTGCACTTATTGGGTCAATGACTAGCAGGGTTCGAGTCTCTCCTCGTTCCCGACCACCCCCTCCCCTTTATCCCCACTTTAATCGACCTTCGGGCTTTTGACCTTGTGTCAAGTCTTGTCTTGTGGGAGGCAGAGACAAATATCATATAAGTTGGCAACCGTTGTCGAGGGTGACTCAAAGGCTCCCTTTTAAATAGATGCAACACCAAGGGGTAAAGGAGGGCACTAATCCTTTCCCTGAACAGCTCCACTTACCCTTGATCCGTATCATATAATGCTGATTATTAAGAAAGTAGGCATCAAGTAGTATTTTTTGAGTCTTTGGTATGACTCGACCTGGGATTGAATCCCGGTCCCTTGGAGCTTTGGTGAACTTCGAACTACGGTCGACCAACTTATATACATAGAGAAATATAAGAATACATATATGTATATATGCTATGCAATCAAAAAGTGTGTGGGTAACTTTTTTAATACAACGGGTTTTAAATATTCCTTTGTAACACTAATAATTCTATTTAATATTAATGAATTGTTTGCACACATTTAAACAGTTTTTCTGTGTGTAAACAAATGACTATTGTTTAATTAAATTGTTAGAGATACGTAGAAATACTTGGAATAGTTTTAACTTTTTTGACTGGAGCTAAATTGAATTGTTAGAAATGGAACTGCTGATCCTTTAACTGTGTGTAAACAAATGAATGTTGTTTAATTGAACTATTATTGATTAATAGAAATACTTGGAAATATTTAAACTTCTTTGATTTATATTTACAAATAGTATATATCTAATATATATGTATAAGGACCAAGCCATTGGCATAATGAATAGAGTGTTCGCCGATGGTTCGGCGGGGTTCAATCCCAGGCCGAGTCATACCAAAGACTTTAAAAATGTTACTTGATGCCGCCTTACTTAACACTCAGCATTATAAGGTAAAGATCAAGGGTAAAGTGGAGCAATCCAGTGGAAATGGAGTAGCGCCCTCCCCTACACCTCCGTGAAGTAGCTATTGTAAAGGGAGCCTTCTGGTCACCCTCGACTAAGGTCGCCAACTTACTTTATATATGTATAAACCGAATTTGGTATCAGATAACCTACAATGATTGATATGCCATAAAAGCAAACGGAACCGAACATTACAGGTTTTATATATATATATATATATATATGACATTTTACTAAAGGGTTCAGTATAAGTACCGTAATTGCAGCGTACAAGTTCACTTGGCATATTAGTTGCCATCAAAAGTTTTAGCGATAAATATTGTGTTTGACCTGTAGCTACAGTATAACTCGACTCCCAAACAAACTGGAGGCAACTGTGACCTTCTGGTTTGTGTTTGCTGTCAGCTGTGATATAATGTTAATATAATACTCATTTTGTATTACAATTCTATGATTTCATATCAATCTCTGGGTTAATTTGTTAAATAAGTTCACCAAACACGAGCTTAAGTTGAAAATGATTGTGGTAGTCTGCTGAGGTTACTGTAAGAGTATATTAATAATTAGGAGTACTGTTTTACTGGTTGGTTATTCTGTGGTAAAGTTTGGGATTTTTGCTCGGCCGTATAAATCTAGTTTTTCAGAGAAAGGCGACAGCTAGGATCTGTGGATTCAGAGGCCGGTTGGCCAACGTGAGCGAATGAGTCAGCGTTCCTGGTGGCTTTGTGGGAATTTCGCTCGAATACACGCACGTGATAGCTCACAGATGCACAGAAAGCTACACAAAATTGTCACAAACTTCTCCCTTCTGGCGCTTGGAGCTAACCTAAGTCCGTGTTTGGTTATTCACTTTTCCTCCACCATCTCGGTTGTGTATGTTGTGTTTTGCGTGTTTGTAAAGAAATGAGAAATACCCCTGGTCGGAGGTGAGAGAAACCACAAGACGATCGGATGGTCATGAGGGGTTTAGGAGGTTGAGATAGTCGGGGTCGGCCAGTGGGTGTATTGTCACAGTTGGATTCATACCTTTCTCAAGAATACTAGCGCTATGCAAAATGAAAACAACCCCGTCCAAGATTTGAGCACGGGTCACCGATTTCATTTCCAACAAAGGTAACCTTTTCGTCACGAGTGCCTTCCAGGTTTCAGTGTAAGTAAAGAATTCTTCCTCCATATATGTATATATATATAGGGGGGGGTAAATTTTTTAAAATTTTTTGTTGGTCCTTATTTTGCAAAAACTAAGACATTATTCTCCCACAATACTTCCATACTTTTAGAAGATTTTTTTTTTATTCCATTTTTTTTTCATTTAGATCAGTGATTTTCAAACTTTTTTTGCCACCAAAAAATACCAGCACCCTCCTCTTCCAACGAACGCCAGAACGACGGTAATGTTTAATGTCATAAGAATTGGTTGATTCTTCAATCACAAACAGTTTGAAGAGTATAAAAAACAGAGCTTAAGGCAACCCGAAAGAGAAATTAAGAAGGGGAGAAGAAATAAGAAATAAAAGTAACGGAGTTAAAAAGGGGCAGAAAGTTTAACGTCGCAGCGAGAAAACGGGAAGTAAACAAAGGGGAAAGCGGTGACCAGGGGAAAATTGTCCCTTACGAAGAGAGTTCTGGATATGGACGTGACACGTACGCTTAATTAAATCACCCCGTTTTACCGGCCTTTCTACCAACACCAACATCACATTTTTAACCTACACGAGTGAGTTCGATTCTCATTAGGTGCCCAATTCGTGCGGCCTTGTGCTACATCTAAGCAAAAAGCTTAGTAAATTAGGGCACCTCTGGTGGTGTAATGGTTAGCAAGCTAGACTAGCAAACCTACACGAGTGAGTTCGAGTCTCATTGGGTACCCCATTCATTTGGCCTTGTGCTACATCGAAGCAAAGAGCTTCGTAAATTACCAACATCACATTTTACTGTAATTGCTCCAACGCCCCCTTCACAATTTCAACGACCCCATCCGACTGTTTACTCGCCACCGCCCCTCGGAAAGTTCATATCTCCACCCCCCCCCCCTGGGGGGTGTACCACCCACTTTGAAAAGCACTGATTTAGATATTCCAGTATAGTCAAGTCTTTGATGTAACCGGATATGCCAGAAACCGCTGTCTCCTCCACTCCGACATATATATCTCTATCTCTCCCTTTTACTTCCCTTCGATTTCTCCTTCTCAGAACCTCCCTCTCCTTCTTTATATTTCTCTCTCACAGAAATTAATGCATCTCTGCAGGTCAAATCTCGGATGAAACTTGATACACTTGACGGTGCCCAGCCTTGGACATCCGCCCCGATGGTCACTGTCAAAACAAATAACCTTTGCCACCATCACTCAAACCTATCTCTTTTTTCTTACCTTTTCTTCCTTTTTCTGTCTCTTTTCTTTAGACCTTTTCCTCCGTGTACGTTTTTATCATTATTCTATCTATTTCCTCAATTGTTGAAATTTAGAAAAACCCATTTCCTTCTGTGGAAGTTCTTTCTTTTCAATAAGAACAAAAATATCATTGAATCCGCTACCAGTGTTGGTTTATCCTCTTTTCCACTTATTTTTATCATATATATATATGTATATATATTGCCATCCACAGACAGACTGTTTCGTTCTATCAGAACTCTTCATATATATATATATATATATATATATATATATATATATATGTGTGTGTGTGTATATATATATATATATATATGTGTGTGTGTGTGTGTGTGTATGTGTGTGTCAGTTAGGTGTCATTATATCAGTTGAGAGATAATTGGACCCCTCTTTAGTCAGTGCCGTCACAATCTTGCATCGATTACCAAACCACCACTGAAACAAGTATCTCTCTCTCTCTTCTTCTTCTTCTTCTTCTTCTTCTTGTTGATATGGCTCTAAACTGAATCCGGTGGTAAAGCTCCCAGGGAGTGTGAAGTATAGTTTTCATTGCCATTATTCTCGAGTCCCCTTTGACATGTTAAGATCCCGTGTATGGGTCAAATAGATCTGTTTGAAATTATTTGTCTTAGATAGGAATACTTGAAACCGTATTACAAATTAGTGGGTAGAGTGTTCGCCAATGGCCCCGGAGACCTGGGTTCAATCCCAGGTCGAGTCATACCAAAAAAGAATTAAAAAATTGGTCCTTGATACCACCTGGCTTAACACTTATCACACAGGTACGTATCAAAGGTAAAGTGGAGCAATCCAGAGGAAGGAGTAGCACCCTCCCCAACACTTTCGTGTAGTAGCTATTGAAAAGGGAGCTTTCGGGTCACCCTCGACTACAGTCGCCAACTTAAAAGGGATTACTTGAAGCTATATTTGTTCATTATACACACACATACACATACACACACACACACACACACACATATGTATATATATATATATATGCTTATATGTGTAAGAATCCCCCCAAAATGGGTTGTGTTCGACATTAAACTGCAGCTAGTTGTGAATGTCCAGCTTTAGAGCTTTAAGGGGTGCACAGTATCTTTCAATTGTCATTATTCTCAGTCCTAATCTGACCCTGGCTGGTAGTGCTCTGTAAGGTTCCATGAATGGATCAAATAGATCTGATAAAATTAAGTATATATATATATATATATATATATATATATATATATATATATATATATATAATCTTTTTGTTCATACTGTATTTTTAATTTTTAAATGTACAGAGAATCCTTATTCCTGTAAACCAATCTGACGTTGACCCCTTCAAAAACAGATATACAGTTAGAAAGACGATGGAAAATTTAATACCAAAGGTGTATTCATCTCTTGTAAGGCCAAAGGCCAGGCTTTGTTTGGTAAACAAAAGGTCAGGGTTCGAGTTTGGAGAGGCTAAGCATCATAGTACCCAAAACAAAGAATAAAGACAAAATGACAAAACGCGAATGATAAATGGGAAAATAAATGTCACGACCTTTGAAATAGAAATAAGAAGGTTGATGTTATTGAAGAAATTTCTGTGAGAGAATCATATGCATGCAAGCGCTTTCCCAAGAGACTTTGGCATAACCATCTTAGAAGATCATATGATATAGCATATCAACTCTTTATGGGTTATTTAATGCCAAAGTTTAACTTCTTTTTAAACCTAAATCTAAAATTGCACCACTCAAGTGAGAGTTTAAAGTGTGGGCGGTATTTTGGCTGCATTCAAAATAATCTAAATTACTTTTTTATGGTTTGGATGGAAACCATGTTATATGTATATAATATTCTAATCTGTTTGGTTTAGTTGGGTCTATGGCATATCAATCTTGTATTAATATATAATATAATATTTTATAATATAATTTAATTTTATTAAGAGGCTATTAATTTTCAATTGTAGGATGTTTATGGAAGATGATTTTCTCAATGATACTTAGTTGGTTTTGACTACTTTAATATTACAATATCATATATTATATAGTATATGGTATTTTGTAATTATCTAGGTTATATCCAACTAGTAAGTAAAGTTAGTTACCGTAGTCGATAGCTATCTAACAAGGTGTAGGGAAGGGCGTTACTCATTTCCCAGGTAACTCTCCCTAATTTATTCATTTATTTCGTTTGGGTTTAAAAGTTTGTTTGTCATTACATAAATTATTTAAAATGAGGTGTAAAAGGAAAAAGTAGTCAACAATTGATACATTTTGCTACATGAATTGTATGACATTTGTCAACCAGACAGAAAAAAAAACAAGCGGTGTAGTTTTTATATTTTGAAAAAAAAATGGGGTTGAGGAGATAAGGTGTCTGGATTTTTGTGGAATTTTTCTAAGTTTTCATTAGAAATTTCTCAATATTTCTTTGTCTGAAGATGCGGATCTAATATAAAAAAAAAGGGTCTGCTGAATTAAATATTATAACAAACAAATATGAGTGATTTTTAAAGGGTTTTCTTTTATATATATATATATATATATATATATATATATATATATAATTTGTAAGTGAATGGTTTGTACGTAAAAGAGACAGAACTAATTCGCTTACACACAGTTAAGTAGTTTCAAGTATTGTTATCTAACACTAATGATTCTATCAAGCATCGATAATTTATTTGCACACGATAAAACTGTTTCAAGTATTGCTATCAAACAGTAATATTTCTTGCTAATATTAATCATTTTTTTGCACACAGTTAAATGCTTTCTAGTATTGCCATCTAATACAAATAAGCTAATTCAACATAAATCATTTATTTGCACACTGTTAAATTGATTTCTAGAATTACTATGTTATACTAATAATTCCATTTACAATTGATCATTTGATAGCTCACAGTTAAATAGTTTCCCGTATAGTCATCATCATCATGTCGTGCCGCTAGCACGGATATCCCTGACCCTCTCTCGCTACTTCTCCCTATCGTTCATCGCATCTGACTGGTCTTCAGGGCTACATCCCGTATCATCACATAGCTTCTATATGTATGTTCGAGCCGGTCATCCTGCTTTTGATTGGCCATATGCAGGGGTTCATAGGAGTACATAACTTATGAGCTCGTCCTTGCTTCTCCAGCAGTGTCCTGCATGTCTGGTACGTCTAGCTTGGATAGTTTTCGTGATGGGAGGCAGGTGGTCGTATAGTTGGTGCCTTTTGGGGTGTTGCTGCCAGGACTTGTTCAATATTGCTCGCAACATTCTTGTGTAATTGCCGTGTAGCTTCTTCTCCAGCCGTTTAGTTAGCGTCCAGGTTGTGCATCCATATAGCAGTATCGACACGAACACTGCCTGGAAGAAACTGTGTTTCATTTTATCGGTCAGGTCTGATTTCCATATGATCGAAAGCCTATCGATAGCTATCCATGCCTTCGTTAGCCGTGTGTCAATGTCTTTTTCGGTTGATGAGACGCTGCTTCCTGGGTAGGTGAATTTGTCTACCAGTTTCAGAGAGCTTCCGTCTTGTGTGGAAATGTCACCAGTTTGATTATAGCACATATATTCAGTTTTGTGTGCATTGACATGGAGGCCAATGTCTGTGGCGGCTCGTTCCAAACTATGCAGTAGTGTTTCGGCTTGGTTGGGTGTATTCGCCAGTAACGCTATATCATCGGCGTGGTCGGCGTCGGTATCTGTCTTGACTACGTGCTTAGAACTTCGACTGATAAAATCAGAGAAAACGGCTTCGAGCTGAAAAAGAAAAGAAGCAGAAGGTCACGTATAGTAAACGATTGAATAGTTCTATTTGCCCCATAGATGGGATCTAAATAGGTAATGCCACTCGGAGCTAAAGTGAACCTGGAAGTAATGGCAATAATGGCCTATTTAATATACTTTAAAGCTCTTTGCCTCACAGATAGTTTATTGTTTTATGTAGGACACTCATTGCAGGAGTCTAATCCGTTTGCAGAGATGCCGTTGGCATATTTTACTGCTCCAGCTGATAAGGTTGATACAATATTCTAAAATACAAAAGATATAACAGTCCTGTCACATAGTGAGTATTTAAAAAAAAAATTAAAAACAAAAAATAAGAATAAAACAAGGTAAAAATTTAAAAATCTCTCTCTCTCTCTCTCTATATATATATATATATATATATAGGGAGAAATAGTAGATTTGAGCTTTAGAGAATGGGGAGAACTTCTTCATTGTCATTGCACCCGGGTCCTGTCTCGTCCGGAGTGGTAGCACCTGAAAGAATCCTATCAATGAGTTAATTTTTTTTGGTATTTAAAGTGTGACGTGGTATGCTACCGAGAGAGGGAAAGGGAGGTTAATTCCCCTACCCTACGGTGTTTGAATCAACAGGCACTAAGACTGACCGTTAAAACGGTAGGAGAATGAAGGTCAAATCTCCTCGCAATCTATGACCTGCAGCCTGTTGAACAAAGAAAGGAATCCATGTCACATTAGTAGCATGACCGGAGGAAATAGTGGGAGAAGGAAAAAGTCAAATGATTGGCCATAGACCCTTTAGCGCCAAAATGACATTTTTTCGTTAGAGAAATTTGGAAAAGAACCTTCAGTTTGAGGACAGAAGTCGGCGGATAAAGACGCCGGTTTACAGCCAAGCTCCGGGAGGTCCGTCGCCTGCAAAAAAGTATCTTTAGTTCTGGACAGACATTGGCGAGAGATAAACGCCAATTTAGCCAACTCCGGGGAATCTCCCGTTAAAAATGTAGAACAGAATCTCTGGACAGAAGTCAGCGTTAGAAAGACTTGCTAACAATCAGCCCGACTCTGCGGATGTCACTCGCCCGTAAAAGAAAGGAACCTGAAAATTAAGCCTTGTCAAAGATAAGTACAGCTTAAACTGTTTTTCCTTCTACCCTTCCTAAATATTGGAAATTTATGTATTCAAAAAAGAAAGAGAGAAACTGAAAGAATTCTGTTTCATCAACAGTAAATTTGAACTTTGTTACACGCTTCAGCCTGGCGACTTAAGCATTTTCTCGTGTAAAAGAAAAAAGAAAGAGAGAAAAAAGGAGAAAGAAGAGAAGGACAGTTGAGAGACACTTATGTTTGATACTGCCCGCTGGCTTAATATAGCTGGCATTTTAAAAAGAAAAGAGAAAAGAAAAAGGAACTGTTTCTTAAATCTTATCATTATTTGTTTGGTCGTCGCCTATTAAAAACTTGGTATATTTTAAATGCACCTTTGTGTTGTTTATCTATCGAGTCGCCTTCTTCTGCAAGTATCTATTTCAGCGTCGTATCGGTTTCGTTAATTCTCGCTAAATGTCTTATTCACCTTAAAACATAATAAGGAAATTTTGGAAATTTGACTACAGTTAACATTTTCTAACCTTGAAGTCCATGTTTTCCGTTATCTGAGGGGGAGTAAAACGAAGGACTTAGTGGGGTATGTGAAAGTGAATTGGACCCCACCCCCTTGCCAGCGTCGGAGATCAGTCTAGCCCCAAATTAACCCCCACATTATTTGCCAGTTTACCATTGTCCGAAATAGGAGTCTCGACTAGGACTTATTTTGTGGAGGGTTAAGTGCCAGACTGCCCGTCACATGCGCATAAAATGAACTCTCGTCCTGGGATAATTCTTTATGCAGCGTCATAAAAGTGGCTGCAAGCAAATGGATTATACTAGATTGAGTTGTTTGAAATAGAACTGTTATATTGTTTCGTGTGATATAGAGGACACTCATTGGGGGGGGGGCTTACTCCTTTGTAGAGATTCATTCAGAGTATTCTACTGCCCCATCCGACTGCGCTGACAACTAACATACACGAAATAACGAGGAAATTTGTTTCCTTTGAAAACGTGAGAAACAAATTTGACCACCCATATTGACATGAGGATGGTGCACCTGAGATGAGAAGTGTGGAGTTCCTCTTTATCGTCATTACTCCCAGATCCACTCTGGCCGAGAGTGGTAATACTTGTTAGGGTCTCATCTATCGCTCAAATAGATGTTTTCGCAATAAAATTGATAGAAATACTTGATATATCGTCGTATTCAAAAACTGTTAAGAATTTACACATATTTAAACATAAACGTACAATGTGTACGCTTCTCTGGCTACTTGAGTATGAAATAAGCTCAGGCGGTTTGGCGTGCCGTTAAATTCAATTTTCTAATCATCTTGTTTTCATCTATTCATCTCACTGGTGTCTCTTCGTCTCCACCTTCTTCGTTTGAAAAGGCGAGATTTTTTTAAGTGCCAGTCTGCTCGACTTAACAGTCTAGACCTGTGTATTTATTTATTGATTCATTTATTTTTGTGCTTCATTGAGAAGGTCTTGTTTACCGTAGAAACCCACAGAACTTGGATAAATTGTTTTTGAAGAATTGCTTCTCCGATTTTTATCGTCTCAATGCTTTGAAGCCAAATGAAAGTTCACAAGATTCAACACAATAAAATTCTATAATCAAATTTAGTTAACGGAGTTTCCCCTTGTCTGTTCCTTCATTGAATTTCACCCTTGATTTAACTACTTCTGGAGACGGATCATATTTCATCCAGCGGCTGGGTGATCAGGAAATGTCCGACTTCCCTGAATCTAAAATAAAAATATAAGCGGACTAATTGCCCAGTTGGAGACACATTAGTTTTTTTTTAATACGAGGTCAAAGAAGACGGGAGAGATATACCATTCTTATATATATATTTGATAGTGTCCGATATTCAGAATATTTTTGACTTGATTAATCACATTTGTGTGTGTCTAAAAGTGTTCAGTTTTTTTTACTCTGTTGATCTTACATTTTCATTCATGCTTCATCGTGTTCACATCGAAAGCATTGGAAGGATTCCATCAAGCCTCTAATATCAGACACCATGGTGCTTGAGCAAATTAAGACATCCCGTATTGAGATGCTCCTCATACGCAATCAGATTCGTTGAGCTGGGTGCCTTACGAGCAGTTGTTTTACGGAGAGTTTAAATTCTTATCTCCATTCTGATCTTTTGTTCACAGAATCCAGTGTTCGTAATCCTAGTCTGTTGCTTTTCTCTGGTGTTAGAATCCAAAAGATAGATCTTTCTGGCAGAAAGTTTAACTTGTAATTGAAGCGGGTATTTGAGGACGGTTGCAAACGATTTTAAATGCTTTCAGTCCTTGTCTCTGATTGGTCAATTTTTACTTTTATAGAAATGAAGATTATGCGTACATTTTATCCTAGAGACAATCCAACAACAACGTGGTAAAAATCCGAGACATAAACCGCAGAAATGTTTGAAGGATCTCGTCAAAACATTTAGGCGTTTAATTGAGATGGTGAAGACTGGAAGCGGATGACGCAAAATAAATAATTTTGGAATAAAAAGTGATCTACGATGATTGTAAATTCATTTGAAGTACCGAAAATCAAACACTATCTACAAAACGTGCCATCAGACTTAATTTTGGTCTCTGACACTTTTCAACCAAAACATGTTGGAAATATTTGCAGATGGGTCTGTTTGTTCATATTCAGACTTGCTCATCATGTGAGATCTCAGGGCAGCTAACAATCGCAGAGTAATTTTACACATGTCCAACCGCAGCAAACTACAGTTAATTCTTGTCATTTCTTTGACAAAGTGTTGTGGATTTGCAGCAGGTTAGAGAAGCCATACAAAAGTGTACGGGGTTAATGTCAAAGCTAAACGCAATTCTTTTGCTTGTAAACATATTGCGGTAGGGCTTGAAGGGGTGAATTTGTTCCTAGGAGCTACATGCGTTCCAACGGGTAGTTTTTGAGAATTTGCGGAAGAAGTGGCAGTCAATATTATATATATATACATATATATATGTGTGTGTGTGTGTGTGTGTGTGTGTGTGTGGTTTTATCTTGATACATTAATTCTATTCTTCCTAACTTTTGTGCTTTAAAAAAATTAAACAAATAGGTTTTTCTCAGCCAAGGTAATGAATTGAATTCTCTTGAAGATGGCTGAATGACCACACACACATACACACACACAAATATATATATATATATATATATATATATATTTGTATATATATATATATATATATGTGTGTGTGTGTGTGTGTGTGTGTGTGTTTAGGCGGCATTTCTTCGTTAAGGCATATTTGATTAAATATTATAAACATCTTTTGTCTATATATTTTTATTTTGATCTATGGAGTAGGAGGCTGAAGGTCAAGGCAAAAGGGCAAGGCTGTGTTGTCGTTTGATATCTGACTCCATTATTAGGTTATATCAATTTACCCCATGTTGGCTAGTCGGTGTAACGCCTTGCCCAATAAAGTCCCAAAAAGAATTATACAAAAGAAGACAGTAACAGATAGGAGACGAAGACGTTTCTTTTATACTTTCCTTTATTTCCTGGGTTCAACAACCATTCCATGGGTGAGGGAGTTTTCCCTGAATACAATTGAAATGGTTGAATCCCCCAGTTAAGGTGTCTAAAATACGTTAATCGTTTCTTGCATATGCTAGTCCTCATTTGGTATTTAAGGCTTCCATAAATATTTTGGTTTCTTTTGGGAGTTTGTCAAAGTCCAGTTGTTTTAGTTTGTAATTCCATTTCGTAGTCTTTTATATTCCGGTATTAACCGAGAGAGAGATGCTACTGGGTTGAAGGGACTAACCAACGCCTAGTCCAAAGACATATGCGTGGCGCTCAGACACCCGTCAGCAATGATAGTGTCAAATCGCTGGTCACCGCCTGAAAGAGAAAGAAAACCTGTTCCCCCTAGTCAGGAGATTGCTTTTTTCTTTACGCATGCGTCATCACCTTTTCCTGTCAGGGACCTCTGGGAGTTTTTGCAAATCTAATTGTTTTCTTTTTTTCTTTTTTTTCTAATTCAATTAAAATTTTTATTTATTTATTCGTTCCCTACAGATTCTTTCACCACATCAAATCAAATCAAAAATCGATCCTTTCAAATCACCCTATGCATGTTATGATATCGAGCTGGAATTGGCTAATAAATTTTCTGTATTTGAATGGTTCCCAAGTACTTTCTGACCCCTCTCAGGCCATCATCAGGGGTTGGAGCGTATATTGCAAAATTACTATACAGCATTTTATTTATACTGGTGTAACTTTTTAAAAGAATTTAGTTCCATATATACTCAATGTACTCAAATGTCTTTATCTACAGTTGCCATATACAGAACTGGAGGTGCCCGTGGTGTAATGGTTATCGTCGTACGAAATGGACACGGCGACACGAGTTCAAATCCTGGCCGAGACTTATTGCATTTCACATAGCACTTTCCTTGGGGAAAAGTATGAATCCAATTATTCTCCCTCCAGCTATGGGTAAATAGTAGGGCAGACTAGGTTCTTCAGCCTTGGTGAGGCAACTAGTCTAGGAAAAGGAAAACTGAATTCAAACCTGTTAAACTTTGCTTAAAAATTGACCTTGTGTCATATCCTGCTCGAGCGGAGGGATTGGTAAATATGAGTATATAGAACTAAATTTTTTAAAAGTTACAACAGTATAAATAAAATGCTGTATAGTAATTTTGCAATATACGCTCCAACCCCTGATGATGGCCCGAGAGGGGTCAGAAAGTACTTGAGAACCATTTAAATATCGAAAATTTATTAACCAGTTTTAGCCGCATATCATTACATAGATACGGCGATTTGAAAGGATTGCAATAAAAATACGTAGACAAAAGGTGTCCATAATATTTAATCAATTATATACATATATACATATATATAATGAAAGATAAGAGGAAAAATGGATATACAAAAACACAGATTAGCAACCACATTTCACAAAGACCTAGATTTTACCAGATTTCACCCTATTTAGGAAACATCATCCAACATGAAAATAATATCAGAATAGAAAATGGATAAAAACATTTTAACAAAAAACTAAGACAAAATGTTTTTTTCTCCAAAAGTACCTCCACATTTTAATTTTCTTTTCAATTCGATATTACACCGTGGTCATAAATTTTTGACAAGACATGATGTGCCTGGGCCTCCATCCCCACCACCCCAGCATGCATGTCACCATTTTCCTTTTTTACTTCCCTTCCATTCCTCCTTCTCAAGACCTCCTCCTACCACATATTATACCTCTGTTTTTTCTCACTGAAATTAGGTAAAAACCAACAACCCCTACCACCACCACCACCACCACTCAATCCTAGATCTACCCCCCCTTTGTCTCTTCTGCCTTTTGTCTTTAGACCCTACCCTCTTTCATATTCACATTTATACACTTTTATCCATTTCCTCTTTTTGCTAAATTTTAGAAAAAAACTATTTTCTCAGTTAAAAAACGTTATGTCAATAAAGAAAGAACGAAATATAGTGTGACCCCCAAAAAACAGAACCCATATACTTTTGACTGAAATTCATAAATTTGATTCTCGCCTTTTCTTTTTTTCCGGATATGAAGTAGATTCTGTGCATGAAAGATTAGGACCATAGTATTCACCAACAGGTCCAGGTCTACCAAGGTCTACCACAATTTGAGTGGAAGCCTATTTTGCCCACAAATTATACACGGTCGTGCAAGCAAGTTTTAAGAGAGAGTTTTGGTGTCGAAATGCTCCATCAAAAAGCAGAATTTTTGACTGGGTCAAATCTCACTCTTGACTAGCTGAGAGAGCGATTTTAGGAAAGGCTGATCAGCAGAAAGTGTGACGTCGAGTGGGCACCTCATTCACCGGACGTGGACCCCCTGATTTTTATCTGAAGGACCTTGTGTATCGGAACAATCCTCAAATAATTGGTGAGCTCAAGTCTGCAATTGCAGCAAAAATCAGGGAAATCCCCAGAGAGGGCTGCATGCGAGTGAGTGACAATTTTGGGCAACGGTTGCTAGTCTCTCTCCGAGGAGATCATTTGGAACAAATTCTGGAGAGACCATAACTTTTGCGCAAAGCATTCAAGATTGCTGAAACTTTTGGGCATAATTATACACAGAAGTTCGAGAGTACAAAATTAGAATTATTTTGCTTTACTTTTGTAGAACTAATAAAAAAGTTTATGGGTTCTTTTTTTTGTGGGGGGTTCACCCTGTATTATGAACTAAATCCGTTCTCTGTGTCTTAGTATCTACCCTTTTCCACTTACTTTTCATCATCTTGCCAAATCTACCTAAATCTACCTTTTCTCCATATATATATATATATATATATATAAACCGAAGAGAAAATCCAAGGGGTAGGAATATGCAATGTGAGTGTTCAATGTCAACGGTTATTGATGTATAATCAATTTGGGATTGAAAATACAACACTCACCATGCAGAGCTAAAATATATTTTTCTATAAAAATAAAAAAATAAAAAATTCACTTCCTTGGTATCATTATAGATTCATTTCTGGTTCTGAAACCATCATCAGATGTAGAAAGAAAATTTTTATTTAGGTATTCTTATATTACGAGGATCATTAAATAAGTTTCCAGACTTTTTTCGTATGGGCGCTTTTATTGATAGTACACACATTAAACTCTAGTACCCTTCGAAGTAACCTCATCCGGCTGCAATGCACTTGTTGTACCGTTCCAAAATCTTCTGGAACGCCCCATGGAAGTCCTCTTGTGTGAGCGTGTCAATGACCTTCGTCACAGCCTCTTTCATCTCCTCAATTGTCTCATAACGACAACCTCTGAGCTTAGGGAATAACCAAAAGTCACAAGGAGCAAGGTCTGGACTATAGGGAGGCTGAGGAACTGGTTTGATGCCCATCTTAGTCAAATAGTCTGTGACAAGGATGGAGTTGTGGATTGGCGCATTTTCCTGCTGGAAATGCCACTGACCCGATTTAAAGGTAGCTTGCTTCTTCCGACAGAATCTCTTCCTGAACTTCCTTAAAACCTCAAAATAGTATTCCTTGTTGACTGTCTGTCCAGTGGGAACCCAGTGCATGTAGATCATGCCAGTGCTGTCAAAAAAAAAAAAAAAAAGGATCATCAAAAGTTTGTGGGTAGATTTGCTCTGTCTGGCCTTCTTAGGTCTGGGAGAGCCAGCATGCTTCCACTTGGTCTCTGGGTCATAGCAATTGATCCAGCTTTCATCGCATGGCATTTTTTCCCAGTTTAAAACAGAATTTTATTGCATATCGTTCTTCTAAAGTCAAGATTGCATTTTTGAAATTCACCAGTTGTAAGGTGTATTCCAATTCCTGCTGTAGCTGTTCATTTGAATCTGAAATCATAAAAATTGGTCAGTCATCTCATAAGATGTATAGCAATAACATACTGAATTTTCAAGAGTCTACGATAATTTTAAATGCCAGTACAAAGAAAGGCTGGAAACTTATTGAAGGCACCACGTAATTCTGGCAAGAATGGGATTTGAAAAAATATTGAAATAGTCTTTTAATTAGAATAATTTTTAAATGTATTTTATCATGTTTTTTAATAAAAAAAAAAATTAAACGGTGAAGATATTAAATCTATTATTTTTATACAATGTTTACACTATCCCAAAAAAAGGGGTTGTCCTCGTGGTGTAATGGTTAAAGCGTTGGACTGCGGAATCGTAATAAGCGAGTTCGTATTCCAGTCGCGCTATTACGTTCACTTTCGGGCAAATACCCTTGGGAAAGGTATGAACCCCCTTATCCTCCCAGAGGATATTGGTTAAATAGTACCACTCCTGTTCTTCTAGGCGAATTGCATTGGCATTAAATAAACAAAGAAACCACACCAAACTATATAAAAAAAAGTTACCCCTAATTTAAAAATTACAGAAAATTAAAAAAACAAATTACGGAAAACGTAAATAGTGATACTCGACTTATTTAAATTTATAGACAAAATTTGCTTTCATACTTTCGTTGAAACTATTATGTTTTATCGATATTAAATAATATCGTTCGTTTTATCAGGAAATAATAATTTACAAAAAAAAATTCTAACTATTGAAATTATCGTAAAATTCATGTTATTCATATTAAGAAGAAATTAAATATCGAATGTTAAGTCAATCGTAATAAAAAAGTATCTATATGTAATTCACATATCGAATGTTAAGTAATCGTAATGAATAAAGAATTAATATGTAATAGATATTTTATAAATGTAACTAATAATTTATAATAAAAATAAATTAAATATTTGCATCTTAAATTCGTATTTAGCTCTAGCAAAAAACGGTGTAATAAAAACGGTGTAATAAAAACGGTGTAATATTGGGATAATTCCTACTTGCTATAAGTCTATTAATCTTATTTTTGCTATTATTATTTTTATTCTAATTTGATATCTTATCATAAAAACATATATTTATACTTTATCGATTAAATTTCATTGTATTTTTTATTAGAACAATAATAAATTAACTGATTATTTAGTCTATTTTATAAAAATTATGGATGAATATTACACTATATAGAATTATAAATATATAAATCCCTTAATTAATGGTAGTTAAAAATACAAGTCCTGGACACTGCACCCCACAAAGTAGCAGCTGTGCGTCCACCGACCACCCATCATGAAAACTATCAAAATTAGACGAACCAGACATGCAGGACTCTTCAACATTGTAGCAGGAGTATTGCAGGGGACGCACTAGCCCCATACTTCTTTATCATCTATCGAGACTACGTGCTTAGGACATCGACTGATAAAATCAAAGTAAACGGCTTCGAGCTGACAAAAAAAAAGAAGCAGAAAGTACCCCGCAAAAACAATTACTGACGCCGACTACGCCGATGATATAGCGATTCTGGCAAATACACATGCCCAAGCTGAAACACTTCTGTATAGTCAGGAACGAGCCGCCGCAGGTATTAGCCTCCATGTCAATGCACACAAAACGGAATACATGTGCTTTAATCAAACAGGCAACATTTTCACACTAGGCGGTAGCTCTCTGAAACTAGTTGACAAGTTCACCTATCAAGGAAGCAGTGTCTCAACAACCGAAAAAGACATTGTCACGCGACTAACAAAGTCATAGACAGCAATGAATAGGCTATCGGTCATATGGAACTCAGACCTGACCGATAAAATGAAACGTAGTTTCTTCCAAGCAGCGGTCGTGTCGATACTGTTATATGGATGCACTATATGGACGCTAATTAAACGTATGGAGAAAAAGCTTGACGGCAACTACACAAGAATGCTGCAAGCAATTTTGAAAAAGTCCTGGAGGCAACACCCCACAAAGCACCATCTGTACGGCCACTTACATCCCATTACCAAAACTGTCAAAGTTAGACGAACCAGACATGTAAGACACTGCTGGAGAAGCAGGGACGAGCTCATAAGTGATGTTCTCTATGAACCCCCTCATATGGCCGAGCAAAAGCAGGGCGACCAGCTTGAACCTACATACAGCAGCTCTGTGAGGATACGGGATGTAGCCTTGTGGACCTACCAGAAGCGATGAACGATAGGGAGGAGTGGCGAGAGAGGGTCTAGGATATCCGTGCTGGCGGCAGATGATGATGATGTTTAATGGCATATCAAGCTTCGTAGATTATTTAATACCAAAGCCCTCCTTGTAGAACAGTAGTGGGACTATATAAGCTTTCTTTGTTTAATGGCATATCAAGCTTCGTGGATTATTTAATGCCAAAGCCCTCCTTGTAGAAGAACAGTAGTGGTACTTTTTCACCCATTGCTTGTGGGCTAAGCGATTCGTACCCTTTCCAAGGGGGTTACATCAAAAGTAAACATGATAACTCGGCTAGAGTTCGAACTAGCTTACTACGTTGTCACAGTCCAGCACGTTGATACCTACGCCACGGGGAATACCCCCATATGTACATGGATGTGTGCGTATACTAGTATCAAAAGGATAGCTAAACGAATAAGGAAGGTCAACAGCTTTTAATATGATAAAAAGAAAGAAAACGACTTTTCAATGGGGATGAAAAGGGTAGGTTTTTAATACTCATAATTAACTAAAGTTTTTGGTAGTATTATGTTTAGAGGTCAGCGGTTCAGGGTATACTTTTTAAGTACTTTTACTTAGTGGTGGAAGGTCTACACTGAAAAAATGGCTTTCTTTTCCAGGTATGTGTTGACATAAGTATGTATATATGTACATTTATGCTGTATATCTAGTTCTAATATCAAAGATATATAGTAGTATCTTTTATTTCATTCTTTTCCCTTTTTTTTACTATTGAAGCAGCTATGGGGAATACGAGAAGTTGCTGGATGTTATTTATTTTGCTTGAGTTTTATTTGATAGAAATCTGTTTTTGGTTTTGATATCTGACTCCATTGTTTTCTTCTTACCCCATCTCGATTCGCTGAAGGAAGGGAAAAAAGACAAAGATTGGAGATAGCTTTTTGGTTCTAACTTTATTTCTGGGTTCAACAACCATTCTGTAGGAGAGGAAAATTCTTCCTGAAACGAATGGAACTGGTTGCGTCTTCTAAACAAGATGTTAAAATATACTAGTCGTTTTCGGTGGTTGATACGTTCAAAGTCGGTGTTTTTATATTGTGGATTTCAGTGGTGTCGGCTCACTAGAAGCAGACATGATACCAAGCTACAAAACCTAATCAGCTTAGCGTTTGCTGCAATCGGCCGCAGGGAAGAGCATTCGTTCTGTGTTACGATGGAAGCTGGAGTGAGATCGAATTTCTGCTTTGCGCAGAGACGGTTTCTTTTCCGGGCAAACGTCACCTCCACCTCCTGTTAGAGGCTTCTGCGAATTTATGCACTTTTTGATCTTAATTTGTTTTATTCATTCTATTTTTATTTTTCTGATCATTACAGACTCCTTATTCAACTAGATTAATTCTTCAGGGCAATGCATTTTCTATTCTTTCAGCTGGGACTGAGAATCAGAACTGATTG
Organism: Sepioteuthis lessoniana; assembly: GCA_963585895.1. Lineage (NCBI taxonomy): Eukaryota > Metazoa > Mollusca > Cephalopoda > Myopsida > Loliginidae > Sepioteuthis > Sepioteuthis lessoniana. Next base: position 70,267,243 of record OY757921.1, on the reverse strand, counting down.
CATTTATTTAAGAATAAATGAGACTTTATAAGTTTTTCTGTCTCTTGGTGCCCATATTTAGGTTAATTAATCCATCTGTATGGGATCATGTTTACATGAGTATGATGCATAAGATGGAGAGTATTTATTTACAGGTGTGTGTATGAATAGGTAATGTATATATATATATATATATATACATGGATGATTATAGTACTATCAAAAGGATAGTTAAACAAGTTAGGGAGGTCATGCAGATTTTAATAGATGATAAAATAGAAAGAGAAGGATTTCACTGTGGAGGATAAAAGGATTAGTTTTTAATATTTGTCATAAACAGTGGTCTTCGGCTCTAGGACCGTCAGAGATCAGTAGACAAAGATATCGTTTTTTTTAAGTACTTTAGTTTTAGGGGGTTTACACGAGGTTTTTCGGAACCAAAGGCCCCATATTTTCAATGAAGTAATAAAGAGATCGATAGGCGAGTTGTAATACTACCGGGCCGGGCGAGGTTGGGTGAGGTCGAACCGGGCCTGGCTGTCACTCATCCCCATCTACTGGGGTTGAAATAGCATGGGCAGTAGAATTAGCTGATTGTTAGATAATCGTGAGAATAAGGAATCAGTGTCTAATTACATTTCTTTTTGTTAAGTGTTGTGTGACACTGTGGAAGGAATGAACTCTGGTAGAAAATTAAGAAACGGCAGGTATATTCTACGAATTTTTAAAATTTTTTTTTCACCTTGTGTAACTAATTCGTGGCTTATACGATTTTGACCAAACCTGGCGACCGATATACATCCTTTCGGAAACAATCACAATTTCAGAGAGACATCTGCTAACCCACAGGATTGTGCAGAGTGCGTCGAAAGACTGCCACACATTTATGGGAAGAGAGACCTGTTATAGAGCAATAACATGTATTATAACTTCTTCTTCTTCTTCTTCTTCTTCTTCTTCTTCTTCTTCTTCTTCTTCTTCTTCTTCTTCTTCTTCTTCTTCATAAATAGCTGTCGCTTTTACTGATGACACAGTCGCCTTTCACTTGAATGGACATTTGCCGCCGGTAAAATTATGGCAATGGCCAACAAGACAGACTCCATTAACGGTGGACTAAAATAGAACTGACTGAATAGGAACTATTCTGACCTCAAACGTACGCAATCATCGATGGTGTGTCCTGAAAAATATGCTGGAGTAAGCAAACGAACACTGTCATGATTTGAGACGAAAATAAATAATCTTTATCCATTTAACAAATAAATAAGAACTGTTTGTGTTAACATTTATTAATCTTTGAGCGTAACTTTCAAAACAAAATCCAGCAAATTCAAAAATGCTTAAAATTGTTAAATTATAATATTTTCTATTTGCATTTGTTAAATAATTTCTATAAATATCATCATACAATAAGTCTGATAAATGATCTTTATTTATATGAACTGTGGGCAATGATATAGAAAAACACTGCGTATTAATTCATTTTCTCTTTTATGATATCAGTGTGGCTGCTGAAGAACGCTCGTCATATGTCCTAGCTTAGAGTCGTATCCCAATTTACTGTATATTGTTACCAACAATCAACGGGCTTTATATAAATATATATATATATATATGAATCCCGTTGTTTGTTGGTATATATATGCACAAATACACACACACACACACAAACACACACATATATATATATATATATATATATACATGTTATTTTCAAAATAACAGCTACGAAGAAGCAAACATAACTTCATGTAGTTTCTATCTTTTAGTAAATAGTAGTTACTCAAAGCTACAGTTATTTACAAATGACTATTTTAGTATAATTGTTTATTACTAGTTACTTGACACCTTATAATACTTTGGTTTCGTTTCGTTGTTTAATGGCATTTCAGTCTTCGTGGGTTATTTAATACCAAAGTCATCCCTGTAGAAAAACAGTAGTGGTACTATCTAACCCATGGCTGGAAGGGATATGGGGGTTCTATACATTTCCCTAGAGTATTTGTCCAAAAATGAACGCAATAAAGCGAGTGGAGATCGAACTCGATCTCTACGATCTCACAGTCCAACACTTTAACCCCCACATGATGGAGACTTGTCTTATAAATGTGTACAAATTATAAGTATTTGATAGGAATACTTGAAACCATATTACTATCTACAACTTTTTAAAAAGTGGTTACTTTAGGATTAAATTCTATTTTGCTTTCTATTATTGGCCTAGTGGGTAGAGACTTTGCGAATGGCCCGGGAGACCAGGGTTCAATCCCATGTCGCATCATACGAAAGACTCAAAAATGGTACTTGATATCTCCTTGCTTAACACTCAGCATTATTAGGTACGTATCAAGGGTAAAGTAGAGCAATCCGGGGGAAGGAGTAGTGCCCTCCCCAACACCTCGGTGCGGTAGCTAATGAAAAAAGAGCCTTCGGTTCGCCCTCGACTACGGTCACCAACTTAACTTTCGTTATTTACTTTTTTACTTATTTACTCACAGGTCCCACCTAATCGAAGTATTAGTACCTGTTAGCGCCTCATCTGGTAAGCGAGTTCGAACTCCAGTCACGCTATTACGTTCGCTTTCAGAATAATACTCTTGGAAGAGGCAAGAATCCTCTTCTCCCAGTTATATGCTAAAAGCACCATTACGTTCCTTCTTCAAGGATGACTTCGGCATTTGTTTGCTAGGTTTAGTTTTATGGCACATCAACCATTATAGGTGATTTAATGCCAAATACATTTTTATATATGTATAAAAAGTTTTATTTCAAACAATTCAGGTTGGTGGGTAGGGTTTTACGGTATATCAACCAATATGTTTTTTTATGGTAAATCCGGCTAACATATATTAGATACATATGATCTGCAAACGCATATATTTCACCGGTTCACGAAGAAATTGAGGCAAGCACAAAAATACCCGTTTTTACCTAATTTGAGGGTGCTGAATTCAAACTTGAAATCCGTTTTTACTCATCACCTCGAGTTTTTTTTAGATATGCATAGTGTGCATTTTGTGCATATACGGTACATAAAGGCGTATATGAATTCAGGGTTAATTTTAATTTTGTGAGACTTATGGCTTATCTTCTAGTTATTATGTTCTAAATGTAAGTGATAGCATTACATTATATATATATATATATATATATATATATCAAGACGGATTTTGACAGTTAAGGCAGCAGGTCTCAATCCACACTCTGGCAGTCACTGGAAGAGGTTGTCTCGCAGGCGGCGCAGGAGGTTGGTGTCCTTCAACTATCGAGTTACACATCTTTAGGGTTACTAAATATTAGTATTACATTTTCAAATGCACATTTAGTTTTACTTTGTTATATTTTTAGATTCTCCAATGGCTTCAAGCGCGTCAAAATGTGGAGCATGCCTCAACAAGGCCAATCCTTTCTGCTACGTGTGTGGGGACTTCACAACAGTTGCACAGCGTTCAACCATCACTTTCCTCCTCAGAACCGCCTACTTTCATTATTTTTATTGTAAAATTGGTGATCAGGACAAGTCTTGGGCTCCACACATCTGTTGTAAATTCTGCTACAATGGACTAACTGCATGGTTTCATGGCAAGAAAGCGGCTTTCAACTTTGCTGTCCGATGGTTTGGAAAGAGCTGCGAAACCACGCAGATGATTGTTATTTTTGTTCAGCTAATATACCTGGTTTCAATGCATCTTCTAGGAAAAAATCAAATATCCCTACCTTCGATCTGCTATGAGACCCGTTCCCCATTCAGATGATCTTCCTGTACCCACACCTCCAGTAAATAAGGATCTTCTTTCCTCATCAAATGAAGAAATGCCTTCAAGGAAGGATTCTACTGAGTCAATATCTTTGGAAGATATTGAGTCTACATATTCAGGAACAAGTGGCAATGAGCCACACTGGATCACGCAAAAAGACCTGAATGATCTTGCTCGTGGTTTATATCTGTCAAAACAGCAGTCAGAGCTCTTGCCTTCTCGGCTTGAACAGTGGAACTTAGTCCAGGAAGATATTAAGGATCACCAGTTTCAAGAATCGGAACAAATAAGGTCATTGGCACTGTTGTTTTCTCTGTCTCTGGGATTGTCGAGCTGTATTCCAGCATTACAAGCAGAAAGACTGGGGGTCTAGAAGCACTACCCGAAGTAGTCGAAGTGCTACCCGACACCTGGAGAGGTGTCAGGCCGATATTGATCTGCCTGTCTGCTTGCGAAATCTCTCAGTACTAATAACGGTGAGAAGAGTCCATTATGGTGAGATGGGTAAGGCTCCCACAACAGTAAATGAAGTATTTGATCTTTTAACTTTGCTTAAACAAATGACTAATGTTTAATTGAATTGTTAGTGATACATAATAGTATTTGAAACCATTTAACTGTGTGCAAACTAATGAGGAATGCTGAATAGTGTTATAAATGTTAAATAGCAATAATTGAAACTCTTCAACTTTAGGTCTAAATTGAATAATTAGTATTACATAGTAATTCTAGGAACCAATTGAATAAATAATATCAAATAGCAATACTTGTTACCACTTCACTGTCTGCGAATAAATGATTAATACTGAAAATATTTTGTGGCGTTAGCAATAATTGAAACAATTTAACTGTGTAGAAACAATAGCAATACTAGTGGGCAAACAAATTAGTTCTAACTCATTTAAAAACGAAATTACCTATAAATTAATCTCTTCCAGTTTATGTATATGTATTTTAATGTGTGCAAACAAATGACTGATGTTAAATTGTTGCTGTTATAGAGCAATACTTGAAACCATTTAACTGTGTGCAAACAAATGAGCTCTGATTGGCTTTAAAATGTTATTAACAAAATACATTTAGAAATCATATATCTAATATATTACTATAAAGAGGATTTGGTATTGAATCACCAACAAAGGTTGATATGCCATTACACCCAACCAAACTAAATCATATATATTATATAAATACATATATGTATAAAGAGGATAACCTAAAAGGATTGATATGCCATAAAACCCAACCAAACCAAATCCTATATATATATATATATATAGACATGTGTGTGTGTGTGTGTGTGTGTGTATGTATGTATGTATAAAGAAGTTTTGACTTTAAATAACCTACAATGGTTTATATGCCATAAAACCAAACCAAACCAAATCCTATATATTTAATATATATGTATAAATAGGATTTGGCATTAAATAACCTACAATGGTTGATATGCCATAAAATCCAACCAAACCAAATCATATATATTTAATATATATGTATAAATAGGATTTGGCATTAAATAACCTACTAAGGTTGATATGCCATGAAACCAAACTAAGCCAAAACAAATCATCAGGAATATCATTAATTGCTTGAATCCATATAATTGCTTATAAAATTGACTGAAGTAACCCAAAAAGGGTTGACACGCAGTAAAACAACCAACCAACCAACTAGCCAACGAATGTCGATTTTAAATAATGAAAATTGTGTGGATGTTTCAAAGAATGTCGTATGATGTGAGAGCAGGACAATTTGTGAACTAACAGAGAGAAAGAGAGAGAGAGTGACAGACAGACAGACAGACAGACAGAGAGTTAGAGAAAGAGAGAGAGAGAGTGAGAGAGAGATAATCATATAATGCTTTTAATCTAAAAACAATGGCTACCATAAAACAAAGATTAAGTTGACATTCAGTTTATTTTAATTTTAATTTTTCTTTTTTTTTTTTTTTGCAACGCAGATAAATACAAATTAAATGATAAAAACAAAACAGAAAAAAAAAAAAATACTAACACCTCGTCTCTTCAATTATTTTTGTTTTGCGAGGTCTGTGAAACAGCCATTGCAGATCTGATATGACTGGGAGACACAGTCCTTCTTAACATGTGTTAGATGTTTATATAATGATGAGACTGCGTGAAGCTGATTGTTTAGGATTGAAAGGGGTGAAGGTCGTGTCGATAGGCCCTGCAACTTCAGAACAAATAACGTCTGTGGAAAAAAAAAGACAGACTAACAGACAGACAGGGTATCTCGTGTAATACAATAGCAATCGAGGCGATCAGACCATTGTTAGTGATTTCGATTCTCACCGGGAAGCTTTTATCTCTAGCCTTGAGCCAGACTAAGCTAACCTTAGTAAATGTTGTCTTTTAAAGGCACTTTATTTTGTGTGACGTTTGGCGAGCTAGGTAATCAGACAATTGTGAGTTCGATTCTCACTGGGTGGCCCTCACCTCAAGCCTTGTTTCAAACTTTGCTAACATTAGTAAATGTCATCTTTTACAGGTCCTTCATGTCGTATAATGGTCCGCGTGCAAGGTAATCAGATCATTGCAAGTGAGATCGATTCTCACTGAGTGATCTTTACTTCGATCCTTACTAAATAAGAATACTCTATAGCACCTCTCTTGGTGTAACGGTTAGCAAACAAGGCTATCAGTCTATTGTTAGTGAGTTAGATTCTCACTGGGTGTTCCATTATTCTGGCCTTGTGCTAAACTATGTTAAGAGTAATGGTTAGCAAGCTTGGCAAGAAGACAGTTTTTAGTCAGTTTGATTCTTAATGGGCAATCTATATTTTCTGCCTCATGCCAGACTATGCTAACTATAGTAAATGTTAACTTTAAGTGGGGGGGGGTCATATTGTGTAATGGTTGACGAGCTACACTAGAGAACTATGGTTATTGGGTTCGATTCCTAGTGAGTCGCCTAAACTTCTATCCTTGTGTCAAACAATTCTAACCTTAGTAAATATCCACCCGGTTTGCTGGGAGCGTATTATACGCCGACTGCGCATCTGCAGAGGAGACCCTCCCTCCCACAACGAGTGTTCTGGGTATGACACTAAACCACGTGATCGAGGGGTAACAGCACTGTTACAGAAGGGGTTACAGAAATGAGGAGTACCCTTCATTGCTATTACTTCCAGGTCTACTCTGACCAGGAGAAATGATACTTGATAGGGGTCCCATCTGTCGGTAAAATTGAACCTATATAATCATTTACTGTACTCGAATTTAACTGTTTGCCAGCAAATGATTAATATTAAATATGTATTTGATATCAATTCTTGAAACCATTAAGCTATGTATAAACGAATGAATAATATTTGATAGAATTATTAGTGTTTGATAACAATATTGAAACGATATAGTGTCCTGGGGATGACAGGAGACTATATCTGATGGTGTGATTCCAGTCTAGGAGTTTGGGGAATGTGGAGTATTCTTTCATTATCATTACACTGTGAACCGGAGTGGTAGTGACTCTTAGGGTCCCATTCATGGGTTGAATAGAACTGTTCAACATTTTGCCGGGGATTATTAGTTATTGGAGACCATTCATAAATAAAATTATTAGTATTTGATAGCAATTCTTGAAACCATTTAACTGTGTGCAAACAAATAATCAATATTAAATTAGATTAGAATACTTGAGAAATAGAATTACTAAAATTAAATAGCAATACTTGAAACTATTCAACTGTGTGCAAACAAATAATTAATGTTAAATTTGCTTGGAATAATTGACAAAAAGAATTACTAATATTAAATAGCAATACTTGAAACCATTTAGCTGTGTACAAACAAATAATTAATATTAGAAATTATTGTTAAGGTTGCCGCTATTATCATATTTACCAACCCTGCCGCTCGGGCAGGATATGACACAAGGTCAATTTTTAAGCGGAGTTTAACAGGTTTGAAATCAGAGTTTTCCTTCGCCTAGACTAGTTGCCTCACCAAGGCTGAAGAACCCAGTCTGTCCTACTATTACCCATAGCTGGAGGAAGAATAATTGGATTCATACCTTTCCCAAGGGTATTAGTGCTATGAATTCAGTCTCGTTCAGGATTTGAACTCGTGTCGCCGTGTCTATTTCCTACGACGTTAACAATTACACCACGGGCACCTCCTAAAAGTTGCCGCTATTATAGTCAGTATTACTTTGGAAGGCATTTTAGCGGCAGGCAACTGTACGAAACAATACTGCCTCATCCTGGATTTGAACTCAGGCCACCAATTCTATTTCCTACGACGAGACCCCTTACGCTAAGCGTAAGTATGTACGTATGTACGTATCGCCTTCGCACAAGCAGGATGCGACACAAGGTCAGTTTTAAGCGGAGTTTGACCAGCTTGTATTTAGAGTTTTCCTTTTCCTATCCTGGCTGCCATACCAAGGTTAAAAAGCCCTATCTACCCTACTATTTTCAGATAGCTGGATGGGGGAGGATAAGTGGATTCATACCTTTCACAGGCGTATTAACGCAAAGTGAAATGCAAACAGCCCCGTCTAAAATTCGAACTTGAATCACCGTGTTCATTTCTTCTGTTGATAACCATTGCACCTTGAGCGCCTCCTTATACATGTACGTAAATTGTAATGTTGGCGACTTTTGTTGAGGTTGACCCGAAGGCTCCCTTTTCAATAGCTATTACACAGAGGTGTAGGGGAGGGCGCTACTCCATTCCCAGGATTGTTCCACTTTACCCTTGATCCTCACCTTACAGTGCTGAGTACAAAGCAAAGCGGCATCAAGTACAATTTTCTGAGTCTTTGGTATGACTCGACCTGGGATTGATCCCCGTTCTCCCGGACCATTAGCGAACACTCTACTCATTAGACCAATGGCCCACAGTCCAGCGAAAACGGCATGTCGTAGCCAGGACGTTTTTAGAGCAATAAACATAAATTAAAAAATAAACGTAAAATTCTTTAAATTAGAGAATAATGCAAATTCCAGTCAAATTTGCAACAGATTGCAGTTCTCTTGGGTCATTTTTGAATCATTCAAATCCTCAATATAACGGAGATAACTAATTAAATTCCTTCAATCCTTCGTAAACAGAAGCAACAGTATTATCATGGGGCACTGGTACAGCAGGAAGACAACTGGTTGTCAAGTGGGTTAGCCATAATACGAGGGTCATTCAATAAATGGAGTGAATTATGTCATATAACGACTCATATTTTAACCGGGAAAAAATTGCATGATTTTTCAATATAATCTTTAAAACACATTTTTCCTCATCGACAAACAAGTTATTGTATTTCTTCAACGCAGAAACGTTTGACCAGAGTGCTTACCTCCTTGCTCATAGTGCTCTTCACCTCACGATACTTTAAAAATTGTTAAAGATCAGAATTGTTAGGAGACGGTTGTTCCAAACCAAACTGACTGCTGATTTCCACAGTTTTTGCTACAGTAGAAGGATTTGCATTGTTCCGGTGAAACCCAACAAAAATTAACCTTAGAAAAGGCAAGGTCATTTTCAATAACCTCCATACAAATACTTTGCAAAATTAAGATAATTTCTAATCATTTCATTACTTAATTAATTCCTGAGTCTACAGTTATGAAAAAAAAAAAAAAAATTCTGAAAAACGAAAAAAATTGCTTTTTAAAAAAACATCCCCTTTTTTATTGAGTGAACTTCATTTTCATGTTGCCGTTTTATACATCTAAAGTTTTGTTGCTTCTTATCCCAACTAACTCAAGTCACCATTTTTAGGACGGCAAAAAGAAAATTATCAGAAACAATAAAAGGATTGTTCGATTTAAACGGCATGTCAACCCATCGAGGACTATTCTATGCCAAGAGGTTAGGGAATGATGTTCGTTGTATGTCTGTATTTCCATTTTTGTGTCGTTTCTTAAGAGTTTTTCTTTTTGCTCATAGGTTTATGATATCAAATATTCCTATTTAATAAGCCCAGTCGGCCGGGATTGTAGAATACACCGTCTGCTTCTCTGCAGAGGAGTAAGACACCCGCCACATTTCATGGTCAGGTTCCGGTAATACTAGAGCTTTGGGAAATGCAGAGTACCCCTTCATCGCCATTACTCCCTGGATCACTTTGGCCCGGAGTGGTAGCACCTGATTGGGGTCTATCTGTGAGTTAAATAGAACTGTTTGACATTTAAAGTGAGTGCAAACAAACGACTTATGCAAAATTGAATTGAAATAGAGCTGTTTGATCATTTAACTGTGTGTAAACAAATTTCTTCTCTTTAATTGAATTGTTAATGATACATAGCAATATTTGGAACCATTTAACTTTGTTAACTTAAGCTAAATTGAATTGTTAGGAACAGAACTGTTTGGCCATTTAACTTTTTGTTTCTACAAAATGCGTTTACAATCATATATTTAATATATATGTAAAAACAGGATTTGGCATTAAATAACCAATAATGGTTGATATGGCATAAAAACGAAACCAACCAAATCAATCCTATCAAATACGAATGTTGTATAGCCTTAATACAAATACAAGCGGAAACATAATCAAACATAATTTACGAACTTCAACGAACGAACGAATACACTTCTTTATAAAATATATATCACTCACACTTTATTTCGAGAGGGTTGATGTTTCTGTGGTGTGTGAGAGATGGGTGGAGACAGGGACAGACTGCTATATTGACCCAACTTCTTCTTTTGACCATAGCACGCTGTGTTATCTTCAAGAACCCACTTAGCACTTCTTCCGCATCTTGGCTAGATTTGCTCAACCGGGGTCACTGAGGGCCACAGCCCTCAGTCAGCAAGCTGGCCCTCACTCTGGCCTTCCTATGTCCAAATAATTCAACGGCCGCCGGCATCTGTCTATATTATTTCATAACGACCACTTGCTTCCGCTTCTTCTTCTGCTGATTTACACAGGTACATCTCTGATTGACGGCTCGGTCAAGGGTCAATATATAACACGAATAACTGTATGGTTTCAATTATTCCTATCTATCTATATATATATACGTGGTGCCTTCAATAAGTTTCCAGACCATTTTTGTACAGGCATTTAAAGTTGTCGTAGACTCTTGAAAATTCACTGTTATTGCTATACACCTTATGAGATGACTGACCAATTTTTATGATTTCAAGTTCAAATGAACAGCTACAGCAGGAATTGGAATACAGCCTACGAAAGCCTGATTGTCACAGCTGGTGAATTTCAAAAATACAATCTGGACGTGAGGACACTTTAGAAGAACGATATGTAATAAAATTCTGTTTTAAACTGGGAAAAAAGGCCACAGAAACCTATGGAATGCTTCAGACTGATTTTCGACCATATTGCATGAATCGAGCATCAGTTTTTGAGTGGCATAAGAGACTCAAGAAAGGCAGGGACTCTGTGAGGGATGATGAGAGGTGTGGGAGGAGTAAGGAAGTCAATACACCAGAGTTGATTGGCCAAACGGTTAGGGTTACTATGTTGAGGTTTTAAGGGAGTTCAGGAAGAGATTCCTTGGGAAGAGGCCAGCACTCTTCAAATCTAGTCAGTGGTATTTCTACCAGGACGATGCACCAGTTGACAACTCCATCCTTGGCACAGACTATTTGACCAAGATGGGCATCAAGACAGTTCCTCGCCCTCCTTATAGTCCAGACCTTGCTCCCTGTGACTTTTGCTTATTCCCTAAACTCAGAGGCTGTCGTTATGAGACAATTGAGGAGATGAAATAGGCTGTGACGAAGGTCATTGACACGCTCACACAAGAGGAGTTCCATGGGGCCTTTCACAAGTTGTTGGAACGGTATAACAAGTGCATTGCAGCCGGAGGAGATTACTTCGAAGGGGACTAGAGTTTAATGTGTGTATTATCAATAAAAGTGCCCATACGAAAAAAGTCTGGAAACTTATTTAATGATCCACGTATATATATATATAATTGTATCGTTTTCAGTAATCATTTCTATTTAATAATGATTATTTGTTTGTACAGTTTTATTGTTTAAACTAACTAATAATACTTAGATTTCAAGTTTTTCCCACATTAATAAATCTGATTGATAATTTGTTTGTGAGCAGTTGTATGGTTTCAAATATCTCTATCCAATACTAATAATCTATAAGGTTTCAAGTCTAGTTCACGATGTTAAATACCATGATACTAGTGATGGGTGGATATTTATCTCGATATCTGCAAGGAAAATTTCCACCAATGTCTCCATAGGGAATGTTGAAATGCTCTTGAGTTTTCGCGTCTCAAAATCAGTGAACAGCATAGATGTTATATAATTGCGGAAGGATTTTTTTTATATTATCATTTTTCGTTGGTTATATCTTATCATTCGGTTTGGTTAGGATTAGAACTATTCGGCTTATTGCACGTGCAGGTGCACACATTGAGTGCGGTTCATGCTCGTGCGCGGAGGATGTGACAATCACAAATGTCATAATAAAAACCCCAGATCGGAAATAGGACTGGGGTGTCAATGACATCATGCCCAGAAGCGAGGGGCTGGGAATTTTGGTGATTTTTGAAAAAAGCAGTTAGTTGAGATTTGAAGCTTGGCGAGGCGAGTCCAGTGGGGCTACGGGAGGCGCCGCGCGTTCGTTGGGTCAGTCAGTTGAGATTTTGACTGTGGGCCGAGAGTTCAGCTGGGAATTGACAGAAAGGCGATGTAGGAACAGTCAGCATAGTAAAAATTGTGTCTCTCTCGCCTCGTGTCGAAAAACTAAAAGTTAAAATAAAAAGTTAATAAACGTTTCGTACCTGAACTAAAGAAAGTCGTCGGTGTTTCGGGATTTCTATGCATGCGAACATTTCACGTATCCGTATATTTCATATTATTCGTATCATGGATATGTTACACAGAGAAAACCCAACGGAGAATTATGCGCGCTATATCTAATAGCAATCCCTGCACAGCGATCGTTTCTTACAACCAATCCCAGTGATAAAATGATATCAGCCCTTTCTTTGAAAGTCCGTCTTCCTTTGCTTGACACATAACGAATTATCAGTGGAGCCACGAATGAAAATTGGCAAAGAAGAAAACAATAGATTTAGATTACACAGACTGTGTCTCCATCCAGAGAACGTCCGTTCTCCGGATGGAGACACAGACTACTTCGACATTGTAGCAGGTGTACTGCAAAGAGACACATTAACCCCATACCTCTTTATCATCAGTCTAGACTACGTGCTTAGAACATCTATCGATAAAATCAAAGAAAACGGTTTCAAGCTAACAAAAGAAAGAAGCAGAAGGTACCCTACAAAAACAATTACCGACGCCGATTACGCTGATGATACAGCGCTTCTGGCAAATATACCTCGCCCAAGCCAAAACCCCGCAACATAGTCTGGAAAGAGCCGCTACAGGCATCGGCCTCCATGTCAATGCACACAAGACGGAATATATGTGCTTTAATCAAACAGGCAACATCTCCACACTAAACGGTAGCTCTCTGAAACTAGTTGACAAGTTCACCAACATAGGAAACAGTGTCTCAGCAACCGAGACAGACATCTACAAGCAACTAGCAAAGGCATAGACAGCTATTAATAGGCTATCGGTCATTTGGAAATCAGACATAATGAAGCGCAGTTTCTTCCAAACAGAGATCGTGTCGATACTGCTATATGGATGCACTACATGGACGCTAACTAAACGTATGGAGAAAAATCTTGACGGCAACTACTCAAGAATGCTGCAAGCAATACTGAACAAGTCCTGGAGGCCGCATCCGACAAAGCAGCAGCTGTACAGCCACTAACCACCCATCAGAGAAATATCAAAATTAGTCGAACCAGGCATGCAGGACACTGCTGGAGAAGTAGGGACGAGCTCATAATTGATGTACACCTGTGGACCCCTTCACATGGACGAGCAAAGGTAGGACGACTAGCTCGAACCTACATACAGCAACCCCTTGACGATACGGGATGTATCCCTGAAGATATGCCGGAAGCAATGGACGATAGGGAGGGGTAGCGAGAGAGGGTCTGGGATATCCACGCTGATGGTGTGACATGATGGTGATGATGACACAATCAGCAAAATAGAAATGGCGAATATCTTACAGATTTTTCACTCGAGAACTGTCTTTTATGCCTGAACGCTAAATTAGAAAAAGGAGAAGGAAAGCTGTGGACCTACACCAATCCAAATTACATGAAAGCCCAGCTAGATTATACACTCATAAAAAAAGAAGTTGATAAATAGCGCCCTGAACTATGACGCATACTCTTCATTTGAAAGAGTATATTCCGTCAGGGAGTCGTAACTGTAAAGATACGCTTGAGTCTATACAGAAAGAAGAAACAAACAGCCAAAACCACGCGGTACGAATGGTCCTCACTGGAGTAATGGCAATGAAAGTACTGGACTGTGACATCTTAGTAGGCGAGTTCGAACTCCAGTCGCGCAATCACGTTCATTTTTGCAGCGCTACATTTGGGAATCCCCCTTATCCCACAACCATAGGTTAAACAGTACTACTTCTCTTGTTTTACAATGATAGCTTTGGCATTAAATAAACCATGGTGGTTGATATGACATTAATCAAAACAAACCAATCGTATCTATCTATCTATTGATCTACCTATCAGTTTAATTACTGTTCTTCTACAATGATGGCTACGGTATTAAACAACCCGCGAAAGTTGATATGCCATTAAACAAAAGAAACTAATCTATCTTTAAGTCTAAGCTATAATCAGGCATACGTGCCTGGACCCAGATTTGGGTCCAAGACCAGCTAGGCTCATCAGGCCCATATGACGAGCTCGACCAGCAAGGCTCGAGCCACGGCTCGTGCCCGACCTTCCCTTCCCCTAAATTCCCACTATAATCGAACTTCGGGTCAGTGAACTTGTGTCGAGTCCTATCTGGTGGGAGGCAGTGACAAATCTATCATAGATATTACTTAAATTACTTTTATTCTACAAGTGTGGCTTTGGCATTAAATAACCCACGAAAGCTGATATACCATTGAGGAAATGAAACAAACAAATCTATCTATCTATCTATCTATCTATCTATCAGTTTAATCACTATTCTTATACAAGGATGGCTTTGGTATTAAATTACCCACGAAAGTTGATATGTTATTAAACCGAACGGAACTTATTCAAGAAACATAGGTTTTTTAAAAATATTTTTTCACACACAGTAAATATATAATTATTATATTTTTTGCTTGGATTCAATTGAATTTATCATTTATTATCATATTTCTTGAATGATGACATTAAAATAAATAGTTTCATAAATCAACCTGACATTATCAAAATTCATCGGTATAAACTTTTTTCGATTTCGTCAAATTTTGTTTTGCAAGTCACACTCGGAGGTTAATATGTACAAACATAAACACTCCAAAAAGTATCAGTTGACATTTCGGAGGTCATTTGATGCATTCAATTTAATCTTTAATTACTGTTGATTATTTTTAATTCCAACTGCAATATCCTAACAGGTTTATTTACTTATCCGCCTGAATATATATATATATATATATGTGTGTGTGTGTGTGTGGTGGATAAAAAAGAGGAGAAAATCAATGAATAAAAATCCGATCAACAAGTTTATAATTTTTATTGCAATTTTTATTGCCCAGTTGACTGTGGGGCTGGAGAATGCACTAACTGCTTCTCTGCAAAGGGGTAAGACTCCGCACAGCGAGTGTTGGCCCAGTCGACTGGTGGTGGTGGTGGTGGGGGGGCTGTAGAATGCACCAACTGCTTCTCGGCAGAGGGGTAAGACTCTCCACAACGAGTTTCAAGAATATGACACTAAACAATCTGATGGTGACGCTCCAGTAATGATTTGGGGAATATGGAGTACTCCTTCATTGCCATCACTCCCAAGTCCACTCAGGTCCAAAGTGGTAGCAACTGAGAGGGTCCTATCCATGAGTCAAACAGAACTAATCTGTGAACTTTTGCTAAACTGAATTGTTTGAAATAGGAATGTTTTGACATTTAAACTGAGTACTTATGCTAAACTGAATTGTTTGAAATAAAACTCTTTTTACATTAAACTGAACTGTTTTGACATTTAATTGTTTGTAAACAAAAACTATACTTATACTAAACTGAATTGCTTGAAATTAAATTCGGTGTTAATGACCCGAAAAGGGTTGATACACCGTAAACCAAAACAACCAACCAACCAACAACCTGCTTTTATAACAAGAAAGATTTTGTACCTTTGTTTTTTTTTGGTAAACTTTTTATTCACTTTTAGATTACGTGAAAAGTTTTCAGAAGAATACAAAAGTAGAAAATCTTTTCTTGTATGCAAAAATGATATTAGTAAGAGCGTAAATATTTTTCAAGTAATGCAATTGTTATAAGCTTAAAATAAAAGGGCATATTTTGTGAACGGCCTGCAACTTCGGCGGGAATATCAACAAACTTTCGTTAAATGTTTTAAGTTGAAAAGGAATGAATTCTTGAAAGAAAAGAGTGTAGATTTTCCACACAAAAGAAATAGGGGGTGTCCTCGTGGTGTAATGGTTAAAGCGACGGTTTCGGACAAATACCCTTGGGAAAGCTATGAACCCTCTTATCCTCCATGCTATGGGTTAAATAGTACCACTACTGTTCTTCTAGGAGAATGGCTTTGGCATTAAATAACATAAAAAGAGTTGATATGCCATTAAACAAAGAAACCAAACCAAACAAAAGAAATAAGCTGAGAGGCATTGGAGTAAGAAATAAATCCTTACATACTATTATTTGTTGGCTCAGTCTCTAGGATAGTCGAGCTGTATCCCAGTATTGCAAGCAGAAAGACTGGGCGTCTAGAAGCACTTTTGCTCCTGGCAAACACAGCCTTAAGGAGAATCCTCTGGTGGACATGAATAAGGTGCTTCTTCCTCCTCTTCACATCAAGCTTGATTTGATGAAGAATTTCATGAAGGCGTTGCACAAAAATGGTGCCGCCTTCCAACACTTGTCTACTGTGTTGCCAGGTCTTAGTGCTGCTAAGCTCAAAGAGGGCATCTTTGTCGGACCTCAGAACCGAGAAGTGCTGAAGGATACTGATTTTGAGGAGCTTCTTAACTTAAAGTCAGTCTGTAGTGGCTTCCTGTATTGAGAAGTTGATAAAGTCTTACGAGGAATGTCACTCAAGATTCATTTTCTCCATTCCCACCTCAACTTCTTCCCGCCAAACCCTGGAGCAGTGAGTGATGAGCATGGAGAAAGATTCCCACAAGATATTACGAAGATGGAGAGCAACTATCAAGGCAAATGGGTCCCCGGCATGATGGGAGACTTCTGCCGGATGCTCTTGCGTGACATCCCGGAGGCAAAATACTCCAGATCTTCTAAGAAAACACACTTTTGACTGTCTGTGGTACTATGAATTGTGTAATTGTGTCATCCAAGTATATTGATTCAATCAGTGTTCTTTATCTATCCTATTTTATCTGTTATAAGCTGCTGCAACTCTTGAAATATGCACATATATTCTCTGTTTATACTAAAATGAGATTATTGAAAAGCCAGAAAACTAGAGGTGATAGAGCAAAACTATTTATAAATTTGAATTCAGCACACCCAAATTAACAAAAAACACCTATCCCCATTCTTGCCTCTGACCAAAGATTTATTTTTGTAAACCAGTGTTATTTGTTGGCCCAGTCGGCCGGAGCTGAAGAATCCACCGACTGCTTCACTGCAGATGGGTAAGACCCTCCAACGAATGTCCTGTATATGACACTAAATAATCTGATGGTGACATTCCAGTAATTGCTTAGGGGAAAACAGAGTACCCCTTCACTGCCATCGCTCCCAGTCTACTCTGGCCCGGAATGGTGGCACCTGATAGGGTCCTATCTCTCGGTCAAATAGAACAAAACTGTACTTCTGCTCAACGTAACTGTCTGAAATAGTGATGTTTCGTATCTTTATTTGATACACGATATCTTTGACATAACCCTACAAGAAAAAGAGAAGAAGATGGCCAGGGAATTCAATTCATCAGTTTGAAAATGTTTGCTTTAGGAACCCACGAACATGCAGAACCCAATCGAGTGGTGCACCATCTGACAGGAAAATAATGGGTGGTTGAAGCTCATCTATTTTGAGCGTCACATATCCAGTCAAAAGGACAAAGTAAACATTTGCAGTAACTGGAATTTGAGAAAAATGGACCAACTGATT
>OY757921.1:70111863-70246863 GCA_963585895.1 Sepioteuthis lessoniana | reverse complement strand
TATATATATATATATATATATATATATATATATGTATAATATATGTATATACATATATATATCGTCCTACTTGTTTGGCCTCACTGAAGACTTGTGATATAACAAAACAGTCTATCTGTTTATATATATATATATATATATATATATATATATATATATATATATATATATATATATATATATCATTGATTCACTTTGATTGGGTGAGGAGTATTCGTATACAAAAATCTGAAATCGTAAAAAGTGTCGGTCGAATTCTTTCAGGATTTTTGCATTAAACGCCACCTTTGAAAAAATGTTCCAGTGTCTGTACGACTTTTAATATATATATATATATATATATATATATATATATATATATATATATATATATATATATTCGAGGAGGAAAATCCAAGAGGTAGGAGTGTCCAATCTGAGTGCTCAATACTAATGGCTAATCACATATGATTAATTTGGGATCAATGATACATAAACACTCAACGTGTAGAACTTAAAAATCTTTTATATATATAAAAAAAATTCACTTACTTGGTATCATTATAAATTTATTTCAAGTTCTTATAAATTCCTATAAATTTAACTTAGAAGTTTTTTTTTTATAAAAAAAAAACTTCTTCAGTCGAAATATTTAAAATTATAATTAGATGTTTTCATATTTCTTTTGAATATCTCATCTAAAGAAGGTTTTTATAAAAAAAATTACGAGTTAAACTTTAAGAATTTATAAGAGCCTAAAATAAATTTATAATGATACCAAGAATGTGATTTTTTCCTTTTTGTCATTATATATATATATATATATATATATATATATATATATATATATATATATATATATATATATATATATATAAACACAAATGAGTTCGAGTCTTATTGAATACCCCATTCGCAACCCACATATGTTATCTGACGAAAACAACAAGCTGGAAACATAGATGTATGTAAGAACGAAATAAATAAATACTTTTTAAAAAATGCAAATCTCTTTGTGGACCTATTTATTTTAAAATATTTTTCTCTTTTTGGACTTGAAATGAAATATTTTATATATATATATATATATATATATATATATATATATATATATAAAGAGAGAATTGTATAAAAAATTTATTACAAATGAAAATCTACATATATTAAAAACCCACAAGATTCGAAACCTGCCAAAACCGAAATGTGCCTTCAAGAAAAAAAATCCATTCAAATTATGCACTGAAAACATCAAAATTCACACAAATTAAATTCACACAAATCAAAACTTTGCTTGAATAAAATCTATATAAATCAATACAGACACAAATCAAAATTCGCACAAAATATTTCCGACTAATTAAATTTCCCAGAAATCGATGATCAACAAATACCAAAATTTGTATGAATTAAAACCAGCAGAAATAAAAATCCTCCCCCAAAATCAAAATTTGCAAAAATTGAAAGTCCACATAAATGAAAAATTCGAAAAAAAAATCATAATTCACAAGATTCCATATTGCTCTATTCAAGTCATCACTCCTTATTCAAATTTTCTTCAATTTCGTCAATAGAGGCTTTGAAGCATTAAATAATCTTTTTCTGTTCCGCTTGTTCATATTTGATCTTTTTCTGAGCCTTATCCAAGGATCCACCAAGGTTGATCTTTTTGTCCAAACAGAGTGTAAGGCGTCGCTTGAAGGATAATCCCTTCTAAACGATAATCCTGCTTGTTAATCTTTTGTTTGTATTTCGATAAGCGTGACAGCAATAAATATATGTGGTGATCAATCGACTTAGATTTATGCAATCATATCAGCCGTGATGCTCATCAAACTAGGAGAGAAACGCTTAAACGTCACACAGTTTAAATCTTCATCATTTCTTGCACGTAAAAAAACATCACGTTAAAAACATCACGTAAAAAACATCATTCGTTGCACGTAAAAAAACAAAAGCAATGCCTCATAAAATGCAAAAATACGGTGGAAAGCATTATGGAAATACTGACTCCAAGTAAGCAAAAAAAAATTTATTCTTTTTTTTCTTAGTTTTTTTTGTTTTTGTTTTTGTTTTTGTTTCGTTGGTTTTGCAGCGTGTCAAACCTCGTTAAGTTATTCAATGCCGAAGTCAGTATTTTTCGTCGGCAATTATATGGATAGAAGTAACTATTTCAATTTAGCAACAACAACAACAATAATGCGTATTTGTAAACCATTATATTTATTTGCAACCCCTCTGCTCGGGCAGGATATGACACAAGGTCAATTTTTTAAGCGGAGTTTGACAGGTCTGAATTCAGCGTTTTCCTTCTCTTAGACAAGTTACTTCTCCAAGGCTGAAGAACCCAGTCTGCCCTACTATTTACCCATAGCTGGGGGGAGAAAAATTGGATTCATACCGTTCCCAAGGGTATTAGTGCTATGTGAAATGCAATCAGTATCGTTCAGGACTTGAACTCGTGTCGCCGTGTCCATTTCCTACGACGATAACCATTACACCTTTGTAAACCATTATAGTGTCAAATAACTATTCAAAACAAAATTAATTTTCAAATCGTTTATTATATTTCAACCTAATACTAATAATTAGCAATATGATCACAATATATACTTACTTGCAATATCAATGTTTTAAGGTCTAATATATTAATAAAGTTCAATTCAATTAAAACAGGTAAACACTTTATAATTAGGTGCAGTATAAATATTTTTGGTTAGTTAGGGTTCATGGGATATTAATCCATGCAGATTATGTAATCCTGTTCACACACACACACACACACACACACACACACACACACAGATATATATATATATATATATATATATATATATATATATATATGTTAAACTAATGGTCCAAGAAAATTCATATAAACAAAGAATTAACGGAATCATCGGTAGAGAGGGGGAAAACAATTTTGAAAAATAAAACTGCGAGGGCCCTTTCTTCCGGTTCTATTCATGCAATAACGCCGTAAAGTGGTAAAAACAGGTAATAAATAAAAAGTGGAAAAGGACTGGGTGACGGAAAAAAAATCTATGTCACACCAATATCTAATGCGTCCCCCAATATATTCAAAATGTGACTGCCTCTCTGTATTAACACTGTGCTTCTCCAGTTGTTGGGTTGCACTTCGGCTGGAGATGAGAGACTTTCACCGAGATAGTCCAAAGGTGAATGTGTTGTTTAGGATCATGGGCAATTGAATCAGTTGGTCCATTTTTCTCAAATTCCAGTTACTGCAAATGTTTACTTTGTCCTTTTGACTGGATATGTGACGCTAAAAATAGATGAGCTTCAACCACCAATTATTTTCCTGTCAGATGGTGCACCACTCGATTGGGTTCTGCATGTTCGGCAGCTGGATAATTCCTTTCGGCTTCAGGGGGCCCTCCCCCCAGGCTTTTACTCCCTTCGGGGAGGGTGGGTTAATCGCCCGGCGCCTGAGGCGCCCCTAATAAGGGGAATGCCGACGGGGCCGTAGGCATTTTTGGGAAAAGTCGGGAACGTGTGGGCTACGGCCCTGCGCCCGAACCCACCAAAAAAGGCCTTGTGCCACACTTTCACGTTCGGTGGGGCGTGGAACAAATACCACTGCTTCTCTGTCTACATAGAGAGGGGCGATCTATAGCAATATAGATCGCCTCTAAGATGTTAAGTTGTACTTTGTCCCTAGCTCTATGTAGAACAGAAAAACAGTCATCTTGATAATTGGTCCTGTAGCTATTTATGGCTAACACACACACACACACACACACACACACACACATATATATATATATATATATATGTGTGTGTGTGTGTGATTTGTAAACGAGTAGTTTGTATGTAAGATTTTTAATCAAGCAAGAGATCATTTCTTTTCTCAGAATTAGATGGTTTCACGTATTCCTATTCATGAATGATTCTATTTAATAATAATAATTTGTTTGCACACAGTAAAATACTTTCAAGTATTGCTATCAAATACTGATAGCTTCATTTTCCCGCAGCTAATTGGTTTCAAATATTGCTATTCAACTCTAAAAATTCGGGTCATCACCAGTCATTTGTTTGCACACAGTTAAATGGTTTTGAGTATTTCAATCTTATACTAATAGTTTTATTTTCCCACAGTTGAATAGTTTCAAGTATTGCTATCAAATACTAATAATTAAACAAGAGTCATTTGTTTGCACGTTGGTAGAAAAACTATAAAAGCTCATTTCTCTCTCTCTCTCTCTCTCTCTCTCTCTCTATATATATATATATATATATATATATATATATATATATATATATATATACTTTTCTCCAATTTATTTAAAACAGGATAAAATATGATTATATATCTGTTATTTATTTATAGTTTTAGACACATTTACGTAGTAACCTTTTATTACAAAAAATGCATGACATCTACAACAATAGAATATCACCTTGTTTTTAGCTTTTCTGCTGATGCAGCTCATTTCCCTTTCTACAAATTACCTAAGATCTTTTTTAAATACTAGAATGTCGATTAAGTTATTTCTCTGCCTTTCATCTGAGGAAAGAAACAGTATCTAAAGTGACTAAATTTGAATCCGCGGTTGATACCGGTTTATACTAGTGCGTGGTTGCATCCCCTGGACTCAGATGAATTGCTCAGAGAAAAAGTTAGATGGGAATTAACCAAGAATACTACTTGCTGTTTTGAACAAACCTTAGAAGCTGTACGGTCACTTGCCTTCCAACTCCCAAAACCACCCAACTAAGACGAACAAGACATTCTAGAAAATGCTGGAGATGTAAAGACGGACTCATAAGTGACGTTCTCATATGGATTCGAGATATGAACACAACAGATCTGGCTGACCAGCTAGGACGACATTAGCTCTGTACAGACGCTGGATGCAGTCTAGAGGACCTGCAAGCGATAAATGACATGGATATATGGAGAGATCTGTGGCTTCGAGTTATCTGTACATCCCAATAATAATGACCTAAAAACATTTTTGGGGCTGTAGAATACACCAACTACACCTCTGCAGAAGGGTAAGACCCTCCCCCAATGAGTGTCCTAGATATGAGACTAAACAATCTGATGGTGAGGTTAAAAATCGTTGAACCGTTCTATTTGACCCATAGATTGGACCCTAACAGCTACTACCACTCTAGGTTTGAGTGGACCTGGGAGCAATGGCAATTTAGGAGACCTTCACCGTGATCAAAGCTCCGGAACTAAAGCCTCGCCATCAGATGCAGTTTTGTGTTATATCCAGGACACTCGTTGGCGTAACGGTCTTACCCTCTACAGAGATGCAGTCGGAGTATTCTACAGTCCCAACCGACTGGTCAGATCAATATTTTAACAGGCAATGTATTAATAGAGTTTTCAATCATTTAAAACTGGTAAACACTTCAAACTTAGTTGCAGTATCAATTTTTAAGAGCCAATGTATTAAGTTCATAATCATTTTAAACAGGTAAACACTTCATACTTAGTTGCAATATCAATGTTTTAGGACCCGATGTATTAATTAAGTTCACAATCATTTTAAACTGGTAAACACTTTATACTTAGTTGCGGTATCAATGTTTTAAGAACTAATGTATTAATAGAGTTTATAATCATTTTCAACTGGTAAACACTTCCTTCTTAGTTGGAATATAAATTTTTAAAACGGTAATGTAGTTCAAAATCATTTTAAACATTGTCTCACACGCCTATTTAACCCTAAGACGTACTGCAATTATGAGTTTGGGTGGTTCTTGTTGTAATGGCAACACCAGTGACTGCACCCTCCAACGCTCTTCAGAACTGGCAAATTCCTGCGGGATGCAGTTAATACAGGACCAAAACTACCATTTCATTGGTTAAAATGTTGTCAAGTGAGTCTGTCGCATTGCTCATTATTTTATATTAATCTTATTTTATAACACAGCAGAAAATAAATACCAAGTATTGGTCTAATGGTTAGAGTGTTCGCCAGTGGACCGGTAGACTTAGGTTCCACCCAAGGTCGCGTCATACCAAAGATTTTAAAGATGGTACTTGATACCTCCTTGTTTAACACTCAGCAATATAAGATACGTATCAAGGGTAAAGTGGATCAATTCTGGTAGCGCCCTCTCCTATACCTCGATGTAGTCGCTATTGAAAAGGGAGCCTTCTGCTTGCCCTTGACTATGGTCGCCAACTTTACTTACTTAATATTGATGGTATAATGCAAACAAAACCGAATATATGTGTTACAACCAAACAGGCAACATTGCCACACAAGACGGAGCCTCTCTGAAACTAGTCGACAAATTCACTTACCTAGGAAGCAGCGTCTCATCAACCGAGAAGGACATCGACACACGACTGACGAAGGCATGGACAGCTATCGATAGGCTCTCGATCATATGGAAGTCGGACCTAACAGATAAAATGAAACGCAGTTTCTTCCAGGCAGCGGTTGTGTCGATACTGCTATATGGATGCACCACATGGACGCTTACGAAGCGGCTGGAGAGGAGGCTGGACGGAAATTACACAAGAATGTTGAGAGCAGTATTAAACAAGTCCTGGCGACAACACCCCACGAGACTCCAACTATACGGACACTTGCCCCCCATCACAAAAACTATACAAGTTCGACGAACCAGACACGCGGGACACTGCTGGAGAAGCAAGGACGAGCTCATAAGCGATGTACTCCTGTGGACCCCCACTCATGGATGTGCAAGTGTGGGACGACCAGCACGAACTTACATACAGCAGCTATGTGAGGACACGGGTTGTAATCCTGAAGACCTGCCGGAGGCGATGAGTGATAGGGAGAAATGGCGAGAGACGGTCAGGGATATCCGCGCAGACGGCGCGACATGATGATGATGATTATATTAAGTAGGGAAAATATGCTCTCTTCGGGGATCAGTATTCAATTTTTAACGTGATAAAATATCACATTAAATTAGAAAGAAAAGCAAAACTAAATAAAAACGTATATAAAAAGATTACTTTTATTTTTATCTTATTTATTTGATTTTTGTATAAAATTATACATAGTTTTGCTTTGTGTGTAAATATCAAAAATATTAGGCAAAACAAAAAGAATTGACCAAATGAAAAAGAATACTCGATATTATTTGAAATGTAATTATTACGTTAAACTCATCTAAAACAGAAGGAGTATAATCGAAAAATAGAAAAGATTAGACGTTAGCTCTTCCCATCATTCCCACCACTCATGGTTTGGTTTGGTTTGCTGGGTTTTATGGCATATCAACCTTTGTAGGTTATTTAACGCCAAATCCATTTTATGTAAATAATCTGTTCTTTTTAAAACAATTCAGTTTAGCATAAGTACAAAGTTCAATTGTCAAAAACATTTCCATTTCAAACTATTCAAGAAGTTATATGTAACAATTCAGTTAAGTGTAAATACAATTTTAATGTCGAAAACAGTTCTATTTCAAATAATTCAGTTAAGCATAAGCACGCAGTTTAAATGTAAGTACGGTTTAATTGTCAAAAAACATTTCTATTTCAAGATATTCAGTTTACTCAAACAATTCAGTTTAGCACAAGAATGCTGTTAGTTCTATTTAACCCATAGATAGGGCCCTATGAGGTGCTACCACTCCGGGCCAGAGTGGACCTGGGAGCGATGGTAATAAAGGGGTACTCCACATTCCCCAAAGCTCCAACATTGCTGGAACCTCACCATCAGATTGTTTAGGGTCATATCAAGGACACTCGTTGAGGTGGGGGTTCTTACCCCTCTGCAGAGAAGCAGTCGGTGTATTCTACAGACCCAGCCGACTGGGCAACCACCGCTCATAGTTAAATTTTCCTAACATAACTATTCAACTAAATTAGAAAGTGAAAAATAGAATTAATTATTTCATTTTTTAATGGATTTCTTTGAAGATTTATCGACGGGATTTTTGCTCATATTTATTCAGATAAGACTAAACAATTATTCTCCCTCCAGCTATGGGTAAATAGTAGGGCAGACTAGGTTATTCAGCCTTGGTGAGGCAATTAGTCTAGGAGAAGGAAAACTCTGAATTCAAACCTGTTAAACTCCGCTTAAAAATTGACCTTGTGTCATATCCTGCCCGAGCGGAGGGGTTGGTAAATAGGATAAGACTAAACAATCAAAAGTCGATAAAATGAAAGAAATATTCAATAAAATCAAATCTTTATGATTAATATACAAATTAGTCTTTCAGTTCACACAGTAAAACGTTATTTAATTGTATATATCAGTCCAGTTGCATGTAATTTGCCTGTAGATTAAGCCAACATTTTGGACTTGCGTCCTGGATTTTTAGCTAGACCGTCTGACATTTGTGCCGGACGGTGTATCTCATGATCAATGGCATTGGGACCAAAAGGTCCCCAGCTTCGGCTGGTCCAGCTTTGGGTGGGCAAGCTGCATTATTTTCACCTTTGTATAGCACTTGACTCCGTGGTCCAGTTTAAGCCATAATCAGGGATTCATGCCTGGACTTATGTTTGAGTCCATGCCCAGCTAGGCTCATCAGGCTCACATTGCATCAAGTGATTCGATAACTAGCATAGGGCTTGAACCTCGGCTCGTGCCCAACCTTCCTATTCCCTAACCCCCACTATAAACCAACCTTTGGGTGGTTGACTTTGTGTCAAGTCCTGTTTGGTGAGAGGCAGAGACAAATATCGCCAACATTCTGACCTTTCAACCCGGCTTTTTAGCTCGGCCGTCTGGCATTTGTGCCGGTCGGTGTATCTCATAATTGATAGCATTAAGGTTAGAAGACCGTCGGGGTTCGGCTGGGCCACCTTTAGATGGGCAAGCTGCATTGATAGCATTGTACAGCATTGTATAGCACTGGACCCCTTGGTCCAGTTTAAGTTATAATCTGGCATCCGTCCATGGAATCACTTTGATTAAGTTCATGTCTAGCTAGGTTCATCTGGCTCACATTGCACCAAGGGAGCCAGTGACCAGCATAGTCCAGCAGGTCTCAGGCCTGACCTTCCCCTCCCTTAACCCTCACTCTAAGCCGACCTTCGAGTCATTGACCTTGAGTCAAGTCCTGTCTGGTGGTAGGCAGAAACAAATAAAAGGTAGGTCCAACAGTATAAATAATATGAGGAAAATTTCAATAATTGAGATTTAGATAAGCAATAAAATCACACAGAACGTGACGTAAATAACTAAGGAAATTGTGACGTCGGTAGTGACATAGTTTTGATTACAGACTGAGAAACAGACATCTAATCTCTGTTATTATAAGATTATATAGGAATGCTTGATACCTTATATAATTGTATATAAATAATCTGTATTAGATAAAAACATTTGATACTATACTATGATATGAACACATATTTCTTATGATAATCAAATAAAAACTGTGATTAAAATATGAAACTTTGAAATTATAAACAGTTTTGACTAACACACAAACGTTACAAATGAATCAAAATTTGGTATTAACTAATCCGAATGGGTTGAATAGCTTTGATCTGTTTCAAAAAATATCCAAAACATTGTATTGAAAAATATTTTCCCAATTTGTTTAAGACCTGGGAACGTTGAAACGAAAATTGATCACAGAATACGAATTTTGATTTTAAACACCAAAACGTCTACAAAAGCTATAATGTATGGATTATGGACTGAGAAAGAAAACTTATTGGAGTATATTATTGATTTAGTATCGATCTATGAGATGTGTTTAAAAACTACCTCGACAAAAGCTGTATTTACCAAGATAGTAATGAACAATGAATTAAATATTAATTATATTCAAAATACGGGATGAATAAAAAAAAAGTATCAAGATTGTGGGATTTAGAGAGACCGGAAAAACGGAGATATGAGTGAGACAGAATGACAGATTTTAATCCGACCATGGCACATGGTGTGCGAACATTTTGACTGGTGCACACAAAGTTAAAAACAGCTCTTTTCCTCGGCAAAAGACACACGTCTCTGGCTGTGGTTAATAAACCTGATTATTTTGTTGTACATCCACGAGTCTGTCAATTTTCAGTTTCGTTTACATATTTTCTTTGTTCGTAAAAACGTAACAGTTTTATAGCATTTATATATTGGCCTAATGAGTAGTGTTCACCAATGATCAGGGAGATCGGTGTTCAATCCCAGGTCGAGTCATACTAAAGACTCAGAAAATGGTACTTGATTCCTCCTTACTTAACACTCAGTATTATAAGGTACAGATCAAGGGTAAATTGGAGCAATCTGGGGAATGAAGTAGCGCCCTCCCTTATATCTCGGTGTAGTAGCAATTAAAAAGGGAGCCTTCGAGTCACCTTCGACTAAGATCACCAACTTTACAACTTGTATATGTATAAAGTTTTATGGGATCAATCACCTCTTTTTTCATAACAGGTAGAAGTTGCCAAAAATCTGGCTTAAGGGAAGTTTGCAATCCATCAATTGATCAGTTGTTGTCTTATGTTATACCAACATTCATGGGATATTTAATGCCAAACCCTGTTACACACACACACACACACACACACACATATGTATATATATATATATATATATATAATCTGTAAGAGAATACTTTGTGTGCAACTTTTTTTTAAAGGTGTTAGCGAGACAGACAGAAAGAAGAGAAAAGACAGACATATATATCGGGGTGGTGATGGCAAGGGTTATTGGCTGTCACTGTGATTCATTTTAGGAACATCTGAGCCATGGCTGTCTGTCTCTCTTTCGAATAACCCCTCCCTCTTTTTATCTTTTATTTATCTATTTTCTCCTCTGCTGAACTTTAGAAAAAGTCATCATTCTGTTAAAGTCTTTTTGAAATAAAGACGAAATATCAATTTTAATCAGCTGTCAATATTTCAGTTCATCTACTGTCGGTCGTGTTGATACTGTTATATGGATGCACTACATGGACGCTTACTAAACGGATAGAGAAAAAGCTTAACGGCAACTACACAAGAATACTGCGAGCAATTTTGAACAAGTCCTGGAGGCAACACCCCAAAAAGCAGCAGCTATACGGCCATCAACCTTCCATCACGAAAACTATCAAAGTTAGACGAACCAGACATGCAGGACATTGCTGGAGAAGCCGGGATAAGCTCATAAGTGATGTACTCCTATGGACCGCCTCACATGACCGAGCAAAAACATGGCGACCAGCTCGAACCTACATACAGCAGCTCGAACCTACATACAGCAGCTCTCTGAGGATACGGGATATAGCCCTGAGGACCTGGCAGAAGTGAAGAAAAGATAGGGAGGAGTGATGAGAGAGGGTCAGGGATATCAGTGCTGGTGGCAAGACACGATGATGATGATTGTACCACATATTTTTTCGCACACACACACACTCACACGCACACACACACACACATATATATATATATATATATACATATTACCGACACATTGGTATAATTTATAGAGTGTTTGCCAATGATCCGAAAGACCAGGGTCCAATTCCAGGTCGAATTATACCAAAGATTCTAGAAATAGCACTTGATGCCTCCTTGCTTAAATTCATTATCAAAAGGTTCGGATCAATGGTAATTAGAGCAATCCAGGAAAAGGAATAGCGTTCCCCTACACCGCTGTGTAGTAGCTATATAAAAAGGAGCCTTCGGGTCACTCTCGATTACGGTCAGCAAACTTATATATATATATATATATATACAAATTAGGTGATCGTCAGTAGAAAAAAGTTTAGACAGTTTGAAAATAAACTGAAAGAGTCAAAAATGTGTCATATCCTCGAATTAAAAGAAGATGTATATATGTATATATATATAAACCCCTCCGCTCGGGCAGGATATGACACAAGGTCAATTTTTAAGTGGAGTTTATCAGGTTTGAATTCAGAGTATTCCTTCTCCCAGACTAGCATCCTCACAAAGGCTGAAGAAGCTAGTCTGCCCTACTATTTACCCATAGCTGAAGGGAGAATAATTGGATTCATACATAATGCTATGTGAAATGCAGTCAGTCTCGTCCAGGATTTGAACTCGTGTCGTCGTGTTCATTTCCTACTACGATAGCCATTACACCACGGGCACCTCCACGATTGGTTGGCAACTGTGCAAAAAACTGAAATTTCCCCAAATCGGGTTTACTTTACTACCACAGTCGAGCAATTTAGCTATTACGCCACAGTATCTTGCCGATAACCAAAATCGAGGGATGCCCTCGTGGTGTAATGGTTAAAGCGATGGACTGCGGAATCGTAGTACGCGAGTTCGTACTCCAGTCGCGCTATTACATTCACTTTCGGGTAAATACCCTTGGGAAAGGTATGAACCCCCTTATCCTCCCAGCTATGGGTTAAATAGTACCACTACTGTTCTTCTAGGAGAATGGCTTTGGCATTAAATAACCTAAAAAGAGTTGATATGCCATTAAGCAAAGAAACCAAACCATACCAACCAAAATCGAATCTTCTTAGAAAGAAAACTGATACGAATGTAGCTGTGAAAAAATTTGATAAAATGATAAATACTTCATCGATTATCTTCAGATGAGAAAGAAAGGCCGAAGAATTTATCGGCCAAACGTTTATGCTAAAAAGAACAAACTGAAGACAACAGCCAGTAAGATATAGAGAATATTGGAAATACTTCTCAGAAGTAATGAAGTCCATTGACGGAATACAAGTGGGCATCTTCGGAAAAGCGTACCTACTCAAAGCAGTCTTTTTTAAAAATCGCCCTGAATTAGCTAATTATAAAAAAAGTAAAGTTGGCGACCGTAGTCGAGGGCAACCGGAAGGCTCCCTTTTCAATAGCTACTACACCAAGGTGTAGGGGAGGCCGCTACTCCATTCCCTGGATTGCTCCACTTTACTCTTGATACGTACCTTATCATACTGAATGTTAAACAAGGAGGTATCAAATACTATTTTTGAAGTCTTTAATATGACGCGGCCTGGGATTGAATCCAGGTCTCCTGGACCATTGGCGAACACTCTACTCACAAGGCTAATGAGTCGGTAGGAGGTTAAAAAAATCTTAATTCATAAAAGACTACGTTTCTTTTAAAAGAAAATCTTACTCAAAATACTAGTCACAACTTTTTTTTATTGTTCCGTTCTCATGCATCAACCCTACTTCAATAATTTAGTTTATTTACTCTAGTTGATATAGTTGCAACTGAATAATTTTGACAAGTTTAAGAAATGATGTTGTATAGTCATATGCTACAACTATACACATATACATACAGAATACATATTGACGCAATGAATAAAGACGAGCGAAGACTTCTTTAAAAAATATACCTCTCACTTTATTTGAAAGGGTTGTGTGTGAGAGGGAGTTGGAGACTGAACAAAGACAGCAACATATTGACCTCCCAGACCCTCCGGACATCGCCGTGTGTCGTTCTCGTTCTCCTAGACTGCTCAGCCGAGGGCCTGGGGGACCAGCCTCTCTGGGACATGTTCTCATCCCAGCATCTTCTCACCAACTGGTCTCCAAACTCACTGGGGGTCCCGAGGGCCCCTTCTGCCAGGTGGGGGCTTTCTCTATTACATCTTGTCTCTAATTCATCTGATCTCCAACTCTGAATTCCTGTCTACACCGAGTTATATAATACTTCAATCGCCCACTCAATCTTTGGAATGGCATGTTTGCTCGTTAACAAGCAGAAATAACTGTCATACAGTTCACAGGTCACTCTCTTCCGGTGCATCAGTCTATGAGTGTACCATGGGATTTTACCTTGTCCCATATTTTCAGCCAAGCCCGCCTACGCGATTTCTTCTCATAACTGCCATCGGAATGTGTCACTTCCTTCCGGTGCATCACTTTGGAATGGCATGTTGGCCGGGTCGAAGGTCAATATACAACAATGATTAAAACGAGGAATAGATTTCATTTGCCGTTTTTATGACGAAATGACAAATTGTGGATGCCGTACTTTTTGGTCATTTCAAGACGGTAGAATATTACTATTCTTGGAGATTTTTGATCGTGGAAAATAACATAAATTCATGTTGATTAGGAGGTGCCCGTGGTGTAATAGTTATCGTCGTAAGAAATGGACTCGGCGACACGAGTTCAAATCCTGGACGAGACTGATTGCATTTCACATAGCACTGATATCCTTGGGAAAGGTATGAATCCAATTATTCTCCCTCCAGCTATGGGTAAATAGTAGGACAGACTGATTTCTTCAGCCTTGGTGAGGCAACTAGTCTAGGATAAGGAAAACTCTGAATTCAAACCTGTTAAACTCCGCTTAAAAATTGACCTTGTGTCATAACCTGCCCGAACGGAGGGGTTGGGTAAATAGGATAAATTTATGTTGATCTTCTTTTTTTTAAGTTTATAAAATTGACAATTATAGATTAAAGACGTTTGTTTACTGCGATGGACTGGAATTTTGTATTCTAAATTGAATATCTATGACCAGAAAATCTTGCAATCATTTCGCACGACATACAGAACCTCTGAACAGCTCTTTCAACCTTAATAGGTTTCATCAGCAGTCTATACCATGATCTCGCCCACTCATGGTCACGGTAATTCAATTTATAGTATAATTCCTCAACCTAAAAAAATGTACTTTTATTTCCTTGCCCGTGAGTTTATGATTACGCTCATACGTATCTCCAATCCTCTTGTGAAGGAGGTGACCGTGTCCACTGTAAGAGTACGGTTAATTGGCCGTGCATTTACTATAACAAGCTAATTTAGCATCGTTTCTGTACGATGTGGACTGGTAGCTCAGTGGTATAGTTTCGGTTTTGCTTTCTGTGGTCGCTAGTTCGATCGCCAATAGGGGAGATCACTTTACACACTGCTGTTAGACCTAATAAGGTCGAAACAGCTGTCTAGTGTCTTTCTACGTCGCATGCAATGTTTGTCAGGTTTTCTGGTCATGGTAATTCAATATATGATTCCTCTACTTAAAAGATATACAATAGGAATTTTGTAACTTAACGTAAAATCTTTCAATAAATAAGCACCAAGCATATGGTGAAAAGTTTTAGGAGTTTGTATCTTTTTTCTTAATTTTTGTTTGTAAACTAGATTTTTGGTATGAAGTCTGTAAGAGATACAAATACACATTGTAGGGGAAAATTATCCTTTTGATAATTAATTTTTTCCCCTTTACTAGTTTAATTCGGATGCTGCGTTTTGGGGATCATGAAACTTGTAGCAGAAAGAAACTTGTATTTTTGTTTGGCGCGTAATTTAATTTGGCCGTTAGAGTCGCTGAACATTTCCACCCAATCAGGATGACCTGTCTTATTCAGCCCAAACCATATTTCCTAGCAGCACCAGAAATTGAAGAAAGACCGCGAAACTCTCTCTCCCTTAGAAATCCTCAATGGGAACGGACGTCTATTCGTCTGCTCCTGAATAACAGTTGCAGCATCATACACTATGAGTTGATGGACCCCTTGGGTCTATTCTTCTAGACCAAGGGATCCTAGTTAAAAACAAATTAGATGATACACTCTAACAACTTCCTACCTTCTTTCCTTCCCACGAGACCTCGCAGCATACCAACGTAAACACCTTTACTTCATGCTGCCATTAAAACCTTGATACAAAACCTAACGACGTCTTCGTTCTTCTCCACTACCTTTATTTTCAATCAACATTTAGCGAAGGGATAACAACCAACGAAATACCAACGCTACCAACGAAATACCAACGCAACCAACGTAATACCAACTCAACCAAAGTAATACCAGCAAAGCCAACTTAAACTTTAAACCAAAAACCCAATAATAATAATAATAATAATGTTATCCCCATCGCTATAAATGGTGAACCCGCTATAAACTCAAACATGTCTCAAAATAGAATTATTACTCATTTGATATCGATACTCAATAAGTGGATTAGATTAACAGATTAATGGGTAATCCTGGCGGCTTATATTCTAAAGTACGAGGCTATGACGCTATAGTAAGCAAGTTCGAACTGCAGTCGAGCTATTGCGTTCACTTTCGGACTAATGTCCTTGGAAAATGTATAAACTCCCTTATCCCTCCCAGATATGGTTTAAATTGTACTATTACATTTCCTATACATTCTTCTTTGGCGGTAAATGACCCACGAGAGTTGACAAGCAAATATCAAACAAAGAAACCAACCTAACAAATAAACGTACTCGTTTAGTTTATTTGTTGTTGCATCGTGGTTCATACCACGTGACTTCCGGTATCGTGGAGGTATATAAGATGTCGTGTTTCTTAAGCACGAGGGTTCTGCAAGATCTCGATTAGCAGGAAGACCAACTTCGGACGTAACACCCACAGCGCGAGTTTTGTTGGACTGTACCACTTCAGTTAATACATAATTAAGTCTGCATTTCACTGTGTAATATCTTCCTTACCACGAAACAACATTTTTTAACAGCATATCAAGACTAGAACGAGCCGCCGCAGGCATTGGCCTCCATGCCAATGCACACAAAACTGAATATATGTGTTATAACCAAATAGGTGACGGAACCTCTCTGAAACTCGTAGACAAATTCACCTACCTAGGAAGCAGCGTCTCATCAACCGAAAAAGACATCGACACACGGCTAACGAAAGCTTGGACAGCTATTGATAGGCTGTCGATCATATGGAAATCAGTTTCTTCCAGACAGCGATCGTATCGATACTGCTATATGGATGCTCTCCATGGACGCTTACTAAACGGCTGAAGAAGAAGCTAGACGGCAATTACACAAGAATGTTGAGAGCAATATTTTGAACAAGTCCTGGCGGCAACACCCCACAAGCCACCAACTATACGGCCACCTGCCTTCCGTCACGAAAACTATACAAGTAAGACGAACCAGACACTGCTTGAGAAGCAAAGACGAACTCATCAGTGATGTACTCCTGTGGACCCCCGCATATGGCCAAGCAAAAGCAGGACGACCAGCTCGAACATACATACAGCAGCTATGTGAGGATACGGGATGTAGCCCTGAAGACCTGCCAGAAGCGATGAATGATAGGGAGAAATGGCGAGAGAAGATCAGAGATATCCGTGCTAGCGGCACGACATCATGATGATGATGTGTACCGAAATGTGGTCAATTTGTATGTGATGGATTACAATCATTTTATTTGTCTTCCAACATTCGAAAGCAATCATTTTTTAATCACACATCCCTTATTTGACTATTACAATCATTTGTCTCCTGTTATCATGTATTTCGATCTAATACTGGAAATTCATACATCAATGGGGTGGGATATCCTCGTGGGATATCCTCGTGGCTGAACTGCGACAATGTGAATTCAAACCATGTGACGCTGTTACATTTACTTTCAGATTAATGCCCATTGAGAAAGATATGAACATCCTTATCTCCCCAGCTATAGGTTAAATAGTACCACTGCTGTCCTACAACGAGGATGGCTTTGACCTTAAATAACCCACAAAAATTGATATGCTATTAAACAATTGATATGCTATTAAATTGATATGCTATTAAACAAAGAAATCAAACCGAACTAAACCAAGCAATTATAAGGTTTCAAGTTAGTTGGTTGGTTGGTTGGGTTTTATAGCATATCAACCGTTGTAGGTTATTTAACGCCAAATCTATTTTTAAGTAAATAATTAGTTCTATTTCAAACAATTCACTAGTATAAGCATGCAGTTTAAATGTAAGTATAGTCTAATTGTGAAAAACATTTCTTTTTCAAGCTATTCAATTTAGTCAAGCAGTTGTTATTCAGCTAATTCAGTTTATTATAAGTACAGATTTTGTTTACACCCAGTGGAATGCCAAAACAGTTCTAAATTAAACTAATCAGTTCCGTATAAATACAGTTTCAATGTCAAAAACAGTTCTATTTCAAATAATTCAGTTTAGCATAAGCACGCAGTTTAAATGTAAGTACGGTTTGATTCTCCAAAACATTTCTATTTCAAGCTATTCAGTTTTGTCAAACAATTCAGTTTAGCATAAGTATGCAATTAGTTCTATTTAACCCATAGATAGGACCAGAGTGGACCTCGGAGCGATGGCAATAAAGGGGTACTCCATTGTCCCCAAAGCTCCAGCATTACTGGAACCTCACCATCAGATTGTTTAGTAGAGGTGTAATCGGTGTATTCTACAGCCCCAACCGACTGGGCAAAAGGTTTCAAGTAACTATTTCTCTTTGATAATTTACATTTATTTGCACACAGTAATAAGGTTTCAGGTATTCCCATCCAACACCAATAATTCGCAAGCACTTTTATGTTTTGAAGTTGCTTGTGACTATGATCCTTAGTAAACAATTATAGCTTGAAGGAACTACTCTAAACCCAATTAATTTGCATTTGGTATCAAGTATTCCTATCTAATGGAAATAATTTTCAAACTGATGCAATTAACCCATGGGTGGGACCCTCACATGTACCACCATACAAGGTCAGAGTTGATGTTGGATTAATGGCAGTGAAGGGTTACTCCACACTCCTCAGAGCTGTAGAACATCAGCCTCACTGCCAGAAGCAAGTTAGTGTCAATACTTGGATACCTTTTTGGGGATTGGGTCTTTCTCTTTTTACGGAAAATGGAATCGGCTGCTGTGCCAGAGTTCAGTAAACAGAACGTAAAAATTAACCTGACTAAAAGTGACAGTTTACATAACAATAGATGAAATTGTGTTTTTCTTTTTCTAGAATTTTCTTTTTCTTTTGGAATTGATTCTTTCTAACTAATGATGATGCATAAGGCCTTACTTCAGAGATGATGTTGAAAGACAAAATGTGTCAAGAAAAGAAGAAGAAAGAAGACTTACCAGTATTGAAGATAGTTCTGACGCATCGATACGACTCGAAGATTACGAGGTGCATACTATAAGTTTCCAGACTTTTATCGTATGGGCACTTTTATTGATAGTACACACATGAAACTCTAGTCCCCTTCGAAGTAATCTCCTCCGGCTGCAATGCACTTGTTGTACCGTTCCAACAACTTCTGGAAGGCCCCATAGAAGTCCTCTTGTGTGAGCGTGTCAATGACCTTCGTCACAGCGTCTTTCATCTCCATTGTCTCATAACGAGAGCCTCTGAACTTAGGGAATAACCAAAAGTCACCGGGAGCAAGGTCTGGACTATAGGGAGGGTGAAAAGCTGTCTTGATGTCCATCTTGGTCAAATAGTCTGTGACAAAGAAGGAGTTGTGGATTGGTGTATTGTCATGGTGGAAATGCCACTGACCCGATTTGAAGAGTGCTGGCCTCTTCTGACTGAATCTCTTCCGGAACTCCCTTAAAACCTCACATAGTAACCCTAACCCTTTGGCCAATCAATGTATTGACTTTCTTACTCCTCCCACACCTCTCATCCTCCCTCACAGACTCCCTGCCTTCCTTGAATCTCTTATGCCACTCAAAAACTGATGCTCGATTCATGCAAGATGGTCGAACAGCAGTCTGAAGCATTCCATACGTTTCTGTGGCATTTTTTCCAAGTTTAAAACACAATTTTATTGCATATCGTTCTTCTAAAGTGTCAGGTTGCATTTTTGAAATTCACCAGCAGTGACAATCAGACTTCAGTAGGGTGTATTCCAATTCCTACTGTAACAGTTCATTTAACCTGAAATTATAAAAATTGGTCTGTCATCTCATAAGATGTATAGCCATAACACACTGAATTTTCAAGAGTCTACGACAATTTTAAATGCCCATACGAAAAAAGTCTGGTAACTTATCGTATGCACCTCGTACATTGAAAAGCACGGAGGTAGACTGATCACAGCCAGCAGAAACAATACTCACAACACAAGAACCAACTGAAGGAAAATGACTAGAAAGCAAAAAAGGGAAGAAAAACAACTGTATGAACATTTTAAGCGACAAACAAGCAATGTCTCAAACGAGAAAACTTAAATGTGGCTAAAAAAGAGAAACCTTAAGAGAAAAACTGAAACTCTTTTAATAGCAGCATAAAACAACGCCATAAGGACCAATTATATCAAAGCAAGAATAGATAATACGCAACAAAATAGCAAATGTAGTTTATGTGGTGATAGAGATGAAACGATCAATCACATAATAAGTGAATGCTGTAAGTTAGCACAAAAAAGAGTATACGACTAGACACGACTGGGTGGAGAAGGTGATCCACTGGGAATTGTGCAAGAAGTTTAAATTTGACCCGACGAAGAAATGGTATATGCATAACACAGAATCTGTTCTGGAGAATAAGACGCACAAACTCCTTTGGGATTTTGATATACAAACAGATCACATAATCTCGGACAGACGACCAGAACTAGTGATAATCAACAAAAAAGAGCACTTGCCGTCTTGTGGACTTTACCGTCCCGGCTGACCACAGAATAAAATTTAAAGAAAGCAAAAAGAAAAAAAAGTATCTTGATTTGGCTCTGTAATTGAAAAAACTGCGGAACATTAAAGTGATGTTTAAACCAATTGTAATTGGTGCTCTTGGTACAGTCACCAAAAGATTGGTTCAGGACCTCGAGGACGTGAAAATAAGAGGATGAGTAGACATCATTCAAACTACAATGATGTTGAGATCGGCCAGAATACTGAGGAGAGTGCTGGAGTTCTGACTGACGTTTACTCAGACTCCTGACCATTAGATAACGCTGGTATGAAAAACTCACGAAAAGTTGAATAATTGCCGACTTTGCTGTCCCTGCGAATCACAGAGTAAAAATCAAAGAAAACGAAAAGCGAGACAATTACTTGGACCTTGCCAGAAAACTAAGAAAGCTGTGGAACATGAAGGTGATTATGGTACTAATTGTAATTGTCACGCTTTGATGAGCGTTGAAAATTGAAGAACGAATCGAGACCATCCAAACTACTGCATTGTTGAGATCGACTAGAATACTGAGAAGAGTCCTGGTGACTTTAGCAGACTTGCTGTTACTCAGACTCCAATGAAAGAGCGGTGGCGTTAAAATCTCGCTAAGGAAAATAATAATAATGATGACAAATCTAACAACATTTTTAAATTAATGCATCTTTTAAACATAGCTGTTAAAATTCCCGCCAAAAACAGTCGACGTTATTTAGTTCATGCCAATAAATCAGAAATATTTTATCCTAGAAATACAGATGAACATTTTTGTTTGTGTACATAATGGACAAATGTCTGGCTGTCTCTGTAAATTGTGTATGTATGTATGTATGTATGTATGTATATGTACGTGTCCATCTGCATACGCAGGAGTGGTTATGTTGGTGTATGCATGAGTGTATGGGCTTACAGTGTTGTGAACATGCGCACACGCGTCCACCATGAGAACCCGTCTCAAATGTCGGTTATAAACCACAATGGACAAATGTTTTTAAAAAAATTTCTCGCTCTGTCATTGTTGGAAACAATTTTTTTTTCTTCCAGAACATTATGCCTTCATTAAAACAAAAACGTCAGAATTCCTCTCCATCCCTTCCTCCCTCTTTCTTTCACTTTTCTCTCTCTCTCTCTCTCTCTCTCTCTCTCTTTGTCTCTGTCTCAAACTCACATACACACACACTCTCTTTCTTTCTTTCTTTCTTTCTTTCACTCTGTCTTTCTTTCACTCTCTCTCTCTCTCTTTGTCTCTGTCTCAAACACACACACACACACTCATACACACACACTCTCTCTCTCTCTTTCCTTCTCTCTCTCTTTCACTCTCTTTCTCTCTCATTGTCTCTGTCTCAAACACACACACAAACACATTCTCTCTCTGTGTGTCTGTTTGTCTGTCTGTCAGTCTGTCTATCTGTCTCTCTCTTTGTCGCTTGTTTCCTTTCTCACTGATCAAATGGCTTTTCCACTTTCGTTTTTAATTGATCTCTCTCTCTTTCTCTCTCTCACTAACTAACTCACAAAATGGCGTTTATTTTTTATTCCATTATGTCCTCCCTTCCTTCTCTCTCTCTCTCTCTCTCTCTCTCTCTCTCTCTATATATATATATATATATATATATATATATATATATCTTGCCTCCTTTCTCACTGATTTAATAGCTTTTTTTCCGCTTTCGTTTTTAAGTGATCTCTTTCTTTCTTTCCTTATTCTTTCTTTCTTTCTTTCTTTCTTTCTTTCTTTCTTTCTTTCTTTCTTTACAAAGCAGCGTTTATTTTTCATTCTTTAATCCCTTTCTTTTCCTTCTCTCTTGCCCCCCCTCTCTCTCTTCGTCTCTCTAAAACTAACTTTCTTTGTTCTTTTTTTCTTTCTTCTATTTCTTTATCTTTAATCTATCATATACTTCATTTCATTGCTGGGCATTTTCTTTCTTTCTTTCTTTCTTTCTTTCTTTCTTTCCTATTCTCTTTTCTTCTCTCTCATCACTTTCCTAAACACACAGAACTGCACATGCGCGCGTGCGCAACAGCACATTTGCAGAACCACGCATGAGCAATCTAACCTTCCGCCTAAATCCAGTTTATGGAACATGACACAGAACATGTGCGTCTACCAGCCATGACCTTTTTTTTCATTTTTTTTATCTGTTTTCCTTCCTATCACACACAAACACACGCGCACGCCCTCCAAAAAAACACACACGCTCTTGATTTTTTGACGCACACCCATTCAAGCAGACGCAAATAGGTATCATCCCATTTCATCTCTTCTGTCTGTCATGGATCTTCTTTCTTTCTTTTTTTCCCTTTTTTTTTTCTCTGTCACATTTGTAAACGACAATCTTTTTCTCTTTCCTTTTCAATTATTGCAGTTTCATCCTCTTTGTCTTTCTCTAACACCCCCACCCCCAACGAACCACCGTATATACGCACGCAGACCATGAACACGACTCTGTCTGTCTCTCTGTCTGTCTCTCTCTGTCTCTCTGTCTGTCTGTTTCTCTGTCTCTTGCCCTCAAACTTTTTTCTCTCTTCGTCGTCAAATCACCTGCAAAGAGATGTAATTTCTTCTTCCCTTTGCGCCATTTTTAACATTTTTAACCTCACTTTTTTTCTAATATCTTTTTCTCTTTTTTTACAACTCTCGCATTTTTTTTTCTGTTCTTTCTCTCTCTCTCTCTCTCTCTCTCTCTCTCTCTCTCTCTCTCTCTCTGAGCCTCACTCGTGCTCTCTCACTATGTCCTGTCTTTTCTAATGTGTCTCTGTTCAAGAATAATTAGAATAGAATTGAATTGTATCTCTTAACGACGGACATGAATTTACAATTTCTCCTTTTTCTACATAGAGGAAAAAATCAATACGAAGGTTCGTACTTTCTTAAAACCAATTTTATAATCTTTTATTTCTTTTCTAGATTCATGTATCGACGAGTTTACACGTGCCTTAAAAAAATTACCGCTTTATTTAACTTGCAATCACGTTGTACTTTTAAAATATCAAAAGTTGAGGTCTGATTTGTTTTATTCGTTTAACGACATATCAACATCTAAGGGGTTATTTAATACCTAGATTGGATTCATTTGTAAATGTTTGGTCATAATCACAACTATTTATATTTTCAACGTTCCATTGAAATCCTTTTGAAATATAATTAAGAATTCTAATAAACTAATATTAGTTCATTATTTTTTTTTAGTGATAAATTGTGTGTTAGCTAAAAACTTTGATTTCGTAATTGCAAGTTTTTCATTTCTAAAGGTCAGGATTTGCATAGACCTTATTTTAATTTCAATTTAATATTTACCAATGCTCAAATGTTTGGTCGATTTGGTTGTTCTTTTTGCCATATCTTCCTTTGTGGGTTATTTAATGCCACATAATGTTATATATATATATATATATATATATATATATATATATATATATATATATATATATATATATGTATGTATGTATGTATATATGAATGATTTGTAAGCGAATAGATTGAAGATTACATTATTTTTAAACGATCCAGAGCTCATTCGTTTGCACACAGTAAAATAGTTTTAAGTATTGATATATAACACAGATGATTCTATTTGATCTTAATCATTCGTTTGCGCACAGTTAACTTATTTCAAGGATTGCTATTTAATAGTTCTATTTGACTCTTCGATGACACCCTATCACTTTGAATCAAACTGGAACAGAATGCAAATATAATAAAGTTTTAATTCACATTACCTCAGCTCCAAGACTAGAACCTCACCATTATATATAATTTAATGTCATACAAAGTACATTTTCTCAAATAAAATTACAACATTGTGTCAACATTCTTATGCAATATGATAATCTAAAATGATATTCACACAATACTATGGTTTCAATTATTCCTATCTAAAACTAAGCCCAATCGGCTAGGGCTGTGGAATATACCAACTTTATCTATACAGAGGGCCAAGACTTCCCCAACGAGTGATCTGGATATAAAATTAAATAATCTGATGGTGAGACTTCAGTAATTATGGAGCTTTGGGGAATGCGGAGTACCCCTATATTGTCATCACTTCCAGGTCAAATAGAACTGTTTTTCATTTAAACTCTGTGCAAACAAATGACTTATGAAAAATTGAATTGTTTGAAATAGAACTGTATGATCATTTAACTATGTGTAAACAAATGAAAAATATCTAAATGAATTGTTAATGATACATAGCAATAGTTGGAACCATTAAACTTTGTTGGTTTATGCTGAATTGAATTATTAAAAATAGAACTGTTAGTTTATCTAACAGTTGGTATTTACAATATGTGTTTACAACTCATATGTATAATATATATGTAAAAACAGAATTTGATATTAAAAAACTAACAATAAAACCAAACCAAACCAAACCAAACCAACTATCTAATAAAAATAATCTGATATATTGAATTCATATAGTTTCAAGTATTCCGATCTTACAAACAATTATATGGTTTCAAGTGACAAATAATTACTATCCTTATATAATAAATGATTGTAGCTTCAAGTGAATATTGTGTATAAAGATAATTCACATAGTTATATGGATTCAAGTATTCTTAATTATTACTTATACATTAAACAATGTTATATCGTTTTTTAATAATTCAAGTTATTATATGGTTTGAAGTAATTAATAATAATAATGATTTGTAAACGATTATAACTTCAAGTAACGTCTTGATATAAATAATTTGAACTTATATTTTGGTTAAAATATTCTTGCCTGATAATAATAATTTGTACATTATTATACTGTTTAAGTATTTCAGGCAATTATTTGGTTTGGTTTGGTTTGGTTTGGTTTCTTTGTTTAATGGCATATCAACTCTTTTTAGGTTATTTAATGCCAAAGCCATTCTCCTAGAAGAACAGTAGTGGTATTATTTAACCCATAAGGAGGTTCATACCTTTCGCAAGGGTATTTGCCCGAAAGTGAACGTAATAGCGCGACTGAAGTACGAACTCGCGTACTACGATTCCGCAGTCCATCGAGGACACCCCCTGCAATTATTTGGTTTCAAGTCATTAATGATAAAAATACTTTGTAGTAAAATATTGCTTTAAGTAACTTTTCTTATATCAAATAATCGGCACACGATTATATATCTTCAACTATTCCTAACGTATACTAATAATTCATATGTAATGGTTTCAAGTATTCCTATCTAATACAAATAATTCATTTGTAATTACATGGTTTCAAGTATTCTTATCTAATACTAATCGTTTTAATATAGTGAAATAGTTCCTAGTATTACAAGCAATTATATGGTTTCAAGTAACTCAAAATATTTTGTAAACAATTCTAGCTTCTTGTAACAATTCTTAATACAAATAATTTGCACAGTTAATGGGTTTCAAGTATTCCTATCAAATACAAATAATC
Source organism: Sepioteuthis lessoniana (assembly GCA_963585895.1). Taxonomy (NCBI): domain Eukaryota; kingdom Metazoa; phylum Mollusca; class Cephalopoda; order Myopsida; family Loliginidae; genus Sepioteuthis; species Sepioteuthis lessoniana. The sequence continues at coordinate 70,221,237 of OY757921.1, read as the reverse complement.
TACCCCGTTAAATGTTTACACCTATTTCAAATCATTAAATTATTTCAACAACTAATAATAACTATCTTTTGTTAATAATTATAGCGTCAAGTATCTACTCTTGATACAAATAATTTACACACAGTCATATGGTTTCAAGTATTCCTATCTAATAATAATAGTAATGATTTTGAAAGATATCTATTTGATTGGTTTGGTTTTATCTCACATCAACCATTATAGGTTATTAATGCCTAATCCATTTTAGACATTAAACAGTTCTATTTCAAACAATTCAGTTTGACATGAGAACAAAATTTAAATGTCAAAAACAGTTCTCTTTCAAACAATACAGTTTAGCATAAGTACACAGTTTCAATGTAAAAAAACCGTTCTATTTCAAACATATCAGGTTAGCATAAGTACATAGTTCAGTTCTATTTGAATCCTAGTTAGAACCCTATGAGGCGCAACCATTCCGGGCCAGAGGGGACCTGGGAGCAATGGCAATGAAGGGGCACTCCGCATTCCCCAAAGCTCCAGCATTACTGGCGCCTCACCTTTACATTGGTTTGTGTCATATCTAGGACACTTGTTTGCGGGGAGTCTTACCCCACTGTAGAGATGCAGTCGGTGTATTCTACAGCCCCAGCCGACTGGGCAAGATATTTATTCGAGTCATAGATGGGGTTCTAACAGGTGGTAATATTCCCCTTCAGAGTTGACCGGGGAGTTATGGTAATGAAGGGTTACAGTAAACTCTAAGTTCCCCAAATCTTCAGACTGGATCCTTACCACTGGATGCAGTACAGTATTCTACCCTAAACTATTTCTTTTGTCGGTGTTTTACTTATATTCGGGAGGACACAAGACCTACCAACATTAACGTTAATATTTAGGTTCTTGTTGATAATACTTAGTTATGTGATATTTTTTGTAATATTAAACTAGACCTGTTTGTTCGGTGTCTTTGTTCAATGGCATGCCAAACTCTGTGCGTTATTTAATGCCAAAGACATTCTTTTTGAAGAATTGTAATGGTATTATTTAACCCATAGCTGGTGGGATTAGTGGGATTAGGGATTTCATACCATTCCAAAGGTATTTAGTTCGAACTCGCTTACTACGATGTCGTAGCCCAGTACATTATCCACTACGCCACAAAGACTCTCCGAATAATAAACGAGAGTAAATATAGGGTCAAGATGACAATTGATTCTCTGAACAATATCCTTGCAAAAAATCCAAAGATCGATCATAGATGAAGCCAATCAGTTCGTCGAAAAGTTGCCAAGGAAGGGCAAAGTAAACAGACACTACACTCTGTTCCACCACAGGATCCAATTTATAGGAAAATCACCCGTCATTTTTTAAGGAAACTATGGTAGTAAACAAAATTAATCTAAGAATAGTCAATCGCCCATAAATAAACAAATCCCAACAATTTTTTCTTTCAAGTAAAAAGTTAATTTTCTTCTAAACCAAAAATACGAAGATATTCGATTATTCTATTACATTTCTTTTATTTCTAGTGGAACAGATATTATTAGGTATTATTTAAGAACAAAATCTAGATCATTGAAAGTGTAACATAAAAAATTTGTAAATAAGAAAGTTTCATAAATATATATAAGGGAGTGTACTTATTTTTGGACAGCTGCCTAATCATATTTTTTAAAAATTAATTTTGATTCTGAAGAGTTTGATTCTGAAGAGTTTTTTTCTTGTTCAAGAAATAGTACCAAATCATATCCAGTTTGATTTGATAACATGATAATGGAAATAATAAAATAACTGTATCCTTGGTTTGGAAGAAAATTAATTTGTTATCAATAACATTGTTTTGAGTGTAATTATTTATGAGAAATTCTGTTTTGTTTAATGATATTCATTTTCATTCTACAATATTCCATAAGAAATAATACAATATTGGTACCATTGATGTGAAAAGAATTAAGTTTTTATCTAAAAAAAAAAAAATCGCTGAAAACAGGATTTAAAAAATCATGACATGTCGATAGCGGTCGATAGATTATCTAATGATAAATAAGGTGAAACTCAAAGTCGTGAGTTTTTATTGTTATATTTGAATATATTGTGATATTGCTTTGAACTGGTGTGCTTAGAACATTGGAAAGATTTTAATAATTAAAAAAGCCTTCAGCGTCAAATTTTGATAATCATATATATATATATATATAGAAAGTGAGAGAGAGGGACTCGTGCACATATAGATATCTGTGTGTGTGTGTGTGTGTGTGTGTGAATGTGTTTATTCTTTTGTGTGTGTGTCTCTCTCTCTGTATATATATATACACTCTGAGACACGCGAGAATAAATACATTCACACACACACACACACACACACACACACACACACACACACACACACACATATATATATATATATATATATATATGTGTGTGTGAGTGTCTCTTTCTTTCTTTCTCACTCTTTCTCCCACACACACACACGCATACTCTCTCTCTCTATATAAATAGATATAGAGAGACTCATACATATATATGTGTGAATGTATTTATTCTTGTGTTTGTGAGAATATATATATTGGTTTGGTCTGGTTTGGTTTGGTTCCTTTGTTTTTTCAGGCATATCAACCTTCATGGGGAATTTAATGTCAAAGGCATCCATGTAGAAAAGCTGTAGTGGTGATATTTAACCCAATACTAGAGGAATAAGGGGGTTCATACCATTCCCAGGGATTTAGTCTAAAAGGAAAGGAAATAGAACGACTAGAGTTCGAACTTGCATACAACGGACCTTGCAGTCCTGCAATTTAGCCATTACACAAAGGGGGAGTCTTCTAAGATAAATACATAGTTGCATTTATACATGCATACTCACAGTTGCACATACATGCCCACGGAGATTCCTCATGGCGTAATGGCTAAAGTGCAGGACTGCAGCCTCGAAGTGAGAGAGTTCGAACTCTAGTCATTCTATTACATTCACTTTTTGGGCCAATACCCTCGGGAAAGGAATGAACCCCCTTATTCAACCCCAGCTATGGGCAAAATAGAATCCCTGCAATTCTTCTACAAGTATGGCTTTGGCATTAAATAACCCACGAGCATTAGGATGCCATTGAACAAAGAAAATAAACCAAACCAAACATGTGCATATATATATATATATAATATAATAACAGTAATAATAAATAAATATATATTAGTTGTTTTATATAAATTTATTTAATAGCATGAAAGCTTATCTGCGACCATAGGTTTCATGCCATTATATGACGACAATCATTCGACAGAGAAAGATGATGACTGTTGTGATAAGACGGTATAAAACCCTGGGTTGCAGATAAACATCCATGCCATCAAATATATATAAAACAACTAATATATATTTATTTATTATCATATGATAGCTCTATCATAGATATTGAGCACTCTCTAAATTATACCACATTTGGTCCACCAAGTGAGATAGTGACAACCATATACCACTGTAATATATATATATATATATATATATATATATATATATATATATATATATATATATATATATATTATTTAATCCAGTAAATCCGGATTCCAAGCAGGACCAATAAAATATTCAATAATAGAATATTAAATTTCATGTGCTATTAAAATGTTTAAGTAATCATGTAATTCTAATAGTAAAATATCAAATATATCTCTCTTTATATTTTTGGCTATTTGACATTTAACTCTGTGTATTGTTCAGTCAGCTGGGGCTGTAGAATACACTGACTGCACCTCTGTAGATGGGTAAGACCCCCCCCCCACTAACGAGTGTCCTTGATATGACACTAAACAATCTGATGGTGAGGTTCCAGTAGTGCTGGAGCTTTGGGGAATGTTGAGTACCCCTTTATTGCCATTGCTCCCAGGGCCACTCTGGCCCCGAGTGGTAGCACCTGATAGGGCCCTATCTATGGGTTGAATAGAACTAACAGCATACTTACGCTAAAATGAATTCTTTGAGTAAACTGAATAGCTTGAAATAGAAATGTTTTTGACAATTAAACCGTACTTACATTTAAACTGAGTGCTTGTGCTTAACTGAATTATTTGAAATAGAACTGTTTTTCGACATTAAAACTGTATTTACACTTAACTGAATTGTTACATACAACTGCTTGAATAGTTAGAAATGGAAATGTTTTTGACAATTGAACTGTGTACTTATGCTAAACTGAATTGCTCTAAATAGAACAGATTATTTACATAAAAATGGATTTGGCGTTAAATAACCTACAAAGGTTGATATGCCATAAAACCCAACAAACTAAACCAAACCTTTATATTTTTGGTTAGGTTTAATACAAAATAAACACAAGAAAGAAATTAAACTTCTTTCTATACTAACATATACACAAACATATTGGAGGAGTTACTTTGGTGTAATGGCTAAATTGCAGGACTCCAGCCTCAAAAAGCGCAATTACGTTCACTTTCGGACAAATGCCCTTGGTAGATTGTGTGAACCCCCTTATTCCTCAGCCGGTAATGATTTAGATAGTATAACTGTTGTTATTCTTCAAGGATGTCATTGGTTTAAATAACCTTCGAATGTTGATGTACCATTAAGCAAAGAGACCGGAACATATGCACACTCAATGATTGATATATTATAAACAGACTGATACAGATACAAACAGAGATTGAAAGATAGATTATGAACAAGCTAGGATAGATATCAACAGACTGAGGTAGCTAGCCAGCTAGCTAACTAGCTAGATAGATATAGACATACATACATACGTACAGAGAGAGAGAGACAGAGACAGACAGACAGACAGAGATCTGAAAATGCTGAGATAGATACATACATACGTACGGGGTGGCTCTAGTGGTGTAATGGTTAACAAGCTACACGAGTAAATCTTCACAAGTGAGTTCGAGTCTCATTCGGTGCCCCATTCAAATGGCTTTGTGCCACATCTAAGCAAAGAGCTTCGTAAATTATTACGTAGGGACTGTGAGATAGATCTGAACATGCTGAAATAGATTAATAGATAGATTCAAATAGAGTGCTATATTTTTTTTTTCATCATACAACGTGTGAAAGCACGTGCGATACCCTAGCCTCATCAGCCGCCAACCAGGGTGATAACACAGTTTCGGTAGCTCAAGGCGGTACTACCACTCCTGACGCTACCGAGCAGCTTTTGCCACCGGATAGGGTATTTAAAAGAAATATATATATATATATATATATATCTATGATATATATATATATTTCTTTTAAATATACATATATATATATATATATATATATATATATATAGAGAGAGAGAGAGAGAGATTCGCTTATTCGTACTGTTACTGTATGACAGCTACATTTCAAGTAATTTTTCACAAGCATTTTTCAAGTAAACGACCAAAAACATTAATATTAGAAATATTTATTTGCTTTTTCTTGCTTTTATTCAATTCTTTTTGAATAGTAAACTAACGGGAAAATTAATAGATAGTTTTATTTATCCTTTCCACAGTTAGAAATGAAGATACTAAGCATAGATAAAAAAAGAAGACGATCAATTTGAATATGAAAAGGAATTGAATTAGACGTGTATCAAATTGTATCAATTGCTGCTTTAACAACTTAAAAAGTTTGACTTGGATTTGGTACAAGACCCCAAATACGGGAGTGGGGCATGTAATATGGACATTTAATCATCTAGTCCTGAATTGTGAGTTCAATCACTACTAAAGGGTAAATAATTTGCGAAACAAGTTTCTTAATCACTACTTCGCGATGAGGTCACCTTTATTCATATTTACCAACCCCGCCGCTCGGGCAGGATATGACACAAGGTCAGTTTTTAAGCGGAGTTTAACAGGTTTGAATTCAGAGTTTTCCTTCTCCTAGACTAGTTGCCTCACCAAGGTTGAAGAAACAGTCTGCCCTACTATTTACCCATAGCTGGAGGGAGAATAATTGGATTCGTACCTTTCCCAAGGGTATTAGTGTTATGTGTAATGCAATCGGTCTCGTCCAGGATTTGAACTCGTGTCGTCGTGTCCATTTCCTATGACGATAACCATTACACCACGGGCACCTCCTAATGGGGTCACCTTTATTTGCATTAGTTTGGTCTCTTTGTTTTAATGGCATATCAACCTTCGTGGGTTATTTAATGCCGAAGTCACCCTTGCAGAACAGTATTAGTAATTTTAAATCTATAGCTGAGTTGATAAGGGGAGGTATTCCTTTCTCAAGGAGATTAGTCTGAAAGCTAATGTAATAGCGTGACTAGAATTCGAATTCACAAAGATGCCGCTGTCTAGCACGTTAGACATGACTGCACGGGTGATGAATGATGATGATGATGATCATCATCATCATGTCGTACCGCTAGCACGGATATCCCTGACCCTCTCCCGCCACTTCTCCCTATTGTTCATCGCCTCCGGCAGGTCTTCAGGGCTACATCCCATATCCTCACATAGCTGCTGGATGTATGTTCGAGCTGGTCGTCCTGCTTTTGCTCGGCCATATGTGGGGGTCCATAGGAGTACATCACTTATGAGCTCGTCCCTGCTTCTCCAGCAGTGTCCTGCATGTCTGGTTCGTCTAACTTGGGTAGTTTTCGTGATGGGAGGCAGGTGGCCGTATAGTTGGTGCCTTGTGGGGTGTTGCCGCTAGGACTTGTTCAATATTGCTCTCAACATTCTTATGTAATTGCTGTCTAGCTTCTTCTCCAGCCGTTTAGTTAGCGTCCAAGTAGTGCATCCATATAGCAGTATCGATACGACCGCTGCCTGGAAGAAACTGCGTTTCATTTTATCGGTCAGGTCTGATTTCCATATGATCGATAGCCTATCGGTCAGGTCTGATTTATCGATTAATGATCTTTATAATTAAGTCCAAATATTAGTATGTTTGGTAAGCAAATAATTTTTACCGTTGTCGAGGGAAATATAAAAAAAAATAGAAGTTTAATTTATTAAAATAATAATATCAACAATGTATCCTCTTCATTTTCTACGACTGCAACTAAACAAACCCAAATAAATATAAATTCTTTTTTGGTGGAACATTCTTCGATATGTTCCATATTCACCAGATCTTCATTTGAAAACGAACTTTTTAAAAAGTTTTTTCGACCCCCCCCGCCCCAGATTTCTTTAAACGAAGAATCGAAAATATGCCTTCCCGCTGATTAGTTTGGTTTCTTAACGGCACCTCAACTGTTTTGGATAATCTAGTGTCAAAGCCATCCTTGTAGAATAACAGCCGCGGTACTATTTAACTTATAGTTGGGGGAATAAGGGTGTTCTTGCCTTTCCTAAAGTGTATTAGTCCAAAAGTGATCGTAATATCGCGACTAGAGTTCGAACTCGCTTACGACGATTTCACCGTCCAGGACGTTAGCTACAACGCCGCGAGGATTCCCCAAGTATTTTTTATGTCGTGAATACTTATGTATAAGTCGAATATTGGTCAACTTTTGATTATCGTTTTGAAAATTATTGATGGAAATAATTTTTGAAGCCAATGATTGTACAAGTGTCCTTCCCTTTATTTTTTGTTTGCACACATAAAAAAATTAACCACCCCACCACCACTACAAAAAAGGTGCCCTAGATATGACAATAGATTGCAGTTTGGGGGATCTGGAAAGTATGGCGTACCCTTTCATTGTCATTTCTTCCAGATTCATTCAAATCCGAAGCGGTTGTATCCATGAGCGTCCTATCGATTAGTCAAATAGATTTGTTTGAAAATCATTCGTACAAGATAGGAATACATAGTACCATATTACTGTGGGAAAATTATTTGTATTAGCAAGTGTAATTTCTTACAAAAGATTATTGTTATTATTATTATAGTTTTTTCACATCATCTAACGCTGGTGGTCTTCCACTGGAGTCTGAGTGACAGCAAGTCTCCTCAAGTCTCCAGGACTCTTCTCAGTTATCTGTCCGTTCTCAATAATGCTGTCGTTTCGATGGTTTCCACTTGACACTTCAAACCATATTATTGTTTGCAAATTATTGGTGTTAGATTGGAAAATGTGAAATGATGTAACTGTATGCAAACAAATTGTAATCAAATAGGAAAAGTTAGTTTAAGCCTTATAATTGTGTATAAGTTATTGGTATAAGATAGGAATACTTGAAACTATATCTCTAAGCAAATTCCCATGTTTTGATAGCATCCATACAAAATGATTAATCGTATACTAGTCGATGCTATTTTTTTGTAAAAAGGTTAGACCTTCGAAATTAAACGTATGTAAGCAGTTTAGTGTTGTATAGTCACCACCATGACCAACTATACAAACACATTATACATATACATCTACATATCCATGCAGAATCATAACGACGACACAGTAAAGACGAGCGACACAGTCTTTTAGAAAAATACGCCTCTCAATTTATTTGAAACGGTTGTGTGTGAGAGGGAGTTGGAGACCAAACAGAACTAAAACATATTGACCCCCACTCTATTGGCCATAACCACGTTTCTTTCCCGTTCTCCTGGGCTGCTCAACCGGAGGCCTGGGGCCCAGCCTCTCTGGGTGCTGGTTTTCTCTACCGCATCTTGTCACCAATGGGTCTGGTCTCCAAACTAACTGACTTCCTGTTTTCACCGAGTTATATAATAGATCAACGCACCACTTCTTCTTGTCGGCGTCACAAATTGCACTCATTCAACCCATCCACGGTCAAGGCTACACCGTTATTTCTCGACCGGATGCACCTGTTTTTTATACAGGTGCATTTCCTATTTTGATAGCCCTGCCGGGTCGTAGGTCAATATACAACATTAGGAGAAGGAAACCATGTTAAACTCAGCTTATTTTACGAGTGTGAATCGATTGATCAATACACACACGCACTCACACACTCACGCGTGTGCGCACACAAACACACACACGTATATATATATATATATTTTCCAACGCCAAATCAGTTGATGGTGGGAACGATAATCTTTTAGGATTTTCTTTCTTCAATATATATTTAACTCAAAATCCAAAAGGGACCTCAATGTAAAATAATGATAAATTTAATTACAGGGAAAATAATTCCATATAAAAGAAAAACCTTAAAAATTACACAAATTTTTTGTAATAATATTTATTTCAGCAGACCCTATATTTTTAAAACGTTAGATCAGCATCTTCAGACAAAGAAATAATGAGAAATTTCAGAGGAATAAATATTATTACAAAAAACATGAGTGATTTGAAAGGTTTTTCCTATATATATATATATATCTATCTATATTGGCAGCATTTCTTCGGTAATACAACAACACAATTACGGAAAATTCTCACCGACAACACCACAATATTAGAACATCAAAATAATAAACAAAAACTACAGATTCTCGAAGCACTACATATTAGAAACATGGAACCGACACTTAATAGAATTAATTTTCAAACCATTGCTAACGTACTTAAATGTCTTTAGCAACTGACACTAATTATAGAAACCCATTTTAAAGCAAACGCCATAATCTTCAACGGTAAAGACGCTCTTACATAGTAACAATATGCTAAAACAGAAGTTACATAACTTTTGTAATAGATCCTCCCTTGATGATGGCCCAAAGTCGGGCAGAAAGTACTAGGGATGCATACAACTATGGACAATACATAAATCAATTCCCCCCGAATACGATAAAAGTAATACGGGAATTCGAACGGATCCAGAAGAAAATATGTAGACATAAAATGTTTAATGAAATTTGTATACATGCATACACACATACATATATATATATATATATACATATATATATATGTGTGTGTGTGTGTGTGTGTATGTGTGTGTGAAGAAAATAGAAAAACAAAGCAATCCAAAAGTGAAGAATTTATTGTAATGGAAATTCAACGTTAAAGAGTTTTGGTTTTCGTAAACCTTCATCAGATGGTGAGAATTCAATAAATAGATATGACAATTTACTTACGGTCGATAAAAGATTTACCCCTATTTCATTACATATGGTGTGACTGTTAGTTTTCTTTTTTTCTTTTCTTCTATTCTCTTTTCTCAACTCTCTTTCCTTTTTCTTTTTATCTTTCTTTCTTTCTTTCTTTCTTTCTTTCTTTCTTTTATTTCTATTCTCCTTTTTCCTTTTCATGTCCTTTTCCTTCCTTTCTTCTTCTTTTTTCTCGGTTGTGTTTTGTTAAATTTTTTGCTTTTATCATCTTTCAATCCGTTGTATTTCCCAGAAGTTCCACACATTTAAACATCATTTCCTGTGCAAATCACGTGATAGTTTTTCAGAAAAGAACGCTGATTTAACAGTTGTATTATCTTTCTTTGTATATATATATTTTCTTTTGCCCTGTTATTGTATTTTATTAAAATATCCATCGTTGTTTCAGCAACATTTTTTCACCATCTTGAAGTCCTGACGAAGGTTTACAAAACCGAAACGTTTTATCGTTGATTTTCCATTACAATAAATTAATCACTTATGGATTAGTTAGTTTTTCTATTTTCTTCATACAATCGGATTCATTTCTATCAATTACTTCCATATATATATATATATATATATACATTTTGACTCGGAGTGGTAAAACCTGATTGATAGGGTCCAATCTATGGGTTAAATAGAACCGTTTGATCTTTTAAACTGCATGCAAAATTTACTTATGCTCAATTGAATTGTTAGAAATAAAAATGTTTCATCATTTAACTGTTTACACATAGTTGAATGATGAAACATTTCTATTTCTAACAATTCAATTGAGCATAAGTCAATTTTGCATCCAGTTTAAATGATCAAACCGTTCTATTTAATCCATAGATTGGACCCTGTCTGTCAGGTGTTATCACTACTATTTCTAACAGTTGAATTTAGCATAAGTTAACAAATTTAAATGGCTCCAAGTATTGTGATGTACCACTAATAGTTCAAATAAACATCAGTCATTGTTTACACACAAATGACTGATGTTTATTTGAACTGTTAGTGATACATCACAATACTTGGAACCATTTAAATTTGTTAACTTATGCTAAATTCAACTGTTAGAAATGTTTGATCATTTAAACTGCATGCAAAATTGACTTATGCTCAATTGAATTGTAAGAAATAGAACTGTCTGATCATTTGATCGTGTGTAAACAAATGATTGATGTTTATTTGAACTATTGGTGATACATCACAATACTTGGGACCATTTAGATTTGTTAACTTATGGTAAATTGAATTGTTTGATATAGAAATGTTTGATCATGTAACTGTGTGTATCAAGAAAATGTATTTACAAATCATATATTTAATATATATGTAAAAATAAGATTTAGTATCAAATGACCAAGATGTTTGATATGTTTGGTTTATGCCAAACCAAACCAAATGAATTAATATCTCCATCTGTGTGTGCATGTTTGTGTGTGTGAATATGTGATAACACAACTCGCCGGCCGACCCCTGACTATCTCAGAGTCTTTAAACCAAACTACTCATGGCCAGTGATTTATCTAGTAGTTTCCGACCAGGGGCATTACACATTTCATTACAGATACGCAAAATACAACCAAGAGAGCGGACTTAGGTCAGCTCCAAGCGCAAGAAGGGGGAAGTCTATGCGACACTTTTGTGCATTTTATATTTCTGTGAGCTAACGTGAGCGGGTACTCGAGCGAAATTCCCATAAAAGCCACTAGCCATACTGAATTCTGTGGACTGTGTCCTTCTCCTTCTCTTGACAGCTCCTTCTGCCGACTGTGTCCCTCTCTGGACTGCTATCTCCAGCCGACTGTTCTCTTCTGCCTTCCTCTCTCTGTCTTTTCTGGGACCTTCCTTCCCTCCTCCACATCCGGTCTCGTGGGAGATCTCGTCCTCAGGCCCTTTGTGTGGGTTTCGCGCCAAAACAGACAAATAGATCGTCTGAGTCGCGCCAACACAAACGGAAACGAATTGCTACGCATCGTATCACACATAAAAGGTTTAAAAGTTTATTTATTTATTTACAGAGATAACCACGATCCCCCATTTTTTTACGCTTATCTTTCAACTTCTCCCTGAAAATATTCTAAGTCACCCACAAACTTGCGTTCATATCAAAGTTGAATAATTATAAACTTTTATTAATCAACTGCGTCATACGAAAGGCTTTTTAAATGGTACTTGATTCCTCCATGTTTTACGCTCAGCAATATATGGTATGTATCAAGGGTAAGCAGGGACGAGCTCATAAGTGATGTACTCCTATTGACCCCCACATATGGCCGAGCAAAAGCTGGACGACCAGCTCGAACATACAGCAGCTATGTGAGGATACGGGATGTAGCCCTGAAGACCTGCCGGAGGCGATGAACGATAGGGAGAAGTGTCGAGATAAGGTCGGGGATATCCATGCTAGCGGCATGACATGATGATGATGATGATCAAGGGTAAAGTGGAGCAATCCAGGGAAAGGAGTAGTGCCCTACCCTACACCTCGCTGTAGTAGCTATTGAAAAGGGAGCTTTCTGGTCGCCCTCGACTAAAGGGAGACAACTTTACTTACTTATTAATCAACTAAACTTTGGAAACATTTAGGATGGGGTATCATTGTACATAACATTTTTATAGAAGCATTAATACTGAAATATTATCATTATCGTTTTTTTAATTATCAAGATTTAAGATTTAGATAAAAACGTGTACCCAGCTAATCGATGTATATAAAGATCATTAAATAAGTGAATAACTTTCTTTACTGATAATTACGCCCACAGCATTTTTTTTATTGTAGAGTCAGTGAATCTCCACTATATGAATTATTTGTCGCTGCCTCCCACCAGACAGAACTTGACACAAGGTCAAACGCCCGAGGGCCAATTAAAGTGTGGATAAAGGGTGGAGGGAAAGGTCGGGAACGAGCCGAGACTCGAACCCTGCTAGTCATTGACCCACTAAGTGCAATGTGGGTCTAATGAGTCAAGCAGTATCACGGACCTAAATTTAGATCCGGGCACGTATGCCAGAATATAGCTTAAACTAGACCGTGAGGTCTAGTGCTATACAAGGGGGTGTATAGGGGTCTGAAAAGCAGCTCGTCCACCCGAGGGTGGCCCAACCGAAGTTGGGGGCCTTTCGGCCTCGAATCTGCCATTGGTTTCGATACCCCATCCGACACGAATGCCAGACAGCCCAGCCAAAAGGCCGGGTAAGTATGAATCTCCACTATATAAACTGTCTTTTAGATTCAGGTTCGTTGTGGGCAATCTATGTGTTGTAAACATCTTTTAATTAAAACCTGCTTCTCTTTTTGCATCACTCATTTTTTAATAAATTTCACACGGTTTGCACTTCTCAGCTACCAACAATCTAATGACAGGAGTCTGTTCAAGCGTGCAGTACTAAGTTTGATTTTCCGCCATTTGGAATAGTCTCAAAACAAATATTTTTGCGAGATTGAAATGTTTTTTGCCATGAACCAATTGCAAACAATGTGGAGTTAACAATTATGGAATTGACTTCAAACTCCTTTGAACGATTCCTCAAGGACTTTCTCTTAAATTATAAACAATCAACTAATATTCGCAATTAGCTTATTATCAAATAAATATTAACCCAGTCGACTGGATCGGTTGAATACACCGACTGTATCTCTGCGGTGGGGGCTAAGACTTCCCCAACAAGTGTCCTGGATATGACACTAAACAATCTGATGATAAGACTTGAGTCTTGGAGCTTTGGGAAACGTGGAGCACTTCTTCATTGTCATTGATCCTAGTGAGTAGCGCCCTCCCCCACACCTCGGTGTAGCAGCTATTGAAAAGGGAGCCTTCTGGTCGCCCTTGACTACGGTCACTAACAACAATATATATATATATATATATATATATATATATCATTGAATTGTAAATAAATGTATATCCACATGACTTTATATATCTTATATATATATATATATATATGTATGTGTGTGTGTGTGTATATATATATATATATATATATGTGTGTGTGTGTGTGTGTGTGTGTGTGTGTGTAAATTCTCTTTTTCTTTCTCTCACACTGACTTTTGCCTTATTCTCACTCCTCTTCTCTGTATCTGTCTATGTCTAAGTTTCTGTCTCTCTGTCTCTGTCTCTCTGTCTCTCTTTTACGTTCTCCATATATGTTACACAATCAAAACGGATATTATTGGTTGAGCTACCAAAATGTCATAGGAAATAAGTTTTAGACGCTCCATAATCTCCGCTTGTCTGTCTGTCTGTCTCTGTTTTCCCCTCCCCACCCTCTCTCTCTCTTTGGTTAATTGATAAGCAAGATTTAAGTTACGTAAACTGGATGTAAATGTTCCCGCACCACATTTTAGGGCAGTCAAAAAACAGCCAGAATAACTGAACTCTATTTATAGATTTTTTAAAATTTTTCCTTTATTTTTAAAAATATTTTTAACGCCAAATTTATAAATTCTAATATGAGGTATTGAAATCAGCATCCGGCACGAAGATCACGTGAAGATCACGTGCAGGTCACGTGAAATCACTTCCAACGTCACTGCCTTAGACTCTATCGTAACATATTTAAAACGAATTTTTTTAGAAGCACTATTCATGCACACACTCACATACACACATACATATATAATTCTTCATCATAAAACATGATATGAGCCTATTTTCTTTTTAAATTGTATACATAAGTTCTTCCAAGTGATCTTTAAAAAGGATTTTACTATCATAAAACGTTTTTCTCGACGAAACAAGTTTTATAGACCGCATAATATAATCAAAATACATTTGGAAAAAAAAAGATTTAAATCCCAGAGAAACACCGGAAAGAATTTTCTTTGCACTTGCAGTGCAAGAAGTACTGATCAGGATTTGTTTCTTTTCTCTGTTTAATGAGTTATATAATGGCAAAGCCAACGTTGTAGATGAACTATATTGGTATTTAATTCAAAGCTGAACAACAAATAACGTTGTCTCGACCTTCTAATGAGGTTAGCATAACATAATTTAATTCAAATTAATGTCTCTGAATTAATGATTCATTAGAGAGATCTTGTACACTGACTTCACATGGGAATTTCCCAGAAATTCTATTCTCGTTTACGTTCAGTGTAATGATGTACCGTCTTGTTAGTTCTCTTCAGATCCCCGAAGTTTAGCACTGATGCTTCTGGTTTTGTTTTATGGCATATCAACCATATGGCATATCAACCATAGCAGGTTATTTTATGCCAAATCCTCTTTATACATATATATTAAATATATATGATTTGGTTGGGTTGGGTTTTATGGCATATCAACCATTGTAGGTTATTTAATACCAAATCCTCTTTATTCTTATCAATCAAATATATAAGATTTCTAAACACATTTTGTTGATAACATTTCTAAATTCTATTTTTTTTTTGCACGCAGTTAAATGGTTCCAAATATTGCTATGTTTATCTAACAATTAAATTAAACGTTAGACATTTGTTTACTCACAGTTAAATGATAAACAGTTCTATTTCTAGCAATTCAATTTAGCATGTCACTTGTTTATGCTCTGTTTAAATGTCCAACAGTTCTATTTGACCCATAAATAGGACCCGATCAGGTGCTACCACTCCGGGTCAAAGTGGACCTGAGAGCGATGTCAACGAAGAGGTACTCCGCATTCCCCAAAGCCTCACCATCAGATTGTTTAATGTCATATTCAGAACCCTTGTTGGAGGAGTCCAACCCCTCTGCACAGATGAAGTCGTTGTATTCTACGGCCCCAGTCGACAGGTCTTAGATGGTTCAGTGTCATACCTAGGAAACTCTGTGGTTGGTGGGGGATTACCCCTCGGCAGAGATGCTGTTGGTGTATTCTACGATCTCCTACCCTGACCTGGCTGGCGATGCACTCGTTCAGAGACTGCTGAGTAAGAGTAGGTGCTGTGGGAAACAGTATGTGATGTGTCAAATTAATCTCAGTAGAACAAAAAAACTGATTGTCCTAATCGATATAAGTTTTCCTCAGATGAATATAGTTACACATTTCTAATACGGACTGTGAAAGGAAAATGGTCAACTACCAGGGATTGAATAAAAGATATGGTTCGAAACACCTGGTACATATTCGAATTTCAGGCACTTGAAAAAAAAAGGGAAGATTGTTGTAATATAACAATGACAGCATTAATTTGAATAGATCAGTGTAAAACCCAGTGTCCCCAAACAGATTGCTGAATTCATTTAGATACAAGAGACAAAGTCAAGATATGCGTATTTATCCAACCCTTCTGCCATTACTGGAGGTGACACAAGGTCAATTTTTAAGCGGGGTAAAGCTGGTTTAAGTTTAGGCCCGAAATTAGGTAAAAAGATGTTGTTGATTAATCTGGGAATCTAATCGGTTGAAATATGTATTTTTACATTACAGGAAGGAAAAGATATATTAAATTTTATTGACTTTTGATCCTTAGATTTTTCACGGCAAATCAAATATTGTCGTCTGCGAAGTTTCTCGAAATTTTAAAATCAGCGCGAAAGTGTCGATTAGTCAATAAATGCAAAAATACTAACAAAAATTACAACTTCCTGAACCTATTTTTGAGCACAAAAATTAGCTCTTATTTTTTCAGTAATAGAAATCTGTTAATTTCATATATATATATATATATATATATATATATATATATATATATATATATATATATATATATATGAATAGGTCAGCAAAGGATTACAAATTCAGTATGTAGGTTTCTTTATTGACTTATCAATGTAATGCATACTTGTGCAACACGTGCTTCGAACAAGTATACGGAATAATAACAAATAAACAACTACCCAGTCAGCTAGGGCTGCAGAATATACTGACTGCATCTCTGCAGAGGGGTAAGACTCCCCCAACGAGTGTCCTGGATATGGCATTAGACAACCTGATGGTGAGTCTCCAGTAATCGCTCCCAGGTCCGCTCTTGCTCGGAGTGGTAGCACCTGATAGGGTCTTATCTATCGGTCAAATAGAACTAAACTGTGTACTTATCCTAAACTGATTTGCTTGAAATAGAACTGTTCTGATATTTCAACTGTTTATTTATGCTTAACTGAGTTGTTTGAAATAGAACTGTTTTTGATAGTGAAATTGTATTTACGATAATTTGACATTTAACGGTGTGTAACTAAAAAATATATTTATACTAAACGAAATTGTTTGAAATAGAACTGTTTGATTAAATTGAATAGCTTGAAATAGAAATGCTTTTGACAATGGAACTGTGTACTTATGCTAAACTGAATTGTTTGAAATATAAATGTTTGTATAAAAATGATTTTGGCATTAAAAGGCTGATATGCTATAAAACCAAAATAAACAAACACACAATCATTTATCAGTACACAGTTAAATGGTTTCAAGTATTCCTATCTTGCACTAATAATTCTATTTAATACTAATCCTTTTTCTGCACATAGTTAAATGGTTACAAGTATAATATTTGGTTATTTAATACCAAATCCTCTTTATACAAATACATCAAATATATATGATTTGGTTTGGTTGGGTTTTATGCCATATCAACCTTTGTAGGTTATTTAATGCCAAATCCTTTGTATACGTATATATTAAATATATATGATTTGGTTTGATTGGGTTTTATAGCATATCAACCATTATAGGTTATTTAATGCCAAATCCTTTGTATACATATATATTAAATATATATGATTTAGTTTGATTGGGTTTTATAGCATAACAATTGTAGGTTATTTAATGCCAAATCCTCAATACATTTATAAATATATGATTTGTAAACACATTTTGTTGATAACAATTTTAAACAAGCCTGAGCTCATTTCTGCATGCAGTTAATTGGTTTCCTTTATTCCTATTTAACACTAATAATTCTATTTGATATTAATTATTTATTTGCACAGAGTTAAATGCTTTTTTTAGAATTCCTATTTAGAATTTTTTTAGAATTCCTATTCAATTAAACATCACTCATTTATTTACACACAGTTAAATGATCAAACAGTTCTATTTCAAACAATGCAGTTTAGCACAAATCGTTTGTTTGCACTCAGTATACATGCCAAACCGTTCTATTTGACCCAGAGATAGGACTCTATCAGGTGCCCGTGATGTAGTCGTTATCGTCGTAGGAAATGGACACGGCGACACGAGTTCAAATCCTGGATGAGACTGATTGCATTTCACATAGCACTAATACCCTTGGGAAAGGTATGTCTCCAATTATTCTCCCTCCAGCTATGGATAAATAGTAGGACAGACTAGGTTCTTCAGCCTTGGTTAGGCAACTAGTCTAGGAGAAGGAAAACTCTGAATTCAAACCTGTTAAACTCCGCTTAAAAATTGACCTTGTGTCATATCCTGCCCGAGCAGAGGGGTTGGTAAATAGTTTCAAGTGCTACCACTCCAGGTCAGGGTGGACCTGGGATCAATGGCAATGAAGGTGTATTCCTCATTTCCCAAAGTTCCAGCATTACTGGAGCCTTACCATCTGATCGTTTGGTGTCATATACAGGACACTCGTTGGGGAGGTTTTACACTTCTGCGGAGATGCAGTCGGTGTATTCTACAGCTACCCACTGTGACTGGGTATTATAATTGTTAATAAAAAATTATCATTCGAAACGATATCACTGAATAAACAAATGACTTTTATTGAATAGAAATAATAGCACGAAACCATATGATTATTGGTATTAGACAGTTATAGCTGATGAATAACTATATGCCAAAGATAAAACAAGAAAAAGATCCTTAAACAATACCCCCCCCCCAAATAACAGCCCCGTTGGCTAGGGCTGTTGAATACACTTGAAAATTTTTAACAGCGTGCCTAAATTGAATTATTGGTATTACATGGCAATATTTGGAGCCATTTAACAGTGTGCAAACAACTGAGCAATGTTGAATAGAACAATTAGTTTGGTTTTGGTTTGGTTTGGTTGGTTTTATGGCATATCAACCTTTGTAGGTTATTTAATGCCAAATCCATTTTTATGTAAATAATCTGTTCTATTGAAAACAGTTCAGTTTAGCATAAGTACACAGTTTAATTGTCAAAAACATTTCCATTTCAAACTATTCAAGCAGTATTATGTAATAATTCAGTCAAGTGTAAATACACTTTTAATGTCGAAAAACAGTTCTATTTGAAATAATTCAGTTAAGCATAAGCGCGCAGTTTAAATGTAAGTACGGTTTAATTGTCAAAAACGTTTCTATTTCAAGCAATTCAGTTTACTCGATTCATTTTAGCATAAGTATGCTGTTAGTTCTATTTAACCCATAGATAGGGCCCTATCAGGTGCTACCACTCCGGGCCAGAGTGGACCTTGGAGCGATGGCAATGAAGGGGTACTCCACATTCCCAAAGCTCCAGCACTGCTGGAACCTCACCATCAGATTGTTTAGTGTCATATCCAGGATACTCGTTGGGGGGTCTTACCCCTCTGCAGAGAAGCAGTCGGTGTATTCTACAGCCCCAGCCGACTGGGCAAAGAACAATTAGTGTTAAATAGCAATACTTGTAACCACTTCACTGTCTGCAAATAAAAGATTAAAATTGAATAGAATTATAATGGTTAGGTAGCTATAATATAAACCATTTAACTGTGTAGAAACAATAGCAATATTAGAATGCAAACGAATTAGTTCTAACTCATTTAAAAAATGAATTAACCACAAACTAATCACTTACAAATCATATGTGTATATCCATTTAAATGTGTGCGAACAAATGACAGATGCTTGATTGTTACACAGCGATACTTGAAACCTTTTAACTGTGTGCAAACAAATAACTAATAATAATACAATTATTCGAGAAAGATACAAATATTTGAAACCATTTAACTGAGTGCAAAAAAAAGAAGAAAAAAAGAGCTCGGGCTTGTTTAAAAATGTTATCAACAAAATGTATTAACAAATCATATATATTCAATATATTTGTATGAAGAGGATCTGGTATTAAATAAACTTCAATGGTTAATATGTAATAAAACCAAACCAAACCAAACCAAACCAAACCATATATATTTGATATATATGTAAAAATAGGATTTGACATTAAATAACCTTCAATGGTTAATATGTCATAAAACCAAACCAAACCAAATCAAATATATATTTAATACATATGTATAAAGAAGATTTAGTATTAAATAACCTACAAGGGTTGATTTGCCATAAAACCCAACCCAACCAAAACAAACCCAACCAAATCAAATTATCATTCCTCTTTTTTGATGGGAAGGGGTCTGACCCTTCTGCTGAGGATACAGACAACGTATTCTAAGCCTCATCGACATGGCACAGAATCCTAATGAGCCCCTTTTGAAAATGAAGTAGAATCCTTAGGAAGGCCGTAGAATGGTTCGGCTAAAATGTTATAGTTACCACAAAACCATAACTGCAGCAGGCCAAAAAAAAACAAACCCCCCCCCAAAAAAACCGTAGTTGCTTTCACACACTCGAAGGCTGTAGAATATTTTGGCCGAAATTTTGTTCTAAGGAAAAATCGACACAAAGAAGAAGTGCAAGAGGCCGACCCCACATTTAAAAAAAAATTTTCTTTCTTTCTTTTTTATTTTTCTATTAATAATATTTTACAAAATTATATAATAATGATAATTTCTATATATATTTTGTATTTTGTATTTGACGAAGGCCGTAGAATGGATCGGCGGAAACGTTGTGGTTAACGAAAAAAAAAAAAGGAAGAAAAAACAAATAGAATAAGTTCGTTTTTTTTCTTTTCATGTCAAACAGTCAGTCTTTGGCATTGGGCGTGGGTGGAATAGGGTAATGAACTGCAATTGTCTGGTTCACCTTTGACCTTTCCAAAATTGTTAAGACAGAGGAAGCGTTATGCCACAAAAAACATAGCACAAAACTTGCAGGTCACGCTGACCGTGTTATCTCTCGGATATACAGAATTAGCGAGAGTCGAAGTCAACTACACAGAGAATTTTTTTTAATCCTTTAATTGAACTATTTTCACTGTTGTTATTTAACGACCATTTTTTACTCATACCATCAAAGATGAAAAAAAAAAAACCCCAGAATTTTCTTTGTATAATTCACAAAAAATCTATCATTCGGTACACGTAATGTTCTGCAATTCTTTCTCTGATTTCGATGAGACCTTCACAAACTCATATAGAAATGCATTAAAAGATTTTAAACTATAAGAAATGTAAGTCCAGTCGGTTGTGACTGAAGAAGATTTCAATTAGCTGAATCCAGTTGATGGGACACACTTCAACCGGCCGTGGTGTCAGCGGCACGGATCTGGTCGGGTGGGTCACGTCACTGATCATAACTCGAGCTTCAGGGGGTCGTCTCTCCAGGATTTAACCCTCCTTGGGGGGGATAGGTTTTTTTAATCTAAAAATGTGTTTACGAATCATATATATTTTTCATGTATATGTGTAAAGAGGATTTGGCATTAAATAACCTACACTAGTTGATATGCCATAAAACTAAACGAAACCAAATCCTATATATTTGATATATATGTACAAAGAGGATTTGGCATTAAAAACCATATGCCATAAAAGCCAACCAAACCAAATCATATATATATATATATATATATATATATATATATATATATAAGAAGAATTGGCATTAGATAACCTACAAGGGTTGAAATGCCATAAAAGCTAACAAAACCAAATCATATATATATAATATATATGTATGAAGATTTGGCATTAAATAACCTAAAACGGTTCCAGGGTAAATCTCTTTGCCTCTTTTAGTGTTTTACTTTTTTCTTCACTGTAAAAAGGTATCCGACTTCCGTTACTCTATCTTTCCTCCTCTCTTCATGCACTTTGACCTTCCCTAATGCGGTCAAGTATCGAGCTGCTAAAAAGGAATCCATCTAATCTTAACGGTGGACAGACCTAACAAAAATGGCTTAGAAACCCAATTTAAATATATATATATATATATATATATATATATATATATATATATATATATTATACTAATATTACGGAAAATAATAGAATTAGATATTTATTCTAAATATTTATTACGTTTTAGGGGTTCTGTGGATATCTGAGTCGTCTTCCGAACGCCACACTTGGTGTAAACAAGGCAATAACCCGTAGTAGATAAAAGATTTAAAATCCAAATAAAAGTATTTTGAAAACGAATAATAATCGTAAACTTTAATAAAATTGACTCGATGTCTTTTATTTTTTTGATCATCACTATCTTATAACCGGTATCTAATACGGCTAAGTTCTGCTAGTTTAATTAATTTTCAAGTTGCCTTATGCTTGTCAAATATCAAAAACATTGTTGATTTACCTTTTCTTCTTTTCAGTAGGTTCTATAGTTACGTTTGGCTTTGTATATTAATCGGCTGGTTTTAATCCATCTTATTATTGTTTCTTTTTCTCAAAAAACTCTGGGTTGATGCACCCTTTATTATCATTATCATTATTCTACTCCTCGTGATTTTTCACATCAGCATTAGCTGATGGTCTTTCACTGGAGTTTGAGTGACAGCAAGTCTCCTCAAGTCTCCAGGACTTTTCTCAGTATTCTGGCCGATCTCAACGATGTTGTAGTTTGGATTGTCCCCACTCGTTCTCTTATTCCAAGTGTTCTGGTCCTTTTACCAATCCTTTGGTGACTGTACCAAGAGCCCCAATTAAAATTTGAATAACCGTTATATTTTCATGTTCCACAGTTTTTTTTTCAGTTCCCTAGCAAGGTCGAGGTACTTATCTCTCTTTTCACTTTCTTTCAGTTTTACTCTGTGATCAGCCGTATCAGCAAAGTCCATAATTCTCCAAGTTCTCTTTGTTTTTTCTTTTTTTTTTTTTTCTTGTTGATTATTATAAAGTCTGGTCGTCTTACCGAGGTTATGTGATCTGTTTGCATGTTAAAATCCCAGAGAAATTTGTGCGTCTCATTTTCCTGGACAGGTTCTGGGTTGTGCATATAACATTTATTCGTATTGTCAAATTTCAATTTCTGGCACAATTCCCAGTTGATCGCCTTTCCCACTCAGTCGTGTCTAGTCTTATACTCTTTCTGTGCTGCTATTATTATCATTATTATTGTTATTTGACTCCTGACAAGTTTTTCACACTGGTTGTCTCTCACTGCAAGTCTCCTCACGTCTCCAGGACTCTTCTAAGTATTCTAGTCGATCTTAACAATGATAGGTTTCGATTCTTTCTCTAATTTCCAATACCTTGTCTTTTTTACAATCCTTTAGGGACCGTTCCACGTGGACCAGTTACAATTGGTATCACCGCCAGCATCATGTTCTACTGTTTTTTTGTTTTTGTTTTTTTTTTTTTTTTAGCTTACCGGCAAGATCCAAGTATTTGCCAATTTTTCGCTTTCTTTTCTTTTCTTTTTGTGGTCTGCCAGAACAGTGAAATTCACCAGATGACATGCTTTTTTTCTTCTTGTTATATAACGCTAGGTTAGATCTTCTGGCCGAGATCTAGTGACCTGTTTGTACCCCAAAGTCCCTGGGAATTTTATGCGTCTTGTCCTCTCGAATTTTCCTGTTGACATATTTTGTTAAAGATGACAAATGTCACGAATGAGGATTAAAGTTGTTTAATAATTGTCCGAAATATACTTACATAAAAACATATATATATATATATATATATAAAATTAATTTAAATCGCTAGTCGAAAGTCTTCTACTAAAGTTTCACCTTAACGGATCGTCAGGAAGCCTCGCCTAAACGGTTCTAAGGAGAAATTGCTTTTGTTTTTATTCACCAAAAACCTCCACCTATCCTAAAATTTGCATATAATAAAAAAAAAAAAAAAACCCACCCTACAACATATCCTAATTATATAGTAACCACGCTCTTTTGTGTTTACAACTATTCAATACCTCCGTTCTTTTGTTTAGCATATTCTTACTTTTACAATCTGCTATTATCAATTTTTCCTCCATACAAAGATTACAAGTTCTATTTCCTGCCCTATATTTGCGGCATTTCTTTATTATTTCCCATTTCATTATCGGATCTACTCCCATTTTTTCCTTAATCTCCCACACATAACTAGATAAAGCAGTACTATATCTATATCTTTTGTGCGAAAAACTTGTTCTATGGTTATAGTACCTAGTTTTAAAATCCCCTTGGGTTGAACCAAAATATATCTTTTTATCTCTCTTATTATTCGGATCCGTATATACCTCTGCCTTATACACTACACACTCCTGCTTACACTTTCCCTCGAGGGGACATGTAACCTTATCCCTACAGTAGATAATTGATTAGTAAATATATATATATATATATATATGTGTGTGTGTGTGTGTGTGTGTGTGTGTGCTTGTGTGTATGTATGTGTGAGTGTACATATATATATATATATATATATATATGAGATAGCTAGATGTGAGAGAGAGATAGCTAGATGCATCCTGATAATGACATATTCGAGAATCTCACACCCATTGACTGTGTCTAGGCTTTTCTAATTTAATTCTACGTATACTTTATCACTAATATTGACCACTCTTTCTTTTATAATACATAGCCCAGTCGGCTGGGGCTGCAGAATACACCGACTGCATCTCTCCAGAGGAGAAAGACCCTCGCCCCCTAACGAGTGTCCTGATGTGACATTAAACTATCTGATGGCGAGGCTCCAGTAATGATGAAGCTCTGGGGAATGCGGAGTCACCCTTCATTGCCATCGCTCCCAGGTCAACTCTGGCTAGGAGTGTTAGCACCTGATAGGATCCTATCTAGGAGTCAAATAGAACTTATTGACATTTAAACTGTATCTAAACAAATGACTTATGCTAAATTGAATTGTTAGAAATAAAACTGTTTGACTGTGTAAACAAATGACTGGTGTTTAATATAACTGTTAGTCATACACAACAATAATCGGAACCATTTAACTTTGACTTATGCTAAATTGAATTGTTAGAAATAGAACTGTTTGATTATTTAACTGTGTATATTAATAACATGTGTTTACAAATCATATATTTAATATGTGTAAAAACAGGATTTGGTATCAAATAACCAATAATGACTCATGCCATAAAACCAAACCTTTTAAAATACAGCAAACCACATAATTAATATATATATATATATATATAAAGTAAAGTAAAGTAAAATTGGTGACCGTAGTCAAGGGTGACCCGAATGCTCCCTTTTCAATTGCTTCTACACGAAGGTATAGGAGAGGGCACTACTCCATCCCCTGGGTGGCTCCACTTTTACTCTTCTAAGGCTGAGTGTTAAGCAAGGCGGATCAAGTATCATTTTTTGAACCTTTGGTATGACTCAACCTGGGATTGAACACTGGTCTCCCGGACCATTGCTGAGTATTCTACTCATTCTAAATAGGATTGATTGAATAAAATCGAATCCTTGTTGTTTTGGAGGCTTTTCTTTTTTCGTTCAAAAGTCCTTATGTTTTAATCTTGAAATTTGTTGATGGTTTCTCCAAAGGAACTATTTGTTTTATACCGAGTACTTCCGGGTTTTCTAATATATATATATATATATATATATATATATATATATATCACGTAACACCCAAATATGAGAATATTTTAAACATTTTTGATAAAATGACAATTTTCTTCCTAAACTAAAAATAATAGGATTCTTTTTCAAGGAAACATTTTAGTATTAAAACGAAATTTAATCAAGGAAACATTTTAGTATTAAAACGAATTTTAATCGATAATATTTATTACAAAAGTCTGTGGCCAAAAAAAATTTATTACATAAATTCCGTGGCCAAAAAAAAAAAAAAAAAAAAAAAAAAGACGAGAAAAGTTTGTTTATGGTCGTAAGCAAGTAATTTTCTAATGAATCTCTAAACTTTTCCTCTTTTTTCAGGTAGATTAACGGATATTGTTTCGTATTATTCATTACCAAACTCTACAGCACAGAAACGCTGAAATAAAAGAAATATATTTAGTTTGAAAATATATTAATCATACAGAATTTAGAGTAAAGACCTTCTTGTTTTCAGTTACAGGGTGAATTATTATGATTTTTTCTCTTCTTTTACTCTATGCTAGTTTTTCACATAAGCAGTTTTTCACAGCAGACTAAGTGACAACAAGTCTCCCCAGTCAATAAGACTATTCAATGTATCTTAGACGATTTTGGATAGTTTCAGTTCTTCCTCTAAACTTCAGTTCATCGAGTCTCTTTTCTAGATTGCTGGGGATTCTTCCGAGCATTCTAACTACGATTGGTATCACTGTCACTTTCACGCTTTTTCACCTCCCAGGTAACGTTTAGTCATTTGTCCAGCTTTTTGGCTTCCTTTTCTTTCACTTTGCTCAGCTGACTTTTCGAAATCCATTATATGACAGGTTCTTTAATTTTTGTTAATTTTCCGGACTTCTGGTGAGGTATCACAAAGACCCATAGAATTTTATGCTTTTCCTTTTCATGGACAGATTCAGGTTTGTGCATATACTATTTGTTAGTCTAATGAAATTTCAGTTTCTTGCATAATTACCAGTGAATCACCTTTCCCACTCTGTTATATCTGCTTTTGTATTCTTAAAGAGTTAATTTGCCGCCTTCATTTATGTTATTAACTGTTTCATCTCTATCACCACACGGCCTACATTTATTATTCTCCAATCATTATTATTATTATTATTATTATTATTGTTATTTTACTCTTTTGATGGGTTTTTACACCAGCGTTAGCGGATGGTCTTTCACTGGAGTTTGAGTGACAGTAAGTCTCTTCAAGTTTCCAGGACTCCTCTCAGTATTCTGGCCGATCTCATTAATGCAGTAGTTTGGATTGTCTCCACTCTTCTTATTTCCAAGTCCTCCAGTCCCTGTACCAATCCTTTGGTGACTGTACCGAGTGCGCCAATTACTATTGGTATTAGCGTCACTTTTATGTTTTTTTCGGTTCTCTAGCAAGATCTCGGTACTAATTTCTCTTTTCACTTTCTTTCAGTTTTACCCTTTGGTCAGCCGGAAGGGCAACGTCCACTATTCGGCAGGTTATCTCTCTTTCTTTTTTTTTCTTTTCTTTTTTTTTTTTTTTTTTTTTTTGTTAGCTACCACTAGGTCTGGTCGTCTGGCCAAGATTAGGTGATCGTTTGTATGTCAAAATCCCAGATGAGTTTGTGCGTCTCATTCTTCAGGACAAATTCTGGGTTTTGCATAAACCATCTTATCGTATGGTCAGATTTATTATTATTATTATTATTATTATTATTATTAGTTTTTCACTCTAGCTCCTGATGAGGGTATTTCCCTGAAGTCTTTATGAATGCAAGTTTTCTCAAATCTCCAGGACCCTTCTAACTATTCTCGCTGATGTTAACACTACTGTGGTCTGAATGGTCTTAATTCTTTCTCTAATCAGTCTCTTTTCCATGTTCTTTGGGATTGTTCCAAGAGCTCCAACTATAATTAGTATCGCCGTTCCACAACTTTTTCAGCTCTCCAGCAAGGTCAGAGCTATCTCTGTGTTTTTCCTTTTTTTTCACTCTGTTTTGCTGGAACGGCAAAATCCACGAGATAGCTTTTGCTATTTTCTGGAACCGATTCTCTTTTGTGCTTGTACTACGACTGTAAATGGTTATGTAAATGTAGCTAAGGCCACCAGTATTAATTTATTGTTCTGGTCTAGTACTGGGAACCTGGAAGCCAAACAACGACGAGCATATTTTCACATTGCGCAAGACCTTCCGGTCTTGTGAATCTATGATCAACAAGATCACCTGGGATATGTTCCAAGAGACTTTACAAAGACTACCTGAGTTCACATAGCAACAAGTAATCCTATGATCAGCAATAACCAGCCACTCACGAGTCTTGGCTTATGCACAACCTCTCCTTCCCCTTAATCTCCACAAAAAAAAAGAAATGTATCAAATCTTGCCTGGTGGGAGGCATCGATATATATCTACCATTTTTCAGTGTAGACAAATTTTCTGTGGTCAGTATTGGGAGACGCACATAGCGTAATGTTACGGATATCAACATAGAATAAAGAGTCGGTGGGCTTAGTTTGAAACCTTGACAAGACTGTTCTCGATAGACTTCACGCAAATGATCTTGAGAAAGGCATGAATCGGCCTCTTCCTCTTGCCGGGCAGTTATTGATAACTATCAGAGCAAAATGGGGATTTTAACTTCACCAAAAAACTTATCCAGTCTTGCATCCAGTCCATGGTGGAATAGTTGAGTATATATTTACGAACCCCTTTCCCATGAGCAGGATGTGACTCAAGATGAGATTTTTTAAGCTGAGATCAATAGGTTTGAATTCAGAGTTTTCTTTCTCCTTGACCAGTTGCCATACCAAGGTTATAGAGCCCCGTCTGTCCTACTATTAATCCATGTACCTGGGGTATTACCACTATGTGAAATGCAAACAGTCTCGTCCTAGATTTGAACTCGTGTCGCCGTGTCTTTTTCCAGCGACGGTAGCCATTACACCATAGTACATACATGGAATGGTTAAGTAAATGCATTCTTTGCAGAGTTTGATAATACATAATACCTAATAGTATCCGTTTTTATTGTATAGTATACAACTTGAAATAATAAAATGTAGTTGTTTTTAAGGATTTTAAACTTTTCAACTAAAAACTAAAAAGGGTGTAAGTATTTAGGGGTACTACCGTAAGTGCAGAGCAATACTTGACTTTGACCCAGGAAAAGATATATTCCTTAGTAAGTAAAGTTGGCAACAGTAGTTGAGGGCGACCCGAAGGCTCCCTTTTCAATAGCTACAACACCGAGGTGTAGGGGAGGGTGCTACCCCTTTCCCTGGATTGGTCCATTTTATCCTTGAAACGTACCTTATATTACTGAGAAAATATCAAATACCATTTTTAAAGTCTTTGGTATGAAGCGACCTGGGATTGAACCCAGGTCTCCTAGACCATTGGCAAACACTCTACCCACTAGGCCAATGAGTCGGGTTATTTTTAACAAGTAGAGACTCGTAAATTTTATGTTGAATCCTGAAAAATTCTCTTTTTTTTAATCGGCTTTTACACTCGATCGAAAGGAAATTAAAGAAATTTTTCCCTTACAATTAAGTGTCTCGACTCTTACTCGAGTATCCTCCGCTTTCTGAAAGTGCATTTAGATATTTATTTCCTAACGGTACCATTGTCTTTTTTTGTTGGGTAGAAAGCATTAATCAAGTGCGTAATATCCCAGAACAAGAGAGACTCTTTCAAGGATTTCCGTTTTAAACAGATTCATCACTTATCACATGACGTTACCATGGGAACGTGAGACTATTTCCGGTCGCCGAATTATTGCTTCTTTTTTTTCTCGTACTGTTGTTGTCTCGTTTTTGTCACGTGATGGGAATAGTTAGCCTTTTATAAGTAAACCAATCAGAAACCTCGGAATATGAGCGAGAATTCCATTATGCCTCATGGGAATGAAAGACAACCAAATAATCTTCTGTGAAAATAAAGCTGTTAATTACCATTATTATTATTATTATTATTATTTACTCATTAAAGTTTTTCATATCAGTTTTAGCTGATGGTCTTTCACTGGAGTTTGGGTGACAGCAAGTCTCCTCAAGTCTCTAGGACTCTTCCTAGTATTCTCAGTATTCTGGCCGTTCTCAATAATGCTGTAGTTTGGATGGTCACCACTCGTCCTCCGACTTCCAAGTCCTCCAGTCCCTTTAATAATCCTATAGTCACTGTACCATAAGCACGTATCACAATTGGCATAATTGTCACCTTTATGTTCCATAGTTTTTTCAATTCCCTAGCAAGGTTGAGGTACTTATCCTTCTTCTTCTTCTTCTTCTTCTTCTTATTATTATTATTATTATTATTATTATTATTATTATTATTATTATTATTATTTTACTCCTCGTGTGTTTTTCAAATCAACTTTAACTAGTAATTTTTTTTTTACTTTAGTCTGAGTGAAAACAAGTTTTGTCAGGTCTCCTGTGGTCTGCATAGTTTCGATTCTTTCTTTTATTGCTAGTTCACTCGTTCTTGGGAACTGCTCCCAGGTCTCTTAGCTACAGTCGGTATCACCGTCACGTTCCCGTTCCGTAATGCTTTTTATTTCTCTGAAAAAGTCCAAGTATTTGTTGAGCTTTTTGTTTTCCATCAGGTTTACTCTTATTGTCTATTGAAAAGGCAAACTCCACAAGATGACACGTTCTCTTCTTGTTGATTAATACAACCTTTGGTCTTCTGGCTGGTATTGAGTGACCTTTTTATATCCCGAATCCCAGAGAATATCACAGATTTCCTTTTCTGGGAAAGATATGGCTTTGTCAGTTGATAAAATTTCATCGTTATTAGGATTATTTTACTCTTTTGAGAGTTTTTCACACCAGCGTTAGCTGATGGTTTCTCACTGGAGTTTGAGTGACAGCAAATCTCCTCAAGTTTATTTTTTTCCCTAGTACAGCATTCTGGCCAATCTTAATAATACTATAGTCTGGATGGCCTCAACTCGTCCTCTTACCTCCAAGTCCTCCAATTCCTGCACCAAACTTTCGGTAACTGTACCAAGAACACTAATCATAATTGGTATCACCGTCACTTTCATGTTCTACCGTTTTTTCCGTTTTCTAGCAATATACTTCTTTTTGCTTTTTTTCAATTTTAACCTGGGACAGCAAATTCCACAATTCGGCAGGTTCTCTCTTTTTTTTGTTGACAATCACTAGGTCTGACTGAGATTAGGTAATCTTTTTGTATCTAAAAATCCCAGAGAAGTTTGTGGCTCTCGTACTCCTGGATGGATTCTGGGTTGTGCATATACCATTTGATCGTATGGTCAAATTTCAATTTCTTGCACAATTCCCAGTAGATCACCTTGCCCGCCCAGTCGTGTCTAGTCTAATTCTCTTTCCGTGCTAATTTACTATATTCCCTAATGTGATTAATCGTTTCGTCTCTATCACCAAAAAACATAATCTGCTATTTTGTTGAGTCTTATCTATTCTTGCTTTGTTATAATTGGTTCTTATGGCGTCGTTTTGTGTTGCTATTAGAAGAGATTCAGTTTCTCTCTAAATGTTTTTTTTCCAAGTTTTCTCGTGTGAGGGAAAAATTATCTTATTCTATGTTAGTTCTATGTACCAATTCTAACTGGTAGTCTTTCGCTGTGACTTGGGTGACAGCATATCTGCTCAAATCTCAGACTTTTCTTAGTATTCTTGTTGTCTTTAACAGTGCTATAGTCTGGATGGTCTCCATTATTCCTCCCATCTAATCTCTTTTCCTGGGCTTTGAGGACCGTTCCTAGGGCTCTGACTACAATTGGTACCTTCATCTTCCACTACTTCTTTTTTTAGTTCTCTGGTAAGATCCAGGTATGTGTCAATCTTTGCGCTTGTTACCCTCTCTATAATCTGCGGTAACTGCAAAATTTATAAGATAAGTTCTTTTCTTTTCGTTAACACTAATCTGGTCTTCTGGCTTCGATTCAGTGATCCGTTTCTATGTTAATGTTTTTTATTTAACTGTTCAGCTGTCAGAATATAACTTATACTTACTATTCGCTTACGTTTTATCAATTTTTACGTTTATAAGATTAGTCTTTATGGCCTTACTTACTGCTGTTATTATTTGTCTGGCAGCCCACCACGCTAAACTGTAGCCCAAGGCCTTTTTAATGTGGGAGCCAGGCACATGACAGTAGCTCAGATACGCCCGGCGGCACCAAAAATGCCTTCAGCCCCGTTGACATTCCCCTAAAAAGTCATCAGGTGATAAACCAAGCCCTCCCGAAACAGGTGAAAACCTTGGAGGATAGCCCCCAAGGTCAAAGGAGTGTCGGTCTTAGCCACGTGTTACGAATGCCTGCTTCCCCGATACCCATAATAGCCGTCCTTTTTAATATGGGCGACACGAGTTCAAATCCTGAAAGAGACTGATTGCATTTCACATAGCACTAATACCCTTGGGAAAGGTATGAATCCAATTATTCTCCCTTCAGCTATGGGTAAATAGTAGGACAGACTGGGTTCTTCAGCCTTGGTGAGGCAACTAGCCTAGGAGAAGGAAAACTCTGAATTCAAACCTTTTAAACTCCGCTTAAAAATTGACCTTGTGTCATATCCTGCCCGAGCGGAGGGGTTGGTAAATATGATATTATAATAGGCGTCTTCGACCGACTGTAGCAAGACTAGCGCAAGTCTGGCTGCTACTTAATACAGCTATCAAAAGGTTTTCCCTTCTTATGAATGTCTAGATTATTTCGTGTGCAATTTCTTTAGTTAATCGCTTGAAGGATCCATTAAGTGGTTTTTCTTCCTATTTTGTCTTGTTTGTCATGATATTATAATTATTATTAATATCCTCTTTGCGAGTTTTTACACCAGAATTAGCAGGTGGTCTTTCACTGGAATCTAAGTGACAGCAAGTCTCGGGTTTCCAGGACTCTTCCCAGTATTCTGGCCGATCCCAACAATGCTATACTTTGGTTGGTCTCGGCTCGTCCTCTGATTTCCGTCTCTTCCAGCCCCCATGTCAAGCCTTTCGGGATTATTATTATACATTTTTTCTCTTTTGAGAGTTTTTCACACCAGCGTTAGCTGATGGCTTTTTTCTGGAGTCTGAGTGAGAGCAAATCTCCTCAAGTCTCCAGGACTCTTCTCAGTATTCTGGGTGATCTCAACAATGCTATACTTTGGATGGTCTCTGTTGCGTTCTGGTTAGTGAACGCTTGTAATATTGAATAAAAGACAAACCACGATATGTGAGGAAATAGAGATATATTCTCAGGAAAAAGTCTATACAATAGAGAGACTATTAGTAGACAAGAATATAGGATTAGTGAATACAGAATAAAGATATAGTCCAACGATAGTATTGGCTTCCGTGATTACGGTAGCAAGTAAGGTGATCTAGTGCGATCTCTAGTCTCCGACGCTCTAGTTCATTGTGTGAAGAAAGGTGGGTGATACCCAACAGTCTCCACTCGTCCTCCAGTCCTTGTACCAAACCTTTGGTGACAGTACCGAGCGCATCAATCATGATTGGTATCACTGTCACTTTCATATTCCTTAGTTTTTTAGTTCTCTAGCAAGGTCTAGTTACTCATCTCTCGCTTCGTTTTCTTTATTATTATTATTATTATTATTATTATTATTATTATTATTCAGCTTTACTTTCAGTTTTTTTACAATCATTCATTGGGTCATTAACCAAGGAGTCCAGTCAGCTTGAGTCGTAAAATAGGTCGGCTGCACCTCTGCAGAAGGATGTGTCCCCTCCTCACCAAACAAGTGTTCTGGATACGACACTAAACTGCATCTGATGGTGAGGATCCACTTCCGTTGCTTTGAGGAACATAGAGTATTCCTTCATTGTCACTACTTCCGTGTCTAATTTGACTGGATTGGTGATAACAATTAGAGTCCTATCTATGGCTCAAACAGAACTATTTAATCCAATATTTTAAAACACTCCTCTTTCAAAATAAATAAAATCTTTAATGAAACCTGATACATTTGACTTAAAATCCTTCCCAGCTTTCTGCTACAGCTATATACCCTCCACCATCTTATGATTTCTCTTCACATGCTATTGAATAGAAAAACCCAGAAAACAGTCTCAGTCTGAAGAAGTTCAAGATGAAATAAAGCCGAACGAAATATCACACATCTAAATTTGAGTTAAGTTTTTGATTTATCCAACTTTCCACATATTTCTATCATACTGTCAGATTCAATACAAATCTATCTTTTCAACACACACACACACACACACACACACACACACATATATATATATATATATATATACTTTTGAGAATCCTTTCCTTTTGCTTTTCCTAATCATTTGTCTCTTAGCCCTTCCTCACCCCAATTACAACCCAGACACCACAATATAGACAATTTTCTGCTAGATCACATTATAGTCAATATCTTTTCTATGAAACAAGTCATGCCAAAACCCCTTTAACACAAATCCTTCCCTACTTTTTATCATTTCCCTAATATCTTATCTCCACTTTCAAAACAAAAAATCTTTAATGAAACCTGATACATTTGACTTTAAATCCCTCCCAATTTTTCCTGCTACAACCAAACCCCCTCCACTCTCCTCACATGCTTTTAAATAGAAAAACTCAGAAAACAGTCTCTGTCTTAAAAAAATTTGTGAACATGAAATAAAGCCAAAGGAAATATCACACATCTAAATTTGAGTTAAGTGTTTGATTTATCGAACTTTCCACATATTTCTATCATATTGTCAGATTCACTGCAAATCTATCTTTTTAACATATATATTGTTATGGGGACATATCCTACCATACCCCAAAGATGGACTCGTCCAACCTAAACAGATTCTCCGAGCTTAGCTCGCTCGGGGGAGACAACGTCTCGTTCCTTACGAGACATTTGACTGACGGACTGCAAGCCGAGCACGGCTAGTACTTCCTTTGTATGACTTTCTTTTTCTGTTAATACAATAACGTTTACCTATCACCCGTTGTTTGAGTTGTTCTTCCACTGGTCTTATCTGAAGATCACAACATATATATTATTAAATTTAATATAAGTCATGTTAGTTATGTGTTTGCAGATGTCGATCAGAGTGTTTATTGGGGAGTGATAAGTTGAATTCAATTTTTTCTTATGTGAATAGTATTTATATCTTAGCTGTTCATAGTTTTGTTTTGTAAAACAAAATTATGAACTGCTTAGATATAAATTTCCTTCACCGATCAAAAATGCCTCAAATTTGCTATTCTCTTCAGAAAAACTAAATTCAACTCATCACTCCCCATAAATACTGATTGACATCTGCAAACACATAACAAACATTTATATTTGGGCGCTTTTAGTGGTGTAATGGTTAGCAAGCCAGACCAGCAAGCCTTCACGTGTGATTTTGAGTCTCACTGGGTACCCTATTCATACGGCCTTGTGTCACATCTGAGCAAAAAGCTTAGTAAGTTACAACTAATATATATATATATATATATATATAAACAGGATTTCCAATAAAATAACCTACAAGGGTTCATATGCCATAAAACAGAACCAAACCAAACCAAACCATAATTTACGAAAGACTTTGGGTTAAGGAAGCTTATTTAGTGATTGGTAGTTTCGTCTCTATCACTACATGATCAATATTTGCTATTTTGTTGCGTCTTATCTATTTTGGCTTTAAAATAGTTTGTCCTTATGACGTTTTTTGGTCTGCTTTTAGAAGATATTCAGTTTCTCCCTTAATGTTTCCTTTTCTTAGCCTTGTCCAAGTCTTCATGTGAGAGATTTCGCTTGTTTGTCGCTTGAAATATCCATACAGTTGTTTTTCTTTCCATTTTTGTGTCCTAATTATTGTTGTTCTGTTGATCCTAATCTTGTTTGCATTATAGTCGCTGTAATTAGTCTTTCTTGGCTTTTATGTTGTCTTTGAATCTGTGTATCGATGTATCGACGCTGTTTTCAATGCTGGCGAGTCCTCTTCCTCTTTCTTTTCTTCATACATATAGTCTGTCTATGTCATATCACAAATGTAAGGCCTAATGAATCGTCATGAGTTTTTTTTTTTTTTTTTTTTTTCGTTTTTTGTTCTCTGGTCCATTTGTTGAAGTTCTTCCCTCATCCTCTTCAAGAATGGTTCCGAGTATCTTACAAGGGCGATAAACCAGGTGTTTATCCATTTAGTGTGATTTCTGCTATATAGTTTTGTTTCCAGTAGTTTTTCTTCTTCCCTGAGATACACTTTTTAATTCTTTTTTCTTTCATCATCGCTTGTTTGATAGTATCTCCTTCCAATATTCTCAAGTAATTGTAAGTTTCCTTTTCTCCGTGCATTCTAATTTTTTCTTGATTCTGTAGTTCTATTCCTTCTATCGTTTGTCGTTTTCCGCTTTTCATTATCAGCACGGCACCTTTTTCTATGCTAAATTCTATCCCTGTATCTTGACTATATATCCTCACTGTTTGAATTAGGGCTTCCATTTTAAAAATTTTTGGCAAACAGGCATATGTCGTCCATGTACATTAGGAGGTTAAACTTTTCTTGCGATTTAGTAAGTTTGTTGCTACCAGTGCATTTCCTAAATATGTCATTCGGTAGCATCATCGCTATTACAAATAGTAAAGGTGATAGCGCATCTCCCTGGAATACAACTCTCTGGATTTTCACCTCAGCAAAAGTTTTTCCTCTTGCAGTCACTTCCAGTCTCCATTTTTTCATGGCTTCCTCGATGAACTTTATGACTTCGTCGGATAACTTGTACTTTATGAGGCTTTTCTCAGTATTCTTGTTGTCTTTAGCAGTGCTATAGTCTGGATGGTCTCCATTATTCCTCTCATCTTATCTCTTTTCCTGGGCTTTGAGAACCGTTCCTAGGGCTCCGACTACAATTGGTACCTTCATCTTCCACTGCTTCTTTTTTAGTTCTATGTTAAGATCCTGGTATTTGTCTATAATCAAGCTTTTCGGGAGCATATCATATTCACTGCTTTTGTGTTTTTTTACACAAACGTTAATTAGTGGTCTTATACAAGTCTCCTCAGATGTCCAGGACTCTTCTCAGTATTCGAGTCGATCTCGGTAATGCTATGATCTGGATGGTTTCGATTCTCTCAGATTTCCAATCTTTCAAGTCCTTTCTCCGGGCTCCTAAGGACCGTTCCGAGGCTAGCACTACAGTTGGTATGACTTTGACTTTCATGTTTTACAGTTTTTTTTTAGTTATTTAGCAAAGTCTATGTCTACCTTTTCGCTTTCTTTTATTCTTTTATTATTATTTTTTTCACTGAGTGGTCCACCGAACAGCAAAATACACAAAACGGCAAATTCTCTCTCTCTCTCTCCCTCCTTTTTTTAAATTTTGATTTTTGATTTCTTTCTTTTTGTCACTAAGCAATCAGTCTTTTTTTTTCTAGCCGGGATTAGGTGATCCGTCCGTATCTCAAAATCTCAGAGAATTCTATGGCTCTCATTCTCTTTAATGGATTCTGGTTTGTACATATACCATTCGGTAAAATGGTCAAATTTATTATTATTATCATTCCTTGAGAGTTTTTCGCGCAAGCGTTAGCTGATGGTCTTTCACTGGGGTCTGAGTGATAGCAAGTCTCCTCAAGTCTCCAGGACTGTTCTCAGTATTGTTGTAATTTATTTATTTATTCATTTGTTTATGCCA
Source organism: Sepioteuthis lessoniana (assembly GCA_963585895.1). Classification (NCBI taxonomy): domain Eukaryota; kingdom Metazoa; phylum Mollusca; class Cephalopoda; order Myopsida; family Loliginidae; genus Sepioteuthis; species Sepioteuthis lessoniana. The sequence continues at coordinate 70,184,200 of OY757921.1, read as the reverse complement.
GATTTGAAGATTTCTAATAAATGAATGTCTTAGATACAAGACACAACCATCTGATGGTGAGGTTCGAGTCCGGAAGCTTTGTAATATTCCTCCTTTACAATTGCTTTCAGGTACACATTTTCCGGAATGGTAGCACCTATTAGAGTCTAATCTATGGGTCAAACCGTTCAATCTTTTACTAAGGAATATTGTTGATATTAAGAAGAATCATCATTTTTAAAGACCAAAGCTTGAAACTATTATCTAACTGTGTGCAAACAAATGTGGTCTAACTCGTTTAAAAATAAAGTTACCGACAAACTACTCACTTACAAATAATTTATATACAGGATTTGGAATTGAATAACCATCAAGGGTTGATATGCTGTTGAACCAAATAAACAATTCTATCAAATTTAAAATTTAGATTTAGATTTAGAAAAAAGAATCAGTTGTAAGTTCTATCTTTTATGAAATTGTCTAATACATGAAAATAGATCTTTTTTTAATTTTTGAATATATGTCTATTTTAATTTCATTTTGGCCCAAAAACATAATTCCATATTATACATAACAGTGTAATGTCATAAATTGTTAAGTACCTTTCTTCGCGTTTCTAAACAAACAGAAATGTTCTAAGTAACATTTTTTCAATTATTCAAATATTTTATGATTAGACTGAAAAGTAAGCCACACCATTTGGTTGACAGGCCGTATCAGGCTCTTTATATTTAAAATTATGATTTTAAGTTTCTAAATCCTTTTCAGATATCAACATCCTTGTTTACGTATGATAGGGTATTTGTTTTGAAAATAAATAATTTCTTTCCTTTAAAATAAGCAATGTTAGTCTTATTGTAAATCGAATCGTCAGACTAAAAAGTTAACTATTTTTTTCTTTAAAATTATATTAAAACCAGGTGCGATAGTTCATTGGTCGAAATAAAAGCGACACTGATTTTGGCAGATATATTTACCAAAATTACATGAAAATATTTCGAAATACTATAGATTAGACTTATTCTAAGGTATCGCCATTAGTTTCAACCATGTCCACCACACGACTTCGGAATCTCCTGTAATACTTTCCAATCGTCTCCTTGTTTAAATTAGAAAATCCTGCCATTATCTTTGCCTTCAGCTCATCTTTGGCATTGCACGGAATTTTTTTGTATCTCGCTCAACTGCACCCGACTTATAATGATAAAAAAAATGCAATTTGGAAAGTCAAGTCATCAGAAGTCAGATGTGATGCGGTCGTAGAAATATTCTCAGCCAACACTTCGTTCTTCTGTGTGTGTGGCATGGCGCAGATTCCTATTGCCATAAGTAGGATTTTCCACCAACCAACCTCTTGATCCTGGTCAGCATTTTGTCCTTCAAGCACTCCAAGATGTCGGCCTCTGTATTGAATGTGAGGATATATGGGAAGATGAATGAAAACATTACGTCACAATCGCTGGTGATGATCACCCCATACACCATGATGTGAACTGTATGTTAGATTTTCTCCTATATAAATATGAAGCTGTTCTCACACTGAAACCCTAACACTCTGAAATCTTCGTATCGGATCTTCGGTGTGAATGGCGAACAGTACAGCATGCTGTTTCCAAAAGTCTTGAAGAGTGAAAAACGTCATGCTGCTGTTTTCTCTTCAGGCGGTGTCCTATTGACTTTTATTAATAATTTCAAATGGTGACAATTTACCCATCGCACCCTATATAAAGTAAAATTGGCAACCTTAGCCGAGTGTGACTCGAAGGCTCCCTTTTCAATTGCTACTACACCGAGGTGTAGGGGATGGTGCTACTCCATTCCCAGGATTTCTCCACTTTACCCGTGATCATTACCTTATAGTGCTGAGTGTTAAACAAGGCGGCATCAAATACCATTTTTGGAGTCTTTGGTATGACTCGACCTAGAACTGAACCCCGGTCTCTCAGACCGTTGGCTTCACACTTTAATCAGTGACTGTATTTAAAAAAGAGAGAGAGAGAGAGAATGACCCAATTACATGCAATATTGATAAATCTTGGTAAGTTAACATGGTGTTTAACTGTAACATACGGGTTCTGAGGTGTCACGTGGTTGTAATTGTTGCATTTAATTGAGTCAATTAATTTTATGGCACGAAAGCTGCGACAATCAATGAAATAGAATGCATCCAAAGGCCAATTGAAATGATTTGAGAAGTTTGCCATTTAATCTGCATTGTTTTAAGCAGAATGGTCATTAGTTTGAACACCTACGTTAGCTCAGTATTGTTTGCAATTCTGTCTGTTCTCGTTATCAGCTATGCCTGGATAAAGAACGATCATCAGTTCAAACACTTGTGTTTCTTCAGAATGTTCTGTACTTGGCTTCTTTAACTTGGATTATAAAACTTAAATATATCTGAATAGATATTTTGATAATAAATCAAAAGGTCTATACATTTTTCTGGGACACCAACAAAACTGAGCTATTTACATCACCAACGAAATGTTCAAATGTTTTCTTGCTTTTCTTTTTTCATTTTAAGATTTAGTTCATTTTTTTATATATATATATGCGTTCTTCTAAATTCAACCAAGTAATTGGTGATTCGAATCTGACGTTTAGTTCGAATCGGAATCATGGCTGTTACGTCAATATATCGAATGAAAGTAAAAAGGCAAGAACCAAATGCGGAAACTGTTACTGATGCAGACTACGCTGATGACCTAACGCTTCTTGCAAATACACCTGCTCAAGCCAAATTTCTGCTGCATAGCCTGAAGAAAACAGCAAGATGCATTGGTCTTTACGTGAATTCAGATAAAACAGAATTCACGATTTATATTCAAGATGACTCCATCTCTGCATTAAATGAAAAGTCTCAGAAAAAAGATGACCAGTTCACATACCTCTGTAGCAATATCTCATCTACTGAAAGAGACGCCAATGTGCGCATAGATAAAGCAAAGGCTGTTATTTGCCCGTTCATATGGAAATCTGATTATTCCGATTATATAAAACGTGGATTCTTCCAGGCTGTAACTGTGTCCATACAACTGTACGGATGCACCACTTAGACTCTAACAAGACTTTGGGTGAAAAAGCTAGATGGGTACTACATAAGAATTCGGCATGCTGTTTTAAACAGATCCCGAAGGCAGCACATCACAAAATAGCAGCTGTACTGCCACTTATCTCCTATCGCACAAATATTCCGAGTAAGACGTGAAAGACATGTTTGGTACTGCTAGAGAAGAAAGAAGGAACTCATAAGTCCCGTTCTCCCATGGAATCCTACTCATGGACACGCCAGTGTCGGCCAAACTGCAGAAGTTTATAGTAAACAGCTCTGTGAGGACACTGGGTGCCGTCGAGAATTCTTGCCAAGAGTAATGGCCGATAGGGGCGGATGGTGAGAAAGAATTAATGGTGATGACGATTAGAGTAAATGATGAAGAATTTTTAAAGTAGAAGTCCTATTCAACATACTTAGAACCATTTGAATGTGCAAATGAATGAATTGTTTTGAACTAAATTATTAGTGTTAAATATCAATATTAGAAACTGCTTCACTTTGTGCAAATAAATGATTAATGTTAAATAAAATTATTATTGTTAGATAGTAATACTTAAAAAAATTCAACTGTGTGCAAACAATAGCAATACTTGAGTGCAAATAAGTTAACTTTTTAAAAAAAATAAAATTACCTATAACTTATTCATTTACAAATCATATATGTATAAACCTTTAAAACTGCGTGAACAAATGACTGATGCTAAATTAAATTGTTAGTGATACAGCAATTCTTGAACCCATTTAACAATGTGCAAACAAATGAGCTCTGACTCGTTTAAAGATGTTATCTAAAGATGATACATTTACAAATAATATATATATATATATTGGCAGCATGTCTTCGTTAATATAAATTTCATTAAACATAATACACATTTCCTGTCTACATATTTTCTTCTGGACCCGTTCGTATTCCCGTATTGCTTTTATCGTATTCGGTGGGAATTGATTTATGTATTGTCCATAGTTGTATGTATCCCTAGTACTTTCTGCCCGACTTTGGGCCATCATCAGGGGAGGATCTATTACAGGTTGGAGGTTTTAAACTTATAATAATATATAATAAGTTTTATCTTTTTATTAGGATCAGTGGGGAGTATGTTTCTGTGAATCAATGTTTTCAATATTTTTTCATCTGATTTATAATTGTAGTGCATTTGGTTACGGTAAAAAAATGTTTGTTGACTGAGTCGAGTAGTACAGTGTTTATTTTGTTGGTTAACATTTTTAATCATACGATTAATTTGTTCATCAACAATATAGTTAGGAAACCCATTATTGATGAGAGCCTGTTTTATGACTCGACTTGAACGCTGGTCTCCCGGACCATTGGCGAACACTCAAACCATTATGCCAATGGCACATATTTAACGTTAAGTAATTGTAATAAGTAAACAATTAATCTGTAAAAGATATTTTATTAATGTAGCTAATAATTGAATCAAATAAGATAAAATAAAATATTTTAATCTTCGATTTTTGAGCTTGTGATTATCTATAGTAAAAAGCGTTTTACCAAAAAAAAAAACAACAAAACAAAAAAACGATGGATTATTGTGATCATTCCTACTCATTAGAATTCCGACTATTTGATCTTTCTTTTTATTCATTTTTATTATTTTTTTCCTATTTTATCTTATTATGAAAATAAGTTTATATATTTTATCAAAAAATTTTGATTGTATTCTATATTAGAGAATTATTAAATTGATAAACCCAGTTTTCTATTTGTAAAGAATTATGGATTACTATATTAATATATAGAATTAAAAATATATAATCACAAAATGAAGGATTGTTAAATACATAATTTTAAAATTATATAAAGTTAAATTATACTAAGAACTTTGTTCTACGTCTACATGCCACAATCATTTCTTTTCATGAATTAAGTAAATTTAGATTTAAAAAATAATATACATATTTTCTCTTCTAAGAATAAATTACACTTACCATGTAAACTATTTGTTGAGGAGGATCTTTTTTCTTATTTTTCAATTTATAAAAGTTGTTAGTTGTAGTTTCTTTTGATCCTAGTAATACTTATATAGGGTAGTTTGATTTCTTAATGTTGGATTTTTTAATGACTCTAGATGGTTATAATATCTGAATTTCCAGTTTAAACTTGTCATATCTATGTAAGCTTTATTAATATTTTGATTTTCTTTCGCTGAAATGTTGCCCTAATACACAATATTATCAAAGTTACATTTGTTTTCTAAGGGGCATTCATTTTGTATTTTACAATTATGTATGTTTAATTTTCTCATTGTTAATCTAGTCTAGTATATTCATTAATTTTTTCTTGTGATTTTCAGTTATTTAAGATATATTCTTAGTACAAGAACAACTAATTTTTACATTATTCTTATTGTGAGAATTAATTTTTTCTATTTTATTTATAGCGGACCTTTTGTCCTCATCATGGTAGTTTTTTGTGTTGTTTCTTCTTCACTACGTTTCGGCCCAATTTCACCTCTGGCCTTCTTCAGGTGATTAACCGTGACCTCGGATAGGAATGCTGAGTCTTGTAACCGTATCCCCAGTAATTACTGCCTTCCATAGTTGTTGTTTATCGCAGCACGGTTAACTCACCTGAAGAAGGCCAGAGGTGAAATTTGGCCGAAACGTAGTGAAGAAGAAACAACACAAAAAACTACCAAGACGAGGACAAAATATCTGCAATAAAAAAAAAAATTAATTCTCAGATTAAGAAGCCTCATCTAAAAAAAAATGATTCCAATTAAAAGACAATTATTCTTATTAATTATTTTTCTTCGAGGTTTACCATCTTTAAAATGTTTACTTATCAAACCTAAAAAAATATTTTCCTATATTGATATTAGAGAGTTTGCAAGAAGGAGGATTAAACCAGGTAATATTTCTATGCCTGTTTTTATCAAAATTTTTATTTATTTTCTTATCAATATTTGAATTATTAGTTCTATTGTTTCTCCTATAATTGTGACCCTTATTTCCTATATTATTGTCCCTATTTATGTGATGTTTATCGGCATTTAAATATTCAAGTTCATCTTTAAAACCACTATTAAAGCATGTTTGATTAAATAACAAAAACACATTTTATCAACATAATTATATGAAGATCCAGTCAAGTTTTCGGATAAATGTCTTGGTTTAAGGTTGGAATTGATGGAAACCAAGACACTTATCAGGAAATCCAAAAGGATCTTAAAATTATAGGGACAAAACGTGTCTTTGTTATTCAATCAAACCTGCTTAAAAGAAGGACTGCAAGCCAACTATACATATTCTAAAATACATGATCCTGCAGCTCACCGCGATACTGACACCCAAAAATATCACTGTAGTCTTGTAAAAAGACAAATTAAATACAATAAAGAAAAAATAAACCCCCTAAATACTGAAGCACAAAATATTTGTATCAAATTAAAGAATTCTTTCTCAAGTCAAGTATTAAAAACCGTCGAACACAAACTGTCATATCCAACTCTGCGTTTACATAATTTTGTTATGGTATAAAAACCTAAAAAACTTTCAAAAACTTTTTTAAAAACGATCTTCATACATGAAAACAACCCCTGATGATGGCCTATGAAAGGTTCGAAAGAGCTCGGGACAATTTTGGTAAATTCATCCACTAATTCCAACTTGAAATTAAGACACTTGTCAGGAAACTTGAAAGGATCTTAATAAAGTTGTATAGACAAAATGTGTCTTTATTATTGATTCAAACATGCTTAAATGAAAGATTGCAGCCCAACTATACACACAGACACACACACACATATATATAGTCATCCACAGACAGACTGTTTCGTTCAATCAGAACTCTTCAGTGTAGCTAGACACGCAGGACGCTCGAAGCCGGGATCGAAATCCGTCCAACTTTACGTTAGACTGTGCTTCAGACCACTCGTCCACCAAGCGGACCACGTTGCCTAAGAGGATTTTAAGGTATTTTTATTTTTAGAAACAGCAGCAGCCTTTGTTTACTTTTTTTAATACCCTATATATATATATTTGATTATCTTTAGTCTACAAATTTTTGTTTTGTCCTTTCAAGTTGCCGTATGGATAAAAGTGAAAAGGAATAGGATAATTAACACAATATTATCTATGTAGTCACCTCTACAACACTTTATCTATATACATTGAGTGCCCCATTTATTCAGCCTTATGCCATATCTAAGCAAAAAGCTTTGTAAATTACTATTTTATCGATATACTAGGGTTAGTCAGAAGTTTTGCAGTATTTTCGTATGTGCTAGCTTGCGATGTATATATCACGTGACCAAAGTACAGGTTGCAAGGAATCCACTGATACCTGACCGGAAATGGCTGAAAAACCTTCCATGATTAGTTTATTCATAAGTACTTTCGGGCCCATTTTGAGCTATCATCAGGGACTGTGTACATTGCAAAAGCGATATAACTTTTGCAATTACATAACCACTTTGTAAGAATTAAGCGTTTATAGTTTATACCGGTGTTATGTTGTGCCGTTTGTTTTCAAAATTTTGTTCTATAAATAGCAGCAGTAACGAAAAACATTTGCGTACATTATTACTTGTTTCAAAATAAATTTTATTGAGGTTAGGAATTTTATTTCAAATGTGTAGGGCTTAAAGAATTTGTAAACTTTATTAGCAATTTTATTGCTATAATATTGTTGCGTTATCGGCAAGAATTTTCCGAAATTCATTTCTAGGGCAGAATGTTTTTTTTTTAGATGTTTGGCTATTGAGCTGGTGTCGGAAGGATGCGTGTTGAGTCGGATCGACAAAGTAGTTGAAGTTAAACCAACATACATTTTTTTTTTCGGAAATACGATCTCCTAAAGGATATTAAAATTGATGTACAAATTTGTTTTTTGCAAAACATCAATCGAAAGGGGGGTATTATTGTTAATAACCAAGTTAGATGTTTTAAATTAAACCAACAAAATAAACACTGCAACACACCACCCAATAAAAAAGCATTTACATTTTTACCGCAACCAAATGCACTACAAAAATAAATTAGATAAAATATTTAAAAACGTTGATTCAAAGAAACATATTCCTCACTAATCCTAATAAAAGATGAAATTATCATATACAATTATCTCTCTATATATATGTTTATATATATATGGTCATCCACAGACAGATTGTTTCATTGTATTACAACTCTTCATTGTGGCTTGACACGTAGGACGCTTGAAGCTGGGATCGAAACCCACCCAACTTTATGTTAGACTTAGTATCATATCCCATAGATACGCCATCATATTTACGTTCAGACAGATGGCGTATCTATGGGATCTGTCCTGGGCCAAATTTTCAGTAATTTCTACATGTCCAACCTCGAAAATAGAATTTTTAATAGCATAAAAAACCTCCAATATACCTAAGATATGTTGATGATATCCTTATTCTTACTGATAATATTAACGAAATCAACATACTACAAGAGACCTTCCCAAAAAAATTCAGTTCTTAACTTTACTCATGAATTAAACAAAAACAATAAAATTTCCTTTTTAGATTCTCTCATTGATACTAACAATAATAATAACTTCACTACCTCTACTTACAAAAAACCCTCTAGTAATAACTCTTGTACCCTCAACTTTAAAAGTGAATGCACCTTCAGATATAAAAAAAACAATTATTCATAATCTAATATCCCGTGCCAAACTGATCTCCTCTTCCAAAACAATATTTTATAAAGAGGTAGAAAACATAAAACAGGCTCTCATCAATAATGGGTTTCCTAACTATATTGTTGATGAACAAATCAAACGTATGATTTAAAATGTTAACCAACAAAATAAACCCTGTACTACTCCATCCAGTCAACAAACATATATCAAACTTTTTTTATCGTAACCAAATGCTCTACAATTATAAATCAGATGAAAAAATATTGAAAACATTGATTCACAGAAACATACTCCCCACTGATCCTAATAAAAAGAAAAAACTTATTATATATTATAATAAGTTTAAAACCCCCAATTTAGTCATTAGAAATAATTCCTCTCCCTCGATTGGAGTTTTGCAAAAAAAAAAAAACAACGTTATATATCAATTTAAATGTCCTTTAGGGGATTGTATCTCTGATAATAATAATATATATGTTGGTTTAACCTCAACTACCCTGTCGAGGAGACTTACAATGCACCTTTCTGATACAAGTTCAATAGCTCAGCATTTAAAAAAACATTCATGCCCAACAACACAATTACGGAAAATTCTCACCGACAGCACAACAATATTAGAACATCAAAATAATAAACAAAAACTACAGATTCTCGAAGCACTACATATTAGAAACATGCAACCAACACTTAATAGAATTAATTTTCAAACCATTGCTAAAGTACTTAAATGTCTTTAGCTCCTGACACTAATTATAGAAACCCATTTCAAAACAAACGCCATAATCTTCAACGGTAAAGACGCTCTTACATAGTAATAATATGCTAAAACAAAAGTTACATCACTTTTATAATAGATCCTCCCCTGATGATGGCCCAAAGTCGGACAGAAAGCTCTAGGGATACATACAACTATGGACAATACATAAATCAATTACCACCCACCCCCCAAATACAATAAAAGTAATACGGGAATTCGAACGGATCCAGAAGAAAATATGTAGGCATAAAATGTCTACTATGTTTAATGAAATTTGTATATATATATATATGTGTGTGTGTGTGTATGTGTGTGTGTGTGTGTGTGAAATAAATGACGATGGTGAATATCCAAAGATTGAGAGCTAAATGCACGGCTATTTAAGATAAAATAAACCTGCAGACCAAAATATATATTATGGGGTTAAAAAACAAGAAAATTTCAAATTTGAAATTTATCTAATGAGCTAGAATAAGCGAAATAAATTTATTATGGAATCCAATTTCTAATTTTCTTGTTTTTTGGCCAATATATATATATATATATATATATATATATGATGACTTTGACAATAAATTACCTACAAGAGTTGATATGCTACAAAATCCGACCAACCTAATTTATTTCAGATCATTATTGTATTTTCTGTATTTTTTTTTTTTTTTTGTAGGAATCGACCTGTTCAGTCGATATTACGACAAGATAAACCTGTAAATGGGATAAACGGAGAACGTTCAATCTACAACAATATATCGAAATCGAATCCACCAAACCAAATTCTGCTAGTGAAAGGAAACATGGCCGATAAGAACATCGAAGCCCCTAGTATTTTTAGCCAAATGAACGTTCTTTACACCGACACTGACATCTGCGAGTGGAGAGAAACAGCCAGGTAAGACTTATTTTATAAAAATTGTTAGCCCTATATCCTAATCAAAAAACAAGAGTCGGGAAGGAACATACAATCCTGGCGTTGCATTCGGCCTTCAAAACCATAGAGTGCAGCCTTCCGTGTACTTGTGAAAATACTATTTCAAATTATGCACTTTAAATTTAGAATCTGAGTGCTCAATTGTCTCAGGCAAAAAGGAACCAAAACAATCATAAAAAGTTTCGTGTCAACAAGATATATATTTATATATATAAGTAAAAGTAAAGTTGGCAACCGTAGTCGAGGGTCACCAGATGGCTCCTTCTCAATAGCTACTACACCGAGGTGTAGGGGAGTGCGCTACTCCTTTTCCTGGATTGCTCCACCTTACCCTTGATGCGTACCTTATATTGCTAAGTGTTAAGCGAGTATTGATCCCAGGTCTCCTGGACCATTGGTGAACACTCTACCAACTAGACCAATATATATATAATACTTAAGAAGAGACCAATTTTAATCATTTTTTTTTTAAATAAAATTTCTCAACTAACCGGTTTCGGTCCCCACTGATCACAGCTGAATCGAGGACACGATTAAGAAAGGACAAGAGGCAGGGATTTTGTAATGTAGAGGAGAAAAACGTACAAGTTGTTTCGAAAAGGGAGGGGTAAATCAGACAGTAATCAAATTCAAACCTCATAAACATTCCCTCTTTTTATAAAGGGACGGTTTATGGGTGAGGAGCCCGTGGTGTGATCGTTATCGTCGTAGGAAATGGACAAGGTGACACGAGTTCAAATCCTGGACGAGGCTGATTGCATTTCACATAGCACTAATACCCTTGGGAAAGGTATGAATCCAATTATTCTCCCTCCAGCTATGGGTAAATAGTAGGGCAGACTAGGTTCTTCAGCCTTGGTTAGGCAACTAGTCTAGGAGAAGGAAAACTCTGAATTCAAACCTGTTAAACTCCGCTTAAAATTGACCTTGTGTCATATCCTGCCCGAGCGGAGGAGTTGGGTAAATATGGAGAATGTGAATGGTCTTAAGAACCTTCAGATGAAAGTCAGAGTGGGACTTGCTTAGGTTAGTAAAAGAATCCACCCTGGAAGGATGAGGCACAATATATATATATATATATATTGTGCCTCATCCTATAGATAGATATATATATATATAAATATATATCGATTAGATTTGGACTAAGTTATTTGCACCTTTGCTGTAAGACCTAGAATGCACTGACTGCACCCTCTAGAAAAGAAATGTCCTTGGCTTGGCAATAAACTGGATCAGGTTGTTTTTGTAACACAAGCAAGTGGATAGTACCATTTCTTAGTCATTATTCCCTTATACACTTAGATCCAGAATTGCAGTGCCTGGTAGGTTCCCATCTGTGGGTCATAGAGATCTGTCTAAGAATTATTTGTATTACATAGGAATACTTGATACCATATGACAGGCAATTATTTGTATTAAGAATAGTTACTTGAAGCCAGAAATGTTTACGAAAAAAAAAAAAAGATTATCATTAGTTAGTTACTTGAAACCATATAATGTGTACAAAGGAATGATTATTATTAAATAGAAATAATTACTCGAAACCAAATAATTAATTAAATAGATGGAGTGAAATCTAGATGGGAACTATACAAGAATGCTTTGTGCTGTTTTGAGCAACACACCACAAAGCAGCAGCTGTACGGCCACGTACCACACATCTCAAAAAGCGCTCCTAATACGAATAACAAAACATGAAGAACACTACTGGAAAGGCAAGGATGAACTCATAAGTGAAAATAAGTTCTTCAATGGACCCTTACACATGGGCATGACAGTTTTGGCCGACCAGTAAGAACTTATTTACATTAGCTCGGTGCGAACACAAGATGTAATATGGAAGACGTGCCGGGAGCAATGGATCATAGGGATGGATAGAGAGAGAGAGAGAGAGAGTCAAAGAGAGAGAGAGAGAGAGTCAGAGAGAGTCAGAGAAATCCGTACTGTTAGCATGATTTCATGATGATGGTGATGAAGATATAATTATTTGTATTAGATAGGAATACTTGAAACCATGCTATTGTGCATATATTTTTTAGAATCAACTAAACAAAAAATGTAAATATAAACCGGATACCTTGACCCTTTGGCAAAAATATAACTATGAACTGGTTGACATGCCCTTTAAAACCAATCCATCTGAGCTCAGTAAATGCAGAATAGCCCTTGGCAAGTTAGTATCACTGACCATTATTATTATCATGTACATATTTTGGTCCTCACAGTGTCCTCTACGTGTTGCTTCGTTACAGATTAAACTTATAAATATAGCGAAACAATGATAAAAATTAAAAGCTAGTCTCACATGAGGAGTGATTTTGATTTTCACTGTGCTTCCAACTTTTATGCTAGATTAAGTTGAGTTAAATATGTAGAACATCTGAGTCAAATTAATATGTAACAACCTACCCCAGTGATCATTTTGATTCATGGAAATTCACCATGAGCAGAATGTAAACAAAGGTAATTTTTTTCATGTGGAGTACAGTTGGATTGAATTTAGAGTTTTATTTCTCCTATATTAGTTGCGGTACTGTTTTTTTCTATAGCAGAGGGTGGGGAGAGATTAATTAGTACCTTTCAAAAGTTTTGATTCGGTTTTGTTTGGTTTGGTTTTATGGCATATCAACCATTGTAGGTTATTAAATGCCAAATCGATTTATATACATATAAATAGCTCTATTTCAAACAATTCAGTTTTGCATAATTACACAGTTTAGTTCTATTTAACCCATAGAGAGGACCCTATCAGGTGCTACCACTCCGAGCCAGAGTGAACCAGGAAGCGATAGCAGTAAAGGGGTACTCCGCATTCCCCAACGCACCAGTATTACTGGAGCCTCACCATCAAATTGTTGAGTTTCATATCCAGGACACTTGTTGGGGAAGTCTTACCCCTATGCAAAAAAGCGGTCAGTGTATTCTATAGCCCCAGCCGACTGGGCCAACACTCGTTGGGGGGGGTTACCCCTCTGCAGTGATGCAGTCGGTGTATTTTACTACCCCAACCGACTGGACCCCTTTCATAAAGATATTTTTGCGCAATGAAATACAAACAGCTCCGACCAGGGTTTGAACTCGAGTCGTCGAGTACATTTTCCTGCGAAGATAATCGTTACGCAAAGTGCGAGTAAGCATGAGGAATGTTAAAAAGATTTGCTTAACTCTTTTCGACAAGGCGTCGGATTACTCCGGTTTTTACCGTTGGGGGAGGTGCTGCAGAAGGATTGAAATCTTTATTTTATTTTTATGTCACGCAACCTATCCGAAGGCAAGGACTCGGCTGATTTGTGGCATCTCAACCCATCTAGGATTATTTCATGTTTAGTTGTTTGGGAATCGCGTTCATAGTTCGTTTCTATTTCTATTTTTGGTGTTTTTCTTCGTGTTTTATTTTTTTCACATTGTCAAATCAAATATGTTTGATCCACAGTCGGGACACTAACAAATACTACCTCTCCGTGTCAGTGTGAATCTGGGAGTAATGGCACTTTAGAGATATTCAATACTTTCCAGTGCTCCAAAATTGGAGTCTCACCATCAAATGCAGTTTAGTATCTTACCCGCTTCTTCTCTGGGGATACAGTCAGTGTAATCTAAGCCCGGCCTAAAGAGTGGTAATTCGGCTGAGGGAGATAACAGACACTACACACTAAGCTCTAAGTCTGAATCTATGCAAAATAAAAACACATGAAATTGCCATGAAATATTCACCCATTCTGAATTCGGTTAATTTACAAATCTCGTGACGTAAAACATCGCCCCGCTCCACTTTACACTATATTCGCTCGTCATTTTCCCATAGCAGTTGACGAAGTTTTAAATCATTCATATTAAAACGCCTCTGCTCACTGTTTTAGCGCCAAAACGATATATATATATATATATATATATATATATATATATATATATATATCACATGGAGTTGATTGTCGTAAGTTTGAGAGTGAGGAGACGAACGTGATGGTCAGCCATTATAGAATACAATGAAATACAGACATCACCTCATTAACCTATGTTGACATTTTGAACTACACCATTGCTCCTAGTGAATAAAAAAGAAAAGTATTCTCACTGTATGAGCCAACACGGTTCCATCAACGCAAATTGACACGGCAAATGTGCGTAGTATCTATGATAGGGTGCCTACAAAGATATAGACAGTTTCAAACATCTATTTTAACCAAAATCCATTCCATATATTGACATTCACGATACACAGTTTTGAAGATAAATACCCGAAGATTATTACTGCATGAGACAGCCGATTAAAACGCTTTAAAAATTGGCTTACTATTCGTCCTAGTTTGGTCGGGATATTCTGGGTTGGAGCGAATCAGTCGGGGGAGCTGTTTTTTTTATGCCAAGGCATGAATCTCCAGAAGCAAAAACAAGAAATGTTAAAATTTGTATCAATTCCTGATTTGGTGTCGTTAAAGAATAATTTCTTATGCACTTTTTTTCTCCTTCTAGAAAAACAATAAAATTCACAGACATATATTCCTGGCAGTTTGTAATACCCCTCCAGGTCAGAGTGGACCAGGGAACAATTACATTGAAGTATTACTCCGTATTCCAGCATTACTGGAACCTCACCATCGGATTGCTTAGTGTCATATCCTGAACATTCGTTGGAGTAGTTTAACCCCTCTGCAGAAATGCAGTTGGTGTATTCTGCAGCCCCAGCCAACTGGGCCATAAGTTGATAGAGACGAAACGGTTAATCAAATGATAAGCGAATGTGGTAAACTTGCATAAAAAGAAAACAAGAGTAGATACGACTGGGTGGGAAGTTTGATCCACTGGGAATTATGCAAAAAGGTGAAATTTAACCCTATCAAATGCTATATATACAAACCAAAATCTGTCTGGGAGAATGAGGCGCTTAACATTTTCTAGGATTTTGAGATACAAGCAGATCACCTAATCCTGGTCAGAAACCTGACAAGAGATTAAAATTTAATAATTTTGACAAATAGCATTTTTACAAACCAGAATCTGTTCAAGAAAATGAGACTCACTGGATTAACTAGGACTTCAGGGAAGTCAACAGTTACTAATGGTGTGAAAAACTCGTTAACAGATAAACAAGAGGTGCCCATAGTGTAATGGTTATCATCGTAGGAAATGGACACGGCGACACGAGTTCAAGTCCTGAACGAGACTGATTGCATTTCACATAGCACTAATATCCTTGGGAAAGGTATGAATCGAATAACTCTCCCTCCGGCTATGGGTAAATAGTAGGGCAGACTAGGTTCTTCAGCTCTTGGTGAGGCAACTAGTCTCGGAGAAGGAAAACTCTGAATTCAAACCTGTTAAACTCCGCTTAAAAATTGACCTTGTGTCATATCCTGCCCGAGCAGAGAGGTTGGTAAATATGGTTAACAGATAAACAACGACGACACTGCAGAAATTTAACAACGAAAACTAAAAACAAAAACGAATTACTACTGACAGTTTGAAACATTCAAGTTTTCAGACATTCATTTTCTATTTTATTTCTTTTTTTTTTCCAATTATTAATTGCATGTTAATATCTTTTTCAACACATGTACCATTTGGACTTAAAATGAATCTTAATCAACCGATCTAGAACGAAGAAAAAATTGATAACTATAAGCCCGAAGATCAGTCGCTACTGATTTGATAGGCCACCCATGAAAATAATCCTGCAAAAAAATTCACATAAACCAAAAAAAAAAAAAAAAGAAAGTGAGTGTCATCGTGGTGTAATGGTTAAAGCGATGAACTGAGGAATCGTTGTAAGCGAGCACGAACTCAAGTCGCGTTATTACGATCACTTTCGAACAAATACCCATGGGAAGGTATGAATCCCCTTATCCTCCCAGCTATGGGTTAAATAGTATCAGTACTGTTCTTCTGGGAGGATGGCTTTGGCATTAAACAATCTTCAAAGTTTGATATGCCATAAAACAAAGAAACCAAAACTAAACAAAAAAAAAAAAAACCCGGATAAGTCTCAACCAATTTAAAATATACTCTGAGAGCTGGTGCTCTCACAAGAGAAGTACAGATATATATATATTGAAAACAGCTAAAGACCATTTGATCAGACAACATTCTTCTGACTAATGGATATACTACTCCAACAGTTCCTTTTTATAAGTAAAGTAAAATTCGCAACCGTAGTCAAGAGTGACCTGATGGCTCCCTTTTCAATTGCTACTACACCAGGTGTAGGAGAAGGAGTTTCTGCTTTCTTTGGATTGCTCCACTTTACTCTTGATATGTACCTTTTAATGCTGAGTGTTAAGCAAAGAGGCATCAAATACCATTTTTTAAGTCTTTGGTAAGATTCGACCTGGGATTGAAAACATTGGAAAACACTTTACACCCTAGACCAATTAGGTTTGGTTTGGGTTCCCTATTTAATAGTGCTATTTAATCAATGGCTTGGAGGATAAGATGGTTTGGTTTGTTCGGTTTTATGGCATATCAACCTTTGTAGGTTATTAAACGCCAAATCCATTTTTATGTAAATAATCTGTTCTATTTAAAACAATTCAGTTTAGCATCAGTACACAGTTTAATTGTCAAAAACATTTCCATTTTAAACTATTCAAGCAGTTATATGTAACAATTCAGATAAGCGTAAATACAGTTTTAGTGTCGAAAAACAGTTCTATTTCAAATAATTCAGTTAAGCATACGCACGCAGTTTAAATGTAAGTACGGTCTAATTGTCAAAAATATTTCTATTTCAAGCTATTCAGTTTAGTCAAACAATTCAGTTTAGCATAAGTATGCTGTTAGTTCTATTTAACCTATAGATAGGGCCCTATCAGGTGTTACCACTCCAAGCCAGAGTGGACCTGGGAGCAATGGCAATGAAGGGGTATTTCCCCAAAGCTCCAGCACTGCTGGAACCTCACCATCAGATTGTTTAGTGTCATATCCAGGATACTCGCTGGGGGGTCTTACCCCTCCGCAGAGGAGCAGTTGGTGTATTCTACAGCCCCAGCCGACTGGGCAATTGGAGGATAAGAGGATTTATAACTTTCCCAAAGATATTTGTCTTAAAGTGAACGTAATAGCGCGACTGGAGTACGAACTGGCTTACTCCGATTCCGCAGTCCATCGCTTTAACCATCACGGCACGTTCACCCGCTACCTACCAGAACAATGAGGAGCGAACGAAGCTCCAGTACCAAACTTCTGCTGACTTGTATAAATCTTTTGACGAGAAAAATCTTAGAGAAGGTACTGTACAATAGAACCTACATGTTGCATCATCACAATTTATTTTACAACGTTTGTTATTATGCGGTAGCTATGTAGACCAAGGGAGTGGTATAAGCGTCGTACAAGCGTATGTCATCATAATCCATCGACGTACAGATGTCCTATTAACTTATCTTATACATTCCAAAACTGTTTTTCACAAACTGAATTAATCAACAAGTTTGAGTTGTAACTTTAGCAGTAAATACGGCCACTAGCTAACAAGATGTCACACACACACACACACACACACACACACACATACATATATATATATATATATATATATATATATATATATATTCTTGAATATCTGATATGCCTATGTTTACCTCATAATGTTTTGTGCTGAGCAGATATATTTCTTAATATTTATGTAATAGATTTAAACAGTCATTGAATACAGATTTAAAACGAATCATTATTTGCCCGAGGCAGACGATTAATAAAAGCTTGAAAACAAAACAATAAAAACAAACAAACGCAAGATATTTATATAATCGCTTAAATGAAAGACTTTTGAATCCCATAACTCTCACATGTTTCAGGATAATCCGCCTTAATCCTCTTTCACCTTCTTAATCTTGTTGAACTGTTTCTTCAATAAATATTTTAACTAAGTTTGGGGAATGTTTTCATTGATTATTACCAGTTTTCGTTTTGTTTGGCACAAAGCTAAAATATTAGAGCATTTGAGTAAAGTTCTTTATTCCTTTTATTGTTTGTTCTTTTTTAAAATTCATTTTACATGTGAAAATACTGGGCTACTGGCTTTATGAGTAGAGTGTTCACCAATGATCAGGGAGACCAGGGTTCAATCCCTGGTCTAGTCATACCAAAGACTCAAAAATGGTATTTGATGCCACCTTGCTTAGCACTCAGCATTATAAGGTACGGATCAAGGGTAAAGTGGAGCAATAGAGGGAATGGAGTAGCGCCCTCCCCAACATCTCGGTGTAGTAGCTATTGAAAAGGGAGCCTTCGGGTCACCCTCGGCTTAAATGTGAAAGTACTCATAAGGGTTCGGGAATTTTTACCAACTGAAGCTAAATAGAAATTATAATAATAAATAGTAAAAAAAAGTAAGAAAAGTTGACGACTGTAGTCGAGTGCAACCAGAAGGATCCCTTTTCAATAGCTACTACACCGAGGTGTAGGGGAGGGCGCTACTTATTTCCCTGGATTGCTCCTCTTTACCCTTGATTCGTATCTTATATTGCTGAGTGTTAAGTAAGGAAGCATCTAGTACTATTTTAAAACTTTTTGGAATGACGCGACCTGGGATTGAACCCAGGTCTCCCGGACCATTGGCGAAAACTCTACCCACTAGACCACGGAGCCAGTATAGATAGTAAAAGAGATTGAATTTTGACCATACTACTAAATGGTATATGCACAAACCAGAACCCGTCCTAGAAAATTATAAACATTAAGGGGGTGTCCTTGTGGTGTAATGGTTAAAGCGATGGACTGCAGAATCGTAGTACGCGAGTTCGTACTCCAGTCGCGCTATTACGTTCACTTTCGGGCAAATACCCTTGGGAAAGGTATGAACCCCCTTATCCTCCCAGCTATGGGTTAAATAGTACCACTACTGTTCTTCTAGGAGAATGGCTTTGGCATTAAATAACCTACAAAGAGTTGATATGCCATTAAACAAAGAAACCAACCAACCTATAAACATTAAGTGCTAATTGATAAAAAAAATAGAGAACTTGCTGTCTAGTGGAGGCAGCTGTCCTCGCGAACAACTGAGTGAAATAAAAGAAAGGTAAAACATCAATATGTAACTTGCCAGAGAACATCACTCTCCCCGGAAAAATGAGCGTGATGATGATGCCAAATAGTAACTGGCCCGCTTTGAATGATTCCCAAAGGATTGGAAAGTGGATTAGAAAGAGTAGAAAATCGGAGGAAGAATTGAGACCATTCAGTCTAAAGCATTGTTGAAATCAGTCAGAATACTGAGAAGGGTCCTGTAGACCTAGGGAGACTTCCAGTCACTCAGACTACAGTGAACGTGCACCAGCCAACACTGGTGTGAAAAAGATCACAAACAGTGAAATACTACAACTGCTACTACTACTAATAATCTTGGTTTGGTTTGGTTTCTTTGTTTAATGGCATATCAACTCTTTTTAGGTTATTTAATGCCAAAGCCATTCTCCTAGAAGAACAGTAGTGGTACTATTTAACCCATAGCTGGGAGGATAAGGGGGTTCATACCTTTCCCAAGGGTATTTGCCCGAAAGTGAACGCAATAGCGCGACTGGAGTACGAACTCCCGTACTACGATTCCGCAGTCCATCGCTTCAACCATTACACCACGAGGACTCCTCCAATAATAATCTTGAAATCTAAAAAAAAACTATGGAAACATGAAGGTGACGGTAATACCAATTGTAATTGGAGCCCTTGGAACAACCCTCAAAGGATTGGTAAAGGGTCTGGAAGTTGAGACCATCTAGACTAAAACATTATCAAAATCAGTGAGAATACTGAGAAGAGTCCCGGTGACTTGAGAAAACTTGATGCTACTCAGACTGCAGTAAAAACCATCAGCTAACGCTGGTGTAAATAAATCTCATAAAGAGAATTTGCAAAATTGTTGACTTTGCTGTCCCGGCTGACCACAGTATAAAACTGAAAGAACGTGAAAAGAAGGATAAGTACCAACACCTTGCTAGGGAATTGAAAAAATTATGGAACATGAAGGTGACAATTAGAGCAATCGTGATTGGTGCTTTTGATACAGTAACAAAAGGATTATAAAAGGGACTGGAGGACTTGGAAGTTGGCAGCTGATTAGAGACCATCCAAACAACAACATTATTGAGAACGGTCAGAATACTGAGAAGAGTCCTGAAGACTTGAGGAAATTTGCTGTCTCTCAAACTCCAGTGAAAGACCATCAGCTAATGCTGATGTGAAAAACTCTAAAGGAGTAAATAATAATAATAATAATAATAATAATAATAATAATAATAATAATAATAATAATAATAATAGATTTGACCAAACGATCAAATGATATATGCACAAATCAGAATCTGTCCCGGAGAATGAGACAGAAACTTTTTGGGGATTATGACACAAAAGCGGATCACCTAATCACGGCCTGGCGACCAGACCTTATAATGATCAACAAAGAAAAGAGAACTTGCAGGATTGTGAATTTTGCTGTCCCGGCTGACCATAGAGTAAAACTGAAAGTAAATGAAAAGAAGAACAAATACCTTGACCTTGGTAGGGAATTGAAAAAACTGTGGAACATGAAAGTGACGTTGATATCAATCGTGATTGGTGCGTTTTTTTACAGTCACCAAAGGATTAGTACAAAGAATGGAGGACTTGGAAATAAGAGGAGAAGAGGAGACCATCAAAACTACATTATTGAGATCGGCCAGAATGGTGTATATTGACCAACGACCCGGCCGGGCTGTAAAAACAGGAAAAGCACCAGTGTAAATAACATGTGCATCCGGTCGAGGAATATCAGGATATTATAACCTTGACCGTGGACGGGTTGAATGAGTGAGAAATTGTGACACCCGCAAGAAGAAGGTGGACGTTGAGCTATTATATAACTCAGTGCACAGGAAATTCAATCAGTTTGGAGATCAGACGAGTTGGGAGAAGATGCTGGATTGAGAAACATGTCCCAGAGAGGCTGGGCCCCCAGGCCCCCGGTTGAGCAGCCCAGGAGAACAGGAAACAAACGCTGATGGCCATAAGAGTGGGGGTCAATATGTTGCCGTTCTGTTCGGTCTCCAACTCCCTCTCACACACACAACCTTTTCAATAAAGTGAGACGCATATTTTTCAAAGAACTGTGTCGCTCGTCTTCATTGTGTCGTCGCTATGATTTTGCATGCATGCAGATGTACATGTATTATGTGGCTATAAACAAGAATACTGAGAAAGGTCCTGGAGACTTGAGGAGACTTGCTGTCGCTCAAACTTTAGTGAAAGACCATCAAAACTCTCACGGAGTAAATAATAATGATATTAATAATAATGATAATCAGCAACAGGATAAACCCAAGCATAGGATAAAATCTAAAGATCTTTTCTAGAGAGACTAATTGTTATTATTTCTATTTGTTATAGCAATGATAGTACTCTATTATATACTGAACTAAAAAGTTTTAAAACCACATGAAAAGATAAACCACCAAATGTATATGGATGCCATGAAGATATTTGCCCAAAGTGAAAAAGGACTAGAGACCATGATAAAAACACTAAGATTATACAGTTCGGATATTAAAATGGGTTTGAAAAATATGCCTGGCTGATAATGAAAAAGGGGGAAAGATTAAAGAAAAAAAAGCAGAACTCCGAAATCAAGAAAAACATCGGAACACTTCGAGAAAAAGAAAATTACGACAACCTGGGAATATTAAAATGGTCGTCAAACTAACAGAGATGAAGGAAAAAGTAAGCAAAGAGTAAGAAAACTTCTTGAAACCAAGCTCTGCCGCAGAAATCTCATCAATGAAATGCCCAGTCGGCTGGGGCTGTAAAATACATCGACTGCACCTCTGCAGAGGGATAAGACTTGCCCCCTAACGAGTTTTCTGGACACTAAACAATCTGATAGTGAGATTCCAGTAATGCTAGAGCTTTGGGGAATGCGAAGTACTCCTTTATCGCCATCGCTCCCAAGTCCACTCTGGCTCGGAGTGGTAGCACCTGATAGGGTCCTATCTATGAGTCAAATAGAACTAAACCGAGTTTTTAAGTTATACTGGATTGCTGGAAATAGGACTGTTTTGATATTTAAACAGTGTATTTATGCTAAACTGAATTGCCTGAATTAGAACTGTTTTGTATGCTAAACACAATTTTTTTGAAATAGAACAGTTTTGACATTCATCTGTTTGTAAACAAATACTATACTTATACCAAGCCTTGCCAAATAGGGTTGTGGAATACGCCGACTGCAACTCTACAGAGGGATAAGACCCCCTGTGAGGCCATTGCCCAGTCGGCTTGGGCAGTAGAATACACCGACTGCTTCTCTGCGTAGAGGTAAGTCTCTCTCAACGAGTGTCCTGGATATGACACTAAACAATCTGATGGTGAGGCTCTAGTAATGCTGAATCTTTGGGGAATGCGGAGTACCCCTTCCCTGCCATCGCTCCCCGTTCCACTCTGGCCCGGAATGGTAGCACCAGATATCATTTGGTTAAATAGAAATTAACTTGCATATTTATGCTAAACTGAAAAGTTTGAAGTACAATTGTTCGACTGAACTGAATAGCTTGAAAAAGAAATGTTTTTGACAATTAAACTCTGTACTTACATTTAAACTGTGTACTTATGCTAAACTGAATTGTTTGAAATGAAAGTGTTTTGACATTGAAACTGTACTTACGCTAAAGTGAATTGTTTAATATAGAACTGTTTTGACATTTAACTGTGTATAAACAAAATCTCTATTCATACTAAACTGAACTAGCTGAATTAGAACTGTTTGACTATACTAGATAGCTTGAAATAGAAATGTTTTTGACAAATGTTTTTGTTTACGAGCTCGTCCTTGCTTCTCCAGCAGTGTTCGGGATGTCTGGTTCGTCTAGCTTGGATAGTTTTCGTGATAGGTGGTAGGTGACCGTATAGTTGGTGCCTTGTGGAGTGTTGCTGCCAGGACTTGTTCAATATTGCTCTTAACATTCTTACATAATTGCCGTCTAGCTTCTTCTCCAACCGTTTAGTTAGCGTCCAAGTAGTGCATCCATATAGCAGTATCGACACGACCGTAGCCAGGAAAAAACTGCGTTTCATTTTATCGGTCAGGTTTGATTTCCATATCGATAGCTGTCCATGCCTTCGTTAGCCGTGTGTCGATGTCTTTTTCGGTTGATGAGACGCTGCTTCCTAGGTAGGTGAATTTGTCAACCAGTTTTAGAGAGGTTCCGTCTAGTGTTGAGATGTCACCTCCCCAAAACTCTAGCTTTACTGGAGCCTCACCATCAGATTGTTTATAGTCATATCAGGACACTCGTTGGTGGGATGGGGTCTTACCCCAGTGCCGAAATTCAATCGTTGTATTCTGCAGTCCCCGCCGACTTGGCAAGAACTTGAAAGTGATGGTCATACTAGTCATACCTGGCCCACTAGTAAGTCCCTAATTGTTTGAAAAAAGTCTGAAAGAATTGGAAATCAAAGGCAACTTGACTGTCCAGACCAAATCATTGTTAAGATCAGCTAAAATACTCCGAAAAGTCCTAAAACGTGAGGAAACTTGCTGTCATTTAGACTCCAATTCAAAACACACTATTACTGCAGCGAAAAATTCAAAAGGAATAATAATAATAATAATAATAATAATAATAATAATAATGATGATAAATGCACAACCCGGCACCTGTCCTAGAAAATGACTCGTATAAACTTCTATGGGACTTTAACATACAAATGGATCACCTAATCCCGGCCAGAAGAACAGACCTCATAATAATCAACAAAAAAAAAGAGAATCTTCAAAATTGTAGACTTTGCTGTCCCGGCGGACCACAGAATAAATCTGAAGGAAAGTGAAAAGAAGGATAAGTACTTCGACCTTGCTAGAGAATTGAAAAAGCTGTGGAACATAAAAGTAACGATTGTGCCAATTGTGATTGGTGCTTTAGGCACAATAACTAAAGGATTATTAAAAGGCCTGGAGGACTTGGAAGTTGGTTGGTTGGTTGGTTGGTGTTTCTTATGGAATATTAACCTTTGTAGGTTATTTAATGCCTTATTCATATTTTTAGAAATAAACAGTTCTTTTTCAAATAATTCAGGTTAACATAAGTACATAGTTTAATGGTCAAAAACAGTTCTATTTCAAGCTATTCAGTTTAGTCAAAGTTATAATTCAACCTATTCAGTTTATCTGTGTGTAAACAAAAACTATATGCATAGTTTTTGTTTAAACACAGTTGAATGTCAAAACTGTTCGATTGCGAGCAATTCATTTTAGTCCAAGTTCAGTTTCAATGTCAAACAGTTCTAGTTCAAGCAATTCAGTGTAGCATAAGTATTCAGTTTAGCTCTATTCGACCCATAAGTAGAACCCTATCAGGTGCTACCACTCCGGGCCAGAGTGAATCTGGATGCTATGACAATAAAGGGGTTCTTTGCATTCCCCAAAGCTTCAGCATGACTGGAACTTCACCATCAGATTGTTTAGTGTCATATCCATGGTACTTGTTGGGAGGGGTCTTCCCCCTCTGCAGAGGTGTAAGGTTATGTGGTGATAGAGACGAAATGATTAATTACATAATGGATACTGGGTGGTCTATCGAGCGATTTCCCTTCTTTTCTCTTTTTTTTTTCTTTGTTTAGCTGAACCTGTATGTTAGATTTCCAACCCACAGCGATATGGTTTTCTCGTCGACAAACTCCAAAATGTCCACGAAATGACAACCCCGTTGGAATGACGATTTTTTTCTCCTTTTGTAAAAAGAATAAGCTTCCCTCATAAACGCAAATTGTTCATCAATCCATGTCATAATACTAACTAAAATGGAATGGCTGCAACTGCTCAAAGATATAATTCCCATCCACTTGTAATCCATAAGATCCTTGGAATAAAACATATCCTCCCAGTTTATATTGATATATCAACCTTCGTAGGTTATTTAATGCCAGAACCACCCTTCTAAAAGAACAGTATTGGTACTATTTAACCCATAGCTGGTAGGATAAGGGGGTTCATACATTTCCCAAGTGTATTTGTCCGAAATTGTAGTAATTTATGATTGGATTTCAAACTTGATTTCTACGATTCGGCACACCAGCGTTTTAACCATTAGACCACAAGGGCACCCGCTTTTTTTATTTATATA
The DNA here is from genome assembly GCA_963585895.1 of Sepioteuthis lessoniana. NCBI lineage: Eukaryota > Metazoa > Mollusca > Cephalopoda > Myopsida > Loliginidae > Sepioteuthis > Sepioteuthis lessoniana. The sequence goes on along the minus strand of OY757921.1, from coordinate 70,158,766 downwards.
ATTTTTTTTTTTTTTTTTTTGCTGTGTTATTTTTCATTTCTAAATGTTTTATATCCATCGAGACAATACTTTCAATGTGCCATTATATTTCTTTGAACTGAACTTTTTTGTTTTTAATCATTTGTTTGCACACAATTATATGGTTTCAAGTATTCTTTTTTAATCCAAATAATTTTCACTCAGTTGTATTGATTCGCTATTCCTATCAAACAGAAATCATTTACATACAATTATTTGGTCACAAGTAAGTCTTTCTTCTTGATAATAAACCGTCCTTTGCACGGAGTTATATGGTATCAAGTATTCCTCTTTAATACAAATAATTCGCACACAGTTATGTGGTATCAATTATTCCTAACACAAATAATTCGCACACAGTTATATGGTATCAAGTATTCCTATCAATTACAAATAATTCGCACACAGTTATATGGTATCAATTATTACTAATACAAATAATTCCCACACAGTTATATGGTATCAGGTATTCCTATCTAATACAAATAATTTGCACTCAGTTATATGGTATCAAGTATTTCTATAATACGGCTAATTTTTGAACAGATCTATTCCACCAAATAATGGGACCCTAACAAATCCTACAACTCCGGGCTGTAGTGGAGCGGGGGGTAATTGCAATGAAAAGATGATTTTATATTCCTAGAACTTCAGAACTGGAGCCTCACTACAGGATACACTATGTGTCTTACCTGGGACTCTCTCTTTGGAAGGGAGTCTCGTCTCACTACAGAGGATGCAGTGGGGGTATTTTAAGTCTCGCCAACAGGACATCGTTTCAGTTGGACCAGTATTTGATCAAAATGTTTTATTTCTCTCAAACCATCCAAGTAAAAGGATCAAGACATGCTGTAGAAGTATCACTTTATAACACTGCAGCTGTATGGCCACTTACCACCCATCTCGCAAAACATCCGATTAAAGCGATCAAGACATGCTAGGTAGTGCTGAAGAAGCAGCAAACCATGACACAGCAACTGAATGGCCACTTACCTCCCATCTCACAAAACATCCAAGTAAGATGATTGAGACATGCTGGGCAGTGTTGGAGAAGCAGCTCCATAACTCAGCAGTTTTATGGCCATTTACCTCCCGTCTCACAAAACATCCAAGTAATATAAATAAGATATGCTAGGCAGTGCTGGAGAAGCAAGGGCGAACCCATAAGGAATGTTTTCGGTGGACTCCAACCCATGATCATACCATATTTACCAACCCCTCTGCTCTGGCAGGATATGACACAAGGTCAATATTTAAGCGGATTTTAACAGGTCTGAATTCAGAGTTTTCCTTCTCCTAGACTAGTTGCCTTACCAAGACTGAAGAACTCAGTCTGTCCTACTATTTACCCATAGCTGGAGGGAAAATAATTGGATTCATACCTTTCCCAAGGGTATTAGTGCTATGTGAAATGCAATTTTTCTGGTCCAGGATTTGAACTTGTGTCCATTTCCTACGACGATAACCATTACACCAGTGTGCCGACCAGCAATGAATTAGATTCTTATATTTGTGCAGATACGGAAGGCAGTTTCGAGGACTTGCTAAGATTGATGGCCGATAGAGAAGAATGGAGAGAGAGAGAGAGAGAGACAGAAAGAGAGAAAGAAAGAGAGAGAGAGAGAGTCAAGGGAATCTGATCTATTGATATGACTTGATGATGATGATGTGCTTCTCTTAAGTCTACTTGTGCAATCTTTTCTTAATCCAACGTATGATTAAATTGTTTTTACACACAATTTATCAACAATAACAGCAACAACAACAACAACAAACCCTAAATAACACTTCCCTAATTCTGATTGCCCACGTTTGTTTTGTCCGTGACATGCGTCTAAGCTTAGGATGAGTCTCTATTGATTATTTAATATACTACGATACAAAGGTCAACAAAGATCGGTAATGAAAGCTCTCACCTGTTCAAAGAAAACTGAGAGATAATTTCTAGAGAAGCTACTCTGCCAGCTGGGCAGAGAATACCTTCTAGAGAGTTTTAAAATTCTGTCGATTAGGGGTCAGAAAAAAACTGAACTATTATTTCCCAACCCCTCTGTTCGGGCAGGATATGACCCTAGGTCATTTTTAAGCGAAGTTTAACAGGTTTCAATTCAGACTTTTCCTTCTTCTAGACTAGTTGCCTCACTAAGACTGAAGAACCTAGTCTGCCCTACTATTTACCCATAGCTGGAGGGAGAATAATTGGATTCATATTTTTCTCAAGGGTATTTGTTCTATGCGAAATGCAATCAGCCTCATCCTGGATTTGAACTTGTGTCGCCGTGTCCATTTCCTACGACGATAACCATTGCACCACAGGCACCTCATTGAACTATAGTATGTATGTATTTACCCAACCCCTCTTCAAAGGGTTGGATAGAGGGTGTCCCCATGGTGTTGTAGCTAACGTACTGAAATGTAGCTTCGAAGCAAGCGTGTTCGAACTCCAGCCGCGCTATTACGTTCACTTTCAGAGTAATTCCCTCGGGTAAGATATGAACCTCATTATTTCACCCACCAGCAATGGGTTAAAAATATCACTGCTGTTTTTCTACAAGGATGGTTTTGGAATTAAATTACCCACGAAGTTTGATATGCCATTAAACGAAAAACCAAATCAAACCGAGGGTAGGACATGTCAATTTTAAGCGAAGTTTAACAGGTTTCAATTCAGACTTTTCCTTCTTCTAGACTAGTTGCCTCACTAAGACTGAAGAACCTAGTCTGCCCTACTATTTACCTATAGCTGGAGGGAGAACAATTGGATTCATATTTTACTCAAGGGTATTTGTTCTATGCGAAATGCAATCAGCCTCATCCTGGATTTGAACTCGTGTCGCCGTGTCCATTTCCTACGACGATAACCATTGCACCACAGGCACCTCATTGAACAATAGTATGTATGTATTTACCCAACCCCTCTTCAAAACAGAGTATTTTTTCAGGTCAACCATTACTGTCTCTTTTTTTCCACCTTAAATATTTGATTTTCCACGTCCATCCTAACTGTTTCTTTTTCCACATCTACCTGATCTCTTTTTTCCATGTCCACCCTAACCTTCTCTTTTTTACATGCAAGCTCTAACTGTTCATTTTTCCACATCCACCCTTACTGTCCCTTTTTTCCTCGTTCATCCTGTTTCTTGTTCCACATCCACCCTAAATCTCTTTTTTCCTTGTCCACCCTAACCGTCTCTTTTTCCGACATCCACCCTAACTTTCTTTTTCCACATCCCTCGTGTCTCTTTTTTACGCGTCCACCCTAACTTTCTTTTTCCACATCCCTCCTGTCTCTTTATTCTACGTCAACCCTGTCTTTTTTTTCCACATCCAGCCTAACTGTTTCTTTTTTCCACATCCCTTGCGTCTCTTTTTTACACGTCCACCTGAACTCTCTTTTTCCACATCCCCTCTGTCTCTTTGTTCTACGTCAACCCTAACTGTCACTTTTTTCCCCATCTACCCTGTCTCTTTTTCCCCATCCACCCTTAGTGTTTCTTTTTTCCACTTTCACCCTAAATGTTTCTTTTTCCACATCCATCCTGTTTCTTTTTTACACGTCCAGCCTAACTGTTTCTTTTTTCCATTTTAACCCTAACCGGTTCTTTATCCCACGTCCACCATTACTGTTTTATTCTTTTCTCTGCTCTGATTTCTTCCTTCTTTGTTTTGTAGATGGTTAAAATATGAAGAAAATGTTGAAGAATTCTGCAAGCGCTGGTCGAAGCCACACATCCCTTCTCTCTCAGCAAAGTCCGTGTTGGAACTGAAGAGATTACTCAGTCCTGCTTATGTCTGCCTCGATATGGAACCTGCAAGTTTTACTGAAATTTTGGGTAAAGCTTCATTTTTGAAAACTTATTTTTAATTTTTAAAATTCTTTTCTTTTTTTTTCCTTTTTTATTGCAATGAGTTTAAAATTTCTGCTCCTTGATTATCGTAATTATTCGTGTATAACACGCACTCACGTATCACACACACACACACACACACACACACACACACACACACACACACACAAAATTCTTGCGTATAATAAACAATACGTACCACTTAATTTTCTGCTGAAACATCTGGATAAATAATACATTTAGTTTTGCTTTTAAAATAGAATTAAGTAAGCTAAGTTGACGACCGTAGTCGGAGGCGACCAAAAGTCTCCCTTTTCAATAGCTACTACACCAAGGTGTAGGTTAGGGCGCTACTCCTTTCCCTGGATTGCTCCACTTTACCCTTGATACGTACCTTATATTGCTGAATGTTAGTAAGGCGGCATCAAGAACCATTTTTGAGTCTTTGGTATAACTCGACCTGGGAGTGAATCCAGGTCTCCCGGACCGTTGGCGAACACTCTATCCACTCGGCCAATGAGCTGGTTTGTCTCTACAGAATTAAATGGTTTTAATTATTGCTATCAAACACTAATCATTCCATTCAATATTAATTATTTGTTTGCAGATAGTGAGGTGGTTATAAGTATTGATATTTAACACTAATTAATCTATTCAATACTAATCATTCGTTTTCATACAGATATTGGTTTCAAGTATTGCTATGTAATACCAATAATTCAATTTAGGCACACAGTTAAAGAGCTTCAGATATTGCTTGTTAATACTAATATTTCTACTCAACATTACTCATTTGATTGAACAGCTAAAATATTTCTATATATTACGAACAATTCACTTCTGCCATTTTTTACGCGCATTAAATTGATCAAACAGTTCTATTCCAAAGAATTCAATTTAAAGTTAGGCATTTGTTTGCACACAGTTTAAATGTCAAGCAGTTCTATTCGGCCCATAGATAGGACCCTATCAGGTGCAACCACTCCGGTTCAGAATGGACCTGGGAGGAAAGGCAATGATGGGGTATTCCACATTCCCCAAATTCCCAGCCTGGAGCCTCACCCTCCGATTATTTTGTCTCATATCCATGACACACGTTGGGGGAGTCGGCATATTCTTACAGACCCAACAGACTAAGCTAGCCTGTGAGGAAGTGCCAGACTATTTTTTTTAATCAACTATCATAATAGACAACCAGCAAAACTGTTGGGTACCCGTAGTAATAGCAGTCCATGATTATATTGATGTTTTAATCTTGAAATGAGAAACGAGTTGTAATTAATATTTCATCGTTCAGAATATCCCTTCATTGCCATCGCTTCCAGGTTCACTCTGACCCGGAGACGTAGCATCTGATAGGGTCCAATCTTTGGGTCAAATAGAACTAAACTGTGTACTTATGCTAAACTGAATTGGTTGATATGGGATTGTTTTGACATTTAAATAGCGTATTTATACTAAACAGAAGTGTTTGAAATAGAACTGCTTTCGTATGCTAAACTGAACTGTTTGAAATAGAACTGTTTTGACATTTAACTAAGTGTAAACAAAAAGCTATACTGAATTGTTTGAAATAGAACTGTTTGTGTATGCTATACTGAATTGTTTGAAATAGAACTGTTTTGACATTTAACTAAGTGTAAACAAAAAGCTCTACTGAATTGTTTGAAATAGAACTGTTTTTGTAATCTGCTGGAAATTTGATTGGATATTGTTTTGATCGCTAAGAGCATTTTAAGTATGTTGCTCCAATAAAAGTCTTGGTATGATGTGTTGTTTTTGCTCAATTTCTTAAAATACATTCAAACTGCATACATTCTATATATAATTATACTGTATATTGACCTCTGCCACGACGCATGAGTTGAACACCGGAGTGCCCTGTCTTTTGAGGTCCACGTGAGACATGTTAACCATGGAAACATTTAATTATATATATATTTAGAGAGAGAGAGAGAGATAAAGAGAAAGAGAAAGAGAGAGAGACCTTGTGTCACATCCTGCTCGTGCGTTGGGGTATATATTGTAAATTTGGTGACTATTGTCGAGGGCGACCCGTAGGCTCCCTTTTTCAATAGCTACAACACCGAGCTGTCGTGGAGGACGCAACTCCTTTCCCCCAATTATTCCACTTTATCCTTAATCCGTACCTTATAATGCTGAGTGTTGAGCAAGGAGGCATCAAGTACCATTTTTGAGTCTCTGGTATGACTCGTAAATCTTTGATATATAAGGAAGTAAATAACGGTGTAAAATCCGACAATATAGAGAAAAAACTTGATAACAAGGTAATACGAGAAGGAGAAATTTATTGAGAAACAAAATCGACATTATAGCGTTTCGGTTCTAATGAACCATCATCAGTACTGTGAGGGATGACATTAGTGAAGTTAAATCAACGATGGATGATTTAAAAAATCATTAATATTACCCCACAGTCCGGATAATGGTTCATTAGAACCAAAATGCTATAGTGTCGACTTTGTTTCTTAAAAAATCTTTCCTTCGGCTTGGATTATCTTGTTACCAAATTCTCTCTCTCTCCCTCTCTCTCTCTCTATATATATATATACCCCTTCACATGAGCAAGATACAACACAATGTCAATTTTAAGCAGACTTTAACAGGTTTGAATTCAAAGTTTTCCTTCTCTTAGTTTGGTCACCATACAAAAATCGAAGGACAGTCTGCCCTACTATTTATTTATAGCTGGAGGGAGAATAATTAGATTCATACTTTTCCCAAGGGTATTAGAACTCAGTAAAAATGATGAATTTCGTCCAGGATTTGAACTCGCGTCGCAGTGTTCATTTCCTATTTTCTAAAGCGGTTACCATTACAGCATGGATATATATATATATATATATATATATATATATATTAAAGTTTATGTCATTTGAGATCATAATTTAATGTAACTGTGTTGACATGTTATTTATGATAATCACACACACACACACACACACATATATATATATATATATATATATATATATATAAACGGTATTATGAAGTTTGTAAACCATTTACGCTAATAGTTTGTTTCTTTTTTTCCGACAGATGACGTTGTCAAGACCTGGGCTGAGAACCATTCGAACCTCAATCGCAAGATGACGGAAAAACTGTGGGATGTCCTTCTGGCTCGGCACAAGCATGTGCATCTGACACGGAAGGAGATGATGCGAAAGAATGTCAAGCCAGGCGAGACGAAAAGCAAAAACCGATGGACATTTGGTGAGATCAAGGTCCTCGATAATTTTAAGAAACCGTCGATTGGAATCGGCAGTATTGGTAAATATCCCCATTTTTTTCGACCAGTCAGATATTTGTAAAATAAGCCTTATGAATAAATCTTTCTGCAATTATATGAACGGACCAAGAATCAAATGATTTATATGATTCAGCCTATTTAAAACATACAACTGCGTTTGTTACATAGCCAGATACGGCCATGTGCAAAATGGACATCGAATGTTGATAACATATATACATAGAACATAGGAATCTCGAAATTCGAAAACACGTAACGACTTCTTTGTTCAGGTACGAAACCTTTTTATTACTTTTGAGTTAAAGGTTTCGACACAAGGAGAGAGACACCAATCTTTTTATTTTGGCTTCTTCATCTGGCCCCTATCTCGTGCGGCACTCATATCGCGCAAATTCGTCTCGCCTCAGCGAGCCCCAAAAGTCGAACCTCCTCGTTCGGCGTCTAGTTTCAACTCTCTTAACTTTCTTCGAAATCCCCCAAATCCTCCGCGCGCCTCCGGTGCGTGACGTCACCCGCACTCATCATCTCAGGCTATTGGGACATCCCTGAGTGTCATGTCCGCTCTGTGCACGCGCACGCGTTACCACCTGCATCAAGGTTGCACCCAACCAACTCATGCACTGAGCCGAAAGGCTCCCAGCCCAACTAAACCCAAAGACATGAACCGAAATCCCTCGGTTATTATATTACACGTTTTTCTTTTAGAAAACCAGATATAGTCCAAGATGGAAGTCAAGAAATAATCTTATGATTTATCTAACGAATCTCTTAATTTCTGTATAAACTTTCGATTACGAATGCTCAATGAAAATATAAATTGAATATAAATGTAACAGAAATACAGTATTGTCCATAAATTATGGGTTTTGTAAAACGTTAATTTTCTTCTAAACCATAGATACCCAGATATAATTATCAACTACCGCATTGAAATTATACGTACAAGTAAAATTGCAACACCTTACTCATAGAAAATACAATCGCAACACTTCTCACTCAAAATGAAATTGCAAAGTCTCTCTTACCCAAAATAAAATTGCAATGCCTTTCTCATCGAAAATACAATCGCAACACTTCCCACTCAAAATAAAATTGCAATGACTCTCTCACCCAAAATAAAATTGCAATGCCTTTCTCATCGAAAATACATTCGCAACACTTCCCACTCAAAATAAAATTGCAATGACTCTCTTACCCAAAATAAAATTGCAATGCCTTTCTCATCCAAAATACAATCGCAACACTTCCCACTCAAAATAATATTGCAATGACTCTCTTACCCAAAATAAAATTGCAACGCCTTTCTCATCGAAAATACAATCGCAACACTTCCCACTCAAAATAAAATTGCAAAGTCTTGCTTACCCTAAATAAAATTGCAGTGCCTTTCTCATTGAAAATACAATCGCAACACTTCCCACTCAAAATAAAATTGCAAAGTCTCTCTTACCCAAAATAAAATTGCAACGCCTTTCTCATAGAAAATGCAACCACAACACTTCTCAACCAAAATAAAATTGCAACATCTCACTTACCCATGATAATATCGCAACACATTTTATAAAAAACATAATTACAACATTTCTCACCAAAAATAAAATTGCGGCACCATTCTCATTGGAATACAATCGCAACTCTTTTCGACCAGAATAGAATTGTAACACTTCTCTTACCTAAAATGGAATCGCAAAACTTTTCTCATAGAAAATACAGTCACAACATTTCTTAGCCAAAATAAAATTGCAACACCTCTCTCATAAGAAATACAACTCCAACACTTCTCAACCAAAATAAAATTGCAACACCTTTTTCATAGAAAATTCAATCCCAACATTTCTCACAAAAAATAAAATTGCAACACCTTTCTCATAGAAAATACTATTCCAATATATCTCACCAAAGATAAGATTGCAACACATCTCTCACAAGAAATATAATCGCAACACTTCCCAACAAAAAATATTAAGACCTCTCAACCCCCAATTGCAACACCTCTTCTACCCAAAATAAAAACCGCAACATCTTTCTCATCTGATTAATTAAAACACCTCTGTCATGAGAAACATAATCCCAACACTTCTCTACCAAAATGAAATGGCAACACCTTTCCCAACAAATAAATCGCAACACTCTCTCATGAGAAAAACCATTTCAGTATTTCTCACCAAAAATGAAATTGCAAAACCTCCCTTACCCAAAATAAGATTGCAATATCCTTCCCACCCAATAAATTATTCCACCCTCCTCATAAGAAATACAATTCCAACATTTCACAAATAAAATGAAATTGCAACACTTGTCTCATGAGAATATAATCCCAATACTTCTCGCCAAAATTAAAATCGTAACACATTTTTGACGAAAATAGAATTGCAACCTCTTCCTCTGAATATAAAATTCTAACACCACTCTCACTCAAAATAAAAATGTAACACCTCTCCAGCCAAAAAGTAAAATTGTAACTTTTCTCTAACCAAAAAAAAATTACAGCTTTTCTCACACGAACGAAAATTGCACGAACCAAAGTAAAATTTCAACACCTCTCATAACCAAAACAAAACTTCAACACTCTCTCACGAAAATATAAGATTGGCAGATTTCCCTCACACAAATGAAATTGCAAGATTTCCCTCACGACAAATGAAATTGCAATACCTCCCGCATCAAAAATAGATTTCAATATATCTCTCACTAAAAATTTTATAGCAACATCTCCGGTAACAATAAACGACATCACAACTACTTTCCCATCAGAAATATTATTGTAATACCTTTCACTACAAATTAAATTACAACATCTCTTCCTTCTCTCTCTCTCTCTCTCTCTCTCTCTCTCTCTCTCTCTCTCTCTCTCCATAAAAATTGCAACTCTTCTCACAGAGAATAAAATTGCAACACTTCCCTCACAAAAAATAAAATTTACAAAATGTTTATGCATGGAGTACTAATCTTTAGACAATTACATATTCTTATTCTTGGTTAAGATCTGAGTTTCTGTACTGTAGCGTATGGTATCAAATAATACCTTATAATATCCATTCTGATTGTTTACAAGAAATAAGGATATTCTATGTTTTGCTTATTAAAAAAACTATTCAAAAAGTTTTATTTGTTTACCTGAAAAATATAATTATTTATGGGTGATATTGTATAAAATATTCTCATTACATTGTTGTTTTTTGGCCTATTTTCATATTTAATACTGTTTCTGTCTATGACTTTTTGATAAACTATCTTCTATATTCAATGAATATATCTGACTATCCTCATCTTTATTGTTGTGTTTGAGACTTTGAGTTGAATTGTTGTCAACATTCAATGACTTTTTTCGACTTTCCTCATTTTTTGTTCCACGTGACTTCCGGTATCGCAGAGGTATAAAAGAGGTCGTGTTTCTTAAGCTCGTGGGGTTCGGCAAGGTCTCGGTCAGTAGTAAGACCAATTTCGGACGTAACACCCACAACGCGAGACTTATAATATTTATTGGTTTGTACGACTTCAGTTAATAAATAATTAACTCTTTATTTCACTGTGTATCTCTCCCTTACCACGATAGAACATTTTCAATGTCGTTTTTGTCTGAAGATTTAAATATCTTGTGTTTTTTTCTGAGAACAAGAATATTAAATTTAGACTTTTAAAAATCAGTTTTGACGGTCAAAGTCCCTTCATTTATGAGATTAAGATATTCTTCTGTTATAAAATTCAATCTTAAATTGGATAGAAATCATTGCTTAAAACATTTTTAAAAATCAAAATTTATAGTTCGAGGTGGTGTGAATATAACATCAAAAGGACATCAATTGATCGCAAGTGACGAAAGAAGTCGAGAAAGACGGATTTACAATTCAGTTCTCATTTTCATAGATGTTTTAAATAACCAGGCCGGTCATCTCAATGGGTTTCCAAATCATCTTTCACATCGAGGGAGATCTCTTTACCTCTTCTAAGCCCCTTCTAAAACTTTTTTTAAAATGACATCTACGCTGGAATTTTCTTGTATGTAGAGTTTGGTAATAAATAATACCTAATAATATTCATTCTGATCGTTTAGCTGACTAAAAATCAAAACGTTGACTTTTTCTGGTTTGTTTCATTTGTGGTGAACCTGTCACCGGTCCATCACGCCATCACACTTTCCCTGGGTTGCCAAGGTGTTTGTGACAAGGGTTATTACATAACAAGAGTCTAAAAAACTCATTTCAATTGGACAATATCTGTTAACTTTACTAATATAAAGTATTTTTAAAGAATATTTCTTTTAATCTTTAGGTTGTATTCCGTTGTCCAACAGTGATTCATCCTTTGATTCAAACGTTCCTGACGATTGTAATTATCGGGTAAATTGAATTTTTTTTTTACAATCGAGTGTGTGCGACTGTGTGAATAGTTGTATGTGCTGGTGTGCGAGTGTGAGTGTGTGTGTAGTGCTGTTTGTGTGCGGAGTTTGTGTGTGTGTGTGTATGTGTGTGTGTGTGGTTTATGTGTGGTTGCGTGCATTTTGTAATTCTGCTTGTTTTTTTTGTACGTTTTCGAGTTTATGTCTGTAATTGTATATGCATGCTTATTATTGCATGTCGGCATGTATGAGTGTGTACGTCTGTGTCCATGTGAGCTTGTATGTAGGTGTGTTTGAGTCTGTTGGTGTTTTTTTATGTCTGTGCATGCTTGTATATTAGTGTGTGTGTGTGTGTGTGTGTGTGTGTGTGTGTGTATAACTATATAGCGAATTGAGCACTCTGGTATCCGGTAAGGCATAAAACGTAAACAAACGAACGCTGCTGCTGCTGTTGCAACATAATACCTTATAATTCCCTAACCGAAGTGGTACGTTTGTTGGCCGAGCGATCTGATACTAAGTCTAACGTAATGTTGGGCGGGTCAGTCATCTCATAAGATGTATAGCAATAACATACTAAATTTTCAAGAGTCTACGACAATTTTAAATACCTGTACAAAAAGCCTGGAAACTTATTGAATGCACCTTGTATATATATATATATATGACAAAAGTATATGGTTGTCAATATCTTGGTATAATTTGGAGAGAGCCCAATATCTGTGATAGAACTATTATATCATAATAAAAAAGTAAGTATTAGTTTTCATATATATATATATATATATATAACAGCATCGACGCTTGTCTACGACCACTGGTTTCTGATTGTCTTTGCACAGCGATCATCATGCAGATGATGATAGCCGTATAAAGATGGCATGAAACCAATGGTTGTTGATAAGCATTCACCCTATTAAATATATATAAAAACTAATATATATATATATATATAGATATATGTGTGTGTGTGTGTGTGTATGTGTGTGCGTGTGTGTGTGTGTGGTTTCAAGAATTTAGACTAATAATTTATACACAATTATATGGTTTCCACGAACTATTCCATTTAATGATAATTATTCATTTGCGCACGGTTATAAGGTTTCAAGTATTCTTATATAATACTAATAATTTGCACACAATTAAAAAAGACCAGGTCTTGTGTTGATTAACAAGAAGAAAAAACTTAATGAATTTTCTGTCCCAGTAAACAATGAAATGAAAATAAAAGAAAGCGAAAAAATAAACAAATTTTCTAATCTTGCCTGAGAGCAGAAATGACAGTGGAACATGAGAGTGACGATAATATCAATTGTATTAAGAGTCCTTGGAACAATTCCAAAAGGCGTGGAACATAAATTGGGGAACAAGAAAATATTCGAGACTATTCAGACCACAGTACAGTTAGGATCAGCGAGAATACTTAGGGGAGGCCTGAAGGCCCGAGGAGACTTGCTCTCACTCAGATTTAAATAAAAACTGGAGATCAAAGGAAGAATCGACTCTATCCAGACCACAGCACTGTTATGATCCGCTAGAATACTGAGAAGAGTCCTGGATACATGACGAGTCTTACTGTCAGTTAAACTTTAATCAAAACTAGAGATCAGAAAAAGAATCAACACCATCCAGACCACAGCACTGTTAAGATCAGCTAGAATACTTAGAAGAGTCCTTTGAGACCTTAGCAGACTTGCTGTAATTCATACCCCTGTGAAAAACAAGGAGTTAAAACTGGCATGAAAAACCCGGAAAGAATATTGTAATCTTTTTTAATCAATCATAACTTCAGGTAACTATTCTTAATACAAATAATTTGCACACAATTATATAGTATCAAGAATTCCTACCCTGACTGCATCTCTGTAGAAGGGTAAGACTCTCCTAACGAACCTCCCGTGGCCCAGTCGGCTGGGGCTGTAGAATACACCGGCTGCTGCATCTCCCCCAATGAGTGTCCTGAATATAACACAAAACAATCTAATGGTGAGGTTCCAGTGTTGCCAGAGTTTGGGGGAATGCAGAATACCCCTTCATAGCCATCGCTCCTGGGTCCACTGTAGCCCGGAGTGGTAGCACTTGATAGGGTCCTATCCATGAGTCAAATAGAACTAAGCAGTGTACTTATGCTAAAATGAATTGTTTGAATTAGAACTGTTTATATGTATAAAAAATAGATTTGGCATTAAATAACCCGCAGCAGTTGATATGCTATTAAACAAAACCAAACAAATAAACAAAAATTGAGGAGTAGATATTTATCAAAAATGTGGTAGCTTAAAAGAAGCACTGTACCAAGAATTGTGTGAGGATCAAGAAATGGATAATATCAACCTTCATGGTTTATTTAATATCAAACCCATCCTTGAAGGAGAACAGCAGTAATACTATTTTATCTGAAACTGCAGGGATAAGAAGGTTCATGCTTTTCTCTAAGGTATTAGTCCGAAAGTGAACGTAAAAGAACGACTGGAGTTCGAACTCGCTTACATTGAGATCGCAGTCTAGTGCTTTAACAATTACGCCAAGGGGACTCACGCAGACAAAAGTAAATAAATAAATGACTAACAGTTTCTGATTTATTTTAAAACACACAGTAGATTTTCCATATAAATAATTACGACTTTAATCTCATATATTTTGTAGGATTGAAACATATAAAGATAATTTTTGAAATTATTTTTACATCGGTTGTTTTTTTTTATAGCATATCAACCATTGAAAGTTATTTAATACCAAATCCTGCTTAGATAGCTAGATGGATATTGGTTTGATTTCGGTTTGGTTTCTTTGCTTAATGACATATCAACATAAGCAAGTCATTCAATGCCAAAGCCATTCACCTAGAAGAACAGTAGTATTACTATTCAACCGATAGCTGGGAGGATAAAGGGGTTCATACCTTTCCCTGTAATAGCGCAGCTGGAGTACGAACTCGCTTACAACGATTCTGCAGTCCATCTGTTATATTTTGACCTTCGACCCGGCCCAAAAATGCTATTCCAAGGTGATACACCGAAAGGAAGTGACACATTCCAATGGCCAGTAATCGAAAGAGATCGCGTGGGCGGATTAAGGCTTATGATATGGGACAAGGTGAAGGTCCCATTGTGCCACTACAGTGATGCACCGGAAGAGATTAACCTCTGAACTGCATGACAGTTATTTCCGCTTGATGACGATTAAACATTCGATTTCAAAGATCCGGTGGGCGATCGTGTGGGCGTTGAATTATTATATAATTGAGCTGAGTTCGGGGTGCCAGAGCAGTTACCAGTAGAATTCCAGACAGCTAGAGACCAGATGTGGTAGGGAAAGCCACACCCGACCGAGGGGGCCCTCGGAAAGCCCCGATGGAGTGGACCCCAGAATCAGAAGAACAAGAAAGACACAACGTGACGTTCATAACAGTGGGGTCAAAATATGAAGTTTATGTTCGGTCTCCAGCATCCTCTCACATGCAAACCTTTGAACAACCCTTTTCAAACCATACAAATAAAGTGAGAGGTAAATATATTGTTAAAGAAGTCTTCCTGTGTCTTCCTTCTTGTGTCCTAGTCGTTGTGTCGTTGTGATGCTGCATGAACGTGTAAATGACTATATAACACATCGCTTTAACCATTACACCACGATGAAACCCCCTAGAAAGATATTAAATCTGTAAATGAATAGTTTGTAGGTAATATTTTAAACCAGCCAGAGCTCATTTGTTTGCACACAGTTAAATGGTTTCAAGTATTGCTATCCAACACTAGTAATTTTATTTAACATGAGGCTTTTGCTTACACACAGTTAAATGGTTAAACAGTTCTTTTTGACCCAAAGATTGAACCCTAACAGCTACTACTACTCCGGGTCAGAGTGGATCTGGGAGTAATGGCAGTGAAGGAGTATTCCACGTTCCCCAAAGTTTTAGGACTGAAACCTCACCATCAGATGCAGTTTAGTGTCATACCTCGGATACTTATTAGTTGTGGGGTCACCACTCGTCAGAGATGTAGTCGGCATATTCTACAGCATTAGATGATCGGAAGGTTTGGTATGGTTGGTTGGTTGGTTGTTTGGGTTTTATGGCATATTTAAATCCATTTTTTTGAAAATAGTTTTATTTCAAACAATTCAGTTTAGCATAAGTACGCATTTTAAATGTAAGTGCAGTTTAATTGTGAAAAACATTTCTATTTCGAGCTATTCAGTTTAGTCAAGCAGTTCTAATTCAGTTAATTCAATTTAGTATAAGTACAGATTTTGTTTACACACAGTTAAATGTCAATACAGTTCTATTTTAAACAAATCAGTTTAGTGTAAGTACAGTTTCAATGTCAAAAAAACAGTTCCATTTCAAATATTTCAGTTTAACATGCATATTTTATAGCCCTAGCCGACTGGGCAAAGGTTAGGTATGTTTTTTTTTTGTTTTGTTTAATAGCACATCAACCTTCGCCGATTATTTAGTGCCAATGCTATCTTTATAGAAGAATAGCAGTTATATTATTCAAGCCATAGTTGGAGATATAAAGGGGTTAATAACTTCCCCAAGGGCATTAGGCCGAAAGTGAACGTAATAGCTCGACTGTAGTTTGAACTCGTTTACAACGATGTTGCAATCCAACACGTTAGCCTCTATAACACAGGAACTATCTCTTTCACCAACATAAAACTTGTGGACTTGTAAATAAGCTTCGATATTTATAGATCGTCACTGCTTACCACAATCTTTAATCGTATCAATTTGCATGTTAGCTGGAGAAATTTGAAGCATGCATATTTGCTTTTTAAAATATAAATTGCTTGTTAGTAAGGATTCCATTACCGCTATAGTATTTCAGTCAAGGTGAAAGTGGACTGTGTTAAGTTGTAGAAGGTGTTACGACGAAGTCATCACAGGGAGAGCGAGCTGGTGTGCTATTGAATATTGTTACCCTGTTTGACTGTTAATATGAGGGAGTTAAGTTTCACGTAGTGTATCTACTCTTTCCTCAGTGGGTATGACTTATGTCTAACCCAGTAAACCAAAGCTGATAGCTACGGAGGTATTTAGATACAGATGTTTTAATCTTTTTTTTTTTTCACGCCCAGGAAAACCCAAACATGGTTCGAAAAATAGCCAAAGATGTTGAGACATGTAACATTTTGGTCGGAGAATTGGCCGGTCTGCACGAGCCCCTTGTTGCTTTTGTTCGACTTCGAGAAGCTGTATCACTGGCTGATATCTGTGAAATTCGACGTCCTACGAGGTTTCTTTATATTTTAATATGTCCGAACTATCTTCAAGAATACAAACAAGTTGGAAGGACGATGGGATCGCTGATGGCATCAAAGGTATGACAATTTTATTATTTGCTTTGGTCTCGAGGGTTTTATGGCATATCAACACTTGTTAGTTATTCAATGCCAAATCCTATATATACATATCTATTAAATATATGATTTGTAAACACATTTTCTTGATAACATTTTTTGCACACAGTTAAAGGATTTCAAATATTTCTCTCTGAGATAGATTATTCTATTAACTATTTATCTTTTGTTTGCTGACAGTTAAATGGTTTTAAGTATTGCTATATAATAGTAACAATTCAAAATCATTCATGAGTTTACACCCATTTTATTGGATATACATGTGATTTGTAAGGGAATAATCATTAAATAGTTTAGAACTAATTTATTTGCCTACTAGTTTGCACATAACCAGAATTATGGGACACCGGCAACGAGTTGATAGTAAAGCTTGCTCACCATAACAGCATGTGAGATGCTCATCTTAATTATACGGAAAATTCTAAGGGGGGTGTCCTCGTGGTGTAATGGTTAAAGCGATGGACTGCGGAATCGTAGTACGAGAGTTCGTACTCCAGTCGCGCTATTACGTTCACTTTCGGGCAAATACCCTTGGGAAAGATATGAACCCCCTTCTCCTCCCAGTTATGGGTTAAATAGTACCACTACTGTTCTTCTAGGAGAATGGCTTCGGCATTAAATAACCAAAAAAGAGTTGATATGCCATTAAGAAGAAGAAGGAAAATTCTATAAATTTTAACTTTCAGATGAACTTGAATAAACCTTAACTTTAAATTCAATCTAAAACAAAACTATTTGAAGTGGGTCAAGTTATAAAGAAAAAATAGAATTATGGTTTTTACTTTTGTAAATTTCTATAAAAAGCTCAACATTTTGTGCATTGACAGATGATGGTTGGGAGGCTACAGTTAAGGGGACTGAGAGCCAGGTATTTTCTTAAAGAAACACGCAATCTCGCTCTGAATAGCTGAATTTTAATCTGAAATCGTTTACTATAGAAAGTTTGATCGATGAGATCTATAGATAAGTACTGCGGTAAGTGCTTTGACAAAAAAGAAGAGCACGTTGACAGATACCTATTGTTATTGTTTCTACACAGTAAAATGGTTTTAAGTATTGCTTCTAACACTTATAATTCTATTCAATATTAATTTGTTTGCAGACAATTATGAGGTTACAAGTATTGCCATTTTACATTAATCATTCTATTGAACACTATTCATTCATTTGCACAAATGGTTCCAAGTATTGCTATGTTCTACTAATATGTCGACTGAAGCACATAGTTAGTTTCAAGTATTACTATTTAATATTAATAATTCTATTCAACATTACCCATTCGTTTGTGCACAGTTAGATGGTTCAAAGTATTGCTATGTATAACTAACAATTCAATTCAACCTCAGTCGCTTATTTACACACGGTTGAATGTCAACCAGTTCTCTTTGACCTATAGATAGGACCATAACAGATGCTACCACTCCGGGTCAGAGTGGATATGGGAGTGATGGCAATGAAGGGGTATTCCACATTCCCCAAAGTTCCAACAGTTCTGGAACTTCACCATCGGATACTTTTGTGTCATATCAGGACATTCGTTGGGGAGGGTCTTACCTCTCTGCAGAGATGTAGTCGGTGTGTTCTACAGCCCCAGCCGACAAGGCCAAATCTTATTATTCGATTAATTTCATTTAAGAGCACAAAATCAATACAGTGTTGTTCATAAGTATTTGAACAAGCAGACAAATTTCTTTGTATTTATTTACCCAACCTTTTCGCTGAGGGCATGATATGACACGAGGTCAGTTTTTTTAGCGAGTTAAAGCTGGTTTGAGTTAAGAGATTTCTTTCTCCTCGCTTGGTTGATGCACTAAAGCCAAAAAAAAAAAAATCAGTCTCACCAACTATTTATCCATACCTGTAGGGGAAGAGAAGAGATGGATTCATGCCTTTCTCAAGCCAGGGTTTGAACTCGACTCATTGATTAAAATTTCGAATCTGATAACCGTTACGCTACATGCTCCTACATAGTAGTGCTGGTAAGATATGCACAATGTTTTATTAGAATAGTAATATTTCTACCATAGTTTTTAAAGTAGAGGAAGTCCTTGTAGTGTAACGGCTAACGTGCTGAACTGCAGCCTCGGAGTACGTGAGTTGGAACTCCTGTCATCGAATTATTTTCACTTTCGGACAAATACTCTTGGGAAAGGAATGAACTTACTTATCTCTCAAGCTATGAGTTTGATAGTTTTCATTGCAATTCTACAAGGATGGCTGTGGTATTAGATAAGGTTGCTATGTCATTAAACAAAGAAACCCCGCCAAACATTACTTTTCCGATATTACTGGCATATAGGTTTATGTAGTAAAATAGTACCTTGAATTTAGTACAGTAATTATCAACGAGAGGGCACATATGCTCCACCCGAGGAGTATAATAATATATTGGTAGGGGGTTGTTTAGAGACCAAGTTAATGGCCTTTAAGGCTTCCTTCACGTGAATTGCAGTAAGATATGAATTTGTAAGAATTAAATATTACAGGAGGGGGCATCAGAATTTTAGAAATAGCAAAGTGGGGCATAGCCCAAAATCGTTTGGGAACCACTACTTTAGTCACTTTTTACCCTTGTAGTTCGTGAGTTACATCGCTGGTCTGAATGTGGAAAAATACTTTGATTTGTATCGAATCACGAGACTTTTACCGCCAGAGGGCGAACGAATCAGTTGCTATCGTTTGGTGGAGTAGTTCGGTTTCTTTCCTTAATGGCATATCAAACTTTGTGGACCACAGCGATTCTTGTCGATGGTTGGTTTGGTTTGGTTTGTTTAATGGCATATCAACCTTTGTAGGTTATTTAATGCCAAAGTCAACATATTAGAATAGTTGTGGTACTATTTAACCCATAGCTGGGAGGATAAGGGGGTTTATACCTTTCTCAAGGGTATTTGTCCGAAAGTGAACGTAATAGCGCGACTGGAGTTCGGACTCGCTTACAACGATTTTGCAATCCATCGATTTAACCATTACCCCAGGAGGACAAATTGCTCCTGGTGGTTTACTTCGTACTGTTGTCCCAAGGAAAGACATAAAACTGTCTCTTCTCTCTTACAGCTATTGGTAAATAGTAGTGCAGACCAGGCCAACTAACCTTGATAAAGGCAACAGGTCTAGGAGATGGAAAATTTTGAATTAAAAAACATGTTGACATAAAATAAATAAAACCAAAATTGTTTTTACTCTTCGGGGTATATAAAGGCTTTTTGTTTTTTTTTTCTTCTTTTTTGTCTCTTTGCAGACGTTTCGAAAAATTGCCTATTTCTGTGATACTAAAGATCACTTAATAGAAGGAGTTGAAGATTTTTTCTGTGAGAGCACCTTGTTGCCTCATGAAAGTTGGGACCCCACACACCGATTAGTACCACCTGCCACAACGGTAAGATGTTCAGAATTGTTCTAATCAATTATGTTTCGGCCGATATATTTATCGACCTTCCAATATTTTCAGAAGTTTTAATTCTTTTTTTTTTGCTTTTTTTGTTTGTTTTTTCATATTATCATTAAATTTTTGTTGTTATTTCATTCCTCTTTTTTTTTTTATAACAAAAATATTTTGGCAATTTTGTGCCGTTATTTTCAGATGAGCAAGAAAATTGATTCACAACATAAGTTTTGCATATTTTTAAAATTATTTAGACAATTATTAGTGACGATAAAGTTGTTATTTATTGAGCTTTTCTTTTAGATATGTCCTACAGACCTCAAGTAGGTAAGCTATTAGTTCAAGGGGTCACCCACCTAAATACTGAACAGATTCATCGCAGCTTAACTTCGGTGTGAGTGACGATAAAGCAAACTGTTTTAAATTTTTATCTGAAAGCTTTCGTTCGAAATATTCATTGATCTAAAAAAAATCAAATAATTTATGGCATGATCGTACTTACATCCTTGACAATAACTAACAAAAGTCGAAAGTTCATGTACTCGGGCTAAAACAGCAGAAATTTCGGACAATTACTAAACAGTCTTCATCGTCCGTTACGACATCTCGCACGCAAACATCGAAAGGCTAATAAAAAGAAATTCAACTCCGATTCTTTGTCAATCATTTTTAATAAAACATGTCAACAAGAAAATCCGCTACACACACACACTATATATATATATATATATATATATATATATATATATATATATGAAGAGTAAATAAAGGTTTGTAATACGACAATATGTAGAAAAACTGATAACAACGATCCAAGTGGAAGGAATGATTTATTGAGGGGTCGACACTATAGCGTTTCGGTTCCACTGAACCATCATCTGGATCATGAGGGGTGGTATTAACAATTTTAAGTTAACGATGGATGTTTAGAAATGTGAAATACAAAAATGTAGGGGGAAATATGTATTTCCCATTTCTAAACATTCATCGTTAACTTTAAATTTTTAATATTACCCTTCATGGTCCGGATGATGGTTCAGTAGAATCGAAACGCTATAGTGTCGACCCCTCAATAAATCATTCTTTCCACTTGGATCGTTGTTATCAGTTTTTCTACACATACATATATTGTCATCCACAGACAGACTGTTTCGTTCTATCAGAACTCTTCAGTGTGGCTAGATATGTAGGACGCTCGAAGCCAGGATTGAAACCCATCCAACTTTACGTTAGACTAAGTCTCAGACCCCTCGGCCAACAAGCGTACCACGTTTGGCTAAACGTATATATATATATATATATAGTGTGGAACCTCGACTCACGAAAACCCCATTATACGAAAAATTCAGAATACGAAACGGGCCTCGAAGAAATGTCCGTCCCATAATACAAAAAATATTCAAGATACGAAAACGAAAATCGAAAGTGCTGTTCGACAACGATTTTCCCAGAATTCATTTCGTAGCATCTCGTTAACGCTTTGTTATGCTCTTATCCACATTTACCCAAACCCCTCCGCTCGGGCAGGATATGACACAGGATCAATTTTTAAGCGGAGTTTAACAGTTTGTTGTCCTCTTATCTTTTGTTGTCATTAATGAACATATTCCTTGAGGAGGGTATAATATTCACAGTTTATACGACCGCTTTTAGGGGCTGGAGCGAATTAGGCCATTTATAGGGTAAATCTTATCCCATAATACGAAAATTCCAAGATACGAAATCCCCTCCGGAGCGAATTAATTTCGTATCTTGAGGTATGACTGTATATATGGGGTGTGCAGAAAGGAAACGAACATTTTCAAAAATATATTCATTGTTTTATCCATAACATCAGGTGGGTTATTGTCTCCTTTGAAATTTTCGGTTGCTGCTGGTTTTTTTTTTTTTTTTTTTTGTAAATCTCATTTTTAAGGACAGATACTGGTGTGTGTATATACCTCTTGCCAATATGCTAAGATTTTAGCCATTTGCACAATTCCCAGTGGATCGTCTTTACCCACTCATTGCCTGTGTTTGTTGTTATGATTTTTTTTTGGAGTTTATCACACCAGTAATAACTGGTTGGGCTGATTTTATGGCATATCAACCATTATAAGTTATTTAATTCCAAATCCTGTTTATAAAAAGTCGGTAAAGTTGGCGACCATAGTCGAGGGCGACCCGAGGGGTCCCTTTCATTAGCTTCTACACTGTGGAGTAAGGGAGGGCGCTACTCCTTTCCCTGGATTGCTCCACTTTACCCTTGATCCCTACCTTATAATGCTGAGAGTTAAGCAAGGAGGCATCGAGTACCTTTTTCGAGTCTTTGCTATGACTCGAGCTGGGATTGAACCCCTGGTCTCCTGGGCCATTGGTGAACACTCTACCCACTTATCTATTTGGCAGATAACATTTTTAAACGTGCCTGAGCTCTTTTTGTGTTCAGTTAAATAGGTTCAAGTATTTATACTTACTATTAATCATTTGTTTGCACACAGTTAAATAGTTTTAAATATTGCTATATAACATTAACAATTTAAAATCTGTCATTAGTTTGCACACATTTAAATGGATATTGTGACGGAGAAATTGACTAAAATCCCTAAATGGGACTTTATTTTCGCACGTGTGAAGACGGGGCAGGTTGGCACTTGATCCCCTACAGAAATAAGTCCTGTTCAGAGTTCTTTTCTCAGGCAGATAAGAACTGGCATATTACGTGAGGGAATAATTTAGGGCCAGACTGGCCACCGCTGGCAAAGGGGTCCAAATTTTCACACTATCACACACCCACCAGGCCACTAAATTTCTTTCCCCTTCCGATAATAGAAGAATACGGGCCTATAGGTCTGAGTTGTAATAATATTAATATTGCTACCGTCGGCAACTCCGGTTTCCCGTGTGATGCTTTAGGGATTAATAGGACAGTTCTAAGCAAGATAATGTAAGGCGAATAGAAGCTGAAAGGAAAGCATGGAATAATAACATAGACCACATGGTATAATGAAAATACATAGGTTCTTTACTACGGTTATATACATATATATGTTCAAAGTGTCAAAAATATATGATAGGATAGTCCATGAATATAAATGTCTTTTCTTGGCTTTTATCCTTTTTCAAATTGAGAGAGAGTGGTAAACAATATTTGGGTGTAAAGGGAAAATGTCCCAAAGTTACTTATCTTATTTTTTTGACGGGGTTCCACTGGAGAATTTCTCTTCTTTCACGGGCTAGTAGACTTGGTACTGTTTTTAATGCTGGCTTGAGAGACTCAGGTCTCTCATGTCTCAGTCTTTTGTCTTTAGCCCGGAGTGAAATGGCTATCGTCCGTCTGCCACCAGACTTTTCCAAAAACTACCTTTTTTGTATTTACTTCCGTTGAGGGGAAGGGAACCCCACTTCCGTTTGGGGTCCCCCGCCAATCATTTGGCTTCATTTTCTCTTTCCCCTTCCGATGTCCGGCGACCCAAGGTCACTTAGGTGCAAACATCTGTGTGACCCTTTTCTCTCCTAACGGTCACTTTTTGACTGCTAGATAATGTTAGTTCAACGGGGGGGGTATCATTCCCACCTCCTCGTCTCCGTGAGCCATCACGTGACACCTCCCTGCTTAAGAGAAGAAAGGGAGATGAATAGAAATACCATAGAAAAAAAAAGGCAATTCAATTCACTGTTCTTTCTCCTTTTCTTTCACTTTTTTTTTTCTCACTTTACTTTTCTTTCATCCCCTTTCTTCTTCACGCTTTGACGAATTCTTTCCTTTTCCTTTTTTCGTCCTTCCTAATTTTCACTATAGGGGGAAACAATTTCTCTTCTCTTTCTTTCTCTCTCTCTCTCCCTTTTCTTTATCTTGAATCTTGTTTTCCTTTCTTTCTGTTTCTCTCTCGGCTTTTGGCCGTATCATATTTCAAACCTTGAGGAGGTAAGTCCTTCTTTCTTTCTTCGTCACTTTTGACGACTTTATAATTTTAATTGTCAAGCTCTGGGGGAAGAGACTTCCTTTTCTTTTCTCTCTTTCCCCTATTCGTCATTTGTTGACGAACCACTTTCTCGTCCATCTCATATTTCAACATTGGGGACGAGAATTCCTCATTTCCTTTAGTTTCTCTCTCTCTCTCTTTCTTTCTCTCAACAACTATGAAAGAATATTCTGCTACTACATTTTTGTGGGGCGTTAGAGAAATAAACTTGGGTACTTTTTTATTAATTTTTCTAAGCCCTCTCTCTCTGAAACAGACAATTGGCCTAATTTTTCCTCGAATTTATTCGGCATTGCTGAGTTCTCAATTTTTCGAGGTTGGCCTTCTTGACGGACATATCTCTTCAATTTGTTTGTGTGACACACTTGTGTCTTCTTCTTTCCCTCGTTGGTATCAATTCTATATGTCCTCTTGTCTATTCTCTGTGATATTACGTAGGGACCTATATATCGTCCACCACAGTGGGGTCCTTTATTTGATGATAGTAGCAGGACTTCATCGCCCTTCTTAAATTCTTCCTTCTTAGTCACTTGTGAGGGTCCTCTTATTTTCCTCTTATCCTCTCGATAAGTATTAGGGAATTTATTCCTAATACTCGTTGGACCTTCATCCTTTTTCTGACGACTGGTCCTTTTATCTTCTTGTTTATTGAGGGGTGGAAGGTTCACTTCTTTTCTTTCCACCTTCTCACTTTGCGAGCGACTGTGTCGTTTATATCTCGCACGTGGCTCAGCCGCCATCTTGTCTCCATGCTGGGCGTTCGTTCTCGCCATCTTTCTTTCTTCATTTATGGCGCTTATTTTCGCCATCTTTTTTCCATGTTTGGAGTTCATCCTCGCCATCCTTCTTTCTTCATTTATGGCGCTCATTTTCGCCAACTTCTTTCCATGTTTGGCGTTCATTCTCGCCATCTTTCCATCTTCATTTATGGTGCTTTTTTTGGCCATCTTTTCCGGGTGACACTTTTTAGTTTTTACTTCATTTCCCAGTATGAGGGAGATTCCTTTCATAGGTAGTTTATCTACCACACCAACTTTAATTGGTCCATCTTTCCACTGGGACTTTAGGGTTATTTTACACAGCGGTATTTTTACCCTCTTTCCGCCGATACCCTCTATCATCACAGTCTCACGTGTTGCTTCTATTACCCTTTTAGGTAATTTATTTCGTAGAAGTAACGACTGAGATGCTCCGGTATCTCGTAAAATTGAGACTTCCACTGGTCCTCCGTGTGGGCCTTTTATCATCCCTTTTTTCGTCCAGGGTCGATAGGGCTGGTTTCCTCTAGTTGTTGTCACAGCTCCTTGAGGTTTTCTCGGCTGGGTCTGGTTTCTTTCAGGACCTTTTCCAAGCTGACACCTTATGGCTATGTGTCCAGCCTTTCCACACTTGTAGCAGACCACTGTTCTGCTGCTACTTTGGAAGGTCCTTCTATTTCCTTCCTTAGGTCTTCCTTCAGGACTTAATTCAGCTTTGAATTTCACTTTACTTCCCGTGAACGTTTTTTCCTTTGTTTTTCGGTGTGTGAGGATGTATTCGTCTGCTAGTGCAGCCATTTCATAAGTCACGTCGGTTTTCCTTTCACTTAGGTGAACCCTGACTTCTTCTGGCACACAGTTTAAAAATTCTTCAGCTAATATTAGCTGCCGGAGTTTCTCAGCGTCTCCGTCTATCCTCTTAGAGTCACACCACTTATCCAGCGCGTTCTCCTTTTCTCTCAGAAATTCCACATAAGACTGGTTTTCAGTTTTTCTCTGTGTTCTGAATTTCTGTCTATAAGCTTCTGGAACCAACTCGAAGCTTTTAAGAACCGCTGCCTTCACCAAATCATAGTCGGCGCAATTTTCTGTGGGCAGAGTTGCATATGCTCTCTGTGCTTTTCCTGTCAGCACAGTTTGGAGTAGCATCGACCAGCATTCTTTCGGCCATCCAAGATTTAGCGCGGTTCGCTCAAAATGTGCGAAGTATCCATCCACGTTGGCTTCTTCAAATTTTGGGACTAGCCTCGCTTGCTTCGTTACTTCGAAACTGTCATGGCTTTCTTTGCGTCGTCCTCTTATTGCCAAGTCGACTTCTCGCAGCCTTGTTTCTTGCTGAATTTTTATTTTCTCCAGTTCCATTTTATTTCTCTGTAGTTCCATTTGTGCTTGTATTTTAATTTTCTCCAGTTCAATTTCTTCTGGAGTCATTCTTATCATTTCCGTTGGTAGCTCTTCTAATACTGCTTCCTCGAACACATTTTCGTCCACCATGTGCCTTGCTATTTCTCTCACGAGTTCATGCTTTCTCATAGAATTCTGAACATTTAACTCAAGCTTCTCGCCAATTTTTATTATCTCGCTTTTTCTCAGCCTCTCCAACTTTTCCATGGAGGGTTCTTTTAAAAAGTTCTCTATTTTGTCCATTTTTAAAAAAAAATTTTCAAACAGTTATATCAACAAGTAATTTGACTGTTTCAACGATATTCCTTTTTTTTCCTTCACGGTCTCCCAGGGTAGGTTTAAACGGCAGGAATTGTCACACGACTACTAGCAATAAATATTATTTATAATAATAAATCATTCCGGAAACGAGCCCCCATTTTAGGTCTGCATGAGGTCGGGAATTAAAGATTAAAATATCCCCGGACGAGACACCATATTAGGTCTGCTGACGCGAAATTGCGATAGTCCCAAAACTGGACTTTATTTTCGCACGTGTGAAGACGGGGCAGGTTGGCACTTGATCCCCTACAGAAATAAGTCCTGTTCAGAGTTCTTTTCTCAGGCAGATAAGAACTGGCATATTACGTGAGGGAATAATTTAGGGCCAGACTGGCCACCGCTGGCAAAGGGGTCCAAATTTTCACACTATCACACACCCACCAGGCCACTAAACTTCTTTCCCCTTCCGATAATAGAAGAATACGGGCCTATAGGTCTGAGTTGTAATAATATTAATATTGCTACCGTCGGCAACTCCGGTTTCCCGTGTGATGCTTTAGGGATTAATAGGACAGTTCTAAGCAAGATAATGTAAGGCGAATAGAAGCTGAAAGGAAAGCATGGAATAATAACATAGACCACATGGTATAATGAAAATACATAGGTTCTTTACTACGGTTATATACATATATATGTTCAAAGTGTCAAAAATATATGATAGGATAGTCCATGAATATAAATGTCTTTTCTTGGCTTTTATCCTTTTTCAAATTGAGAGAGAGTGGTAAACAATATTTGGGTGTAAAGGGAAAATGTCCCAAAGTTACTTATCTTATTTTTTTGACGGGGTTCCACTGGAGAATTTCTCTTCTTTCACGGGCTAGTAGACTTGGTACTGTTTTTAATGCTGGCTTGAGAGACTCAGGTCTCTCATGTCTCAGTCTTTTGTCTTTAGCCCGGAGTGAAATGGCTATCGTCCGTCTGCCACCAGACTTTTCCAAAAACTACCTTTTTTGTATTTACTTCCGTTGAGGGGAAGGGAACCCCACTTCCGTTTGGGGTCCCCCGCCAATCATTTGGCTTCATTTTCTCTTTCCCCTTCCGATGTCCGGCGACCCAAGGTCACTTAGGTGCAAACATCTGTGTGACCCTTTTCTCTCCTAACGGTCACTTTTTGACTGCTAGATAATGTTAGTTCAACGGGGGGGGGGTATCATTCCCACCTCCTCGTCTCCGTGAGCCATCACGTGACAATATACATATATCCTTTGTAAGTAACTAGTTTGCAGTTTATTTCATTTTTAAATGAGTTACAACTAATTTGTTTGTACTCTAGTATGGCTATTATTTCTACACAGTTAAATGGTTTCAGTTATTATTAACACTAATCATTCTTTTCAATATTGATCATTTGTTTGCAGACAGTGATGTGGTTGCAAGTATTGCTATTTAACACTAATTATTTCATTCAACACTATTCATTTATTTGCACACAGTTAAATGATTCCAAGTATTGCTATGTAATACCAATATTTCAATTTAGGCACGCAGTTAAAGGATTTCAAGTATTACTATTTGTAATATTGTAACATTAATAATTCTATTCAACATTACTCATTCGTTCGCACAAAGTTAAATGGTTGCAAGTATTACAATATATCACAAACAATTCAGTTAGTCATTTGTTTGCACACAGTTAAATGATCAAACAGTTCTATTTGAAAAAAAGGTGCTACCAATCCGAGCTAGAGTCAACCTGGAAGTAGTGGCAACGAAGAGCTACTCTACATTCTCCAGAGCCCCAGGACTGGAGCGCCAGCATTGGATTATCAGATCCAGGACGCACATTGAAGGATCTTACCTCTCTGTAGAGATGCAGTCGGCATATTCTACAACCCCAGCCGACGGGGCAAAGTAATAACAGGTGGTTTTCATTAAAGTTTGAGTGACATTAAGTGTCGCTTCTCAAAGACTCTTTTCAGTATTCTAGCCGATCTTAATTTTGCTGTGGTCAAGACGTTCTCAATTTGCCTCTGATTTCCACTTCTTTCTGTCTCTTTTTAAAATTCTTTGGGACTCCTCCAAGTGCTCAAACTATGATTGGCATCGCTTTCACCGTCATATTCCACAACTTATGACATTTTTGTTATTTGTTTTTTTTTTATTTTGTTTTCTTTTTTTTCTTTTTTTTTTTTCTTTTCTTTTTGAAGATGACTTCTGATTGACGTTTTTACTCTTTTGCAGGAATCGCAGAAGCCATCAAAAATGGTCACAGAAGAAGAAAACCAGACAGATAATAATTCTGATGATGAATCCAATTTAAGACGCACGGGTCGGTAAGTGACGTGGACATCATAGCGATTTTTGCACTGTTTGTTGCAAGAAATAGAATGAAATAAAGTTGTGATGGAGGATCAACGAAAAGTGTTAATATAATAGTTCAAGATACGTAAAAATAAAACCTATCTATCTATCTATCTATCTATCTCGATATATGGATATATATATGTATATAAGTTAGGATTGCGAAGACAGAATTTATGCAAACGTGAGAGCAAAGATTTGGTCAGACGCTCATGTTGACAAGGAACTGACAGTCACCAAGCGCCGCTGACTCTGTGTCAACCCTATCCTAACTAAGTTAGAAATCTGGGCTTTTCATCAAACACAAAGTTTAAGAGACCGTTTTCAAAATTCTTTTTGTGTTTTTGAATATCCTGCCACTCATGAAATGTTATAGAGATTAAAATAAAAATGTGTTCTTGCTGAATCTGGTTAGTACGTTGAGGAACCTCGCATCTTAAAAAATCTTTTTTTTGTCATGTGTTTTTTGGATTGCACTCGTTGAAAATGAAGGCCATTCCATTTTTTGATGATAATATTAGAATAGATTCATTATTCATTGGATTAGTGCAACGTAATGTCTTTCCGGGCCCTCTAATGTCTACGTATGAAGAAATAGAAATTTCTGTAGGTCTTTCCACACTCTTACTAACATCGTAACAGCCTATATCATGTTATTTGGTTAATACACATGGGCAATGTGCATATGTACAAATAAATGGCGTTTACCACAGTCATGAAACATCTAATCTAATGATTTAAAAAAAACAGATTTTAATAAATTATTATCGTGTATTATACATTTGTAATTTTAGTGTTTTGTTTTCATATATATATATAATTTTTTGTTGGCCCAATGAGAGAAAAGTAAATATTTTAATGTAACATACTCATGATACGGTTTGGTTTGTTTGGTTTTATGGCATATCAACCTTTGTAGGTTATTTAACACCAAATCCATTTTTATGTAAATAATCTGTTCTATTGAAAACAGTTCAGTTTAGCATAAGTACACAGTTTAACTGTCAACAACATTTCCATTTCAAACTATTCAAGCAGTTATATGTAACAATTCAGATAAGTGTAAATACAGTTTTAATGTCGAAAAATAGTTCTATTTGAAATAATTCAGTTAAGCATAAGCACGCAGTTTAAGTGTAAGTACGGTCTAATTGTCAAAAATATTTCTATTTCAAGCTATTCAGTTTACTCAATTTTAGCATAAGTATGTCGTTAGATCTATTTAACCCATAGATAGGGCCCTATCAGGTGCTACCACTCCGGGCCAGAGTGGACCTGGGAGCGATGGCAATGAAGGGGTACTCCGCATTCCCCAAAGGTCCACCACTGCAGGAACCTCACCATCAGATTGTTTAGTGTCATATCCAGGACACTCGTTAGGGGGGTCTTACCCCTCTGCAGAGGTGCAGTCAGTGTATTCTACAGCCCCAGCAGACGGGGCAACCCATGATACGGATATGTGAAATAGGCATAGAATGTTCATAACGCACATAGGAATCCCGAAGCACAAAAACACTTACAACTTCTTAGTTCAGGTACGAAACTTTTTATTACCTTTGAGTTAAAAGGTTTTTCGACATAAGGAGAGAGATTCACAATCTTTCTATGCTGACTTTTCCATCTGCCCCCCACCACGTGCGGCACCCGCCGCAAGGCCTCGGCGAGCCCCGAAAGCCAACCGTATCCTTCGGACGCTCAAACTCAACTCACTGACTTTTCTCAAATCCCCCAAATTCTCCCCGCACGCTTCCGGTGCATGACGTCATTCACATCCCCCGGTATCTTGGATTTTTATTTTGACATCTCTGAATGACACATCCTCTTCGCGCGCACGCGTGAACATCTACGCTCATGTTGCACCTAACTAACCCATGCGCCAAGCGAAAGGTTCTCAGCCTAACTAAACCAAAAGGCAAGATATATATAAAACGAAATCCCACAGCCATTATATTACATTAAGATGAATAGGTCCATAAATAAATTTGAAACTCCAGAGAAGCATAATTAAATGAAATAAAACCATAAAGTACTATATTCAAGTTCATTTACGAACCTATTTATTTAAAAAAATAAGTTATTCACAGACGGACTGCTTCGTCGAATCACAACTCATTAATGTGGCTAGACACACAAGATGCTTCAAGCTGGGATAGAAACCCGGCTAACTCTACTTCAGCTTGATAACATACCTCACACTATCAACAAGCGAAGGAATTTTAACGCATATGTATTAATTTTCCTTTGTTTACATTTACGCTAACGGAGACCGGAGTGCTCAATTCGTTAGAACTTTGCATTAGGCAAGTGGCAACAGTTAATTCCTTCGCGAGAGTGTTCAAGTCCCGGTAGGGAGCATATATATTGTCATCCACAGACAGACTGTTTCGTTGTATCACAACACATCATTATGGCATATATATATATATATATATATATATATATATATATATATATATATGATAAATATTGAATAAAATTGTTATTGTTAGATAATAATGCTTAAAACAATTCAACTGTGTGCAAACAATAGCAATACTTGAGTGCAAATAAGTTAACTTTAAAAAATAAAATAAAATTACCTACAACCTATTCATTTACAAACCATATATGTATAAACCTTTAAAACTGCGCGAACAAATGACTGATGCTAAATTAAATTGTTAGTAATATAGCAATTCTTGAACCCATTTAACAATATGCAAACAAATGAGCTCTGACTCGTTTAAAGATGTTATCTAAAGACGATGCGTTTACAAATGATATATATATATATATATATGTGTGTGTGTGTGTGTGTGTGTGTGTGTGTGTAAGCAATAGCTTTTCATATAACTTTTATTTTGAAGACAACCAATTAATCTATCTAAATGAACAGTTGATTGGTTACTTTGTTTGATGGTTGGATCGTGTTTTATAGTATATCAACACTTATGGGCTACTTAATGCGAAATCCATATATAAATATATATATATAAAGATGTGTGTTTATTTCTGTTTATATATATATATATATATATATATATATAGGGATTTGGCATTAAGTAGCCCATAAGTGTTGATAGGCCATGAAACACGATCCAATACACACACACACACACGCACACACACATATATATATATATATATATATATATTTATGTGTGTGTGTGTGTGTATGTGCGTGTGTGTGTGTGAGCAATAGGTTGTTATATAACTTTCATTTTAAAGACAACCAATTAATTTATCGTAATGAACAGTCGGTTGGTTACTTTGTTTGCTGGTTGGATCCTGTTTTATGGCATATCAACACTTATGGGCTACTTAAAGCGAAATCCATATATATATATATATATATATATACAAAGATATGTCTATGTCTGCTTATATATATATATATATAAATATATAGGGATTTGGCATTAAGTAGCCCATAAGTGTTGACATGCCATAAAACACGATCCAATACATACATACATATATATATATATATATATATATATATATATATATATATATATATATATGATTTTTGAGCTTCTTTGTTGGTAACTTTATTTTTAAACGAGGTGTTAGAGCTCATTAGCCAGCACATAGTTAAATCGTTTCAATTGTGTTATTTAACACTAGTAATCCTCTTAAGTATTCCTATCTAATACAAACAATTCTTACGCAGCAGTATGGTTTCAGATCACTAATAATAATCTTTTGTGAATGATCGGACAGTTCTATTTGATCCTTAGACGAGACGCTAACAGGTACTACCTCTCCGCATCAAAGTGGACCTGGAAATAATGGAAATAAACAAGTACTCCACATTTCTCAAAACTCCAGAATTTTAGCTTCACCATCAAATCCAGCTTAATTTACCCGGGACGCTTCTTTTGGATGAGGGGAGCGGATACAGTATCTCTTCTAGCAAGGCTTAGTTATATTGGATGTTGTCATTAAAAAACCTAACTTCTAAGAAACATTCGCTGCTTTGTTTATTATTCATGAGAGAGAATTTAAGTACATAGAATTTTTTGTATCCTTTCTTGATTAACAACTAAATTTTCTTCAATGACTAACTATTAGATGAATGAAACTGAAATCTAACCTTTGGAAACCATATTTCCTACAAACCATTGCGAAAGCAAATTTCACATCAGATATTCGTAAATACCTATTTATCAATATTTATTAATTTCAGGGAGTAAAAATGTAATTATTTAAACAAGAATTGCCGGGTTTTTTTTTTACCGAGTAATATACTATCCATAAAACTTTTTACCGTGGGGGCTTAAAATACACCAACTACACCCACCGCGGAGAGATAGGTTGTCTCTTGTAATATGGTAAGGCGCATAGGTTTTTCCTCTAAACTACATCCGGTAGTAAGGGTCCAGTTCTGTGGCTAGGGGAAATGTTGAGTATCTCTTCATTGCCATTACTCCCAGGTCTACTCTAACCAGGAGTGGTAGTACTTGTTAAGGTCCTATGTTTGAGTCAAAGATATCCGTTTGAGAATTATTAGAATTAGAAAGGAACACTTGAATCCATATAATTGTTTAGTTTTATTTAGTTTCTTTATTTAATGGCATATCAACTTTCGTGAATCATTTAATGCCAAATCGATCCTTTTTGAAAAATAGTAGCGGCACTATCTAACCCATAGCTGGAGGATAAAGGGGGTTTATACCTTTCCCAAAGGTATTTGTCCAAGAGTGAATATAATAGGGTACTATTTACCAACCCCTCCGCTCGGGCAGGATATGACACAAGGTCAATTTTTAAGCGGAGTTTAACAGGTTTTGAATTCAGAGTTTTCCTTCTCCTAGACTAGTTGCCTCACCAAGGCTGAAGAACCTAGTCCATCCTACTATTTACCCATAGCTGGAGGGAGAATAAGGGGGTTCATACCTTTCTCAAGGGTATTTGCCCGAAAGTGAACGTTATAGCGCGACTGGAGTACGAACTCGCGTACTGCGATTCCGCAGTTCATCGCTTTAACCATTTCACCACGAGGACACCCCTAGTGAATTAATAGGGTGACTGGAATTCGAACTCACTTCGAGGTCGCT
Organism: Sepioteuthis lessoniana; assembly: GCA_963585895.1. Lineage (NCBI taxonomy): Eukaryota > Metazoa > Mollusca > Cephalopoda > Myopsida > Loliginidae > Sepioteuthis > Sepioteuthis lessoniana. The sequence continues at coordinate 70,124,753 of OY757921.1, read as the reverse complement.
GACTAGTACTACAGCAACGATACCACAGGAACTCCCACTTCCATTTAATTGTATACATATTTTAAAACCCGGTCGGCAAGACTTAGAATACACCGAATATTTCCTTTGCCGAAGGGTAATAATCTCTATGAGACATATCCTGTTGATGACACTAAACTGTATTTAGGGAGTGTGGAGTACCTCTTCTTTGCTATTACTCCTAAGTCAACTCTAACCTGGAGTGCTAGTACCTGTTGGGGTATTATCTATGGCTTAAATAGATCTGTTTGAAAATAATCTGTATTACCTAATTTGTATTACCTGAAAATCATATAATTATTTGTTTGGTTTGGTTTCTTTGTTTAATGGAATATCAACCTTCATGGGTTAGTTAATGCCAAAGATAGCATTGAAGAAGGATAACAATGGTACTGTTCAACCCAGAGGGATAAGGGGGTTCATGCTTTTCCCAAGGGATACTATATAATTGGAAGGACGTTCCCATTGCATTGTGGGTAACCTGCTGGACTGTGACATGGTAGAGGGTATCCTAGTGGTGTAATGGTTTATGCAATTAAATGGACTGCGGAATAGTAGTACGCGAGTTCGAACTCCAGTCGCACTCTTGCGTTCACTTTCCGACCAATACCCTTGGGGAAAGAGATGAACCAGCTATGGGTTAAATAGTACCACTACTGTTCTTCTAGAAGGACGGCTTTTGCATTAAATAACCAACAAAGGTTGATATGCCATTAAACAAAGAAACCAAACCTAACTTATAGCATCGTTGTAAGGGAGTATGAACTCCAGTCACGCCATTACGTTCACTTTTCAGACTAATACCGTTGGGAAAAGTTTGAATTGTTTATCTATGCCTTTCAACAGACAGAATTTGATACGAGTGGGGATATTAGGGAAGGAAAAGGTCGGGCACGAACCTAAACGCGTTCCCTGGTGGACTATGCTGGTCATAGTCTTACTGAGTGCAATATGAGCTAGGTGACCGTGCTGGACATGGATTCAATAAGTGCCATGTGGTTCCATAGTAGTAGTAGTCTACCGGCACGTATGCCTGCTCTTAGGTTGAATCAGACCAACAGGAAGGGTATGAGTATCATCACTACTATTCTTCTACAAAGGATGGCTTTGGCATTGAATACTCCAGAATGGTTGTTATGCCATTAAAAAAAAGAAGTCAAACTAAAAGTTAAAAATCGATGATGAATTTTGAATTATTTTGGTGCATTTTTTTTAAAAAAATGTGCTCACTCCCTAAAATCAGGATTTGACTCAGCTCCCGATGTTGACATGTGCCAATCAATCATTGTAGAAGAAAATAGGCAATTATCTCGAAAGAGTTATCTTTCTTGTTTGAAAACTGATTGGATTTCACCAGAACTCGTCTTCCGTCTTCACCAGGTTGGGAGTGACATGCCATTATGAAGACAGTCCTGAAGGATAAGAGCTGCTGGTGTTGGTAAATAGAACAGTTTTAGATGTAACCTACACGACGAGAGCATCAACAAAGCAACAAGATATTGCTCAATGACAGTATCCCCAATTAAAAAGCAAAACCAGTCATTTAGACGAGCAGTGGGAGGTTATAGATTTTTTTGTTTTGTTGTTGTTAGAGAAAAGAGGTCGTTTTTCCTCATAAATTCAATATATGACAAGCCAACAAATTGTTGTTTTTTTTTAAATGATGATAATACGAAAAATAAAGATTTAAAAAAGTGTGTGTGAAACTTGGTTTAATGGTTTCTCTCTTTTATTAACAAATACACACTGCAATTTATCCCTGGTTTTCTGGTGTCAGTCTGACGTTCGCGCCGGGTGGGTGTTATAACCACTTGGTCCCAGGGGGCTTTCCAACCGCCCCAGGCAATACCTGGTTCGTTGGGCTGACTTTACCGCTTGGTGCCTGAGGTGTCCAAAAATTGAGAATGCCGACTGGAACAAACATTTTTGGTGACGACGCGCATGAGTCTCGATTTGTGCGTGACCTCGCATTATATAATGGCCTTGTGTCAGATTCTAACTGGTGGGAAGCTGGATAAGTATCAAACACACATTGCAATTTATTTTGTTTAGTTAATTAATTTTGTTTTATTTTTTTCTTGACTCTTTATTTTTGTCTATTTTCTTCTTTCTTTCTTTCTTTCTTTATTTATTTCTTTATTTATTCATTTTTGTTTTCTTTCTTTTCTGTTTCTCCTTCTCCATCTCTCTCTTTCTCTCTCTATCTCTCTCTCTATCTATCTATCTATCTACCTCTTCGTTTCCTGTCTATCCTTTTTCTTTTTCTTCTTCCCCTCTCCCTTCCTCTCTCTCTCTCTCTTTCTCGGTCTTTCTTTCGTATAATTAAAAGTTACTAAGCTTTGCCTCGACTGATTCACCTGGCGTTGCTAAGTGGTCACCCCTCAAAGTACTGACCAGGCTCAGTGTTGCTTAACTTCGCTGATCTGGCGCTAACCAGTAATTTATGAGGGCTTTAAAATTTTCGAAGCTTTGCATAATCTGACACACAGGCCTCAGCTTGCTTTTGATGCCTGCTGTCCCTAGGCAGTTACCCATCTAAGTACTGACCAGGTTCATTGTTGCTTAATTTAAGTCTGGTACACAGATTGCTTTCAGTACCTATTGTCACTGAGCAAAATCATTGTGGCTTAACCACAGTGATTTGGTGGGAACTAGTGATATATTATGGCCTTAGAATTTACCAAATTTTAAATAATCAGGTACACAAACTGCAGACTTCTTATCCTATTTACTATGAGGTCACTCTGTTGTATAGCCGTGATACATCTATACGTATACATATATATGCGGAAACATAATGACGAACGAACACACTTCTTTAGAAAAATATACCTCTCACACTTTATTCGAAAGGGTTGCGAAAGGGTTGTGTGTGAGAGGTGAGTTGGAGACTGAACAGACAGCAACATATTGACCCCTAGTTCCTCTGACTATAGCAGCACTCCTTTTCTCAATTTGCTGGGCTGCTCAACCGGGGGTCCTGAGGGCCCAAGCCCTCTGCTGGGAGCTGGTTCTCACTGCCTCGAACTGCAACTCGAACTTCAATTGCAACTGACTTCAATTAACTCGAACTATCTGTGGCACCGGGTTATATCATTGTTTAACGTACACCTGCTTCCCGTGGGCGTCGCAATAGCGCCGATTTCAACCCATCCACAAGTCAAGGTGATATCTTCGATATCTTCGACCGGATGCACTTGTTTCTTTATTGATGGCTGGGTAGAAGGACTATATGTTACAACTCATCCAGATACCGAGCAATGTTATTATTGCTTAACTTCGTTGCTCTTGCAAGAACAGATTTGTTAAGCATGATTTGCTTAGTAAGACTGCAAAATCCTATACAGACAGGCCTGCCGTTTCTAATTGGTCGTCCATCTGATTTGAGAGCAGTTGCTTAACTTTTGAGAGTTGCAGGAAATCGACGTTTTAAGAGCGCCGGTGTTTTTTAAGTTTTATTTGGTCTGGTACTCAGGCCTCGGATTGCTTATGGTACCTGCTGTTCCTAAGTGGTCACCCATCTTAATAGGGTTCTGGGTCATTGTTACTTAACTTCGTTGATCGAGCAAGAAGAACGGACTACTTTACCGTTACTCAGTTTGATGTCTTCACAATCAATCAGACAGATAGAAATTCAGACAAGCCGCTTCGAGACTTCAGATATCCTTTAGAAAAATTGTCAACTGCAATTCTGTAATGGCATCGAGTACTTTTTCCATTCTCTTCAGAAAAATATTGTTTCTTTGTTTAATAATACATCAACCCTTTGTTATTTGACACAATCCCTGTGAAAGAACAATAGTGGTGCTAGTCAACCAATAGCTTGAGGGAATAAGGCATTCATACCTTTGCTGAGGGTATTGGTGCGAAAAGGAACTAGTCTTATAAGCGCAACTGGAGTTCGAACTCACTAATCACGATGTTGCATTCTAGTATATTTGCTACAATGTAACGGGATTTTCATTCAGTAATCCCTTTGATTATTATTAATATAAGCTAATTTGTTTTTAGATTTTGATTAGACAGAGAGATAGATAGATCCTGTTCTAACCTAACAGAAAGGTTATTGAATGAGGGATAACCAAAACGGAGGTTGGAAATGAAATGGAAATCTTTATAGCATTAACAAAATACAAGGAGGTGCCCATGGTGTAATGGTTATAGTCGTAGGAAATGGACACGGCGAAACGAGTTCAAATCCTGGACCAGACTAATTGCATTTCACATAGGGCTAATACCCTCGGGAAAGGTATGAATCCCATTATTCTCCCTCCAGCTATGGGTAAATAGTAGGGCAGACTGTGTTCTTCAGCCTTGATGCGGCAACTAGTCTGAATTCAAACCTGTTAAACTCCGCTTAAAAATTGACCTTGTGTCATATCCTGCCCGAGGGGTTGGTAAATAGGGTAGATTGGAGGTACCCGTGGAGTAATGGTTATCGTCGTAGGAAATGGACAAGGCGATACGAGTTCAAATTCTGGACGAGACTGATAGCACTGATACCCTTATGAAAGGTATGAATCCCATATCCTGCCCGAGCGGTGGGGTTGGTAAATATGAACATTCACAAAATACAATACTTGCTATCGGCGTGAAGAACGTAACCCCTGCTAACAGTGAATACTTAGTCAGCATATTCATCCCCCCCCATAGTGTCCAACGTATTTATGAGGAATGGGACATACCTATTAATGTTCCATTAGAAAAATATGGAATTAGCCCACACAAGAGATACTCACTTAGAGTTTTTGTTTGGCATTAAATAAACTAATTCCTAATATGACGCCAAACGTTAAGTAAATTTTCTATTTTGTTTAATTGACAGTTCTTTTGTTGGATCACTCTTTCCTTTCAATTAGATATGTCTAACCAATTGTTATGGATTGCAAGAACTGTCTTATAACTTAGACTGATTTGCATATTTAAGTTTCTACTGGTTTTTGTCTTAAAAATACAAATTACAAAATCATTCTTTAATTTTTCTCAACATTCCGTTATTCCATAAATTTTTTCCTCTGCATGGCTTAGAAACAAATTTAAACGTTGATTTAAATAATTTAATCTGGTTTGATTAGGGTATAAATTATGAAGTCAGAATGGGCAACCATTAAAGAAAAATATTTTGCGTTTTATCTGTGATTAGTTTTCGTTGGTTAGTTGGTTGGTTGATTGGGTTTTATGGCATATCAACCTTTGTAGGTTATTTAATGCCAAATCCATTTTTATACAAATAATCAGTTCTAATTTCAAACAATTCAGTTTAGCATGAGTACACAGTTTAATTGACGAAGACATTTCTATTTCAAGCAATTCAGTTTATTCAAACAGAGCTAATTCTGTTTAGTATAAGTACAGATTTTGTTTACACAGTTAAATGTCAAAACAGTTCTATATTAAACAATTCAGTTTAGTGTAAGTACAGTTTCAATGTTAAAACCAGTTCCATTTCAAGCAATTCAGTTTTGCATTAGTACACAGTTTAAATGTAAGAAGAGTTTAATTGTCAAAAACATTTCTATTAAAAGCTATTCAGTTTAGTCAAACAGTTCCAATTCAAACAATTCAGTTTAGCATAAGTATGAAGTTAGTTCTATTTAACCCATAGATAGGACCCTATCAGGTGCTACCTCACCGGGCTAGAGCGGACCTGGGAGTAATGGCAATGAAGAAGGGCTCCTCATTCCCCAAAGCTCAAGCATTACTGGAACCTCACCATCAGATAGTTTAGTGTCATATCGAGGACAATGATTGGGGAGTCTTACCCCTCTGTAGAGGTGCAGTCGGTGTATTCTACAGCCCAAGCCGACTGGGCAATACACAGAGTTAATGTCAAAACAGTTTTATTTTGTGCAATTCAGTTTCGCATAAGTACACAGTTTAAGTGAAAAAACAGTTCTATTTTAAACAATTCAGTTTAGCATAGATTTGCAGTTTAACTGCAAAAATCAGTAAAGTCAAGAAAGCATGGTTTACTTCTATTTAATCCATAGATAGGGCCCTTATCAGATGCTACCCCTCCGGGCCAGAGTCGACCTGGGAGCGATGGCAATGAAAGGGTACTCCGCATTCCCCAAAGCCCCTGCATCACTGGAACCTCACCATCAGATTATTTAGTGTCATATCTAGGACACTCGTTCGGGGGGGGGGAGTCTTACCCCTCTGCAGAGAAGTAATCGGTGTTTTCTACAGCCCAAGCCGTCCGTCTGAGCAAGATTAGGTTTCGGTTAGGTTTCTTTGTTTAAGGACATATCAACCTTCGTGAGTTATTTAATGCCAAATCCATCATTCTAGATAAACAGCAGTGATGTTATTTATCCATAACTGGGGGGATAAGGGGGTTCATGCCTTTCCCAAGGGTATTTGTTCGAAAGTGAACGTAGTATAGCGCCACTGGCGTTCGAACTCGCTTACTACGATTCTGCAGTCCACTGCTTTAACCATTATACAACGAGGATTAGTTTTGTTTCATGCAAAATAAAAAGAAACAAACAATGTGAACATCCCCTAAATGTGCTAATTCCATAGGTTTTGTCTGGGATAGTATGAATTTATCAGATTTTCCACCAAGTCCTGTGTAGTATGATTGGAGACCACTTTATGTTTTTGTGTGCCCATAATTTGCCTTGGGGCTGTTATATATTAAAGAGTAAGTATTAAGTTAGATATTTATGTATCCAACCTCACATTAGTTAAATTTGACACAAGGACATTTAATTTAAGATGCACACACAAAATGAGACTCTTGTGTAGCCGTCGTAAAAATGCTTGGTCTCCTGGAGTTCCACACGCGATAAACTTAGCCCTGGCTGGGAGACCAGCTTAATAACCTCTACTGGGCATGAATGCCTAGTGGCCCCCGGAAAGCCTGGCGTGGAGTATTAGGTAAGATATAATCATTTATATATTTCCATTCTTCCACGATTTTGTCATATATTTCAGTTGTAAAATTTATCTATTTGGACTTCTCGTATTTTCAGCAATTTTGACCATGAATTAAACCAAACGAAAATTTAGCTAAAGTGGTTTCAGTTTAAATTCGAGTGAGTCTAAAACTTTGCAATATTTGGATAGGCACTAATCTCCAGAATGAACTCTTGGAACTTGAGGGAATATAGTCTCGATCGAACTCCAACTGATTATTACTTGTTCCGATTCAAGGTTCACTGCCCGTGCCTACCAAGAAGTGGAAATTTCTACAGAAGAGTTCTATAGAACAAGAAATGAGATTTACGAAAGGTGGTTTCAGACGATGCAACAAGATAGCCTCTAGTTTGGTTTCTTTGTTAAATGGCATATCAACCTTTGTAGCTTATTTCATGCCGAAGCCATTCTCCTTGAAGAACAGTAGCGGTACTATTTAACCCATAGCTGGGAGGATAAGACGGTTCATACCTTTCCCAAGGGTATTTGCCCGAAAGTGAATGTAATAGCGGGACTCGAGTACGAACTCGCTTACTACGATTCCGTAGTCCATCGCTTTAACCAATACACCATGAGGACACCCCACAACATGACCTCTACTTTGAATATTAAGCTGCTTTGGTTGTGACCTGCAGAATAAAGCAAATAAGTTATTGAAATATTGCAAAATTTTTGTCTGACTCAAGTAAATTATTCGTATATTGAATAAAATGAATGCTAACCTAATTTCATAGGTTGTTTTTCTTAAAAGCTTATTTGGCGGGCTGATTGACGACATAAAACGGAAGTCGAAATGGTACTGGAGTGACTTCACCGACTCAACGCATCTCCAATGCTTTGCAACGACAATCTATATCTTCCTGGCCACCCTTAGTCCAAACGTCACATTCGGGGGTTTACTGGGTCAAGCCACCGACTATAATATGGTAAGTTGAATACAAAAATTGTAACACAATTTCTTCAATTTCTAACCGAAAAATTCAGCATTCAAATCTCCTTCTACGTAGCCTACACTTAATTCTTCACTAGCGATTCAATTTCACTTTTTAGGTGTCCTTCGCATAACCATGTCTAAGTTCATCATACGCAATTCCTTTCGTTGTTTTTCTTTTCGGAAGTATCTATGAATACACAATATGAGTTATCACTCAAGTACTCTCCAGTGACCTTCACTGAAACTCAAATGACAGCAAGTTTCTTCTGGAGTTTCCTCAGTATTCTAGCTGATCTCAACAGTCCTGTAATCTAGACCATCTCAGTACTTTCTTGTATCTCTAGTTCCTTTACCAATTTCTTTGATATCATTCCAAGAGCTCTAGTAATCATTGCTATTACTGTCACCAGCATGTTTTCGAGGTATTTTAGGTCTCTGAAAAAGGTTTGGTTCTATCTGACTGCCCTCAGTGGAGGTCAAATGACAGTAAGTTTTCTCAAAACTCCAGGTCTTTACTCAATATTTCCTTAAAACCAAAGATACCAGCATTTTATTTTTAGTAGAACGGTTATTGTTAGGTATTATTATTACCAAACTCTACGGCATTAAAACTCTGTAATCAAACAAAAATAACAAACTGTAACCAAAACTAAAATTGCATAAATATATATAAAGGTTTTTGGGGGTTTTGTGGAGACATTAAACGTTATTAATAATAATAAAAAGCATTTTTGTATCAAGAAATTTACACTTGATGACTGAAGACCTAAGAGTGCCGTATATTATATAAAACCCTGACGATCAGGGACAGTTGAAAGAAAAGAGCTGTAATGATCTTGTTCGATTTAACAATCAAAACATCTTTTTACATACGAATATATATATATATATATATAAACACATATCTGTGTAATTTTTTGTTTTTTTAGGGAAATGTACGTCTAGAGGTTTTATTCAAACTTACAAAAATAAAATAACTTTTCAACTTTAATTTTCAGGCGGCCATGGAATGTTTGCTAGCTGCTGGCATAACAGGAGTTATCTTCGCTTTGTTTGCAGGGCAACCGCTTAATATTTTGGGCAGCACCGGTCCAATGTTGATAAAATGGAATCGATTCTTTATAGTTTTTGCAAGTAAGTCTTGTGGTAAAAACGGATGAAATGTTCAAAGTGACATCTTTATAAGAAAGTTAACTTAAATCATTCCACATAAAATTAATCTTTATAAATTAAAAATTAATAATTAAAAATGCTTGAGTCATTTACTTTGCATATTTTTGTCGGTTGCTTGGTGTTTAATGGCATATCAACCTTTTGTGGGTTATCAATGCCAAATTATATATATATATATATATATATATATATATATATATATATATATATATATATATAAGCGTTGTAAGCAAATAGCTTTTTGGTAATTTTATTCTTAAACGTGTTGATAAAGCTCACGTGTTTGCACATTGGTAAGTGATTTTAAGTTTTGTTATATAACACTAATAGTAGTAGTAGTTGGCGACTGTAGTCGAGGGCGACCCGAGGGCTCCCTTTCCAGTAGCTACTACACCGAGGCATATGGGAGGGCGCTACACCTTCCCCTGGATTGCTCCATTTTACCCTTGATTCTTACCTTGTAATGCTGTGTTAAGCAAGGCAATATCAAGTACCATTTTAAAAGTCTTTGGTATGACTCGACCTGAGATTGAACCCCGGTCTCCCGGGCCATTGGCGAACACACTATCCACTAAGCCAATGAGCCCGTTATTAATAATTCTATTTAATATAAATCCTTGCCCAGTCGGCTGGGGCTGTAGAATTCACTGACTGCACTTCTGTAGAGGGATAAGACCCCGCTCCAACGAGTGTCCTGGATATGACACTAAACAATCCGATGGTGAGATTCCAGTGATGCTGGAGCTTTTGGAAATGCAGAGCACCTCTTCATTTCCATTGCTCCCAGGTTCACTCTGGTCCGGAGTGGTAGCACCTGATAGGGTCCTATCTATGGGTTATATAGAACTAACTGCACACTTATGCTAAACTGAATTGTTTCAATTAGAACTGTTTGAATAAACTGGATAGCTTGAAATAAAATATTTCTAACACTTAAACTGTGTACTTACATTTAAACTGCGTACTTATGCTAAACTTAATTGTTTGAATTAGATCAGTTTGACTAAACTGAATACCTTGAAATAGAAATGTTTTTGACAATGAAAATGTGTACTTATGCTAAACTGAATTGTTTGAAATAGAACTGATAATTTGTATAAAAATGGATTTGGCATTAAATAACCTACAAAGGTTGAAACCCAAACAACCAAACAACCTAATACTAATCATTTGTTTGCTCGCAGTTTCAAGTATTCCTATCTAACACTATTAATTCTATCTAATAAGAATTATCATTTGTTTGCATACAGTTAAATGGTTTCCAGTATTACTATTTAAGATTAGTAATTCTATTTATCAAGTATTCCTATAAAATAGTTGGGTCGTTTGGTGGGTTGGTTGGTTGTTTTGTTTTATGGTGTATCAACCCTTTTCGGGTCAATTTAACGCCAAAATAAGTCATTTTGCTAAAAGTTTCAAACAATTTACTTTAGAATAATTGCAGGTTTTTGTTTACACACAGTTAGATGTCAAAACAGTTCTATTTCAAACAATTCAGTTTAGTGTAATTACACAGTTTAGTTCTATTTAACCCATAGATAGGACCCTATCAGGTACTACCACTCCTGGCCAGAGTAGACCAGGGAGCGATGGCAATGAAAGGGTACTCTGCATTCCTGAAAGCTCCAACATTACTGGCTTGTTTAGTGTCATATCTAGGACTCTCGTTGTGGAAGTCTTACCCCTCTGTAGAGATCCAGTGTGCATTCTGCAGCCTCAGCTGACTGGGCCACCGATGAATAATTTGCATACGTCTGTATGGTTTCAAATAATAATAAAAATAATACAACATCAACAAAAAAAGAGAATTTGCAAAATTGTCGACTTTGCTGTCCCGGCTGATCACAGAATAAATCTTAAGGAAAAGAAGGATAAGTACCTCGACCTTGCTAGAGAATTGAAAAAGCTGTGGAACATGAAAGTAACGATTGTGCCAATTGTGATTGATGCGTTAGGCACAATAATTAAAGGATTATTAAAAGGCCTGAAGGACTTAGAAGTTGGTGGACGGGTAGAGACTATCCAAACAACAGCATTGCTAAGAACGGCCAGAATCCTGAGAAGAGTCCTGGAGACTTGAGGAGACTTGCTGTCACTCAAACTCCAGTGAAAAAGTGATGTGAAAAACTCTAAAGGAGTAAATAATAATGATAATAATAATATCCCTTAGTAAATGATTGAACAGTTCTATTATAGCCATAGATGGTACCCTGATAAGGACTAAAATCCGAATTAAAGTGAACCAGAGAGTTATGGCAGTAAAGTGTTACTCCACATTTCTCGAAACTACAGATTAAAATTTCGCCATTGGATAGAAATTACTGTCATAACCCGGACACTCGCTGGGGTCTTACCCACGACAGATGAGCAGACTGGGTATACTACTGTCCCAGCAGACAGAGCAGTCGGTATTTCGGCAGCAGTAAATGGTCTGGGAGACCGGGGTTCAATCCCAGGTCAAATCATACCAAAGCCTCAAAAATGGTACTTGATGCCTCTTTGCTTAACACTCAGCATTATAAGGCACCGATCAAGGGTAAAGTAGAGCAATCCAGGGAATGGAGTAGCGCCCTCCCCTTCACCTCGATGTAGTAGCTATCGAAAAGGGAGCCTTCGGGTCAACCTCGACTACGGTCACCAACTTGACTTCAATTCAATGAAACCAGTCTGGTTTTATGTGATGTAATGTAAATGTTTCGCACCTCTGAATAATATAAGGTCGCAGCCATACTACTCGAATATGTTCGCTTTTTCGTCGCAAGTATATTTCATAGGGGTGGAATCCCTTGCTCAACACTCACTAATTTTGAATTTTGGTAATTAATTCATTTGTATTCTGATGACGCTGGACTTCTAGCAAAACATTTCAATCTGATTTTTCTAATTGTTTTTTTTTTTTCTCTCTCTTTCACGTCTCGTCTCATTTAATTCCAAACATCTTTTCTCGCGGAAACAATTTTTTTCTGACGCACATAAAGCTTATATATATATATATATATATATATATATATATATATATATATATATATATATATACAAAAGAAAAAAAAACTTTAAAAATGACTCGTATTTTCTGTAATAATATTTATTTCAGCAGTCCCTTTATTTTTTTAAATGTTAGATCTACATCTTCAGACAAATAAATAAACGTATATATATACATATATATATATATATATATATATATATATATATATATATATATATATACCTTTATGCATATCTATCTATCTATCTGAATGTTTCTGTTAATCTCTTCCCATATGAGTGTGTGTATGTTTGTGTATCAATTCATCTCAGTTTCATATATATATATATATATATATATATATATATATATCTTTCTCTTTTACACGCACACAAACACACACACACACTATATATATATATATATATATATATATATATATATTACCATTCTCCATTCTCTTTTTCCTCCATTTTTTAATTACCATTTTATTAACTCTAATGTGAAAACAGATAAGCTCGTCTTTTCATTTTTTACTTTTTAATTTTTTTTACAGCTATGATCAAATTTTGTACCACAAATGAAAACTTCCGATACTTACGTGTGTGTGTGTGTGTGTGTGTGTCTGTGAATCTGTCCCAGTCTGTTTTTCGTGTATGTGTCCATTCACATCTATCTATCTATCTATCTATCTATCTCAATCTGTTAACATCTATCCATATATTTATCTCAATTTATCTATATACGTCTATATTTTTCAGAGATTACGGCTGGGACTTTATGTCAATTCGGGTGTGGATTGGTCTGTGGACCTTTGTAATTCTGATGATTATCGTTGCCTTTGATCTCTGCATGCTAATTCGCTACGTAACCCGG
>OY757921.1:70079363-70109363 GCA_963585895.1 Sepioteuthis lessoniana | reverse complement strand
ACTTGTTTCACCATCTTAACGTCCTGATGAAGGTTTGACGTTTCTTCATAATAAATTCACACTTTTGGATTATTTTGCTTTTCTATTTTCTCTGTACATATATATATATATATATATATGTGTGTGTGTGTGTGTGTGTGTGTGTGTGTGTGTGTGTGTGTGTCGTTGAAATACAGTAAAAATAAAAGGTGAAAGCCACTTTTTGTAATATATATATATTTATATAAATCCTAAAAGAGTACAAATCTCTTCGTGGATCTACTCATTTAAAAAATATGTATACCGGTCTAATGGGTAGTGTGTTTGCCAATGGCCCGAGGGGAGAGCGCTACTCCATTCCCTGGATTGCTCCATTTTACCCTTGATCCGTACCTTATAATGCTGAGTGTTAAGCAAGGCCGCACCAAGTAACATTTTTTGAGTCTTTGGTATGACTCGACCTGGGAATGAACCCTGATATCCCGGACCATTGGCGAACACTCTACTCATTAGGCCAATAGGTCGTCATAAAAGTAAAAAAAGTTGTTGGCGACCATAGTCGAGGGTGATCCGAAGGCTCCCTTTTCGATAGCTTACTACACCAAGGTGTAGGGGAGGGCGCTACTCCTTTCCCTGGATTGCTCCACTTTACCCTTGATCCGTACCTTATAATACTGAGTGTTAAGCAAGGAGGCATCAAGTACCATTTTTTGAGTCTTTGGTATGACTCGACCTGGGATTGAACCCAGGTCTCCCGGGCCATTGGCGAACACTCTAACCTGAAACAAAAAAGAGCATAACATTATTATTATTAGAGTTATTAACAGTTACATAGATCCAATGTATATTGAGACCCCCGATATATATATATACATATATATATATACTAGCACACCGTAATTAGCACAATGTTATATGGTCTCCAGTATTTATTATTGCATCAATGAAACAGTATCTTTCACGATAGAAATTAACAATAAATGAAACGTTAATTTTCTTCAAAATACGAGTTCTGTTGAAAAAGTATCAAGACTGAAGCTGTATTTACCAAAACAGAATTGAACAATGAATGAAACGTTAATTTTCATCAAAATTGTCCACTCACCCCCGCTACAATCAATAGTTGTACCATTAGGTAAAAATTATGTTAGTTATTTTATTTCAGAAGGTGTTAAGGATTCTGATTAGAATGTCATAGTTATCTCTGGTATATCAAGATTTTGGAGATTTATTTTAAAAATGGTGCTTCGGGCAAACATATCTCACCAATTTGCAATTCAAATGCTAATTATACGGGGAATTGTTTTCTTCTCTTACTTTGAACTTTTTCAATGTGTTGCTTTTATAAAACCTCGCTATGATGTGCCATTTTCTCCGTTACACTTACATATATAATGAGAATTCTAGTGATGTAAAGAACTTAAAGATAAATTGTAATGGGACCCTAACAAGTACTACCATTCTTAATTGATACTAGTAATCTATATGCAATCATATGTTTTCTAGTAACTTTCCCTATTTGATAATATTCATTTATGTAGTTATATGGTTTCAAGTATTCGAATCTAATATAAATAATTCTTACACAGGCACATGGTTTCAAGTATTCTTAATAGATACTAATAATTTTCAAACAGATCTATTTAACCCATAAATGAGACCCCAATAAGTACTCCCACTCCGGGTCAGAGTGGACCTAGAAGTAATGGAAAATAAGGTGCGACTCCATACTGTACAGAACTAAGGAAGTGGAGCCTCTCCAGCAGATGCAGTTTAAAATCATTCAGCAAAAAATAGTGGTTTGTTGCTGAAAACTTGCTCTATTCGTCACTGTTACTTTGCTTTCTTTATATTTTGTAGTTTCGTGGAAATAGATAGGAGGCATTACTTTCGGAGTAACTCACTCACAACAACCATGTGTTTTCCTGCTGAAAACTTGCTCTATCCATCGGTATTATTATGCTCCCTCAATCTGTTGTAATTAGCATGGAAATAACTAGAAGGCGTTACTTTCGAAGCAACCCCACTAATCTTTTTACATCCTTGTATCAATTTTTTATTTACTCTTCGCAGGTACGACGCACGGTCAGCGATTTTGGGGTGTTAATATCTATTTTCTGTATGGTAGCTATTGACATGTTCATGGGTCTTGATACACCGAAGTTGATTGTGCCTTCAGAATTCAAGGTATGTATCCGACAAACAAGCAGTTTAGTTAGTTGTTTGGTTTAACGGCATATCAACCCTTGTTGGGTTACTTTACGTCAAATTAGTTTATCAGTTATGGTTTCCAAATATAGATGTTATAAAAATGTATCTTCACAATCATTTTAAAGTGGTAAAAACTTCATACTTTGTTGTAATATCAATGTTTTAAGTGATAATATATTAATAAAGTTCACAATCATTTTAAAGAAGTAAACACTTCATATTTAGCAGAAATACCATTGTTTTAAGAGCCAATATATCAATAAAGTTCGCAATCATTTTAATTGTTTGGTTTGGTTTCTTTGTTTAATGGCATATTAACCTTTGTGGGTAATTTAATGCCAAAGCCATCCTTCTAGAAGAACAGTAGTAGTACTTTTTAATCCATAGCTGGGAAAATAAGGGGGTTCACCCCTTACCCAAGGGTATTCGCCCAAAAGCGAACGTAATAGCGCGATTGGAGTTTGAACTCCCTTACTACGATTCCACAGTCCAGCGCTGTAACCATTACACTACGAGGACACCCCGCAATCATTTTAAACTGGTAAACACTTCATATTTAGTTGAAATATCATTTTCTTAAGAACCAATGTATTAATAAAGTTTACCAGCATTTAAAACTGGTAAACACTTCATATTTAGTTGAAATATCACTTTCTTAAGAGCCAATGTATTAATAAAGTTTACAAACATTTTAAACCAGTAAACACTTTACAATTAGCTGTAATATCAATGATTTAAGAGCCAATGTATGAATAAAATTCAAAATCACTTTAAAAAGGTAAACACTTCATACTTCGTTGCAATATCTATGTTTTTTTAGAGCCAATGTATTAAAGTTGTTCAAAATTATTTTAAACCACCTCTCAAACTTGACACATCGATGGATTTTCTTTAGTTTCGTTCATTTAACGGTCAATCATACTGTTATGGGTTATTAGATGCCAAAATTTGATACAATTGTTTAATGTTTAACTTGAATCAAAACTATTTACATTTTCAACCTTCTATTGAAATCATGGAGGAATTGAGTAAGAAACTAAAATTTGGTCATGCTGGCAAATGGTATAGGCACAAACCAGAACCTGCATTATAAAATGAGACGAATGAAATTATCTGAGACTTTGATAAACAAATGAATCACCATATCTTGGCAAGATTATACCTAGTGTTGAATAATAAGAAAAAAAATTGTCATGTTGATTTTTTCTATTCCATCGGACCTAAGAGCCCAGATAAAAAAAAACCGCATAGATAGACAAATATTTGGATCTTTTCCGAGAGCAAAAAAGTTGAGTCTGGCCGAACTGAGGAGGCTTGCTGGCACTCAAATTTCAGTTCAAACCAACAAGTAAAAGCTGATGAAAAAAAAGTACGGAGTTAAATAGTAAAACCTACAGTATTATTAAGATCAGCCAAAATACTGAGAAAAGTCCCGTAAATTTGAGGAGACTTGCTGTCACTCAGACTTCAGTGGAAAACCATTAGCTAACGCTGGTGTGAAAACTCTCAAATGTGTATAATAATAATAATAATAATAATAATAATAATAATAATAGCGTAATACAAGGTATGTTCAAAAAGTATCGAGACCGAAGCTGTATTTACCAAGACAGAAGTTAACAATATTGGAAACCTTTTTGTTTTCAAAATACTATGTCTGTTCAGAAATGAAGAATCAATGAAAATTTTCTTCGCCTTGCTACCCAATACGCTTATTTCAGTGAATTTTTAATCGGCCGAAGCACCTCAGAATATTATCTTCTAATATGCAAAACTGCATTTTCGAATTTCTTTTAATTTCCTCCACGTCCTAAGATCTCACGCTTGAGATGAATTTTCAACTTTTCAAGGAAAACAATTCGCAAAAGAAATTAAGTGTGGTTAGTATGGAGGGCTCTTCATTTGTATAAACCTGTCTTTTATCAAAACGCTTTTTTTCCCAAAATCATTGAGACTAGCTTTATAGTTTTTTTTTGTTTTTTTTTTTCCAAATTGGACGATGTCTAGTTACCTAAGTAGTAGTCTATAATTCTTGTCATGATTTCTATATCATATAACGTTCTAATTTGTGGAGATTTTTTATTCAAATTAAAAAAAAAAAAAATAAATGTTTAAAGCTTCAGTCTCGATACTTTTTGATCGAACTTTGCATATTTTTTCCTGATACAGTTTTCTTCTTTTTTCACTACACAGCCAACACGACCGGACCGAGGTTGGATAATTAACCCATTTTCAGATAAAAATCCAAAATGGCTGCCGTTAGCCGGTTGCATTCCTGCCATTCTATCTGCTCTACTCATTTTCATGGACCAGCAAATTACTGCTGTAATTGTGAACAGGAAGGAAAATAAATTGAAGGTATAGTTACTCTTTTAAAACTAGTTTGACTCTTTGCTTGTCATACAATTTTTTAGTAGCGACAAAACTTTATTTAAAAAGAATAGTATCATGAAAAGAGGCCATGAATATATAATTTTTGAAACGCCACTCTTTCTGACAGTAGAAGATTATCCAGAGGTATTTCTAGTGTGTTATCCATCAATATATATATATATATATATATATATGGAAAATCAAATTGACGCGCTCCACCGAAAAAAATCATAATTTTCACACTGGATGATATAAAAATAATTTATAATATATATATATATATATATATATATATATATATATATATATATATATATATGTGTGTGTGTGTGTGTGTGTGTGTTGCGGTATGCATAAAAGAGAGATAGAGAGTGAGTGTGAGGTAGAGAGAGGGAGAGAAACATACCTATTTCGTTTATATATAATCTATACATATGTTGCTTTCCAATTGTGAATATCAATAAACCTGCTTATCTATAATATTAACAAACATTCTTACATATATATATATATATATATATATATATATATATATATATATATAAACTAATACTGTGGTGTCATTATAAATTTATTTCATGTCTATGATGACCCTCTTCAGATGATGAATGGAGATATTATTTGTGTGTGTTTATATTGCTTCCGGCGAGAAGAGAATAAAAAATTTTTGGCTATGCACGTTGAGTTTTGATGTATTCTTAATCCCAAATTAATCATACTTCGATAGCCGTTGGTATTGGGCACACAAATTGGATACTCCTACTCCTTGGTTTTTTCCTCAGATTATATATATATATATATATATCAAAGAAATAAGCACGTTTTTCTTCAATTGTGAATATCATAACTTTCTAGCTTATATATATATATATATATATCATATAGATTGCAAAATTTATAAACGAGGAATGCTGAATACTCGTGATAGAGCAATTATATATCTACGTTGCGATAACGTCAACTGTTTCTCGGAGTCGATTTTTTTACCTTGGTTTGATGACATTGGCGACAAATTGGCTGTCACCCAGCGTTTCTGAATCTATTCCTATGTTATCCTGAGTATGTATATATATATATGGAGAGGGACAGAAAAATTAGAATAATTGGCCTGTGTATAACATAATATTACGACGAGTTAACTTTCGTTCCATATATATGTATGTATATATATATCCTCATTATATCTGGGTATAAATAAAACTTTAATTTTATTTAAAATATCTGCCTTAACATTCAGTACACTTATTCCAGCGAGTTTTTCATTGATCGGAGCATCCACGAAATTCATCTTTTGATATCGTGCGAAGCAGTACCGTCGTATTTTTGTAATGTCGTGCTGTTGCATCGTCACTACGAACTATATATATACATCCGGAAACAAAATCAACAATAATGACGAACGAACACAGTTCTTTAGAAAAATGTACCTCACACATTTTATTCGAAATGGTTGCGAAAGGGTTGCGAATGGGTTATGTATGAGAGGTGAGTTGGAGACTGAACAAACTGCAACATATTGACCCCCAGTTCATTTGTCTTTAGCAGCACTTCTTTCTCGTTCTGCTGGGCAGCTCAATCGGGGGTCCTGAGGGCCCATAACCCTCTGCTGGGTGCTGGTTCTCTCTACAGCATCCTATCTCCAACTAACTGATTCCAACTAACTGAACCTGTCTGTGGCACCGGGTTATATAATTGTTTGACGTACACCTGCTTCCTGTGAGCATTGCATCTGCACCCAATTCAACCCGTCCACAGTCAAGGTTATACCCTGATATCTTCGACTGGATGCACCTGTTTCCTTGATTGACGGCTGGGTCGAAGGTCAATATGTTACAGTGCTTCCAAGTGAAAACCTGCAAGGAAAATGCTTCCCATTAAAAGGTTTCACTGGTAACACTTTGCGTTCGTGCTGAGAGATTTAAAAAATAAATCAGCTCAATTCTAAGGGCCATCGCCCAACTAAACTGCGTCTTCCTCTTCGTTTAAATCGATTAGAGCTTGCTTAATTGCCAAAATTCGCCCAATTGTCATCCAAGAACAAAAAGAGCATTGACCAGAGTAATGTTTCCGTTATTTTGGAGTATCCACCAGTTCCGATTTAGAGATTTTGTCAAAGCCATGAACGACCTCGGAGTGTCCCATCGTTCGCTTCACTGAATGGAACTCTGAGGATCGAGCACCAGCTATCTTGAAGGTAACTTCAAAGAGAACTAGTTACTAGACGGCTTGAGGGGTCTTTTGCCTCTATACTCGTTTCTAGTGACCAATTTACAACTCAGAAGCGTTTCGGACTTTTACCAGAGTTTTCTGTGGTTTAATCATCCCAACTAAATGTGGGGATGCCGATGAAACTTGGCTATTTTTGAAAGTGCATACTCTGAGAATATTCCTTTGGAGCCCTCGCTTGGAAATAACATTGAGTTGCATCGTATCACCGTAGGATGTTGAGGAAATAAATTCTTTGCTGAACTGGATCGTTTCCAACGCCATCTTATTCAGTGGCTATATTTCCTGCTGAGGGATAAGACCTCACCCACCACAAAAAAGGGGTGTCCTGTGTATGACACTGAGTTGCATTTGTTCGTGAATCTCCATTTCTGTTTCTTTGTTTAATGACATATCAACCTTCTTGGGTTATTTAATGCCAAATCCGCCCTTCTAGAAGAACAGTAGTGGTACTATTTAATCCAAAGCTTGGAGGATAAGAAGGTTGATGCCTTTCACAAGAGTATTAGTCCAAAAGTGAACGTTATAGCTTCACTGGAGATCGAACTCGTTTACGACGATTTCACTGTCTAGCACGTCTACCGCTATGCCTTGGGGACTTCCTCTATTTGGAGATGTGGAGGATAATTAGAACTTCTTCATTGCCATTACTTCCAGGTCCACTCTGACCCAGAGTGGTAGTACCTTTTAGGATCCTATATACAAGTCAAGTAAAATGGTCTGAAAATTATTCGCATTTGATTGAACCACCTGCAAATGAATCAATAAATGCAAAGAAATAACTTCACAAAAAATGTAAATATAATTATCGATATGATTCTCTAATGTATAGGAATAAGATAACCCCAAACGGGTTGACATGTCGTTAAAATCAATCAATAAGTAAGTACTCAGTACAATGGATACAAAATGATGGGCTAATTTATTGGTTTTGTTTCGTTTTTATTTTAAGGCATATCAACCCCCTCGGTCATTTAATGCCGAATCAAGTTAAAAAAGAGAAACGGAAAGTTCCGTTATGTTGGAATCTATTAGTTGGGAAACGGAGGTGCCCGTGGTGTAATGATTATCGTCATAGGAAATGGACACGGTGATAGGAGTTCAAATCCTGGAAGAGACCGATTGCATTTTCACATCGCACTAATACCCTTGCGAAAGGTATGAATCCAATTATTCTCCCTCCAGCTATGGGCAAATAGTTGGACAGACTGGGTTCTTCAGCCTTGGTGAGGCAACTAGTCTAGTAGAAGGAAAACTCTGAATTCAAACCTGTTAAACTCCGCTTAAAAATTGACCGTGTGTCATATCCTGCCCGAGCGGAGGAGTTGGTAAATATGATTAGTAGGGAAACGGTTGGTAGAAAGAGTCTGGTTTCATTGAAAGTTTATTCATCAAGAACCATCTTGTAGTAAAAATGATTTTTTTAGGAACCGCTTGTGGAAAGGATCAGATTTTGTAGAAGTATTTCTTGTAGAGTAAGAGTTTGTAGGAGAAATTTGGTCTTGTTGAAATTTCTTTTAAATTTTTCCATATAAACTATTTATCGTTTTTAGGAATGACATTACATTTTTTTTATTTCAATATTTTGGAACAGCTCCTTCCTGTCGTTTGTACTATAAAAGGTTTCTCTTATATGGGCCAGGTCGGTAAATTCAATGAAGATGCGTTACACAGTGTATTTGGTCTAGCATGCATGGTTGGTTGGTTGCCGCTTTGTTTCATGTAAGAATGTGTTGTCCTTGTCTGACCTATACGAAGTCTGGACAAAATGACTTCCTCTTTTCGTCTTTTTTTTTTTTTTTTTTTTTTTTTGTAGATTTGTTTCCATCCCCCCACTGTGGGGTTAATTTCTAGTAATTTATTACGCTTAATGCTGTTCCTGTGTTGTTGTCTTTGTTGTAGTATATATTAATTTATCTTCATTTCTAAAGTCTGTATATAGTATTTTGTCTGTGGTTATGTTTAGAATAGACCTGGCTGCTTTATCTACTTGATCGTTTCCACTGATTCCAGAGTGACTTTTGCCCAGTCAGATGGGATTGTAGAATACACAGACTGCTTCTCTACAGAGGGGTAAGACCACCTCCAACGAGTGTCCTGGATATGACACTAAACAATCTGGTGGTGAGGTTCCAGTATTCCTCGAACTTTGGGCAATACGGAGTACCCCTTTATTGCCATCGTTCCAAGGTTCACTCTGGCCTGGGGTGGTAGCACCTGATAAGGTTCCTATCTGTGGGTTAAATAGAACTAAAGTGTGGTTTCTTGACTTTACTGTTTTTTGCATTTAAACTGCGTATTTATGCTAAGCTGAATTGTTTAAAATAGAACTGTTTTGACATTTAAACTGCGTACTTATGCTGGACTGAATGTTTGGATAAAAATGGATTTGGCATTAAATAAAATGAAAAGGTTGATATGCCATAAAACCCAATCAACCAACCAACCAGTATGACTTGAGACCTAAAAAATCTGTACATCATTATCATTTGATGATTTTTCTTATTTGCATAGAATTTTTATGATTAATTGATTATTAAATTTATTGCTTTTAATGATTCCGACACTGATAGTAAATCGGAAAAGATAATGAATTTGTTATTCCTTGATTCTGAGATGAGGTCAAGAACCATGTTGATTGCACAAGTCTCTGCACTGAATATACAGGTGTCATTTGAGTTAATTTATTTGAACGTCTGAAAAGTATAAATCGTTTTATCAAAGTAAGGATTTATTATCAATTCCTTTAAAAGTAACATAACGACTATTATTTTTTTTATTTGACAGAAAGGAGGTGGTTATCATCTGGACCTAGCCATTGTGGCTATCCTGATTGCTGTGTGTTCAATTTTGGGTCTGCCTTGGTACGTGGCCGCTACAGTGTCGGCCATTGTTCATATCATGGCATTGAGGAAGGAGTCAGACTGTGTAGCTCCCGGAGAACCAATTTCCTTCAGTGGAGTCAGGTACACAACTTTGTTTTATATCATGATCAAGGTAGTTTAAAACTGTGTTTGATTGTCCATCATTCAGTTTGACCAGTCGGCTGGGGTTGTAGAATAAACCGACTGCGTCTCTGCAGAGAGATAAGACACCCCGCCCAACGAGTGACCTGGATATGAGGTTCCAGTGATGCTGGAGCTTTGGGGAATGCGGAGCGCCCTTTCATTGCCATTGCTCCCATGTCCACTGTGGCCCGGAATGGTATCAACCTGATAGGGCCCTATCTATGGGTTAAATAGAATGAACTGCATACTTATGCTAAAC
Source organism: Sepioteuthis lessoniana (assembly GCA_963585895.1). NCBI lineage: Eukaryota > Metazoa > Mollusca > Cephalopoda > Myopsida > Loliginidae > Sepioteuthis > Sepioteuthis lessoniana. The sequence goes on along the minus strand of OY757921.1, from coordinate 70,099,307 downwards.
TGAATTGTTTGAATTAGAAGTGTTTGACTAAACGGAATAGCTTGAAATAGAAAGGTTTTTGACAATTAAACTTTACTTTCATTTAAACTGTGTACTTATGCTAATCTGAACTGTTTGAAATGAAACTGTTTTTGACATTGAAACTGTACTTACACTGAACTGAATTGTTTAATATGCAACTGTTTTGACATTTAACTGTGTGTTAATAAAATCAGTTCTAATTCGGCGAGTTCACTTTAGTATAAGTACAGTTTGAATAGACTGAATAGCTTGAAATAGAAATGTTTTTGACGATTAAATTGTGTACTTATGCTAAACTGAATTGTTTGAAATAGAACTGACTTTTTGCATAAAAATGGATTTTGCGTTAAATAGCCTTCAAAAGTTGATATGCCATAAAACCCAACCAACCAACCAACCAACCAACAAACACACGTCATTCATAATGAGAGTACTCTAACATTTAAAGCTAAATTTAGAAAAAAAACAAACAGTGATCCACTTAAGAAATGGTCATGACTAAATCTCTTTATTTTTATGTATTCCCCACCCCATTCACTCTCCTGGGCCCAGTCGGTTGGGAGGAGGGAGCTGTAGAAAACACTAACTGCATTTTTGCGGACGTATAAGACCCCTCAGTGAATGTCCTGTTATGACTTTAAACAATTTGATGACGAGGCTTGGAGATTTGGGGGAAAGTTGAGTACCTCTTCATTGCCATTGCTCCTATGTCCACTCTGACCCGGCGTGGTAGCGCCTGATTACGTCCACTCTCTGGGTCAAATAGAAATGTTTGATATTTAAATTGTGTGGTAACAAATGACTCATGCTAAATTGAATTGTTAGAAATAGAAGTGTTTGATCATTTATCTGGGTTTAGTGTTTATAGTGTTAAATACCAATACTAATAACCACTTCACTGTCTGCAAACAAATTTATATTGAATAGAATTATTAGTGTTAGAAAGCAATACTTGAAACCGGCTAACCGATTAGAAACAATAGCAATACTAATGTGCAAAGAAATCAGTTCTCTGTCTATATTTCTGAGATGAGGTATTATGTACATTATTTACATTTTTCGGACTATTGTCCTCATCTTTCAGAGGGGAAAATTAACAGGAGATAACTGATAACTAACAGCTATTAAACATGGCTCTTATCTCTAAAATAGTATACCCAGGTGAGCGAAATAAAGAGCTAAGTTCGACATTCCAACCCCCTGAAGAAGGTCGGAGCGTACAACGGCCGAAACGTTGTGATAAACATGGCGACAAAGAGGAGCACAATAGTCCGAAGAATGTAAACCATGTAAATTAGTTTTCATTTAAAAATGAAATTACCAACAATCTATTAACTTAAAAATTATATATATATATATATATATATCATCATCATCATGTCGTGCTGGTAGCACGGATATCCCTGACCCTCTCTCGCCACTTTTCCCCATCGTTCATCGCCTCAGGCAGGTCTTTAGGACAACATCCTGTATCCTCACATAGTTGCTGAATGTATGTTCGTGCTGGTCGTCCTGCTTTTGCACGGCCATGTGTGGGGGTCCATAAGAGTACATCACTTATGAGTTCGTCCCTGCTTCTCGAGCAGTGTCTTGCATGTCTGGTTCGTCTAACTTGAATAGTTTTCGTGATAGGGGGCAGGTGGCCGTACAGTTGGTGTCTTGTGGGGTGTTGCCGCCAGGACTTGTTCAATATTGCTCGCAGCATTCTTGTGTAATTGCCGTCTAGCTTCTTCTCCAGCCGTTTTGTTAGAGTCCATGTAGTGCATCCATATAGCAGTATCGATGTGACCGCTGCCTGGAAGAAACTGTATTTCTTAGAGATATATATATTTAATTCATGGAATTTAGACTGCGACTCCTGGGTTTCATGGAGTTTTTTGCAAAAAAATCCATGAAACCCAGGGGTCGCAGTCTAAATTCCATAAATTATATATATATATATATATATATATATATATATATATATCTAATTACTTAATTGTGCTTGTATCGGCTTTCACCCCGGTCGGGTTAAACCGGCTTCCTCCCGAGCAATGCTCATTGAAGAAGATACTTTGGGATTTGATTGTGGGAAGGGTCCCTAGTCTTGACCGGAAAAACACCCTGTTTGCAGCAGATTTTCCACAGACGCATCAACAGAGTGACCCGAGGCCGCCGGTTGCCGGAACACGCACTTCCTGGATTTTCACCAGAGTCCCTTTAGCCGAGTTGCGACATCTAATATATATTTATTTATCATTATTATTATATAATAGCTCTATCTTTGATATTGAGCACTCTCTATATTATATTGCACTTAGTTCGACACAAACCCATAAAGTGATTTAGTGACAATCAATACTATATATCAATTTAAATGTGTGCAAACAAATGACTCATATTAAATTGTTCGTGTCACATGGCAATACTTGAAGTTATTTTGGGCAAACAAATGATAAATAGTTAATAGAATTATTCGTATTCGATAAAAATACTTGAAACCATTTAGGTGTGAGCAAAAAATGAGCTTAGGCTCGTTTAAAATTATTATTTGCAGAGTTATTATTATATGTTTACAAATATATTCAATATATACGTATAAACAGGATTTGGCATTAAATAACCTATAATGGTTGATATGCCATAAAATTCAAACAAACAAACAAACAAACAACACTCTTCGTATTTGAGATAAATTTGCTGAGGAATGTTTCCCGGGTGGGGGGAATGAGTCAATCTTCAGTCCCAGCTGAAAGCATCAAGAGAAAGAAAAAGAAATGCTGAGGGGCTCATTGGTTGGCTATCATGATCACGTTGTATTTGAAAGATTTAGAAAGATTTTTAAAAGCCTGTCGAGACTCGGACAGTCATATTATTAAGTCATGTAATTAAGAGCTTAAGTGCAACCAACCCCACCACATTGGCGTGGAGCAATGGCTTATAAACGAAAGACCCGTGGTGTAATGGTTATCGTCGTAGGAAATGGACACGATGACACGAGTTCAAATCCTGGACGAGGCTGACTGCATTTCACATAGCACTAATACCCTTGGGAAAGGTATGAATCCAAAAGGTATATTCTCCCTCCAGCTATGGGTAAATAGTAGGGCAGACTTGGTTCTTCAGCCTTGGAGAGGCAACAAGTCAAGGAGAAGGAATACTCTGAATTCAAACCTGTTAAACTCCGCTTAAAACTTGACCTTGTGTTATATTCTGCCCGAGTGGAGGGGTTGGTAAATATGATAAACGAAAGACAGATTTTGTCCTCCATCGATTGACTAAGTTAATTCATACTTATTGTAATGAATCGTTGAAAATTTCAAGCCTTTGAAAATATGTAAATCGAAGACATTGGTAGAGGCGTGATTTATAGGTGACAAGTCTAAGTTCAATCCCCGCTAAAACAACCAGGCAACAGTGTTGGAATTGCGGGAAGTTCGCTGGTTGATTAATATGGTGATTACTTGAAACTTGTAAGCAGACATTCACCTTATAAAATATGTATCTCTGATAAGCACGTGCCGTGACAGTCAGTGTCATAGGAAGTGGACTCGGCTACCCGAGTTCAATTCTTGAATAGGGTCGTTTGCATTTCACATAACGCTAATACTGTTGGAAAACGTGTGAATCTAGTTATTATCCCTCTAGCTATGGCTAAATTCTAAGGCAAACACAGCTCTTTAAGCTTGGGATGGCAACCTGACAAGGAGAAAGAAAACTCTGAATTCGGATCAGACGTAAACCAGGAAAGGTGTGGGATCCGTCTGGTTTTTTCCTGCTTAAGTCATGGGACCCATTAGTAAGGTCTCTGATGCAGAAAATTCACTTTGCAGTTATCTATTTTCACCAAAAAAATATGTCCTCTCTCAATGAAATGTGGAGTGAATGAGGATAAAATCTTTAGTAAGCGAGTACTCATAACTTTCAGCCGCTCCTGATTTTGGTAAAAAAGAAAGTGAGTGAATAATACACATGGAGTCTTCCCTAATTTTTTTGCCCAAACTAAATATCTAATTTTTAAAAATTATGCTTTAGTTGAATTCATTACTTATGATCAAATTTCTTGAAAGATGATATAAGCATAAATAATTGAATACAAAAATTCAACATCTTAAACTTTTTCGAAATCGCATTTTTTTTAAGTTAACATTCTGACGGACTGCCACGGTTCGACATTGCATCAACTCGCTGCACTGTATGCACCCCCACCCGCCTCACAGTTTATTACGCTGAGCCCGAGGCGGTATCACAAAAGACAAAGTCGAGTTCAAGTTTTGAAGAACTGGACGCGCTCACAGACTGAGGGGTCTATGCTATTTCGGACCTTCTTTTTGCTTTGTCCACCCCACCTCATGCGTCCGGTGCGAATTCTATGTTGCTAGATCCTTGCAGAATACAAATTAAGGAGCGACATAGATTTTCTGATCCTATTTACCCAACCCCTCCGCTCGGGCAGGATGTGACACAAGGTCAATTTTTAAGCGGGGTTTACAGCTTTGAATTCAGAGTTTTCCTTCTCCTAGACTAATTGCCTCACCAAGGCTGAAGAACCTAATCTGTCCTACTATTTACCCATAGCTGGAGGGAGAATAATTGGATTCATACCTTTCCCAAGGGTATTAGTGCTATGTGAAATGCAATCAGTCTCGTCCAGGATTTGAACTCGTGTCGCCGTGTCCATTTCCTACGACGATAACCTTTACACCACAAGCCCCTCCACATAGATTTTCTGAAAAAAGAAGTGCTTAGTCACTTTCGCTTTCCATTGTTCCCTTTCACAACGTGGGTAGTCTCAGGTTTATTCAAAGTAACGAGGTCACTTTATTCAAACCTATGTTGACCCTCTGTTCGGCCAGGCCGGCGGTTGGCCCATTCGGCTAGGGCTGTAGAATACACCGACCACAGCTCTACTGAGGGGTAAGACCCTCCAACGAGTGTCCTGGATATGACATTCAACAATCTGATGGTGAAGATCCTGTAATGTTGGAGCTTTGGGGAAAGTTGAGTACCCCTTCATTGCCATCGCTCCTAGGTCCACTCTGGCCTGGAGTTTTAGCACCTGATAGGGTCCTATCCATGGATTAAATAGAACTAAAATGTCTACTTATGCTAAACAGAATTGTTTTGAAAAAGAACTCCTTTGATATTTAGCTGTCTGTAAAGAAAACCTATACTCATGCTAAACTGAATTGTTTGAAATAAAACTGTTTGTATGTGGATTTGGCATTAAATAACCTACAATGGTTGATGTGACATAAAGCCAAACCAAACCAAACCAAACATACAAACATATCAAAATGACATATCAAAATTGACGTTAAATAACCCGAAAAGAGTTGATACCCCGTAAAACGAAACAACTAACGAAGCTGCAAGTGGCGGGTGTACTGCTTCCTTCCTCCTTATTTTGTCACATACCGCTTGGATACATCTAAACACATAAACATACACACAGATATATATGTACCTATATCTATTCATAAGTCCACCATGACATACATATACATATATACAGATGCCTGAGATGTGATGCTTATCGTCGTTGGAAACGGACACCGTGATCCGAGTTCAAATCCTGGGAGAGGTTGTTTACATTTCACATAGCGCTAATACTCTTGGAAAAGTTATTAATCTAATTATTCTCTCTCCAGCTATGGGAAGAGTAGGACAGACTGGGTTTTTTGACCTTGGTGTGGCTATCCGTTTAGAAGGAAAACTCTGAATCCGAACCCGTTCAACTCCGCTTAAAAAATTGATCTTGTGTAACATCCTGCTCGTGTGATGGGGTAGATAAATACATACTCATATATCGACCTCTATACTCCCGAGGGTCCATAGTGTCACTTCCGTCAGAGCTTAATAATTGTGGAGACAAAGACTTGAAAAATTCAGTTCACATTTCAGAGATAATGTGATGTCTTTTAATAAATAACTGTTCATCACCTTCTATTCAATCTGCAAAATTATGACGCTATCTTGTGGGGAGATTCCACTTCTGGAGCTATAAGAGGGGTACATTTGGTTTAAAGGTATTTCATCGTTTATGTTAAGACGTCTATACAGCACCTTGCGTGCGCACAGTGTTAATGAATGCTTTTTTGGTCGATTGGCAAACATGAGTTTGTTGGTGTGTAGCAGTTAATTGAATGTCGCTTATGCGTTCGTCCTTACTGCCCGCCATGTTTGCGCATCTTATTTTTCACGTTTGTGAGATGGGAAGTAAGTGGCCGTGCAGTTACTGTTTTGTGGCGTGCTGCTTCCAGGATTTGTTCACTATAGCACCTGGAATACGAGAACAGTTCCAATCCTTTTGTTAAAGTCCAGGTTGGCGACTTCAGTCGAGGGTGACACAAAGGCTCCCTTTTCAATAGCTACTACACCGAAGCGTAGGGAAGGGTACCACTTCTTTTCCTGGATTGCTCCACTTTATCTTTGGTCCGTACCTTATAATGCTGAGTGTTAAGCAAGGTAGCATCAAGTACCATTTTTTGAGTCTTTGGTATGACTCGACCTGGGATTGAGCCCAGGTCTCCCGGACCTTTGGCGAACACTCTACTCCCATACAGCAACAGTTTGAAAGAAGACCCATTTTATTTTTTCAGAGATATCAGATGATAATAGCCGTCCATACTTTATTTATTTGTATTTTGACATCGGTTTCAGTAGATGAGATATTGCTATCGAGATATACCAACTGGTCATTGGCTCCATCTTGGGAATAAAATACGTGTTTTTTGTGTTTTAATCAAATTGTAAACACAAGCACTCGAACAAATTGAGTTGACATTTCGGTGGTGATGCGATGCATTTAAGTTAATCTTTAATCTGTTAATTCCATTTAAATCTCCCTGTAAGATCATAACAGTGTTATTTGCTTACATCAGCATATTTTTCAGCATCCACGTCTGCTGAACTGTGTTATTGTTCTTAATCTTTAATGATCTATTGATGCTTTCAGGGTGACTTGAGAGTATAACTTTAGCCGCTTGGTGAAGGGCTTATGGGGTACGAGAATTGGTTGGTGTTTGGTTTTGTTTCTTAGGTTCATTGGTTGTTGTGAAGCGGGGGTCCTCGTAATCGTAGTGAGTCCGAACTCCAGTCGCGGACAAATAACTTTCGGAAAGGTATGAATTCCCATATCCTCTTGGCTATGAGTTAAATAATACCACTACTGTTCCTCTTGAAGGATGGTTTTGGCATTAAACAACCTACAAAGGTTGATATGCCATTAAACAAAAGAAACCAATACCGTTGGTTGTTGTATCTGATATCGATTTGTTCTTTCTTTTCTTACCCCATCAAATTTGTTGGCGATATTTCAAATACTGAGGTTGCAGTGCAATGAGACATTCACAAAATGGCCAATGGCGCGACCATATCGAGACTGAAATATCAAAATGTTACGGTTTCTCTATAACAAATGAATTTGCTGCGCGAAACGCTGCCCTGCTCTGCTTTAGGACCTTCAGACGTCTTATTCACTTAGTGACAGACTCGCTACATTCAAACCATTAGCCACTTTGCGAAGGGCTCACGGCGCATGCAATTTCAGTATTTGAAATATTGTCATATAATTTCATACACCTTTGTCTTCTCATAAAATATGGAAAGGCTTACTCTGAATCATTTTTAGCGCTGCCTCGCTTTAGGTCCTTCAGGCGCCTTACTTCGCAATAGACTTGTTTGCTCACAACATTGACCACTTTTTGAAGGCCTCATTGCGCTCGCAACCTCAGTATTTAAATATCATCATATAATTTCAGATACATTTTTTCTCATAAAATATGGAAAGACTTAACCAGTATCATTTTCAGCGCTGCCCTGCCTTAGGTCCTTCAGTCGCCTTACTTACCGAGAGACTCGTTTGCTCACAACATTGACCACTTTGCGAAGGGCTCATTGCGCTCGCAACCTCAGTATTTGAAATATCGTCATATAATTTCATATACATTGTCTCCTCACAAAATGTAGAAAGACTTACCCGATATTATCTTTGGCCTAAAAAAATTAAGTCAGTTTTGAATATTTTTTTATATTCAAGGACATAGACTATATGTTTGACTTACCAAGGTTTACTTATTTGGTTTGCGTCGACCAGATTTTACCCGTAACCCATTATTCATCTTTTACCTTTGTGTAATTAGATCCAACATCTTGCATATTACTTTCTGACAAATACAAATTAACTATTAGATTATTACAGATTCACTTCATATCATGCTTAATACACATTGCCTCTTATAACCGTTAATTATTATCTTTTACCTTTTACCTGGTATCTAACTGTTGTATCGTTGGTTCAATAAAGGTATTCCACAAGTACAAGCCGAAGAGTTGGCAAGTCTATCAGAGAGCGATTAACGCTTTTTTCCCCTGAAGTAGTCAGACACCGTCCTTTTATATCTTTATCGGTGTCATACTAAAAAGAGTCACTGAGTGTATAGTTCCGGTATAACAATAACATATTTTACACATTGCTTTTTACTTTTTGCCTTTTTTATTCATCCATTCTTTGTAGACGACTGACACATTTAAAGAAAAAAGATACAAAATTTCTACATTTAACCCATATGAAACAATGGTTTAACGAAGCACAACTCTATAAACAAGATTTTTGACAACTAGATATTTTTACAATCTTGTTTCTTTAAAGAACTTGGATTTGACTAATATCTCCACATTCCATGAGAGCAAAGCAGAGCTAACAAATACATATTAGCATCATGCATTGCATAACACATATTTCTTATAATTTTTACACAGAAAATGGCTAGAAGCAGGTGATATCCCGCAAAATCTATTACTGGTGTAAATTACGCAGATGGTTGGTTGGTTGGTTGGTTGGTTGTTTTACGGTTTATCAACCCTTTTCGGGTCATGTAACGCCGAATTAAATTTTAAACAATTCAGTTTTTGTTTACATTCAGTTAAATGTCAAAACAGTTCTATTGCAAATAATTCAGTTTAGTATAAGTAAACAGTTTAGTTCTATTTAAAAGCATTTCTATTTCAAACGGTTCAGTTTAGCTTAAGTTCGTAGTTTAAATGTCAAAACAGTCCTATTTTAGTCTAACAGTTCTAATTCAAATAATTCAGTTGAGCGTAAGTAAAGTTTCAATGTCAAAAGCGGTTCCATTTAAACATCTCAGTTTAGTATACAAAAGCAGTTCTATTTCAAACAACTCTGTTTAGCATAAGTACGCAGTTTAAATGTCAAAACAGTTCTATTTCAAGCCGTTCAGTTTAGCATAAGTATACATTTTAGTTCTATTTGACCTATAGATAGGACCCTATCTGGTGCTACCACTCCAGGCCACATTGGACCTGGTAGCGATGACTATGAAGGGGTACTCCGCATTCCCCAAAGCTCCAGCATCACTGGAACCTCACCATCAGATTGTTTAGTGTCATATCAGAACACTTGTTGGTGGCAGGTCTTACCCCTCTGCAGAAGTACAGTTGGTGTATTCTACAGCCCCAGCTGACAGGGCAAAAATTACGCAGATGATCTACGACTTCTTGCAAATACACCTACTAAAGCTGAATCTTTATGCATAGTCTTCAGAAGGCAGCAAGTGGTATTGGCTTCAACGTGAAAACTATATTAAACGGAGTTCATGTGTTTTAAACAATATGGTGCCATCTCCCAACTAAATGACAACCAATGAAATAGGGAGATAATTTTACATACTTCAGTAGCAGTATCGCATCTACGAAAAGTGATATAAAATGTATATAAGAAAACCATTGGTTATTATTGAGGGGTTTTTGACCAAATAGAAATCCGATCTCTCTGATGAAACAAAACATGAATTCTTTCAAGTTGTTGCCGTGTCAGTACGATTGTATGACTGCACTACCTGGACATTAACAAAGCGCTTGGAGAAGTAATACAAGAATGCTACATGTTGTTTTCAACAAATTCAGAAAGCAGCACCCAACAAAACACTAACTGTATGGCTACTTACCACCCATCTCATAAACCATCCAAGTAAGACAAACAAGACATGCTAGGCATTTCTGGTTAAGTAAGGACAAACTTATAAGTGACCTTCCCTTATGTACTCTTACACATGGTTACGGCAGCAAAGATTTAAATAAATTACTTCCGTGAGAACACAGAATGCAGTCTAGATGACCTGCCCGGAGTGATAGACGATAAGTCAGATGACAAGAAAGAGACTTGGAATTCCCTGCTATCAGTACGCCTTGACGGTGATGATGATGATGATGATACATATATATATATATATGTATATATATAGTGACAGCTACATTTTTATAAACAAACGCTATCTTCGTAATTTCGAACAAAAATTAAACAAATTGAAGAGAGATCAAGTGTCGAGCCACTAAGAGTCAATGCATTTCCTCCCAAAGGTCTCCAGGCCTAACTTTTCAGTTTACCCCTCCTAGCCTCGAAAATGATAAAATTAACAATTTTTTTTCGGAATATTTATAGAGTTTTGAAGGGATTGATGATATCTGAGATCTACCAAACTCGAAGCCGTCTTTCTTATGTGACGTTCGGTTTAAACAAAACAGAAACTCGCAGTTTAATAACCGCCCTGCCATTTATTTTTAATTGAGACCATCTTACAATTCGCGGGTAATCTGGATACTTCTCCTAATGGTAAATCTTCTTCGGACAAGAATATGATCTATCTATGCATTATTAAAATTCTTATATATATATATATATATATATATATATATATATATATATATATATTTATAAACCTCTTGTCCTGATAACGTTACAGTAAATATATGCATTTACTAACAACACTGCACAGATAGGATGTGCCACACGGTCAATTTTTAAGCGGGGTTTAACGTTTTAATCCAGAATTTTCTGTCTTTTTGACTAATTGCCATACCTTGGTTAAATAGCCCAATTTGTCCTTCTATTTACTTATAGCTGGAGAGAGAATAGCTGGATTCATGCCTTTTCTAAGTGTACTAGCGTTATGTTAAATGCAAACAGCCTCGTCCAGGATTTGAACTCGGGTCACCGTGTCTATTTTATGCAATGATAGCCATTACACCATTAGATATCATTTTATATTGGATTTCATTATTTCTGTTGAACATTATACAATCAAAATGGATATGCTGAATTAATACCGTATCTCGTATAAATAACTAAACTTTAAAGAATATTTTATCAAATGTTAATTTTTTTAAACAAAGATTAGAGGATATTATTATCTCTTGTCGAAAATTATATTATCAAAACGGATATTATTAGGTATTACACGGGAATCTCGTGGCGTAGTGGTTAAGGTGCTAGACTGCAACTTAGAACGTGCTATCACGTTTTTTTTTTCAGACCATTATACTTGGGAAAGGTTTGAATCCCCTCATCTCTCAAATTATGGGTTGAATAATATCACTGCTGTCTTTCTACAAAAATGGCCTTGGCATTAAAACAACCCACGATGTTTGATAAGTCATTCAAAGAAACCAAAGAAAAAAAAACGAACTAATTTTTACAGTACACCCCTGAATATTTTTCTTTTTTTTTTTTTTTTCTATATTACATATAGATTGTAAGATGTACGGTTTAGAAGAAAATTTTATTAAAGAAGAAAACTTAAAAAGAAGAAACTTTTTATTAAAAGTTCATTTTCTTATAAATCGTCGTGCTTACAATCATTATGTAATACAGGTGAGTACAGCTAATTTTCTTTTACTTTTTCTTGTATGGCGTGGGGTGTCCTCGTGGTGTAACGGTTAAAGCGATGGACGGCGGAATCGTAGAAAGCAAGTTCGCTCTCCAGTCGCGCTATTACATTCACTTTCGGACAAATACCCTTGGGAAAGGTATGAGCCCCCTTATCCTTCAACCTATGGGTTAAATTGTACAACAACTGTTCTTAAAGAGGGACTTTGGCATTAAATAATCTACATAGGTTGATATGCCATTAAACAAAGGAACCAAACCAATCTTTTCTTTTTTTTCCTTCCAAGGAAGTTGATTCATTCTTGTGGGGTGGGAAACGTGAAACTCTTTCCAAGGAAGTTGATTCATTCTTTTTTTTTTTTTTTTTTTTTTTTAGGGAACAACGTGTAACTGCTTTGCTTGTCGGAATTCTCAGTGGTATCAGCGTTTTATTTACCTCAGTGCTACAAGTAAGTCCACGTATAAATTGTAGAAAAATATGAACGAGATAAAATGTCAATTCAGTATTATATACTGATCTATTAAGAAGAGAGTTGGTTATCAAAGTTACAACGTTCCAGCTATTTCAGAGACAACGAATTATTTATCAGTAGCAGAAAAGGGTGGGATATTTAGCTAATAACAACGAATATTGTTTTGGCGATGACTTTTGAGTTAACAAACAGCATCGAGAGCTTAACGTTTACAGGAACGACCTTGTATTTGCTTCATTTGTAGAGATAAATACACTAAGGAGAGCCACGTGGTGTAGTGACTGAAATGCAGGGCTACGACATCGTGTTAAGCGAGTTCGAACTCCATTACGTTCACTTTCGGACTAACAACGTAGGGAAAGGTACCAACCCTTTATACCCCCAGCTATGGGTTAAATAGTACCACTTCGGTTCTTTTAGAAATGTAATATAATGTCCGAGGGATTTCGTTTTATATATCTTGCCTTTCGGTTTAGTTAGGCGGAGAACCTGTCGGCTCAGCACATGGGTTAGTTAAGTGCAAACTTGAGCGCAGGTGTTAACGCGCGCGCGGGGAGGATGTGTCATTTACAGATGTCAAAATAAGAATCCTAGATAGAAAACTGTGACTTGGGGATGTGAATGACGTCATGCACCGGAGGCGCGCGGAGGATTTTGGGGATTTTGAAGAAAGTCAGTTGAGTTGATTGAGTCTTGCGGTCCGAAGAAGAAGGGTGACTTTCGCTAGCTCGCAATGGCCTTGTGGCAGGTGCCACACGTGTTGGGGTGACGAAGAGGGAAAAGCCAGCATAGAAAGATTGTGCCTCTCTCCTTATGTCGAAACCTTTAACTCAAAGGTAATAAAAGGTTTCGTACCTGAACTAAGAAGTCGTAAGAGTTTTTCGTGTTTCGGGATTCCTATGTTCTATGTCTATATGTTATGAACATTCTATGTACGTTTCACATATTCATGCATGGCTATGTTACAGAAAGATCGCTTTGGCTTTAAATAATACACTACGAAGTCGCAATCCGGCACATTAGTCACGATGCCACGAGAACTCCCTCTAGTGTTATTGTGTTCAAACTATTTGTATGAGATAGAAATACTTGGAACCATATAAGTAAAGTTAGCGACCGCAGTCAAGGGTGACCAGAAAGCTCCCTTTTCAATAGCTACTACACCGAGGTGTAGGGGAGAGCGCTACTCCTTTTCCTGGATTGCTCCACTTTATCCTTGATATGTCCCATATATTGCTGAGTATTAAGCAAAGAGGTATCAAGTACCATTTTTAAAGTCTTTGGTATGACACGACCTGAGATTGAACCCAGGTCTCCCGGACTATTGGCGGACATTCTTCTCTAAAACATATAAATAAGCTCTATCTGTATTAAGCTATAATTGCTTACAGGGTGAGGAAGCAAAATATGAAATAATTTTTCAAACATTTTTTTCTTGTCAGATAATTTCCAATTTTAGAAGTAAAAAAAGCGATAAATCTAAATTTTCATGATCAACTCTATCATCCAAGCACTTTTTAAAATTAAAATTCCGCCCAAAATGAATGGGCAAGAAAAGAAATGAGAAAGAATCTATGATTTGCTTAACGCCGAAGCCAAGTCAAAGTTTTTTTATTTTTTTTTTTTTGTTTTTGTTTCCGTATATAAAACACAGAAAATCTTTTGCAGAAAAAAAGCTTTTAAAGGAAAAAGGGGGGTGGAGGATTGAACAAAAAGCGAAAAGAGGCTTTTTAATTGTTTTCGCTACGGCGATTAAGGAGGACCCCAAAAGGTCAATAAGAAAGCACGCTAATGAACTGAAAGTCCATGAGAAAACTGTTAGGACAGCAATTAAACAATATTTAAGCCCAGACCTTAACGCCTTGATAACGTTAGAAGGGGCGTTTTAGAAAACAAAACAAATGCATCTTCCCATCCAAATATTGTTTCGTTTATGACTGCTTTAGAGGAAGAATAGAGTAGAAAGTCTGAAAAGAATTTATTTTGAAGGGAAAAGAATTTATTTTGAAGGGATGCAAATCGTTGTTGATACAATAACTTTAAAAAAAAATGGTAGCTGTATTGAGTAAATTTACTGTTTTGTGTCTATCTTCTTCTTTTTTTTTTGTTCAATTTTTTAAATCGAAATTAATGTTGTTTCATAAAAGTGTCATTTATTATTATACTGGTATATTCCTAATTTTGCTTCTGCGCCCTGTACAAAGTATTATTATTATTATTATTAGTAGTAGTAGTAGTCGTTACCTGAAACTAAATAGTTTCCTGTTCTGTCAGCTGGTGCTGTAGAATATCCCTACAACATCTCTGCAGAGCCCCTCCCACTCCCTATAATGAGTGTTTGGGATATAGCACCAAACTGCTTCTGATTTTGAAGCTCCAATTCTGGAACTTTTGGAAATGTGGAGTACTCCTTCATTGCCATTACTCCCAGGCCTACTCGAACCTGGAGTGATGGTGCCTGGTAGGATCCGATCTATGAGTCCAAAGAATTGTTTAATTATTTACTAAACTTTTAACCATTTAACTGTATACAAACAAATTGAATTATTAGTCTTACACAGTGTAACATATTGACCCCGGCCAAGCTGTCAAAAGAAGAAATGCACCTGTGTAAATAACAGGTGCATCCGGTCGAAGATATCAGGGGATCAGGGGATAACCTTGACTGTCGACGGGTTGAATTGAGTGCGAATTGTGACGCTCGCAAGAAGTAGGTGGATGTCAAATTATTATATACCCCCTGCGACAGGAATTTCAGATCAGTTGGAGAGAAGATGCTGGAATGAGAACCATGTCCCAGCAGAGGCTGGGCCCCCAGACCCCCGGAAGAACGGGAAAGAAATGCTGCTCTGGCCGGAAGATTGGGGGTCAATATGTTGCAGTTCTGTTCAGTCTCCAACTCATCTCTCACACAGTAAAACCTTTCGTAACCCTTTCGAACCCTTTCAAATAAAGTGAGAGGTATATTTTTCTAAAGAACTGTGTCCGCTCGTCTTTATTATGTTGAATATGTTTCTGCATGCATCTGCATATGAGTATGTTACACTCAGCCATACTTGAAACTATTTAACTGTGTGCAAATAAATGAGCTCTGGTTTGTTTGAAAATTGGTACATCCAAATTATTTGTTTACAAACCACATATATTTAATTTATATGTATAAACAAGATTTTGCATTAAATAAGCAACAAGAGTTGAAATGCCGTAAAATACAACCAACCAGACAACCAATCAAATAGTGGTTGAAATATTTAAAGCCATATTATAGTATACAGACTGTTTGTATTTGATTGGAATATTTGAAACCATATCGGATGAGTCCCCGTGGCGTAATAGTTTATGTGCTGGGCCATGTCTTTTTATTAAGTACCAAATGTTTTACTAAAATTCGATTATTAGCCGATTTGAGTAGAATTTAAGAGAAAGCATTAATTATTCGCTTTAAACAAGTGCGCTTTAAGCAGGTCTGTTTTTATGAACCAACCTACTAATATTCAATGTATGGACTTCTGTGATTCCGTCAAGTATTTCCAAAAGTTCACATATTTTTCTGCCTGTTAGTCATTTTATTTATTTGTTTTATGAGTCATCTTAATTAATTTTTGCATAGACCTTCGGTCGATACATTCTTCGGTCTTTCTATCATATCTAAAGCAGACCAGTCAGCTCGGGCTGTAGAATACACTGACTGCATCTCTGCAAAGGGGTAAGGCCCTCTCCCCAAAATTGTGTCCTACATATGACATTAAACCATTTGATGGCGAGACTCCAACCTTGGAGATATGGGGAATATGGGGTAACCTTTCGTTGCCATTGCTCCCAGATCCACTCTGACCCGAAGTGGTAGCACCTGATGCATCAAATCGAACAAACTAATTGTGCAAATGAATGACTGATATAAAATTGTAACTGTTTTATAGCAATACTTGGAACCATTTAAGATGTGCAAGGCTCAGGCTCATTTAAGAATGCAGTCAACAAAATCGTAGCAACCAATTTCAAACTCCAGCCGTACAGTCACACTCACTTTCGGACTAATCGCCTTGGGATGGGCAAGAACACTTTATCTCCTTAGCTATGGGTTAAATAGTACCACTACTGTTCATCAACAAGTATGGCTTTGGCATTCAATAACTCACGACAGTTGATATGCCATTAAACGAAGAAACCAAACTTAAAAACATCTGTGTTCCTAATAATTTGCATAAAATCCAGTTATATAAAGCTGTAATTGTTTACTAAGAATTACAATCGTTTGGTTATTTGAAACTATATAATTGCTTACAATAAAAGAAAAGACTGACTTTGGTATTAAATAACCCTACAAGGGTCGAAACCAACCATCCAATTAACCTAAATGTATTTTTCTTTTAATTTTTTGCAGTTGATTCCAATGCCTGTACTGTATGGCGTCTTCCTGTATATGGGGGTCACTTCTCTGAGTGGAATGCAGGTTTGTGGGAAAAAAAGTGTATCTCCTTATTTCCTTTCTCCCCAGCAAGGAAGCAGTAATAATTGAAAGAAAGAATCGACTGACATTTATAATTGCACAGTAGAGTGGGAAAGAAATACTTAGCTTGTACGTGTGAATGTTTAATGTGTGTGATGACAGTCCCTAAAAATATTCACCAACTTTAAAATGCCAATACACTATAGGGTGAGTCAAAAGTCTTGCACTATTTGTCAAACATGGTCGTTTCAAACATATAGTTATATTATATGTTTGGTGGAATTATAAGCAGGTAATTCACTTGAAATTCGTCCAGACAGTCGAACCATCGATTCCAACCTATACTCCGAACAGCTGGAACGGATGTAGACTATTAAGTAATTTAAATACCCGTTAATGGCTAACAGAGAGTGTGCTTTTCTGCAGTAAGACAACAGTAGATCTCAAACTGCTTAAACGACAGGGAACAAAATTGAAGGAATCAAACTAATACAGCACCCTGTTTATAATACAGACCAAACTTCCTTACATTGTTACTTGTTCCAATCCATGGTTCACTTTCTTGGCTCAAGACGCTTTAACAACCAAGAGGAGGTCGAAGCTTCAGTGAAGGAGTTCTTCGCCCCAACGACAAGAACTAGTATCTGCGTGAGATCAAAGAACTGGCAGAACGGTGGTTTCAGACGGTATAACACGGTCGCATATGGACCGTTGACCGAGCCGTCAATCAGATATTATCTGCACAGGACGCACCTGGGAAAACAAGCGGAAGCGGTCACGTGGTTAAATGGAAATGTGCAGGTGTTACGAAATGATTTATACGGATGCCCACATGAGATTCAGTGAGTGTGAGCTTGAGTGTGGGTCTTGAGTCAGTCTCAGCTTGCGGCCAGCAGAGAGCGGGCAGTCACGGAGAGCACCCCGCTGTGGCAGCGGTCCACAGCAGGCCTCTGGTTAAGCACCTCACAGCCAAGAAGCAGAAGAAGTAAATAGGACCTTGAAGATAATATAGCTAGGTATGGTCAAGAGAAGAAGTTATTGGTCAGTTTAGTAGTGTTTTCCTCAAACTGTCTCTGTCTTTCACACACCAATAGAAGATTTCATCCGCTTTCGAAAGAATAAAAACGTATATGTTTTTATAAGAAAGAGTCATTCCTTTATTATTCATGGCTATATAACAACACGATGACTTCTACATCTAGTTCTAAGGTTCTTTTGTTATAACTTGAAGAATAAAGCAAATAAATTTTTGACTCACCCCAATAATTTCCGGTCGCTATTTGTTTGTGCCAAATTAACCCATCGTCCCGGTTATTCTCAATGACATCTTCATGTGAATTGCAATTTACTACGTTTATTTTCCTCATCTCAACAAGTGAAAACCACTTATTTCTATGATCTGGCTATTTCATCTCCAAAAATTCGTTCTCAAACTGAAATCTAACATGCACAACCTACAGTTCAAAATTGAAATCTAAAGTACATAAAGTATAGCTACAAACAAAATCTAAAATACGTGAGGTATCGCTCAAACCTTAATAGCTCAAAACGAAATCTAAAATGTGTAAGGTATAGCTCAAACCGGAACCGAAAATGCATAAGGTATGGCTTAAAACAAAATATGATATGCATAAGGTATAAGTCAAACCAAAATCTAATATGCACGATATATGTTGAAAAATTATCGAAAATGAAACTGTATTTCACAAGAATGACATCTTCAGTGAACGTCTTGGAGTATCCTTCATCTTGGTTTCCAGAAAGTAAAAATCATCATCATCATCAAGTCGTGTCGCTAACACGGGTATCCCTGACCCTCTCTCCCTATCGTTCATCGCCTCTTGCAAGTCTTCAGGGCTATACATCCCGTATCCTCACATAGCTGCTGAATGTATGTCCGAGCTAGTCGTCCTGCTTTTGCCCGGCCTTATGTGGGGGTCCATAGGAGTACATCACTTATGAGCTCGTCCCTGCTTCTCCAGCAGTGTCCTGCACGTCTGGTTCGTCTAACTTGGATAATTTTCGTGATGGGAGGCAGGTGACAGAAAGTAAAATATTATGATAATATTAATGTCTTTGTTTGACAAAAAAAAAAGTTATGATTATATTAATGTTTGTTTGACAAAAAGAATTGTGTGTATATATCTGTGGGAATTAAACATAATAATTACAATTAGTCCGTATATGAGGTTGACATTTTTGTATGTTATTTCTGTAGTCACTGCTGATTGTTTATCAGTGAAGGGAGGGTAGGTTCAAAAAAGAAATGTTGATCTTGGGGTTTGGCACATCCCTTAAAAAACACCATGAAAAATCCTGTCTTCTACCCGAATTCGAACACCGACTGTTCTGATATCTACAAATTGCTGATATGTTGAATATTTTGTTCCAGTGGTCAGAGTTAAACGATTTTACCTACCTTGAAAATCAGCATTTAAAATCCTGTCTTCTACCCGAATTCAAACACTGACTGTCATATGATTATCATGAGTATTAAGTGTAATTTATGTGATCTATAAAACTAAGTGCATGAAGAGCATGTTGCGCCAACCATCCAAGAAAAATGCTGATGCTAAAATCTCTTGGGAAAACACTTGCATGTAGTGGATTCTCTCACGAGAAATTCCTTCAATAACATCAACCTTCTTGTTTCTATTTCAAAGGTCGTGACAATTATTTTCCTCATTTATCATTGGCGTTTTGTCATTTTGTCTTTATTTTCTGTTTTGGGTACTATGATGCTTGGGCTCTTCAAACTCGAACCCTGACCTTTTGTTTACAAAACAAAACCTGGCCTTTGGCCTTACAAGAGATAAATACACCTTGGTTACTAGTCCTCTAACATTTTATGTAGAAAAATTATCAGCACTGAAGCTGTATTTGTACCAAACCTATTTTGATCTAACTAAGTTCAAATATATATATATATATATATATATATATATATATATATATATATATATATATATATATATATATAAAACAGTATATCTGATTTTGTAGGAATTACTGTCCATCTTGTTTCGAGAAATCAGGATTCTCTGTATATTTCATAATCAAAACAGGATGTGAACAAAAACGTAACATAAATACATATCGATATAAGTTGTAATGAACATGAATGAAGAATGTACCAGAACACGTGTTGTATACCTGGTTGTGTATGTGTGTGAAAGAGAGATAGAGAGACGGAGAACTGTTATGATTGACACCACGTGGAGACAGACGCATTTCAGAGTGAGTCAGAAGCTGCTTCTTCTTGCTTCTTTCAGAGGAGCTTTGATAATGAGCTGCTTCTCAGACAGTGGAGTCACCTGCACCCCCCGCTTTCCGTT
>OY757921.1:69949363-70074363 GCA_963585895.1 Sepioteuthis lessoniana | reverse complement strand
AAATCATATATATTTAGTATATATGCATGAAGAGGATTTAGCATTAAATAACATACTATGGTTGATTTGCCATTAAGCCAGACCAAACCAATCATATATATATAGTATATATGTATAAAGAGGATTTGGCATTAAATAACCAACAAAGGTTGACATGCCATAAAACTTAACCAAACCAAATCATATATATTTCGTATACATGTATAAAGATGATTTGGCATTCAATAACATAAAATGGAAGAGATGTCATAAAACCAAACCAAACCAAATATAACCAAACATAAACTAACTAAATCTGACAACCATTTTGACAGTATTGTGAGTCAGTGGTCACCGCTACGGCTCTGTGTATTTCAGTGATTTAATCATGAGTTTTCCTTTGAGTAGTTGGTCACAATTCTAAATGTTTTTTGTCGTGGGCGTAAAGTTGACGAACCAAACTGGACTGTAAGATGGCTAGCTCGCCTGATACTTTCCAAGAGCTACTCACTGGATTTGTTTCTATGTTTTAGAGCACTGGCCTTAAAATCCAACCTTGCCAGGTTGTCGAAGTTTTTCAACCTCGATATAACTATCCACTACGGATACTTT
Organism: Sepioteuthis lessoniana; assembly: GCA_963585895.1. Taxonomy (NCBI): domain Eukaryota; kingdom Metazoa; phylum Mollusca; class Cephalopoda; order Myopsida; family Loliginidae; genus Sepioteuthis; species Sepioteuthis lessoniana. The sequence goes on along the minus strand of OY757921.1, from coordinate 70,073,772 downwards.
TCATGGTTTGAACTGCTTCCGTCATGGGATATGCACACTGTCTGCATCTCTGCAGAAGAGTAAGACCCCACCTCCTATATATGACATCAAGCAATCTGATGGTAAGGCTCTTGTAATGCTAAAGCTTTGAGGGATGTGGAGTATTCCATCGCAATAGGGTCCTCCCTATCTATGGGTCAAATTGAACTGTTATTATTTTTAAGAAATTTTCATGTAAAATAAAGAAGGATCCGAACCTGAAGACGGAAAGAAGCTGTCACAGATCCTTGGTAAGAATAAATATCTCATACCACAAACAAAATGCAGATAGCTAATTCAACATTACAGTAAGCTACCACACATATATGACCTTCCAAAAATTCATAAGGATGGAATTCCATTGAGACCTATTCTCAGCAATCGAGGTTCACCATGTCACCCATTGAGCCGCTTCCTTGTGGAAATCACCAGCCCACTAACTGGTAAGTCCTTATCAAATGTTAAGAACTCAGCCCACTTTGTGGAGAGAATCAGTGATGCTCCCATTCATTCTAATCAGATAGTGAGTTTAGATGTAGTGAGTCTGTTTACAAAGGTACCTATTGATGAGACACTTACTGTAGTGCGGGATAAACTGCCTGCAGACCCCTTGCTGGAAGAATGCACTTGTATCCCGATAGATAATCTAATGGAAATGTTAACTTTCTGTGTGGAGACAACCTACTTCGGGATGGGATCTGATATATACCGACAAGAAGAAGGACTGGCTGTGGGTTCGTCATTGTCACCAGGGTTGGCTAATATATACACGGAATACTTCGAAGAAATGGCATTAGGATCTATATCACTAAAGCCATCAATGTAGCTTAGATACGTAGATGACACATTCATTCTCTGGCCTCATCAAGAAGATGTTCAGATATTACTTGATCACGTGAACTCAATCGGACCATCTATACAGTTCACTATGGGGAAAGTGCGAGACCACAAATTACCCTTCTTCGATGTATTAGTAACACGCACAGAGCAAGGATTCAGGTCATCTGTGCACCATAAGCCCACCTTTCTCGGACAGTGCCTCAATTTCAACTCCCATCATCCGTATACGGTAAAGAAAGGAATTGTCCGTTGCTTGTAACATCAAGCAAAAACCATTAGTAGCGATACCGATGCGTATCAAGAAGTAATGATTAGTCTGGGACACAGCCTCCATCGTAACAACTACCCAGAGTGCATAACATCGGCTCCAAGAAACCTAGATAGGAGGATAGAAGACAATTCCCGAAAAGTCACCACGGTATGTCTGCCCTATGTCAAAGGACTGGCTGAAAGGATCCAAAAGATGTGTAATCCATATGACATCAGGACAGTATTCACAAGTGGTTCAACTCTCCAGAGGTATCTCTTCCGGGTCAAGCCACCAACGGAATTCAACATGACCAAGAACTGTGTTTACTCCATTCCTTGCAGTTGTGGTAAAATATTCAAAGGTGAGACAGGGCGCCCACTAAAAGTAAGGCTGGAAGAACATTGGAAGGCATTAGTACAAGGTGAGATTGAAAAGTCGGGTATGGCAGACCATATATGAAAGGAAAAGGGAAACCATCAGCCTTTATGGGATAAAGTTGAAGTAATTGATAGGACTGAACATTGGAGGATTAGACGCCTTAAGGAATCAGCACATATGTTGGGCTACAATTTCCTGCTGAGTAGACCAAGTATAGAGTTGAATACAATATGGGAACCGATAATTAAGAAGGCTAGATGAAAAAAAATCTGAATATGAACATAGGTAAAAAATCATACATAATAGTAGTAATTCTGGTCAAGTAAGAACATTAAGTTTATAAGTCCCAAAAATTTACTCTGAATTGTCCAGCAGGACATATGGCGTAACGATTATAGGCGTTGGTTCCCTAAGCTTTTAAGGAGACAATCATCTGGAGGTTGCAGGTTCAATCGTGACTGCAGGCGAGTGATTCAGGAATACTTAACACTTGTACTCGGTTAAGGCTAACTGAATCAGAACAGGCGGCCTCTGTGGATTCAATAAAGGATGTAGTTCGAAGTTCCGTAAAAGTTCCCGAGTTCGACAAACACCTGAAGAAGGCCGAAAGACATATCGACCGAAACGTTGTGGAAATAACAATGAAGATGAAGTAAATCGTCCGAAAACACTTAATGATAAAAATCATCAAGCTTCGTCTCAGAAATTTAGACAACTAAATTTTCATTCTTTTTTTCTAAGATATTTTGTTCTTTTTTTTTTCATAGAGATCTTTATTCTTTTAAGAGATGTTGATACTTTTTTAAGAGATTTCTATTTTTCTAAGAGATTTTGCTTCTTTTTTCCAAGAGATTATATTCCTTTTTTGTCATAAAGATCTTTATTCATTTTTATAAGATTTTGATTTCTTTTTTAAAGAGATTTTTACTCTTTTTTAAGATAGTTTTCATTCTATTTTAAAGAAATTTTTTATTCTTTTTAAGATATTTTGATTCTTTTTTTTTTTTTTGTAGAGATTTTTTTAATTCTTTTGTCAAAAGAGATTTTTATTTATATTCTTCATTCAGGTTGTGGCAATCTGCTTCATTCGCAAATTACTGGATCTTATTTACTCTGAGCGGGAAATGTATTGGCTTGATAGTCTTCTTCCCTCCACGAAAAAAACATCAGATACTGAAAGCGTTCAACCAAACGGGGTGAGTACAGTTCATGCCTTGAACTAGTATATGTATAATCCATCTCATCTGTATTGTGAAGATGTGAACCCACAACAGAATTTTCCAACGCTTTATGTATGCACATCGAATAAGCCCTGAAAAATATGTGATACAAACTAATATATATATATATATATATATATATATATATATATATATGTGTGTGTGTGTGTGTGTGCGTGTGTGTGTGTGTGTGTGTGTGTGAAAATTATATATACATATATATGTGGGAAAATCATATATATATATATATATATATATATATTCTTCAATTCATCAACTTAAGGTGATCCTTTCAAAATATTAACCAGCTCATTTGATTCTTTAGGTTCGTAAATAATATCAATGCTACCAATCAATTTCCCATTTACATAAAGTTGGGGGTAAGTTGGCCAGCTGGAAAAAGTTTTCAAACCCTGTCCCAATTCTTCATCTTCCAAAATATCAAATGTCTTATAAGGAACTCCATTGGGGTCTTCATATTATTCAGGAACTTAGAGAATCAAATGATTGGGATAATACGTTGGAAGGATCATCTTAAGCTGATGAATTGAAGAAAATGTTACCCCCAAAAAACAGGACCTGAACAATCGACTGTAGTCCCGAAAGAATAAGGCCCCAGTCATGCTTTCTATGAAGAGCTTCCCTACGAATCCATGGTGTAGATTTAGAAAAAAGACTATTGGAATTATGAATGAAACAGGAGTTCCTTATAAGATATTTGATATTTCAGAAGACGAAGAATTGAGACAGGGTTTGAAAACTTTTTCCAGCTTGCCGACCTACCCTAACTTTATGTGAATGGGAAATTGAATCGAAGGATTGAATGGGGATCTATTCAGGAACTTACTTATGAACTTAAAGAATCAAATGATATATATATATATATATATATATAGAGAGAGAGAGAGCAGAAAATATGAAAATGATTGAATAAAATACCGATACACAATTTTTTTTTCATTTCTTTAAATTGAGTGAAAGCTTGTTGAAAAATAGAAGTTACGAAGTCTTTTCTTGTACAAAAAGATAATATTAGTCAGGGCGTTGATATTTTCAAGAGAAAGTAAAGATTCATGCATAAATTATAGCAGTTTTAGCCTAAATGTAAAGTGATATATTTTGTATATGTAAAAAAGTCTGTTAGCATATCACTATCTAGTTGGAAAATATATTTGTGTGTTTGTGTAAATAGGGTTGCAACTAAAATTTTTATCATCAGCAAGTGAAGGCTGTAATAGCAGTATTAATAAATCTACGTAAACAATAAGATGTTCGTTCTGTTTAAGATAATTAAGCGATTTTGAAATTAAATTAAAGGAAAAGAATGTTAGATTTTCACTCAAAAGAAATAAGCCGAAAGTTGACTAGAAACAGAATAATTCCATACCTACCAAAGAAAATATTTATTTCTTCGCTATTTACAAGATTGAGGTTGATTCGAAACTTGATTTTAAAAAAAGTTGAAATTTATCTATGATTTAAATTGTGTTTTAAATGTTTTTAACAAGCTCGTAGGGGAAGAGTTCTTAAATTATTTTGAATTTTGATCGTTCAAATTTTTTGCTTTGAGTCAAATATTGTCGTCTGTGAAGTATTTTAAAGACATTTTATAACTGATCGATCAATACAGGTACAAAAATTACAGCTACTCAATCCTATCTTTTGCATAAAAATGAGCTCTTTTTTAGTATAGAAATCAGTTGATGTCCCATATATATAAAGTGGCTGTTTGAAAAACCTAGATGAATCTAGTATCATTTCAAATTACAATAAGATCAAACGGAGACCTGGTTTATTCAATCTACCTCTTCAATTAGTCAAAATATAGATAAAAAGCACCAAAACCCCTTATTTTGAATAATCTTGCTTCATCGTTTGTAGATAGATAGATAGATCTGAAAATAGATATATCGATAGAGAGATGTTATATGAGTGTTTTTTCTTTAGATAAACTTTTGAACTTTAATTACATCACAGAGATTTGAAACGGAATGCTACCAACGGAAATATAGTGTATAACCCTTTCTCCTTTTTTGTGTTTCATTTAACAATCCAAACGCCTTGATGAAGGTTTAAAACCGAAACATTTAACGTTGGTAAATAATTCAAACTATAAATAAAATCATCCTATGAAGACCTTGATTTTTTTCATATTCGTACATGTATGTGTGTGTGTGTGTGTGTGTGTGTAGCACTAAGTTTACTTGATCCAGTGACTTTTGTTATAAAGAGATTTAAGAGATAAAACCAGGAAACCCTTACCCCTCCCCTCACACACACACACTGTGTACCTCTATATTTTTATTCGCTCTGCTATAATTTTATTGACTGCAATAGTTTAATATGGACTGCTTTGAGAAGCCCTGCTTTGACCCCACTTGTCTATCGAACTTCCGAATATCCGCTGGAGCATATGTGAACGTGAAGAAGGGGCAATGAGAATCTCCTTCATAATCTAATAATAATGATATATTGGTGGTATTGGTCGACTTTAAATGTGTAAATGAAACACGGTTAAAAAAAAACCAAAATACTTTTATACGAGACAACAGATAATTGTCTCCCTTGGGTTTGGTGGCTGTGTCAGTTGGTCCCGTGACAATCCCATAATCCATATCGGTCTCCCTGGTTCCCTGTTCTTTGGATTCTAAAGACGTGGTCTTCTCGTCTTTATTCATATAACTATTAAGACATACCTTTTGATCTCTGTTTCATTGAATATATTAAGTCTCACCACACGGCGCATGATGTTGTCTTTTGTCTCGCATTTGAAATGTTAAGCTCAAATGACTAAGAACACCCAAAGTACTAAAGTAATTCCTTTAATGTTCTTGTACCTCTTTCATATACTGCTTGTTCATAGAACACTGTACACATTTTTCCTGTTAGGACACGTTTGTGCATTTTTGTGAACACTTTTTCTATGTTTATGCATGTATTAAAAGTTCCTTTATGTGTAAATGAACTTGCCTTGCCTTCTGTCTATGCTAATATTGAACATTGAGATCTTTTTCTTTATTTTTGTTTTTCTCATTAAAGATTTTTTCTCGTTTATTTTTAACCTAGGATGTCAACAACCCTGCCTTTATCGGTTCAAACAGTGAACTGAATAAGAAACTATCAAATCAACAGGCTAATATTGTTCAAGAATACAACGGAAAATCGACACTTGATAATACTCTCAATCCAAAGACTTCTCAACAATCGGGGGCTCCACTTACAAAACCGATCAACGGAGACGAACGAAAATCATTCGCTGTCTACGTGAGCAAGTTATAAGATGAACACTCTTTTTTTTTTTTTTTCTCATCTTGAAAATAAGTTGAACTGGACAGAAAACAGAGGAGAATACCGTAATCCTTCACTATAACGAACTAATAAAAAAGAAGGATGTTGTTAATGCTGCAAGTTCATTATATCCGATGATTTACACTCTTCCATTTTGGTAAATAAGAATTTGGTAGTTCGCTGTATTTCAACAATGAGAGTAGCATTCTTTTTTTCCTATCAATTCTCTCTCTCTCTCTCTCTCTCTCTCTCTCTCTCTCTCTCTCTCCCTCTCTCTCCCAATTCTAACAAGAAAAAATTTTCTTTTTTGGAACTTTCTCACCTTCTCGCTCGCTAGTATTAAATGGTTGCTGATGACAACGTATGTCTTTTGCACATTATACTGACATTAGTTTGAATTTCATTCATAAAACAGATATTCAAAAGACACACTTTTCTTCTACAAATATTTCACAGACCAAAACTAGTTTAAGCGGCGTCTATGTCAATTCAGTCTGCATTGAGGCCAAATAGACACTTATCAACCTCAGTGCCCCTACAGCCGTAACCAGGCACACGCATGCCAGAATTCCTTCACACCAACGTATCCCATCAGTCTTGGCTCGCGTATGGTCGGCAAATTAAAAAAAAATAATAATAATAAAATCAAAAATTTTGAAAAAGTCCATCGCGTTTATTGTATTTTGTTCGGTAAGTCTCAAGTTAGTTGATATGAATCCATGCGTCTACAAAAACTAAATTCCGTTACATCGAGGTTTGTTTACGGTAGGATGTTCCAAAAATTCCCCAACTTTTAAAGAAATCATATTCTATTCGAAAACAAAGAAAAAAAAAACGCAATTATATGTGGGTGAGTCTAAAGTTTTGCAATATTTTAGTAACGTGAGGCTCAATTCTTACACTTTTGTCCAGGTCGTTAATGTAATGAACCACACTGAATTGAGAGATGCAGAGCTCGCCTGATACTCCCCAAGAGCTACTCGCCAGATTTGGCTCTATAGCTTGGATATTAACAGTTTTCTGCCTACCTGACGTTGCTTGATCGTTCAGGTTCTTCTAACCCGAGCGAAATGCTTTCAACCATTTGTGTATACGATTCAGATCAACTGTGATTTCCCTTTTCACACAACAAAAATATTTTTGGTTGCTTCCACAAAAATATGGCCTGGTTCTAACTCGTAAAATATAAGTTTCCAAACAAGACATCGTTACACGTTCATCAATGGGCTTTGAAATCACACCAGAAGGGAAACAATGCACAACGTGTCAACGCACCTACTATCGCACGTACCTTTCACCACAGCTTAAACTTCTTCGGCCACGGGATATACGTACTTTAGGCTGACACCTAATAAAATATTGCCAAGTCTTTCACTCTCCCTCATATAAAAGTTTATGAACAGGGTTTATAAAAATTGTATCAAATGTTCAATCGAACAAAAATTTTCTTTTATACCAGCTTGGGATCTTGCCACCAAATATTGAACTGCTTACAATTTTTGTCATATCCCTTTTTTTAAACTTTAAGTGAAAGCCTGTCCGTGAAGCATCAAGTAGGATTTTTTTTTTTATTGAAATTAGAATCATTATTGCAGCTATTTTAAAAATGGATCTTTGTATAAATTATAACGGATTTTAAAAAAGGCGATAAGCTGCTGTTGCTATTTCAAAAGAATAATCTACTATGGAAATTTACTAAGCTTTTTGCTCAGATGTGGCACAAGGCCATATGAAAGGGGCACCCAATGAGACTTGAACTCACTCGTGTAGGTTTGCTAGTCGAGCTTGCTAACCATTACACCACCAGAGGCGCCTAGAATAATCTACTATGTCGTGTCGGTAAATCCATGTCATATTATATCATGGAAACCGTTAGCCTCATTTGTATTGAAAACAAAGATGACGGCGTTTTCATCATATTTTAGTAATTCTATCCGATCTTCCACCTGGCCAGATTTGACACAAGCTTATTTAAACGTAAGGGGCCACGTAGAAAAACAACATTCACGCGTAGCTGCCACAAAAAATGTTTCCTCGTCTTAGCATCGGGTGCCAAGCGATAAACTTAGCTATGCAAATAGTGTCAGGGTGCCAGAAGCGTAGTGTTAATCAGTGGTTTTCATTTATTCAAATATTAAGTACGTTTTTACACACACTATTTTACCCTAACAAGTAATACCATTCCAGGTTAAAGCAGTCCTGGGAGTAATGGCCATGAAAAGGTACTGCTCTCTCCCCGGAAATTCAGAGCTCGACTCTCACCAACGGATTCAGCCTAGTGTCGGACCCAGGACACGCCTCTTTTGAGGGGAGCTCTTACTCGGCTACAATGGATAATGTAATACGCAGGGTGTTTCAGAAATATTGATATCATTCGAGATATTTAAGGTGTTTAAAAAATGTCGGCATTTGAGATATATAAGGTGTTTTAGAAAAATTGATATCATTCGAGATATATATGGCATTTCAGAAAAATTGATGCCGTTTTGTATATAAAAAGTTTTTCAGAAAAATTGATGTCATTTGAGAGCTATAGGGTATCTCAGAAAAATTGATATCATTTGAGATATACCAGGTGTCTAAAAAAATTGTTAGAATTTAGATATACAAGGTGTCTCAGAAATATTAGTATCATCTGAGATGTTATACGGTGTTTCAGAAAAATCGATGTCATTTGAGATGTATGAAGTGTATCAGAAAAATTCATGCCATTTCGTAATTTTATAAACTAACCAATTCTTGTTTGAATGATCTTAAATAGCACATGTAGAATCAATTCAAACTTTTATATTTAATGTTTAAAAGTTTCTGTTCTTTTCGAGTGAATTTCGTTTCTATTACTGAAAAGAAAAAATAGAAAACATTAAACATAGAAATTTGAGTTGTTTCTACGCAGGCTTTTGAAATGATGCGTTATATGATATAAATTTTTCTGAAATTTTATATATATATATATATATATAACACTATATATATGTATGAAATAAAACTCTTTATATATATATATATATATATATATATATATATATATATATATACACTTTATATATATATGAAATACAACACTTTATATATATATATATATATATATATATATATATGAAATAAAACACTTTTTATATATATATGTATATATGAAATAAAAGACTTTATATATATATATATATATATATATATATATATATATATATATATATATATGTATGTATGTATGTAAAGTGTTTTAAAACATTTGATATCTGTTGAAATGAGGCGTTATATGATATAAATCTTTCTGAAATTTCATATATATATATATGTGTGTGTGTGTGTGTGTGTGTGTGTGTGTGTGTGTGTGTGTGTGTGTGTGTGTGTGTGTGTGTGTGTGTGAAATAAAACTCTTGATATCACTTCCTTGTCTGATAACTTGAACAATTTTTGTGTAAATGATCTCAAATTTCAATTTACGAAACGATATCAATTTCTCTCTCTCTCTCTCTCTTTCTCTCTCTCTCTCTCTCTCTCTCTCTTTATATATATATATATATATAGAGAGAGAGAGCATCATATATATACGCATACATATATAGTATATATGAAAAATGTTTTATTATACTAGGACTTGGGTAATTATGGCTCTTCACAACTTCCTTTATCGATTAAACACGGATTATAATGCCTATTCTTGCGAGAGATGGCGGTGTGTTTTAGCTGAGTTTTCGAGAGTTTGAATTTAAAGGCGTACTTCAAGTAATTAGCTGTCATCTCTTAAAATAGAAAGAGGTTCATGCCATTCTCAAAGACATTAAAATGAAGTAAACACAACCGCTATTTCAATTCGGCTCACCGACACCATTTTCTCTGCCGAAAACCATGATACCATCGAACCTGCTAAAATATATGGATGGTTTATTTGTTTAATGGCATATCAAACTTTGTGAGTTATTTAATGCCAAAGCTATCCTTGTAGAAGAACAGCAGTGCTACAATTAAAGGTTTCTTTTTTTAATGGCATATCAACCTTCGTGGGTTATCTAATGCCAAAGCCATCCTTGTAGAAGTAGTGGTACGATAATAGGGTTCTTATCTTTTCCACAAGTATTTCTCAGAAAGTGAAGGTAATGGCGTCACTGGAGTTCAAACTCACTTACTTCCAGTCTATTACGCCACGTTGATACCGGTATAAAATACATATAGAAAATATATACTGGCGTGCTTTGTGTAATGGTTATTAGCACCTGAAATGGAATCAGTGACTCGAGTTCGAATCGCGGACGAAGCTGTTTGTATTTCACTTCGTTATAATGCCTCTAGTAAAGGCATAAATCCATATCTTGTCTCTTCAGCTATGAATGAATAGTCGGGCAGACTTTTATTTAGCCTTGGTAAGTCAACCAATCTAGGAAAAGAAAAACTCTTGATTAATAACAAGCTATAAGTAAGCAGACCGAAGTCGAGAACGACCAGAAGTCTCTCTTTTCAATACCTACAACACCGAGCTGTAGGGGAGGGTGCTACTTCTTTTCCTGAGTTGCTCCACTCACCCTTGATCCGTACTTTATAATAGCGTGTTAATCAATGTGGAATCAAGTACCATTTTTTAAGTCTTTGATATGACTCGACTTGGGATTGAACCATGATCACCCGGGCCATTAGCGAACACTCTGATCATTATGCCAATTAGTCTTTGCTCCTATTCTATTCGTGTTGTCAAAGTTGGGTAAATACACAGATTGTATGCAATATTAAGTACATTACGAAGGAAAAGGCATGAGTCCAATTCTTCTTCGACCCAGTACCAAAGGATAAAATAATAGGATAAAGTCGTTGCTCAAGCTTTGGTAGAGCAACAGGCTTAGGAGAAGGAAAACTTGAATTCAATACATGAGGAATGCCTGTGTTGTATAGTCATATGCAGATTCATGCAGAATACATATTGACGCAATAATAAAGACGAGCGAAGACTTCTTTAAAAAATATACCTCTCACTTTATTTGTAAGGTTTGTGTATGAGAGGGAGTTGGAGACCGAACAAAGACTGCAACATACTGACCTCCCCAGCCCCTCCTGACATAGCCGTGTGTCGTTCTCGTTCTCCTGGACTGCTCAACCGGAGGCCTGGAGGCCCTCTCGCTTGGTGCTGTTCTCTCTACCGCATCTTGTTATTAACTCATCTGATCTCCAACTAACTGACTTCCTGTCTTCACCGAATTATATGATAGTTCAATCGCCCACTCAATATCTTTGGAATGGCATGTTTGATCGTCATCAAGCGGAAATAACTGTCATGCAGTTCACAGGTCACTCTCTTCCGGTGCATCAGTCTATGACTGTACATTGGGATTTTAACTTGTCCCATATTGTTAGCCAAGCCCGCCTTCGCGATTTCTTCTGATAACTGCCATCGGAATGTGTCACTTCCTTCCGGTGCATCACTTTGGAATGGCATGTTTGGCCGGGTCGAAGGTCAACATACAATACCAGTTCAGGAAAACCTGGAATAAAATCGTCTACGATTCTAATCAGATTAGTTCAAAATTTTGACTGGTTCTACATGGATCGTCATCTCTATATACCTGTATAGGTAGTCTACAATTTTACCTGCCCCGTCGGGCTGTAGAATACATCGACTGCATCTCAGTCCTGAACATGACTCTAAACAATCTTATGGTGAGGTTCCATTAATGTGGAGTATCCATTCATTGTCATCGGCTCCAGATCCACTCTAGCCCAGAGTGGTAGCACCTAATAGGGTCCTAACTAGAAATCAAACAGAACTGAGTGCAAACAAATGACTTATGCTAAATTGATTGCTTTGAAATAGAACCATACGGAAACAAATATTTGACGTTTAACTGAATTGTTAGAAATAGAACTGTTTTATCATTTAACTGTCTGTAAACTGATGTTTTAATTGAATTGTTTGTGATACATAGCTATTCTTGGAACCATTTAACTGTGGGCAGAAGAATGAGCTAAGGCTCGTTTAAAAACTTTATCAATAAAATGTGTTTACAAATTGTATATTTAATGTATATGTAAACTGTATATTAAATAACCGACGACAGAAAATAATTGGATTTAATTATTTCTATTTGAATATTATTCAATCAAAATGGATATCATTAGGCATTATTTATTGTCAAACTCTTCTGTATTAAAACTCTGAAGCCAAAAATATAATCACAAGTCTTGAGTTACTAAAACTAAAACTGCATAAATATGTTTTGGATGTTAATTATTTTTGCATTACAACATATTTATATTTGTGTTTGTTAGATTCAGTGCAGGTGGTTTTGGTTTGATCGGCTTTTATGGCATATCAACCATGGTAGGTTATTTAATTCCTAATCCTTTTTATAAATATATATACTAAATATATGATTTGGTTCGGTTGGGTTTTATGGCATATCAACCATTGTAGGTAATTTAATGTCAAATCCTCTTCATGTATATATATATATATATATATATATATATATATATATATATTTGGTCCAGTTAAACCGGAGTTGGGAGTAATTCCATCAGGACAAGAAGTTATTCAAGCATGAATATTTAAATTTTCCTGGTAAAGAGCTCAATGTACCAATAATACAGAGCAATAAATTCTTTAAGAAAAACAACGAAACCGGTCACATAGGATTATAAATTTATTTCTATCCTGTTACGCATTCTTGAGGTTTTCAAAAACACGAAAAAAGTAACAGGACTTCTTCAGATCATTTTGGATTAAAAAAAATTGAAGAGACACTTTGTAGTGGGAGGGGATGGTGGGAGGGAGTCCGTTTTAAATTTAACTTTCGGTTAGCAGTGTAGTAAATATTGTTTTTTTAAAAGGTTTTTTAAAAATTTATATTTAGACCTAACTTACAGGTTTTTTATTGACTAAGATTTAAACTTTAAATAAAAAAACTCAAGTTAAGATACAGTATTAGATATATTAAAATTAAAGCAAATATTTAATTTATTTACTATATTTTAACATTTCGAAATTATTTAGAAAGCATTAATTCGTTCCACTTTTTATGCGTAGTACGTAACAGGATTGAAATAAATTTATAATCCTATGTGACCGGTTTCGTTGTTTTTCTTAAAGAAGTATATATATATATATATATATATATATATATATATATATATATATCAAATATATATGATTTAGTTCGGTTGGGTTTTATGGCATATCAACGATTGTAGGTTATTTAATGCCAAATCCTCTTTATACGTATATACTAAATATATATATGATTTGGTTCGGTTGGGTTTTATGGCTTATGAACCGTTCTCGGTTATTTAATGCCAAATACTCTTTATGCATATATTAAATATATAGGATTTGGTTGGGTTGGGTTTCATGGCATATCAACCATTGTGGGTTATTTAATGCCAAATCCTCTTTATACATATATACTAAATATATATGATTTGTTGGGTTGAGTTTTATGGCATATCAACTTTTGTAGGTTATTTAAAGCCAAATCCTCTTTATACATATATACCAAATATATAGGATTTGGTTTGGCTGGGTTCTATGCCATATCAACCGTTGTAGGTTATTTAATGCCACATCCTCTTTTATATATATATATATATATATATATATATATATATATATATATGATTTATTACACATTATCTTGATAACATTTGGCTTAAGCCCATTTTTTTTTGTTCACAGTTTCAAATGCTTTCAAGTTTTTCAATCAAATACAAATAATTCTTTAAGATATATCATTTGTTTGCACAGAGTTAAACGATTTCAAGTATAGTTCGAAATAGTATTTATGTAACATCAATTATTTGTGTGCACACATTTAAATGAATATACGTATATGATTTGTAAGTGAATAATTTGTGGGTAATTTCATTTTTAAACGAGTTAAAACTGATTTGTTTGCACACTAGTATTGCTATTGTTTCTACTCAGTTATATGGTTTTAATTATTGCTATGTAACACTAATTGTTCTATTCAATATTAATCATTTGTTTGCAAACAGTAAAATTGTTCCAAGTATTGCTATGTATCACTAACAAATCAATCAAACATCAGTCATTTGTTTACGCAGTAAAAAGTAAAAACAGTTTTATTTCTAACCATTCAATTTACCATAAGTCATCTGTTGCACTCAGTTTAAATATCAAACAGTTCTATTTAACCCATGGATCGGAACCTACCAGGTGTTACCACTCCGAGTCAGAATGGACTTGGGAGTGATGGCAATGAAGGGATATTCTGCATTCCCCAAATCTCCAGTACTGGGATCTCAACATAAGATTGTTTTGTGTCATATGCAGGACACTCGTTGGGGGTAATCTTACACCTCAGCCAAGATGCAGTCGACATATTCTACTGCCCCAACCGAATGGGCTGAATGCTAGAGCGTTAGTGAATAAATAATATCTAATGATATCCGTTCGTGATTGATTGATTGATTGATTGGTTGTTTGATTTTAACGGCATATCAACTCGTCTATGATTATGTTATATCTAGTGGTGACGGAATTACGTTCATTGTACATTTATATTTGAATTTGTCGACATTTTTTCACAGTAATATATCAAGTATTCCTATTGTAAAGTATTAGCTTAGCTGGCAACGATGAACTTATAAAAATAATGATGAAAATAACATCAACAAAGTGGTTTTCTCAGGAAAGAGAAATATAAAAGATGATGGCGAGAATATAATTTATTGCTTATGGATAGAGTGACAGATAGATCCGTTCGCAGATAAGATCAACAAATTACCGGAAAAAACCGGAAGTATGTAAGTTCCGATAACCAGTCATAAACAGAAAAATACGTCGGCGAAGAGGATATTCATATATCTACATAGGACTTGAAAAGACAATATAAGGTCTGTAATTTTGGACTGAAGGCAGAGATCCGTTAGTTGCTCAAGCGAAGGGGAGAGATCCGCTGGTCTCTCAAGCGAAGGAAGAGAACCGCTGGTCACTCAAGCAGACCTGTCAGATCTCCGTGTGTGTTCTCCGGCCGTTGCACGACTTCACAAAAAGGGTCCCTGCCATAGAAAAAAGAAAGATATGTGCGAACTCTCTCTGACTGTATTCCTACTACACACAAACCGTCGCCGTCGAAGAATAAAAATATAAATTATATTTTTATATATCTACTAGTACTTCGTTGTTTGTCTAGCGGTTCGGTATATGCAACACTATCTAATACAAATAATTTGCTCACATTTTTATGGTATAAAATATTTCTAAATCTAATAATAATCCTTTATAATCACTTCAAGTTTTAAGTAACTATTCTTAATGCAAATAAATGATGGTTATATGAAATCAAGTATTCCTATCAAATAAGAATAATTTTTAAACAAATCTATTTGACTCTTAGATGGGACCCTAATTGGACCTACCAGTCCAGGTCAAAGTGAACCTGGTAGTAATGTCCATGAAGATGAACTCCACGCTTTTCATATCTCCAGAACGGGAGACTCGTAATCAGATATAGTTAAGTGTTAGGACATTGCTTTTCAGTGAGGGATGTCAATCTAAGCTCGCTATCCAGGTGAGTTGAATAATATTCCCCTAAAAATAATAAAACTAAATAAACGAAAGTGCCGTAATGTTTAGTCATAATATCAAATATCCATTGTTTTTAGTAAAATGTCCAGTTAGAAATAAAATCCTGGAATCATTGGTCTAGATCAAAATTAGCTTTAGGGCAATGTTCTTCGAATGAACTGAACTCTTGGTAGTCGTTAAGCGGATATATGTAAACAAAACAAAAGTGATACATAAGCGTTTAAAATTCCTCGTGGCTGTGCAGTAGAATCTTCAGTTGGTGTCGGAGTCAACCGGGTTTCGATCCCATCTTCGAGAATCTCGCGTGTCAAGCCCCACTGAAGAGTTTTTATACGAAAAAAGTTTCTAGATGACGAATATATATATATATATATTTATTTTAAATGAGTAGGTCCGAGAAGAGATTTGTATTTTTTTTTTTTAGGATTTATTTCTTTCGTTCTTACATACGTGTATGTTTCCAGCTTGTTGCTTTCATCAGGGAACATTTGTTAATGGGGTAACAAATGAGACTTGAAATCACTAGTGTTTACAGTTGGTTATGGTTTATGTATATATATATATATATATATATATATATATATTTTAGAGTGCGTTTACCTTGAAACATACTTATGTAAGAACAAAATAAACCTAAAATCTCTTCGAGGACCTACATATTTTTAAAATTCTTTCTAGCTTTGAATCTTTAATATATTACACAAAAATACTTTAGAGGCACACGCGTATGAAAAATTCGTGGAAAAACCGATTCAAAAAGACTTCATCAGAATGTTGTTTTTTTTTTCTCTTAAGTTCAGAGGCAGAAACAGACAAATCCACATTCTGTAAAGAGCTGATGACTGTACGTCTTGTCTGGGTGGCCAACACTAGCTTGTTCATGTGTTGGAGAATGTGGCTTATGAGTTCACCATTATTCGCTAGCAGTACCCAGCATGATTTCTTACTGTGTTGGTTAGTGAGATGGGAGCTAAGTGGCCGTTCAACTGCCATTTTGTTGAGTGCCGCTACTAGGATTTGTTCAAAAACAGCATTCTTGTGTACTTCTCATCTAGCTTTTTCTCCAAGCCTTTCGTTTGAGTGCACTCATACAGTTGTACTGACATTGCTAAAATCATTAAATTTTAGCACTTGTATGAAAAAAAATATAAATAAAACTTGATAAGACTGCAACTGTTACTACTTAAACTTTTTTTTGGGGGGGGCGGTAGTCAAAACATTTTTTGCAGAATTTAAAGGTGAGATTATGTATAATAATATTGAAAAAGCTCGTACAAGTGGGGGGGGGGGAATGAATGCATGCATGATTTGACTTGGATTTTCGCTTCTAACAATTTGAATTATAGGTCGTGTAACGGCTATTTATACAGTAAATCAATTTTGACAAAAAAAAAAAAAAAAAAAAAAAAAAAAAAAAAAAAAAAAACCAAAAAAAAAAAAGAGATTCAAAGAATTAATGGTTTCCACCGAGTCGAGGTAAGAATGGAATTACTTTAAAGAGATTCAATATAATAATATTAAAAAAAAAAAAAAAAAAAAAAAAAAAAAAAAACCTAAATCTTATGCGCTACACAAGCGTTTTCATGATATTTCCAGATCTAGAATTCTTTTACTCCCCACCGCGGGCGCGCAAAAAAAAAAAAAAAAAAAAAAAAAAAAATTGATGGTACGTTACATTAAAAACTGGTTATAAAAAGTCAAAACAGAAAAAGCATGAATATTGTCTCAGCTTAGTATATAGTTTAGCTAGAAAGCTATTTTAAAAAGAGAGCACCACAATCCCGATAAATTTTCACGAATTTTACCATCAATAACTCAACTTCAAAAGAGTCTCAGGTGGTGTAATGGTTAGTAAGCTAGACTAGCAAACCTTCACAAGCGCGTCGAGTCTCATTGGGGGACCCCATTCATACGGCCTCGTATCACATCTAAGCAAAAAGCTTAGTAAATTCAAGACACCGTGGTGTGTGTAATATATATATATATTATATACACATACACAAATAAGTATACCTCAAACACATTTTACAAGAAACGAAATATTGATATTTTTGGCTTAAAAAAATAAAAAATAAGTTTAGAAATATGTAAACGCTGGTGTAGAACATCGCATTTAGGTCCCTGTTGGTGTGTTCACACACACAAAAATAAAACATTTACCGGAACAACAAATCAAAACTGAACATTTTTTACGCTAACAATGTTAAAAAAATAAGATAAAAATAAATGACTGTGGCCGGTACAAGGCTCATAAGGAATCAGGAGCCTCGGAAAGCGTCTATTTTTCATTTAGAATTTGAAATTAAAGACATGTCAGTTACATTACGTCAAGTGACAGTAGACGAGAATTCGTCGTTTCAGAGTCCTAACTATACGGAAAAACGGGGACAAAAAGACAGATACACCATGGACGTCTATTTAACTGGTGCCCACAATATTAAAACCGTTCTTTGCCTGGTCGTATCTGTCTGTGATTGGTTGTTTGGGTTCTATGGCATATGTACCTTTGTAGGTTATTTCACGCCAAATCCATTTTTATACAAATACTTCTATTTATTTTTTTTTAAACAGTTCTAATTCAGTTTAATATAAGTATAGATTTTGTTTACACAGTTAAATGTCAAAACAGTTCTATATTAAACAATTCAGTTTAGTGCAAGTAGAGTTTCAACGTCAAAAACAGTTCCATTTCAGACAATTCGGCTTAGCAGAAGCAGTTTAAATGTAAGAACAGTTTAAATTGTAAAAAGAAAAAAAAAAATATATATATATATATATTTCAATCTATTCAGTTTAGTCAGGCAGTTCTAATTCAAAGAATTCAGTTTAGCATAAGTATGCAGTTTGTTCTATTCAACCCATAGACAGGACCCTTATCAGGTGCTACCATTCCGGACCAGAGTGAACCTGAGACAAATGGCAATGAAAGGGTGTTCTGCATTCCCCAAAGTTCCAGCATCACTGGAACCTCACCATCAGATCGTTTAGTGTCATATCCAGGACCCTCCGATAGGGAGGGGGATCTTGCAGTCGGTGTATTCTACAGCCCCAGCCAACTGGGCAATCTCTACTTGTGGTTATTAAACCTAATTGGGTTTTTTTTGTACACCGACGAGTCAGTCTCTTGTTTATATATTTTCTTTGTAAAACGTAACTTAATTTTTTTTGTGGGGGGAAATGAACAGCTTACTAAAAGCAAGTATTTCTCATTGTGTACATTGAATTTTTCTGTATTATTCTAAATGATAAACTTGTATGTCGGTCCTGAAATTACTTAAGAGAAAACTTCGGCAGCGCCATGGGATTTTGGGTTAGTCTAATTGAATACCGCAATTCACTCGTGCTGGGGAAGGAGTGAGGATTCATTTTTTTTTTTTTCGATATGTTGGAATTAGGGACTCTTACAGAAGGATAAAAAACCCACCTAAAGCGATAAATTTATGTTCAGATTTACTTCTTGTCCTTACCCAATCTCTGAAGGAGAGTCGAGCAACCATAGTTACTATTCACCAAGAGATTGCCTTCCTCTTTCAAAGAGGTTCTGATGGCCAATAATCATAATGACAAAGTGGAAACCTAAACATGGAGAGATACTGGTCAAAAATTAATGTTTGACAATATTTTAACGCTGAAGTTAGAAATAAACCCATGGAAAGAGCTCTATCAGGTGCTACCATGCCGAGCCCGAGTGGACCTGAGAGCAATGGCATTCCCAAAGCCCCAGCATCACTGGAACCTCACCATCAGATTGTTTTGTGTCATATCAAGGACCCTCCTTTGGGGGGGGGTCTTTGCCCTCTGCAGAGGTGCAGTCGGTGTATTCTACAGCACCAGCCGACTGTGGAGAAAAACAATTACATCATGTATTTTAGTGTATTTGTAGTCTTCGGATGTTCCTTAAATTTTAAAGACTAGCTGTTCTCTTCCTATTTCGATGTCTCCGTAATGTCAGTCCTTTCCTAATAAATGTATTGACAAAAAGAGAAAAAAAATACCATTTAAGTCACCTGTGAGATTTTCAAACGATGGGCCGACAAGAAAGGTGAACAGGTGGAGATTGAAATAAAAATTACTTCCATATGGATTGTTGAAATATACATACCAAACCCGTCAAAGATTAAGAAATAGAATGTGGAATGATCTGAAAACCTATTAGACCAGTAATTAGCCAATTGATTTTTCAAGCACAGGTTGAACCGAGGTGAAAGTGAGACGACATCAATTGCATTAGTTACCCCTACCACAATCGGGTACACTGGTCATGTGTGTTATATATGTTTGTCATTGAGGTTTAGGTTCATTTCAAAGTTTAACGTTTATTTTGTACAGTTTAATGACTAGGTATGTTTTGAAGAAAGAAAAAGTTCAGGGTAACCCAGAAGTCACGTCTCTAGCCATGTGTTCCCCACTCTTTATTTGGAAATGACTAGAATTTTAAGTATACATGGTGCATTCAATAAGTTTCCAGACTTTTTGTAGACTCTTAAAAATTAAGTATATTATTGCTATACACCTTATGAGATGACTGACCAATTTTTATGATTCCAAGTTGAAATGAACAGCTACAACAGCAATTGGAATACACCTTTCTAAAGCCTGATTGTCACAGCTGGTGATTTCAAAAATGCGAACTGGACGTGAGGACAATTTAGAAGAACGATATGCAATTAAATTGTGCTTTAAACTTGGAAAAATGCCACAGAAACGGAATGCTTCAGACTGCTTTTGGAGCATCTTGCATGAATCGAGCATCAGTTTTTGAGTGGCATAAGAGATTCAAGGAAGGCAAGGAGTCTGTGAGGGATGATGACAGGTGTGGGAGGAGTAAGGGAGTCAATACACCAGAGTTCACTGGCCAAAGGGTTAGGGTTACTATGTTGAGGTTTTAAGGGTGTTCAAGGAGAGATTCCATCAGAAGAGGTCAGCACTCTTCAAATCGGGTCAGTGGCATTTCCACCAGGACAATGCACTAGTCCACAACTCCATCCTTGTCGCAGACTAATTGATCAAGATGGGTATCAAGACAATTCTTCACCCTCCCTATAGCCCAGACCTTGCTCCTTGTGACTTTTGGTTATTCCCAAAGCTCAGATGCTGTCGTTAAGAGACAATTGAGGAGATGAAAGAGGCTGTGACGAAGGTCATCGACACGCTCACACAAGAGGAATTCCATGGAGCCTTCCAGAAGTTATTGGAACGGTACAACAGATGCATTGCAGCCGGAGGAAATTACTTCGAAAGGGACTAGAGTTTCATGTGTGTACTATCAATAAAGGTTCCCATACGAAAAAGTCTGGAAACTTATTTAATGATCCTCGAATATCATTGATAAATATGCAATATATTTGGTCATGAATATTCTTTTTTATTACTGGAAGAAAATTCTTTTGTATGACAAGGTCAACTGTATGTACGAAAATCTTTGTGACATCGTTCAAAAGACGAATAAGTGATAGAATACAGTAAGAAAGTTGTATGACAGTTCGACGTTGTATTAAAAGGGAGCTAAGTATCCACCCCCTCCAGTAGTATACTAGCTAATATCTACACGATATTGTTGCTACCACAGAAAAAAGAAAATTAGAACGACTTTCGAAGTCGAACCATAAAAAGATTCTATCAGTCGAATCACCGGAGTCCGTGCAAAAAACGTCAGGGCAACACTTGTTCAGAGATTTCTGTAAGAAATTTCATTCTATAGAAAGGGGTGGGAGGAAAGGGAGCAAATACTTCTCGCATGGAGTCTCCTTAAAAAAAAAAACTGTTACAGCTATAATGCTGCTAGGAAGAAACACAAGAGCAAAAAGATTCACTCACATGATTCAGAGATTTTTTGGACCTGATAGCAAGGATATACATTATCACATTCGTTTATAATTTGCCAAGACATCATTCTTAGATAGATCTAAAAAGAAAATGGATT
Source organism: Sepioteuthis lessoniana (assembly GCA_963585895.1). NCBI lineage: Eukaryota > Metazoa > Mollusca > Cephalopoda > Myopsida > Loliginidae > Sepioteuthis > Sepioteuthis lessoniana. The sequence goes on along the minus strand of OY757921.1, from coordinate 70,052,320 downwards.
GACAGGGGAAGGAAACAAACATACGACACCCTGTAGAAATGATGACAGTCGCAAACTATATAGCGCTTCTTGCAAATGCTTCAGCCCAAGCTGGATTCTTCCAGCATAGCCTCAGCAAACTGGAAGCCAGAGCCTCTAAGTGGACGCAAATAAAGCGGTATGCGTTTTGAGAAGTAGTCGTCTTTACACTAAATAGCTGGCCTCTAAAAATAGAGAAATTCTCATACCTCGGAGGCAATATCTCATCTACTGAAAGCGATATTAACATATGCCTAGAGAAGGCGTGGACTGCTATTGTGCGTTTTTTTTAACAAATAAGCATAATTTATTCACAATTAAATGGTTTCAAGTAACCATTCCAGTTTAGTCGTAACTGCTCAATTACAAGTATTTCTAATACGAATAAGTTTCAAACATCTATTTAGACCGAGATGTAACAAATCTCTTCATTTTTATATGAATATGTACATGCGTAAAGAAAGTGATAAACCGAAAAAAAATTTAAAAAATTCAAGAAATTATTACCATGATGTATAGTTCTTTGATAAACATTTTGGGTTTTTATTGTTAAAAAGAGATAATCGTCAAACGATCATTATATTTTAATTCCCAGAAAAAAAAAAAAGAAAAAAAATGCGAAAAAATCTGAAACTTAGATCTTCAAAACAGCAATTGATAGATTTTACAAAAAGCCGTTGAGACTCCATTTTGTTATTTTATTCATAAAATAGAATGACTTGCTGAGAGGAAAATTTTTAATCTATGATGTAAAGAATACCAGTTTGCCCAGAAAAAAATTTGTATAAAATAAAGGTTTAGTAAATTTTAGGACAATATATATATAGAAAAAGAAACTTCCCGATACCAATTTAAATCCAAGAATCTAGTCAAAAATTAAATAAAAATAAAATTTAAGAGTTAATGATTCACAAGCTGTGATTTCACTGGAAATTCGAAACTTAACTCGAAATTTGTAACCAAAATTTGTTAAAGTTCTATTGTGCAGTAAAAGTCTTTTTGGTAAATTTATAAACAGACTTTTCCAGTTACTTAACAGGAAAAAAACTTAAGTCTACAAACAATTCCATCAAATCCAGTTCGCGTAAAGAGCGATGGTTTTTAAGGATTTGGGCTATAAAATGGCCTTGCATTTCACTGATGCCCATGAGCAAACAGTTCATTGTCTGCAAATTCATATACAGAAAATTGAAGTTCGTAAGTTCATATCAATCTAAAAGATTGATTCACTTAATTCGATTCCCCTTCCAGCTTACCAACGAAGTGTTCAAGAAAAAATACTTCGAATTATCAATTTGTTTTCCGCCAGTTTCACTTGTAAAGTAATGGTTGACCGGTCGTCTTGCCGTGATAGGATAGAGAGACAATGGAGAGATTGATGCACTCGGGATAGTTGGCAGTTTTTGCCACTCAAATTTCTGGAAGTCGAACACATACACGTTAAATATATGTGGTGCTTGGTGAACTCCTGCATAGAGAAGAGACCCCTGCACTTTAACTGAGCGAGATGGGAAGTCTTCTCGTTTCAAAGGTAAAGGTTCAACCACAGGTGAAGGCAGAGTCAAATCTTCTTGGCACCAAGAAGAAGAAGACAAACAATAAGAGATGCACTGAAGTTTCAGAGAGTCGAACAGTGTCCATTTCTCGATTTTCTCCCCGGGAAAGCAAATTTTCTGTTTGAAGAAAAAGGCATTATCTAATCGAGCATTGCTTAAATACATACTAGTAGTAGACAGCAGGGTATAACTTTCTTCGCAAGGGTTGACCTTGTATAAATAGAAAGTGGATTTTTGGTATCCCTGCCCATCAGAGGGTGTATCATTTAACCGGTCGATATTCCAGGTTCCAAAGTTAGGAGTAGTCTCGAGAGAGAGTCTGACAATTATGAAGACACTACTATCGTCATGAGGAACAGAATTAAGTTTTACACAGATATCATCTCTGGAGAAGGGTTCTGGAAAGAAAGAGTTGTCGAGCTCTTGAGTGATATCCAACAATGGTTTCCAATTGATAACGACTTCGAACCGATAGATTGAGAAGATCAGATCGGAAGTGGAGCGAACTGACAAGTTTACCAATGCATAAAGATACCCAAGATGCATGAAATAGTGGGTGGCCTCTTTACCTGGGTTGACAACTCTTCCCTCTCGCGTTATTGTGCGCAAGATAGACGCTGGGGCCGCGACAGTTTTAGTTTTCAAATTTGTTGTGTATATTGTGTGAATATCTTTGCCGACCGAGACCAAGTAATTACTTTCAATTATACCCAGTGGGGTATGACCGATATTGTGGAAAGTGTCGAAAGACCACTTGTTTTTCTCCCGGCAGAAAAAGCTTAGCCCGTCGTAAGCCTGTTCCCGAACCAGTAAGCCATTATGAGTGTGAGGAGAGAAAGCGCTTGTTGGTGGGGTTTTTTGTTCGGTTTCTTGGCTCCTGATCCAGCTGATTTTACCGACGAAGTTGGGAATCGTTGAACCCAGTTCACGGGTGCTTATATCCCATCTATTGCTACTTAGATTGTAAATAGATTCCAAAATTATATCAAGTGCTTGATCTTTCAGATATTTTAAGAGGAGGCTCTTTGCGAGTTCTTTACGACTCTCGTAGTCTCCAGCCTTCAGCCAAGCGACGACCAAGTAAGAAACGTCTTTCGGGTCCAGAGTTTGCATCAGCTCGTCACAATTAAAGAGAGCCGATAGACAATCCGGGGTGAAGGGTCGCATGTCTGTCTGATCAACGAGGTGTCGCGAAAATACGGTTAATAAAAAGGATTGACAGACAACTTCGAGCTCAGCCATATCGTAAAGATATGCCAATCGCCAAGTCCACAATGCGTTCTGGGGTTTTAACTGCTCCAAGAGAAACTGCGCGCAGTGTTCTTTTAATCGGTTTAAAAGGAAGAGATGCGCTGCCCCGAGTACTTGTTCCAAGATTGGTTTTCGTAGATAGATTTTGCCAGTGTACATATAATCGATGACGTTTTTCAATACGGTCATGTTTTGAAAGGAAGAGGAGAAATCGATGGTTTTTGTAGAGCTTTCTCGGAAGCCAGACTGCAGCATAACCTGAAAGTATTCGCTTATTGAACTGAGAATGATACCATGAACGCTGAGAGATTCTTCTTGCACCTGGAGTACAACATCTGTATAATAGCCGTTCTTGTAGAAGTCGTAGAGTTTCAAGTCCCTCTCCTTCATGGTATAATCATCAGAGTACATGATAGACAATTCAAAGGTTGCTACTTCTAAAGAGCACTGGGGTTCTGAAAAAAATAAAAATAAGAAAAGTGAGGGGGCTTTAATTTAGACTTTATGGTATTAGCACAATTTTCAAGGTTAAATCGTTGACCAAGTCGATTAATTTTTTTCCTTATTAAAACCTACAGAACTCTACAAAACACGTAGAGTCTCGAGTGTTGGAAAGTCATTTGCCAACCTATGACATCAGTTCCAGTTCACAAGTAGCATATCTAGGATATGAATAACCTGGATGAACCCATTCCTCTGCAGGTATGCAGCTGCTTTGAATTCAGTTCAACACCTGTTACTTTACCAAGATTGAAGAGACCAGGCTGCCCTACTATTTACCTATAACAGAAAGGAGAATAGATTTATCTTTCCAAAAGTGTTAACGCAAACTCTCGGTGAAAACGCAAACAGACTCATTCAGGATTTGAACCCTGGTAGCCGAATTCAATTCCCCACTGCGATAACTAACGTCACGAGCTGATATTTGTCACTCCCTCCCAACAGACAGGATTGGACAAAAGGTCAATGACTCGTTGTTCGATTATAGTGGGGGTTTAGTTAAGGGTAAGACTCGAGCCCTGCTTGACTATGGTTTGGTTTCTTTGTAGGTTAATTAATGCCAAAGCCATTCTCCTAGAAGAGCAGGTGTGGTACTATTTAACCCATAGCTGGGAGGATAGGGGGTTCATACCTTTCCCCAAGGGTATTTTCCCGAAAGTGAATATAATAGCGCTCGACTATGATGCATCTCGCCCACTCGAAGCCCTTGCATACAACAGGGCGGCTTGAATTCCGAATTGCGCTTCTTCATTATTTTTACGTTGCTATTTTCTCCTTAACAGGCCAGTTAAAGAGGCGATAGCAACGTAAAAAGATGAGCCAACCGGAATTCAAGCCGCCCTATATATATATATATATATATATATATATATATATATATATATGTGTGTGTGTGTGTTTTATTACCTCGTGTTTCGAGGATATTGAAACCATTTTTTGGCTCCATACATCACACTTTAGTCAAAGGGAGAGTCGTTTTATTTAGCAACTCTAAATGTCCACTTAGAGAAGTCCCAAATTGCAGATATATTTTCACGAGTTATTTTAGATTTTTTAGATTAGTTATGATAAATATTGACAATCCACTTAGTTGAAGAGTCAGCGAGTTTCGGACTTCAGATTAATAAGCAAAATTTTAAGTTTTAATCTACTTTCCAACCAAGTCTTCAAAGTTTTAATGCAAAAAGCTGGTAGCAGCAAAACAGAAACAGTGGATGAAGTTAGTACTAAATAAAAAAATTTTAAAAATCGCACCTAGAAGATACCGTTAATTCTGCCGGAGCACAAATATAAAAAGGTTTTATCCCCAGTCAGAGATGCAGGTTCGGGAAAATGGTTTGTTTTTATAGCATATCGACCCTTGTAGATTATTTGATGCCCAATACTCTACACATCTATTGATGTAAACATTTTGATAACATTTTTTTTAAACGAGCCTAAGCTCATTTGTTTGAACACAGATTGTTTCAAGTATTTCATCTAATACAAAACTTGACTATTTGTCATTTGTTTGCACTAAGTTAAAGTTTCCCAGCACGTTTGGCGATTTAACACTAACAATTAAATTACAAGCATTTGTTTACAGCTTAAAATGGTCAAAAACGTCTATTTCTAACAATTCAATTTTACTCAAGTCATTTGTTTGTGTAGTCTAACAGTTCTATTTGACCCGAACAGGTGAATCACTCCGGGTCCGTGTGAACATGGGGGGGGGGCAACGGTCATGAAGGAGTAGTCACATTCCCCAAAGCACCAGCATTAGAGCTTCATCAGTGGATTTAGTGTCATATCCAGGATACTCGTTGGAGGTCTTACCTAATCTGAAGAGTAGCAGTCAATGTATTCTACAGCTCCAGCTGACTGGGCTCAGTTTTGGGAGAGGATGGGGGAGACTGAAGAACGGTGGTTGAATTATAGCTTTCTTAAGACGTTAATTAGGATTTACCCTCGTCTTTAGTTAAGCAGAGAATATTAGGTGTTCTTGGAAGGGTACCTTGGCCAACACACCTTAGTGGCTTCACTGCAGAGTTCCCTAGCATAGTGCGACTAAAATTAAAGTTCCATTTGCGGGTTTGTAGTAGGAACTTCCTGTTGAAAAGGAAAATTTCTACCATGGAAATCTCTTCAGATAAACGATATTCACTTAGTACAGCATCGGTACTTGAAGTTATGCCTGGTTTAAATTCACAGTAGTGAATTTAGCTGATATGAAGACTTGACGGAAACGGGCAGGTTAGCGCAGAGCTAGATAGGAAACGCGGCTAACGAAGGCATGGACAGCTATCGATCATATGGAAATCAGACATGACCGATAAAATGAAAGTTTCTTTCAAGCAGCGGTCGTATCGATACTGCTATATGGATGAACTACTTGGACGCTAACTAAACGGCAATTACACAAGAATGTTGCGAGCAATATTGAACAAGTCCTGGCGGCAACACCCCACAAGGCACCAACTATACGGCAACCTGCCTCCCATCAAAACTATCAAAGTTAGACGAACCAGACATGCAGGTCACAACTGGAGAAGCAGGAACGAGCTCATAAGTGATGTACTCTATGGACCCCCACATATGGCCGAGCAAAAGCAGGACGACCAGCTCGAACATACATTCAGCAGCTATGTGAGGATACCGGATGTAGCCCTAAAGACCTGCCAGAGGCGATAAACAATAGGGAGAAGTGGCGATAGAGCGTCAGGGATATCCGTGCCTGTGGCACGACATGATAGATAATTTAAGATACAAAAGCAACTTAGAGAGTTAAAGTCTAAAAAGGATATTACGAAGACAGAATCCCCAAAGAAAAGCAACTTAATAACCCTGGTTATTAGCGGTCAGTGTTAGCAAGTTGTTTTGGCTGTGGCTTGGGAAGACATTCGAGTTTTATCCGGTATGAAAGTTAAAAAGGAACTCTTCCTGTAAGTGGAGATAGATACAGAAAGGACCCAAGCTGTTCGCTAGAAACATCATGGAAACTCTTGAATAGGTGGAACCAAGGAATGTTTGGAGATTTTAGGTCTATTTTCGCGTGTTTCATTTAGTTTTGAAATAAAAAAAACAAAAAAAAAAAAAAAAAAAAACCACCTGAAGCTGCCTGCATTTACTCGTTATTTTGAGTTTTAGATGGACGTCAGACGCAGAAGAGTTCGTACCACCCAGCCGTGCGGCGGTAAGAAAGAAAAACTTGGCTACGTTCAGATGATTGGAAAGTCTCCTAGATCTGATAACAGTGGTCAGTGGTTTCACATTCTGCCTTCGGTGGGAGAACTTCTATATATTTCGATCAGGAGCACATTAGAAATGTAGCAGTCAAAAACGTTTAAGATCTAGATAAAAGTTCTATTGATTAGTCCTAACACTAGGACGTCTCAGATGTTAAATTAAGATTCAGCGTGGAACTTACCCTGAAAGATACTCATTAAGAACTACTTGGGCCTTTTTTTCATAGCAGAGTCATTATAACAAGAAAACCGACCCCTTAGAATAGAGGTGTCAAATCTAGTGAGTAGTTTGTCCACACGTCAGAATGTTAAGGTGTGTGTGTGGGGGGGGGGTAATTTTTGTTCTAACCCTTGAAACAAAACCTTTTCACTTAACCCACTCCCATTTGTAAATGGAAATTTTAAGAGTTGATCAAGAAATGAAGCTTTTCTTTACCTTCATCAGGGGCACAAAGACTGAACTTTTGAAAAGAACTTCGTTTACTATGGAAAACAAATGCCATTTTCTTTATCTCCTGCTTTTTTTTTTTTTGCTATGGTAACTGCGGTAAACCAGACACTAATTGCTTTCAATTCACGTTAAAAGACTTTTATACCAAAAATTGGGATTCGCAATTCAAACGCATATATGCAAATATTGTTCTCACTCATCGACCAATGAAAAATTGTACCGATAATGTGGAAGATTTCTCCGTCAATTTGAGTCATTTAGATTCATCCATGTCTGGTACATATCGTAGAAGGGGGAGGGGAGGCCAACCAACGAGGATTTTTTCTCTCGTTTTCCTTTTTCTTTCGGGTTTTTTTTTTCCTCTCTCCATCACATCCTTGTAAATAAAAACCATCTCTATATATAAAATCATGCATTTTCATTTGGGGTTTCTAAGTAGGTCTTTTTTCACAGAGCGAGTGAGGTATTTTAGTGGTTGCAGCGTGCTTGGTGAAGGATAGTTGCTTATATATTGTGCTGATGAATGGCTCGGCAAATGCAGCTAGCTAGAGCTCCTTAAAAAAAATAGATATTTCAAGACGGCTCCTACCCTCCCACAAAAAACTCAGAGCTTTATGCTTTCCAGAGAGGTCCCCGCGGACTTTCTCGAAACCTATGTATGGCACTAGACCTTGGTGTCTAGTTCAAGCCATAACCCGGCATACGTGCCCGGACCCACATTTGGGTTCGTGAAACTGCTTTCCTCATCAGGCTCACATTGCACCAAGTGAGCCGATGAGCAGCATAGACTAGCAGGGTTCAAGTCTCGGCTCGTTCCCGACCTTCCCCTCCCCTTTATCCCCACTTTAATCGGCCTTCGGGCTTTTGACCTTGTGTCAAGTCCTGTCTGGTGGGAGGCAGCGACAAATAAACAGAGCTTTATGCTTTCCCTTGTATTTACGAAGGAAATAAATGGTACACGGTCGGTTGATTTTTTATGGAATAGCGGTATTAATTGAGTTAATTTGTACAGAAGCGTGTCTCTGTTTTTGCAAGTAATTATATGGTTTCAGACAAATAATTATATTCCTTAGTAAACAATTAACTACCAATTAATGATATCTGGCTTTAATTAACTATTTTTCATACAACTAATTTGAACACATATGGTTTCTGGTCAGGTAAGGTTATTTGGTTTAATGGGATATCAACCCTTGAGGATTATCTAATGCCAAATCCTGTTTATACATTTATATATTATATATAATTTTTAAGGAAATAGTTGGTAGGTAATTTTATCTTTAAACGAGTTAGAGCTCATTTGTTTACACACTGTTAAATGGTTTCAGGTATTGTTATTGATTGTTTTCACATGGTCAGATTGTTTTAAGTATTGCTATTTAACATTACTAATTTCATCTATGAAGTATTCCTATCTAATTTTATACTAATCATTTGTTTGTATACTGTCTAATGGTTTCAAGTACTGACACTTAACACAAATAATTCTATTTGATATTCAAAATAACCCCGAGTTGATTTTTTCAATCTGACCCATTGATAATCACCGAACAGATACTACTATTTCGGATCAGAGTGAACCTGAGAGCAATGACGGGTACTCCACATTCCCCAAACTTCAAGACAGGAATCTCACCATCAGGTGAAGTTTAATTTCAAGGACACTAAAAAGTATCAATTATTATTTATCCAACACTAATAATACCATTCAACATTATTCATTCATTTACTGACGGTTAAATGGTTTCAGACTTGGCAAGGTTATTTGGTTTCAAGGCATATCAATTATCGATAGTTATCAAATGCGAAAGTCTTGTTTATGTATATGACTTTTGGTTTGGTTTGGTTTGATTTAGTTTGGTTTGGTTTGATTTCATGGCACATCAACTATTGTAGGTTATTAATGTCAAATCAATTTCTATACATATAAACAGTTCTATTTCAAACAATTCAGTTTAGTATAAGTATAGTTTTTGTTTACACACAGATAAATATCAAAACAGTTCTATTACGAACAATTCAGTTTACCATAAGTACACATTTTAAATGTCAAAACAGATCTATTTCAAACAATTCAGATTAGCATAAGTACACAGGTTCAATGTCAAAACTGTTGTATTTTAAGCAATTCAGTTTAGCAGAGGTAGACAGTTTAGTTGTATTTAAATCATAGATATGACCCTATCATGTGCTACCTCTCCGGGCAACAGTGGACCTGGAAGCGATGGCAATGAAGGGGTGCTCCGCATTCCCCAAAGCTCCGGCATTACTGGAACCTGACCAACAGATTGTTTAATGTCATATCCAGAATACTTGTTGGTGGAGACGTCTTATCCCTCTGCAGAGAAGCAGTTGGTGTATTCAACAGCCAAATACACAGAGTTAAATGTAAAAACAGTTTTATTTCAAACAATTCAGTTTAGCATAAGTATACATTTAAATATCAAAACATTCCTATTTCAAGCAACTCAGTTTAGCATAAGTACCCAGTTTTGTTTTATTTGACCCATAGATCAAGGTGCTACTGCTCCGGGCCATAGTGGACCTGGGAGCGATGGCAGTACTGAAACATCACCTTCAGATTGTTTAATGTCATACCTACAACATTCGTTGGGGTGAAGTCTTCCCCCCTCAACAAAGAAGCGGCCGGTGTATTCTACAGTCCTGTCGCCTGGGCAATATATGACTTTTAAGTGAATAGCTTGTAGGTAACTTTATAAAACAAGCCATAGTTCATTTATTTTTTTCACTTGAATTGTCTAAAGTATTACGAACACTATTTGCACACAGTTAAATGGTTTGCCCAGTCGGCTGGGGCTGTAGAATACACTGACTGCTTCTCTGCAGAGGGGTAAGACCCCCCCCCCAACGAGTATCCTAGATATGACACTAAACAATCTGATGGTGAGGTTCCAGCAATGCTGGAGCTTTGGGGAATGCGGAGTACCACTTTATTGCCATCGCTCCCAGGTCCACTCTGGCCCGGAGGGGTAGCACCTGATAGGTTCCTATCTATGGGTTAAATAGAACTAACAGTATACTTATGCTAAACTGAATTGTTTGAGTAAACTGAATAGCTTGAAATAGAAATGTTTTTGACAATAAAACCGTACTTGCATTTAAACTGCGTGCTTATGCTTAACTGAATTATTTGAAATAGAACTGTTTGTATTTACACTTAACTGAATTGATACATATAACTGCTTGAATAGTTTGAAATGGAAATGTTTTCGACAATTAAACTGTGTACTTATGCTAAACTGAATTGTTTTAAATAGAACAGATTATTTACATAAAAATGGATTTGGCGTTAAATAACCTACAAAGGTTGATATGCCATAAAACCGAACAAACCAAACCAGTTAAGTATTTCTAATACTAATAATTTAATCAAATTATTTGTTTACGCACAGTTAAATGGTTTCATGTATAGTAAATGATTGAACAGTTCTATTTGACCTATAGATTGCACCCTAACAGGTACTCCCACTCTGGGCCTGGGTTGAAGGAGTACTCCCCATTTCCTAAAGCTCCAGAACTGGAGTTTAGTTTCATATCCAGGATACTCTTTGGTGGCTAGTTTTACCCCTCTGCAGAGATGCAGTCGGCGTGTTCTACAGCCCTAGCCGACGGGGCTTTAGATAAGGAAATTCGTGATTGATGATGTAAGACAAGATAAAAAATGACTAGTTATGTTATTAATGCTTAAAATACGCTGCATCCTTAGCAATTTTTCCCCCCAAGTTTAATTAGAAAACAATATTTGTCGTTGTTCAGGTCCAGTTATCATGCTATCAAAAAATAGGCCCCTGCTGAAAAAAAAAGAAAACGATTTTCAACTCAGAACAAACTTTAAACAAATGTTTAAAATCAAAACCAAACAAGAAACATAAAAATAAGCCTAAATTTCACGATTTAAACAAATATTTACCGATTTTCCCCAAAATGAAAATTCCTTTTTTTTTCCTTCTTTTCCAACGTTTATACGAAGTGTAGGGATACATTACGAGTGTTCTTTGCTGGGTAATTTTTTGAAAAAGCGGTCACAAATTTAGGAATAGGTTTTTAGTGTTATGTGCATCAATCCCCAACTTTTGGACCTTATTTTGACGGTCTTTTTATTTTATCTATTTAAAGCGATGACCTCAACATTTTTTGGGGTGAGGGGGAGAATGAAGGAAGAAGACAACAAAAAAAAAAAGAGAAGAAAAATCTTACGAATTTCTATTCAAAAACCAGTTTCTTTTTGAATATCAGAAACTGAAGGAATTTATGATTTGAGTAAGATTTGTTTTGAGGCCTTTTTAAGTTTAAAAATGAATAAATAAATAAATAAATAATCTTTTCTTTTTTTTTAGATATTTATATATTACGTCGTACAAGTCGACAGAGCAAAATTCTAGGTTGGACCAATCGTTGCAAGAAATAGGTTGACCCCTAAATATATAGTGTTTACTGTTAGTGTATCAGCTGCTGGAAATAGCGTGTGATATCATCATCATCATGTCGTGCCACAAGCACGGATATCCCTGACCCTCTCTCGCCACTTCTCCCTATCGTTAATCGCCTCTGGCAGCTCTTCTGGGCTACATCCCTCACATGTATGTATGTTCGAGCTGGTCGTCCTGCTTTTGCTTGGCCATATGCGGGGGTCCATAAGAGTACATCACTTATGAGCTCGTCCCTGCTTCTCCAGCAGTGTCCTGCATGTCTGGTTCGTCTAACTCGGATAGTTTTCGTGATGGGAGGCAGGTGGCCGTATAGTTGGTGCCTTGTGGGGTGTTGCCGCCAGGACTTGTTCAATATTGCTCGCAGCGTTCTTGTGTAATTGCCGTCTAGCTTCTTCTCCAGCTGTTTAGTTAGCGTCCATGTAGTGCATCCATACAGCAGTATGCCTGGAAGAAACTGCGCTTCATTTTATCGGTCAGGTCTGATTTCCATATGATCGATAGCCTATCGATAGCTGTCCATGCCTTTGTTAGCCGCGTGTCGATGTCCTTTTCGGTTGATAAGACGCTGCTTCCTAGGTAGGTGAATTTGTCTACTAGTTTCAGGGAGGTTCCGTCTAGTGTGGAGATGTTGCCTGTTTGATGAGAGCACATATATTCCGTTTTGTGTGCGTGTGATATAGCGTTCATATAATACTTCGTTTCATTATTTAATGGAATATTAATCTTCATGGGTTATTAAATGCCAAGGTGCTTCTTGTCATCATCATCATCATATCGCGCTGGTAGCACGGATATCCCTGACCCTCTCTCGCCACTCCTCCCTATCGTTCATCGCCCTAGGTAGGTCTTCAGGACAACAGCCTGTATCCTCACATAGCTGCTGAATGTACGTTCGAGCTGGTCGTCCTGCTTTTGCGCGGCCATGTGTGGGGATCCATAAGAGTACATCTCTTATGAGTTCATCTCTGCTTCTCCAGCAGTGTCCTGCATGTCTGGTTCGTCTAACTTGAATAGTTTTCGTGATAGGGGGCAGGTGGCCGTACAGTTGGTGTCTTGTGGGGTGCTGCTGCCAGGACTTGTTCAGGATTGCACGCAGCATTCTTGTGTAATTGCCATCCAGTTTCTTCTCCAGCCGTTTTGTTAGCGTCCATGTAGTGCATCCATATAGCAGTATTAGTTGTAATATTTAACCCATAGCTAGGCAGTGGGCGGGGGTAAAAGAGGATTCATACTTTTTCCACTGGTATTAGTTCGAAAGTAAACGTGATTACGCAACGTTTTATGATTTCATATCAATCTCTTGGTTAATTTTCCAAATATCCTCACCAAACACGAGTTTAAGTTAGAAATGGTTGTGGTCGTCTGCGAGGGTTACAGTAAGGGATACATATGATCTGTAACGAGTAAATGTTCCACCGGTTAAACTCTATATGTAGTGAATTGTATTTTAGCCCTAGTTTTATTGAGATTTTCCCAGGCCTGAAACATCAACTTGTATGGTTTGGTTTTCTTTTATGGCATATCAACCATAATTGCCCGTGGTGTAATGATTACCGTCCTAGGAAGTGGACACGGCGACACGAGTTCAAATCCTGAACGAGACTAATTGCATTTTCACATAGCACTAATACCCTTGGGAAAGGTATGAATCCAATTATTCTCCCTCCAACTATGGGTAAATAGTAGGGCAGACTAGGTTCTTTAGCTTTGGTGAGGCAACTAATCTAGGAGAAGGAAAACTCTGAATTCAAAACCTGTTAAACTTCGCTTAAAAATTGACCTTGTGTCACATCCTGCCCGAGCGGAGGGGTTGGGTAAATATGATATCAACCATAATTGGTTATTCAATGCCAAATCCTCTTTATACTTATATATTAAATATAGACGATTTGGTTTGGTTTGATTGCATATCAATCATTGTAAGTTACTGAATGCCAAATCCTCTTTATACAGGGTGGAAGGATAAAATTGTAGCCCTAGAAAAGACGACATGATTCCATTTCCGTTTAATGAAAACCGGTTTTCATTTTTTTTTTTTTTTTTTTTTTTTGCTAACCATCTACTAGTTGGCTAGTTGTGTACAAATCCAAAGAACAATAGAAGCCTTCTATCATGTCTGAAAGTGACACAATGTTCAACGAGCGAGATCGGAGATGCGCCGCTGTACAACTCATGCTCTCTACCGATCCAACTTATGACAACAGGACCATTGCCAGCACCCTCAATATGCAAATCCGGATGGTTCAACGCTTGAGGGCAGAGGTCAACTGCTCCCAGTTCCGGATCCGTATCGAGGCGGTGATTGAGGCTGAAGGCGGTTACATTGAATAGATGTCAGCTCTACTACATAATCAACTTACCTGAATTGATTTTTTCAATAAAAGTTTTAAAATAAAGCTGTAGTGTTGTTTTCTTTAGGACGACAATTTTATCATTCCACCCTGTACTTATATGTTAAATATATGTGATTTGGTTTTATTTGGTTTGGTTTTACGTTGTATCAACCAATTAGGTCATTTAATGCCAAATCCTTTTATACATACATATTAGATAGATATAATTTGGTTTGGTTGGGTTCTATGGCATATCAACCATTGAAGGTTATTTAATGCCAAATTCTGTTTATACATATATATTAAATATATATAATTTCCAAAAAACATTTTGTTGATAACATTTTTAAACGAATCGAACTCTTTTTTTTAACACGGTTAGATAGTTTCAAGTATAGCTATCTAATATGAATATTTTTTTTATTATTTATCATTTGTTTGCACATAGTGAAATACTTACAAGTATTGATCTTTAATTCTAATTATTCTATTCAACATTACTAATTTCTTTGCACTTAGTTAAATGATAAAACAGTTCTATTTCCAACAATTCAATTTAGCCTAAGTCATTTATTCGCACTCAGTTTAGATGTCAAACAGTTCTTTTTTACCCATAGATAGGACCCGATCAGGTGGTACCACCCCGGGCCAGAGTGGACATAGGAGCAACAGCACTGAAAGTGTACTTCGCATTCCTCAACGCTCCAGTATTACTGCAGCCTTACCATCAGATTGTTTAGTATCATATCCAGGACACTTGTTGGGAGGAGGGGTTACCCTCTGCAGACAAGCAGTCGGTGTATTCTACAACTCCAACCGATTGTCATTCGACTTGTATGATATGATATCTGATTTGATTTTATAATCACACAATAAAAATAAAATAGAATAAAAGGAAATAAGATAAATAAAAAATGATAATCTTGGTAAATTTGATTTAGAAGAATATTAGCATTTTCTTTCATAAATGTAATAAATATATTTTTCTATTCAACCCCATCACTAAGAATCAAATGTGATATAAGGTCAATTTTAAAGCGCGATATAACTAGTCTGAATTTCTTATTTTCTTCGTCCATTTAGTGTTTTTAATGGTTTAGTTTCCATAACACTATAAATTAATTGACAATACAAATAAATAACGAAACTTCTTTAAAAAACACAACGAAGGGTTTATTATAGTAGCAAAAGTAAACAAGTCAGAGTGAGGATAAGTTCTTTTTGGTGTCGCCGGTTAGTATGTCGGTCCTTGAGTTTGTAGGAAGTGTGTGTCACTCTAGCAAGTAGCTCGTGTGACAGACCGCAAGGCTGGTTCTTCTGTGTGTGAAGCTAGTAGCTGTGTGTTTTTTAGTGAAGGGGTTCCATGTGGAATGTCCGTAGAAGATGATGCGAGAGAGGTCTGTCTTGGCTGCTAACTAGGTGCTCTCTGACCGTCGACGGACTACCAAAAAGGGTTAGAATAAATAGTTCTAGAGAGGAAGAAGGAAACAATGCGCTCTGCCCGCTGATTGGTCAGTGTGTTGCCGAATCGCTTCGCGGGGGCATTGATTCGCGAGAGGAAATAGATCTGTGACTGCTACATCCAAAATCGTGAGCTGTACTGAGACTAAAAAGTCTGCCCGGCTATCCTATTTACCAACCCCTCCGCTCGGGCAGGATATGACACAAGGTCAATTTTTAAGCGGAGTTTAACAGGTTTGAATTCAGAGTTTTTCCTTTTCTTAGACTAGTTGCCTAACCAAGGCTGAAGAACCTAGTCTGTCCTACTATTTACCCATAGCTGGGGGGAGAATAATTGGATTCATACCTTTCCCAAGGGTATTAGTGCTATGTAAAATGCAATCAGTCTCGTCCAAGATTTGAACTCGTGTCGCCGTGTACATTTCCTACGACGATAACAATTACACCACAGGCTATTGTTAATTATCCTTTGGCTGATGGCTACGATTGTCCCTGAACTCAAATTTGTTATTCATTGATGATGAATCGTATCCTTTCTTTCTCTGAGCGCCGCATGCTCTCTTGTCGTAAAGAATAAACATTTATGTTAAGAAGAATAAACAACCAAACGCTTCCGTGAGCATACTTATTTTATTCATTTCCTCTTAATTACAAACCAAGTCAGGAGAAGCGGACCAATGATGGAAAATTACGTCTATTTTATTTTTTTATTGTGTGATTATAAAATCAAATCAGATACCGTAAATAGAGGTCAACCAGTCGAATCCCGGTTGGCTTGGGCTGTAGAATACACCAACTGTATCTATGCAGAGGAGTAAGACACTTGGAATTATTAGACTGTGTGCAAACAAATAATAAATTGTCAATAGAAATATTCGTGTTAGATAAAAAAAAAAATACTCAAAGCCATTTAACTATGTACAAAAGAATGAGCTCAGACTCATTTTAAAATCGGTCAACAAAATGAGCTTACAAATTATTCAATATATGTAAAAACATTTATCAGTTTGTAACCAACAATGGTTGATATGCCATACAACCAAACCAAACCAAACCAAACCAATCCAAACCAAACCACACCGAACCACACCACACCAAACCATAGTTAAATGGTTTCAATCATTGCTACGTAATAGTAACAATTTAACATCAGTTATTTGATTGCACACATTTAAATAAATGTATATGATATGTAAGAGATTAGTTCGTTGGTAATTTCATTTTTAAATGAGTTAGAACTAATTTGTTTTCTCACTAGTATTGCTATTGTTTCTACACTGTTAAATAGCTTCAATTAAAACTAACACTTATAAATCTATTCAATATTCATCATTCGTTCGTACACAGATAAATAGTTCCAAGTATTGCTATGTATCACTTCAATTCGATGTAAGTCATTTGTTTACATGCAGTTAAATGATCAAACAGTTCTATTTCTAACAATTCACTTGAGCCTAAGTCATTTGTTTTCCCTCTGTTTAAATGTCAAACGATCCTATTTGACCCATAGATAAGACCCAATCAGGTACTACCAATCTGGGCCTGAGTGGACCTGGGAGCGATGGCAATGAAGGGGTACTCAGCATTCCCCAAAGCTCCAGCATAACTGGGCCTTGTCTTCACGTTGTTTGATGTCATTAACAGGACAATCGTTGGTGGAGGGGGAGTAAGAAACCCTCTACCGAGGTGCAGTTGGTGTATTCTACAGCTCCAGTCAACTAGGCTAACTTTTAGATTAGTATTGATTTAGGTCACTACGTCTGCCTCCGGTCAAAGACTCCAGTTACTTGCTTGTCAGACCTTTATTTCGGATAGCCTTGGTTGAAATCAAATAATCACCACGTGATTATTTATCATTTATTATTTATTTTAGATCCATTGATGTTTCAAGTATTTTTTTTCTTTTTTCTTTTAATCACTCTGCAGTAGCGTTTGTTTATCACGATGATTTCTTTGATGATATTATACAAAGACTTTACTTTTTCAAAGAAAATATATATTTTTGGCCTTCCGAGCAGAGCTACTTACAAGGGAAGTAACTCTGCATGGATCTGCCTATAATTTTCATCACACATTCTTATCTCCCCTAAAACAGACCTCAAATAAATCAAAATAGAACCCCACTAGTAAAAATGAACTAAGAATCTAAAAAAAATAAATTTGTCAAGCTACTTACAAGGGATATAAGTCTGCATTGATCTACCTCCAATTTTTATTACATATTCTTATCTCCCCTTAAAACAACCTACCACAAAAATTTAAATAGAATATGTTTTTCAAATATAATTTTGTAGTAATACTAATAATAAGGTTGTTCTGAAAATAATGTTCTATTTTAAATGAAATTGTAGCCCTGAATTAATGAATTTATAGTGTTTTCATCAGTCAAAATATAATTCATGAACATAAATCCTATACCTTCAATAAACAAGGATAGGATTGTAAAATATAGAATATAAAACCCTATATTTTACAACCCATATCATCATCATCATGTCACACTATCAGCACAGATATTCCTGACCCTTTCTCGCCACACCTCCCTATCGTCTATTGCTTTCGGTAGATCCTCAGGGCTACATCCTGTATCGGCACAGAGCTGCTGTATGTAGGTTCAAGCAGGACATCCTGCCTTTGCTTGTCCATGTGGAGTGGTCCACAGGAGTACATCAATTATGAGCATGTCCCTACTTTTCCAGCAGTGTCCCACATGTCTGGTTCATCTGATTTTAATAGTTTTCATGATGGGTGGTTGGTGGTCATATAGCTGCAGCTTTGTAGGGTGCTTTCTCCGGGAATTGTTCAATATTGCTCACAGCATTCTTTGTGTAATTGCCGTCAAGCTTTTTCTCCATCTGTTTAGTTAGTGTCCATGTGGTGCATCCATGTAGCAGCATTAACATGATCACTGCTTGGAAGAAACTGCGCTTCATTTTATCGGTCAGGTCTGACTTCCATATAACCGAAAGCCTATCGATAGCTGTCTATGCCTTTGCTAGTCATGTGTTGATGTCTGTCTCGGTTGATGAGACACTGCTCCCTAGGTAGGTGAACTTGTCCACTAGTTTCAGAGTGCTACTGTTTAGTGTGAAGATGTCGCCTTTTTGATTAAATCATATATATCCTGTCTTGTGTGCATTGATATGGAAGCCGATACCTGCAGCAGCTCATTCCAGATTATGTAGCAGAGTTTCAGCTTGAGTGGGTACATTTGCCAGAAGCACGATATCAATGGCGTAGTCGGCGTCGGTAATTGTTTTTGCAGGGTACCTTCTGCTTCTTTCTTTTGTTTGCTTGAAACTGTTTTCTTTGATTTTATTGATAGATGTTCTACCCATATAGAAAGCACAAATATATCAAAAATGCACACACATAAAGTGGATGAAAATCCTACAAACAAAACTTTAGTACAAATAAGTCAAAAAATTAAATAAGTGGTTTCTGAAAACTGATTGGACAGTTTAATCAAGTATCTATATTTTCTACAAGGCCCACACAGTTGTACTCCAAATGAACTTGTCCCTCGCATAAATAAATCTTTCATGTGGAGCTAGTGCTGTATACTCATATACATGCAGATGTAAGCAGAAACATAATGATGACTTCAATGAACGAACGAATGCACACGCTTCTTTATAAAAATACACCTCTCACACTTTATTCTCAAAAGGGTTGCGAAAAGGTTGCGATAGGGTTGATGTTGGTTATGTGTGAGAGGTGAGTTGGAGACAGAGAGAGACTGCCACATATTGCCCCCAAGTTCCTCTGACCATAGCAGCACTTCTTCCTCATTCTGCTGGGCTGCTCAACCATGGGTCCTGAGGGCCCAAGCCCTCTGTCTGGAGCTGGTTCTCACTCCGGCATCTTATCCCCAACTGGAACTGCAACTCGAACTCCCTCTGTGACTGGAACTCACTGCCTTGAACTCCCAAAATCTTGTTACCCGGTTTCCTTATATAGCGATTTGATGGATCAATTCGAAGGTTCCAGAAGGCTCGATGATCACCAGTGAAAACAATAGTGTAGCATGTGAAAATTCATGCATGATTATATTAAAATCCTGCTTGGACTCTACAGGTCATTCTGCCTGCACGAGCGAGGTTCGGGACATTTTTGATCAGACCCATGTACCAAATGATTGATGATAGCTGATGTGCTCGCGTGTTCTCCAACCTTGAAGCCGCTGCCACTTAACGACAGCACCTGTATGTAATATTACACAAGTTATGCAATTAGGAGACAAATTTATTTCTTTAAGAGACTTTATTTATTTTATATCTTTTGACGGCAACACATACAGACTCTCAGACAGTCATGAAGATGGTGACATACAGCTATGCACAGCAATGCGATAACTCCTTATATAGAAACTCACAAGTAAAAGCCACATGCAAACACTCCATAGTAATAAAAATATCATCATCATCATCATCATCATGTCATGTCACTAGCATGGATATCCCTGACCCTCTCTCACCACTTCTCCTTATCGTTCATTGCCTCAAGCAGGTCTTTAGGGCTACATCCTGTATCCTCATATAGCTGCTGAATGTATATTCGAGCTGGTCATCCTGCTTTTGCCCAGCCATATGTGTACATCATTGGAGTACATCACTTATGAGCTCGTCCCTGTTTCTCCTGCAGTGTCCTGCATGTCTGGTTTGTCTAACTTGGATAGTTTTCGTGATGGGATGCAGGTGGCCATATAGTTGGTGCCTTGTGGGGTGTTGCCGCCAGGACTTGTACAATATTGCTCGCAGCATTCTTGTGTAATTGCCATCTAGCTTCTTCTCCAGCCATTTAGTTAGCTTCCAAGTAGTGCATCCATACTGCAGTATCGATACGACTGCTGCTTGGAAGAAACTGCGTTTCATTTTATCGGTCAGGTCTGATTTCCATATGATCGATAGCCTATCGATAGCTGTCCATGCCTTCATTAGCCGTGTGTCAATGTTCTTTTCGGTTGACATTCCAATCTTAACCAAAATTCCACTACATTATAATGACAACTGCAAGTCGATCAAGGGAATATGGTACTATTTACCCAACCCCTCCGCTCGGGCAGGATATGACACAAGGTCAATTTTTAAGCGGAGTTTAACAGGTTTTGAATTCAGAGTTTTCCTTCTCCTAGATTAGTTGCCTCACCAAGGCTGAAGAACCTAGTCCGTCCTACTATTTACCCATAGCTGGAGGGAGAATAAGGGGGTTCATACCTTTCCCAAGGGTATTTGCCCGAAAGTGAACGTAATAGCGCGACTGGAGTACGAACTCGCATACTACGATTCCGCAGTTCATCGCCTTAACCATTACACCACGAGGACACCCCCTTCAAGGGAATATGGTAGATGTGGCAAAACCTCATAACCTAAGTCAGTGAGCTTGTTGTATCATCCAGAAAAAAATGAGGTCGAACATAATAAGTGTGTTTGGCGCTACTGAAAATGCATTTAATCCAGCTGCTGGAGTAAACTTCTGCTGTGATACTCTAATTAGATTCCAAAAATTTCTAATGGACAACACCAAAGGCAGACCCCCAAACAGTCGTCATAATCTTCTGTTCATGCAATTCAGTTTTAGAACATGTTTGGGTGCTTTGTAATGATCAAGCCACTTAATTAATCATTTAAGATTGCTATAAAGGATTCATTATTTTGTCACAAAGTACGATTCAATTAAGAAATGGATCTTTTGAGTTCCTGTTCAATTTGCGACTGAATGAAACTTTCATTGGGAGGGCATTCAAACTGAACTCCATTTTTTATCCTCCAACTTTTTTTTATATTTAACAAATTTAACTTTGTAATATGAATCTGTTGTATCGTGGTAAGGAAACACAGTGAAACAGAGTTAATTATTTATTAACTTAGGTCATACATTCCAACTAGTATTATGAGTCTCTCGCTGTAGGTGTTACGTCCAAAGTTGGTCTTCTGCTGACCAATGTCTTTCAGAGCTCTTCTGTCTCTGCTTCTATCTTCAGTTTCTGTCTCTGTCCACAGCGTCTTTTATAATTTCACGATATTGGAAGTAACGTGATATGAGCCACTATACAACAGAATCTTTCAGTCATTCCTAAATACCACCCATTGAGTTGGGACAGAAGAATATGCTGACTTACTCCTTCTAATGGGGCCACCTGTTGGCTGTGGGAGGCAACCCATATTGTTTGTTGACAGGATCCTTGTGGCTACGTGGTCCATGATCCAGGTAGTAGGAGGTCATGTGAGGTTGCAATACTTCACTTTGGTCGCTACTTGGGCTTGACAGGCTGGTATTGTCAAGCCTAAGCACCTATATGATTAAGGTCTAAACATATTATACAAATAGCTCTAATGAGAAACAAACCCAATGTTTTTACCCTAAAGGTTCAAGAAGGCAGTGGCTAACAGTCAACTATGGCAAGAGAAACAACTGAAAAAAATTATTTCTACAAATATATTAATACACAAGCAATTATTAAAATCGATTTCTACCAATATATCAATGCTCATGAAATCATATACTCAAAAAACAAGATTTTGTATTAAATAGCCCACATGGGTTGATATGCCATTAAAAAAATAACCAATCATTCCTAAATAGAACAGTCCAGTTGGCTAGGACTGTAGAATACACCAACTGCATCTATGTAGAGGGGTACAACTCCCCCAAAGAATGTCCTAAAATGACACAATACCATCTCATGATGAGACTTTAGTTCTAAAGCATTGAGGAACATGGAGTACCCCTTCATTACCATCCCTCCCAGGCCCACTCTGGCCCAGAGGGGTAGCACCTGATAGGATCCTAACTATGGTTCAAATAGAACGGTTTGACATTTAAAACACGTTGAACTTAAATGTTAGAAATAGAACTCTTTGATCATTTAACTGTGTGTAAACAAATGACTGTCAAATTAAATTGTTTGTGATGCATATCAATGATTGGAATCATTTAACTGTTTGCTAATGATTGAGTACTGTTGAATAGAATTGTTTGTGTTGATTAGCAATACTTGAAATTCTGTTACTGTGTGACTAAATTGACTAATTGGTATTACAAAATAATACTTGGAACCATTTGACAGTGTGCAAATGAATGAATACTGTTGAATAGAATTAGTGTCAAATAGCAATACTTGTAACCACTTCCCTGTCTGCAAACAAATAATTAATTTTGAATAGAAATTTTTGTATCTAGATATGATAGAAATAAATGAAACCATTTAACTGCGTGGAAAAATGAGCTCAGGCTTGTTTAACAATGTTATCAACAAAATGTTCTTACGAATGGTTGATATGCCATAAAACCCAGCCAAACCAAATCATATATATTAATTATATATGTAAAAAGAGGATTTGGCATTAAATAACCTAAAATGGTTGATCTGCCATAAAACGTAACCAAACCAAATCCTATATATTCAATATATATGTAAAAAGAGGATTTGGCATTAAATAACCTACAATGGTTGATATGCCATAAAACGTAACCAAACCAAATCCTATATATTCAATATATATGTATAAAGAGGATTTGGCATTAAATAACCTACAATGGTTGATATGCCATAAAACCCAGCCAAACCAAATCATATATATTTAATATATATGTATAAAGAGGATTTGGCATTAAATAACCTACAATGGTTGATATGCCATAAAGCCCAAACAAAACAAATTATATATATTTAATATATATGTATAAAGAGGACTTGGCATTAAATAACCTACAATGGTCGATATGCCATAAAACCAATCCAGACTTAAGAACACTGGGCCTTCCATGGCAATGTGCTGCCCACTTGGGGATCTTGGCTGTAAAGTAAGTGTAAAATTTTGTAATTGCTTATTAAATCCCACTGGCATGACAGCTTTGGTAACATGGCTAGAATACACTTTTAACCATAAAACAAAATCTTGCAAATAAAAAGAATTAACTGTGTTTGATAATTACAATACTGCCATACACTAAGGCTGTTGGGGAGTAGGGGAGGTATATCACATAAACGTGTTTATAAGATAATTATTTATTCACCAATGAATTTAAAAATGTTTACTAAAGTTTTGGAATTATTTTTTATTCTAGAACCTGGGTATTGCCAAGAAGAGGCTTTTTGGGGGGGATAGTGGGTCGGGTGTTCGCCAATGGTCAGGGAGAATGAAGTTCAATCCCAGGTCACATCATACCAAATACTTTAAAAATGGTACTTGATACCCCCTTACTTAACACTCAGCAATAAAAGATACGTATCGAGGGTAAAGTGAAGCAATCTAGGGAAGGGAGTAGCGCCCTCCCCTACACCTCAGTGTAGTAGCTATTGAAAAGGGAGCTTTCTGGTCACCCTCAACTATAGTCGCCAACTTTAATTTACTTATTATGTAAGATCAAAATTTTTAAGTCATGCGGACGAAAGTTGCATTTCCTCCCTGTACCCTATAAGTGTGTGTTGCATTGGGTGCCAGTTGCCTTGGATGCTTTCCTATGAAAAGTTGCATTGGGTGCTAGTTGCCTTGGGTGCTTTCCTATGAAAAGTTGCATTGGATGCCAGTTGCTTTGGGTGCTTTCCTATGAAAAGTTGCATTGGGTGCCAGTTGCTTTGGGTGCTTTCATATGGCAAATTGTCTTGGGTGCTAGTTATAAACATGAACTAGTAAATTCACCCTTGTAGATCCCTATTTTATTTTTATTAACTCCCAGGGGTAAAGATGGACCACTTTGAGAAGCCCTGGTCCAAATAATCAAGGTCAGCCTTCTAACACTTTTGAAACACTAATTAAAAATTCAAACTTTTATTTAAAAATCTGACATCCCAATGCTTTCTCAAAGAAAGCAATCTTAAAAAGTCTTTAAAAGGTGAGGGAAATTTTGTAAAATAGTTTTTTAATTCTATATTAACCTTTAGAACCCTGTGCCTTCCTTGATCATATGCTGTCTACCTGGGGATCCTGTTTGAAATTTAACAGTAAAATTTTGTAATTGCTTATTTAACCCCATTGGTGTGACAGCTTTGGCAACAACAACAACATGGCTGGAGTATACTTTTAACCATAAAATAAAATCTTGCAAATAAAAACAATTATTTGGGTTTAATAATTACAATACTGCCATACATTATGGGTGTTGGGGAGTGGGGAAGATATATTGCACAAATATGCTAATAAGATAATTTCTTGTGTATTGAATTACCATGACCAGGAAATCCGGTGGACACTTACACACGATATATGGACAGCTGTTTTCGACCTTATTAGGCCTCATCAGCAGTGTATACCATGATCTCCACCACTGGAGATGTAACCAGCAATCACAGATTGCAGACTTGAAACTCTACAAGTCCATATCGCACACAAGTGACGTCAAATTAACTAGTCATGGTAATTGCACTGCCACTTAACCTGAATGTCTTGTAAGTTGCATCTGTACTCTTTACAGAGGACAGGGTCACTTCTAGGGGCACCTACTCCCAAAAGGATTGAAAATAAGCATCCGCATAATTATTATGACCTCAAGGACAAGGTTATAGATGTACATTTTCTTTTTTTTAGTAGAGAAATTATATTGTGAATTGAATTACCAAAAAAAAAATGTAAACAATTTTTTATTCACTGATATATTTTGAAAATGTCTGTGACTAAAGTTTTTGAAGAATTTTTTTTAATTCTACAACCTGCCCATCGCCAAGAAGAGGCTTTTTAGAGGTACATTGCACAAGATTGAAAACTTTTATGTCATGTGGACTAAAGCGGTATTTCATTCTCAGACATTAAGTATATTTGGGTGACTCTTGCTTTCAGCACTGAAGAATCATTGTCAATTGTGAATAATGAAGGTTATCCCAGCTGGAATTTTGGCAACTTGTGTATATGTATTCCCTGTTAGTGACACAAACACCTGTTGAGGTTCAAAGGGTTAATTAAATTTGCACTAAGTTGTTGACTAAAAGTTTAAAGTTTTAATTATGTTGAAAATGAACTAAAAATTTATAAAGTGCAGCCTTAGAAGTCAACAATAAATCTTAATGCAGCCTTTAAATGTGAAAATATTCCCTGCCTAGGTCTTTGACAATAGTTTAAGTCTGGATGATTTTTAAAGATACTTTGTTTTGAACCAATGTAATTTACATTCCTAAAAGCAAAAAAAAAAAAAAATGCCCATTGGAAATGTTCAGAAAACTGAACTGTTTGTTCCTATTCCTGATTTTATACAATTTTTTGGCTGTTCCATTCTCCAGTCATCATCAGGTATTTAATCCATGACAAGAAGGAATTAAAGATAGATCTGCTAATAACATCAAGTGTGTGAAGAAGGGCTTTGATTTTCCGAAAAATATTTGAAATATGAAAGATTTTTCCTAAAGTTCTAGACAAAAAAATACAAGATGTTTTTAAAAAAAAACTTATAAGAAGACAATACTTATCTTCTCTTGGATTTGTGGGCATGTCTTTGGATGTCACATGAAAATTCAGAATACTTTCTTGATCACTTTTTGTTACCCTTCTTGTAACAGATAAGACCTCTCTTTGTATCTCTGTTCATTGAGCAGAAGAAGAATTTTGTCTCTTAACCCTGTGATGAACGTTTGTCTCACTCTGGTATTGAAATTTAAGCTCATATGGCTATGAACACCCTAAAAACTCAAGTAAATCTTTTCCCTGTTTTTGTATCTCGTCATATATTTTGCTCTACATTGAAAAATGTGCACATTTTATTTGTTTGGGACAATATACATGTATTAAATGTGAATATGAGCAATTTTTGTCTTTCCTTCTATTAATTAAGTGTTAGTGCATCAATGGATATTCTAATACCAATATTGGATCTTGATGATCATGATTAAATATCCAAGCACTAAACATTACCAAATTCCAGAAGCGCTTTGATTAACCTCATTATACAAGATCACTCCAGGATGGTGAAATATTGTTGTATATTGACCTTCGACCCGGCCAAACATGCCATTCCAAAGACAGCAGAAGTGACACATTCCGATCGTAGTTATGGGAAGAAACCATGTAGGCAGGCTTGGCTGACAATATGGGACAAGGTAAAATCCCATGGTACAGTCATAGACTGATGCACCGGAAGAGAGTGACCTGTGAACTGCATGACAGTTATTTCCGCTTGATGACGATCAAACATGCCATTCCAAAGATTGAGTGGGCGATTGAACTATTATATAACTTGGTGAAGACAGGAAGTCGGTTAGTTTTGGAGTTTGGAGAAACCGTTGGTGACAAGATGCCGTAGAGAAAGCCTGCACCCAGCAGAGTGGGCCCCTGGGCCTCTGGTTAAGCAGCCCTAGAGAACAAGAAAGACACAACGCTGATGGCCATAAGAGTGGGGGTCAATATGTTGCAGTTCTGTTCGGTCTCCAACTCCCTCTCACACACAAACCTTTCAAATAAAGTGAGAGGTATATATATTTTAAAGAAGTCTTCGCTTGTCTTTATTATTTGTGTGTCGTTATGATTCTGCATGTATATGTGTATATATGCATCTTTATTATGTGGCTATACAACAAGATCTCTTTACACCAGATCCCTCAAGATGGTCAAATTCTTGGATTGAGGTTTATCCAAAATTTGTCATTGAGGAATCAGTTTTCTTTCATTAACCTCTTAAAAAAATATGAATGATAAATTTTGTTAGTTTTTTTCTTATTTTTGCTTGAAAGAAAAAAAAAACGACAAAAAAATTAATTGATTTTACCAGAATTTATGACTGTCAAATTCTGTTTGGTTACATAGGGTTATGACGACTCAATAACAGTCTGACTAAAAGGATAAAATTGGTTTGATTTATACTGCTTAAATACACAGAAAGGGAATAGTTGAGTCAGCTGAGCTAGTAGAATACACCAACTGCATCTCCGCAGGAGGGTAAGACCCCCACACACACACACTCATTAAGTATCCTGATAGGACATTAAAGAATCTGATGATGACACTCCTGTAATACTGGAGGGCACCTCAGGTGGTGTAATGGTTAGCAAAGTAGACTAGCAAACCTTCACGAGTGAGCTCGATACTCATGGGTGCCCCATTCATGCGGCCTTGTGCTACATCTAAGCAAAAAAGCTTAGTAAATTACTACTCCTGTAATACTGGAGCTTTAAGGAATGTGGAATAGCCTTTCATTACTATCACTCTCAGTTTCACTCTGATAGGGTCTTATCTATGGGTCAAATAAAACTGTTTGACATTTAAGCTAAGTGAAAATACTAAACTGAATTCTTAGAAATAGAACTGTTTGATCATTTAACTGTGTGTAAACAAATGACTGTTTAACTGAATTGTTAGTTATACATAGAAATAGAGCTATTTATCTTTGTTGACTTATGCTAAATTGAATTGTTTGAAATTAAACTGTTTGATCATTTAACTGTGTATCTGCAAAATGTGTTTAGATTTTATATATTCAATATATATGTAAAAATAAGATTTGGCTTTAAATAACCCACAAAGGTTGATATGCCATAAAACCAAAACTAACCAGAAAGTGAAAAATCTAAATGTTTTTATTTTACAATCATGACTATATATATTTTCAACTTTTCATTGCAATCTTCTTTTTTCTTTGATAATAATAATCAATTGTAGTAAACCTATCAAATAAAAAATAATTTGTACACAATTATATGGTTTCAAGTATTCCCATCTAATAAAAGTTATATGGTTTCAAGTATTCCCATCTAATAAAAATTATATGGTTTCAAGTATTCCTATTGAATAAAAATAATTTGCAGACTCAACTATTCCCTTTCTGTGTATTTAAGCAGTTTAAATCAAACTAGTTTTATCCATTTTAGTCAGACTGTTATTGAGTCGTCATACTAATCATACAGCTCTTTTGTTTCAAATCACTTTACATTATACTTTCCATTAAAAAAAGAAACCCTGTCAATGGGGATTAGAATATGCTGACTGTATCTCTTATAAAGGAGTAAAAACTCACCCTGACCCAAAAAAAGGGGTGTCCTGGGTATGACACTAAACTGCATCTGAAGCTGGGCTGCAGTTCTGGCGATCTAGAGATTATGGAGTACACCTTCATTGGTATTACTCCCAGGTCCACTCTTATCTGGAGTGGTAAGTAAGTAAGTAAAGTTGGCGACCCTAGTCGATGGCGGTCAGAAGGCTCCCTTTTCAATAGCTACTACACCAAAGTGTAGGGGAGGGCGCTACTCCTTTCCCTGGATTGCTCCACTTTACCCTCAATACGTACCTTATATTGCTGAGCGTTAAGCAAGGAGGTATCAAGTACCATTTTTAAAGTCTTTGGTATGACGCGACCTGGGATTGAACCAAGGTCTCCCGGTCTGGAGTGGTAGTTCCTGAAAAATACTGAGAAAAAACAAAAACCAATGAGATGTCAGCATCAAACATTTTTGGCTGATTCAGGTTTTCAAGAAAATTTAATCTCCTTCCTAACAAAATGAAACACTTGTAAGAAAAAATAAGAGTTTAATTATAGTTAACCTTATAAATGTGTTTGATAATAATTATTATCTAACACATATAAATATTTCAGATAATAATTATTATCTAACACATTTATAAGGTTATTTGTGTTGAATCTGAGTTATCTAACCTGATAGTTGTAAATACGTAGTTATGTCCCTTTCCTTTTGTTGTCTTTTTGTGCTATATTAAACATGATGGATGGAAGTCACATGTATTTCGTTGAGTTAATATGATGTTGTAAAAAAAAAAAACACGATATCATCAAGAATACAATATTTAATTGAAAACCTTCTTTTCTATTTGATTGATTGATTGATTGATTGTTTTATGCTTCAATGGTTCTGGAGATGAGGGTTCAATCCCAGGTCGGGTCATATCAAAGACTCATAAATGGTACTTGATGCCACTTTGCTTAACACTCAGCATTATAAGGTTTAAGGGTAATGTGAACTAATCTAGCGAATGGAGTAGTGCCCTCCCCTCCACCTCAGTGCAGTAGCTATTGAAAAGGGAGCTTTTGGATCACCCTCGACTAAGGTTGCCAACTGTACTCGGGGAAAGGAGTAGCGCTCTCCTCTACACCTCAGTGTAGTAGCTATTGAAAAGAGAGCTTTCAGGTCACCCTCGACTAAGGTCACCAACTTTACTTTTACTTTTTACAGGTCGAATAAAGTTCAAATGTACGGACATCAGCGAGAATGCAACCCGTGACCTGTCTTAACCTATCAGATTCACAGAAATTATTTATTTATTTTGGAACCTAATTATTTTTGTTTCTCTGACAAATTTTTCTACAGGTTAGTTTTTGATCCGCTTTTTCAAGAATATTCTATTCTATGAGTCCTTAGCTGATTGGTTTAAAAATATAGGAGTATAAATTCTATATAAGTGAGATTTTTATCCTTTTTTCCTGGAATATTCTTATCTATGTGTTCTGAGTTGATTCATCTAAAACTAAAGAAATGTCTATCCTATACATTAAATGAAAACAAAAATTCAAATATATTATCTAAGAAAATTATTTTCAAAACAATATCAAAGATTTTTGTCTTTTACTGAATATTTTGGATTTCCTTGAAATAAACTTTTGATAAATATTTTAATCAAAAATAATTTGCTTATTAGTCCAACATTGTATTGCTGGATTGGTTTCGTTTGCTTGGGTTTTATGGCATATCAACCTTTGTAGGTTATTTAATACCAAATCCATTTTAATACAAATAAACAGTTCTATTTCAAATTATTCTCTTTAACATAAGTACACAGTTTAATTATCAAAAACATTTCTATTTCAAGCTATTCAGTTCAGTCGAATAGTTCTGTTTCAAACAATTCATTTTAGTATAAGGATAGTTTTTGTTTACACACAGTTACATGTCAAAACAGTTATATTTCAAACAATTCACTTTAGCATAAGTACAATTTCAATGGTGTTTACTTGGAAACCCACCAAAAATAACGCATGAACCAATCACCAGAATAATTAGCAAACAATTAGACATTAAACTTGGACCGTTCACACAAGAAGAACTCGACTCGGTTCTCAGAAAAATTAAAAATAGGAAAGCTGCAGGGCTGGACGAAATTCCCCCGGAAGTATGGAAGACCAGACAATTCGACGACATACTGCTCCGACACTGCAACGCAGTATACAATCAAAATCCGATAGATAGATGGACGCAGGGATGCATACTCCCCTTCCCTAAAAAGGGGGACCTCGGATTAGCCAAAAACTACCGAGGCATAACACTTACATCCATAGCTGCCAAAATCTACAATGCCCTACTACGAAACCGAATAGAACCCAAAATCGACAACATACTTAGAAAAAACCAAAATGGCTTCCGAAGAAATAGATCTACAACATCACAAATATTAACCATCCGCAGAATCCTTGAAGGTGTACGGGCAAAGAACCTACAAGCGACATTAATATTTGTCGACTTTACCAAGGCTTTCGACTCCATTCACAGAGGAAAGATGGAACAAATCCTACTAGCGTACGGCATACCTAAAGAAACCGTAGCAGCAATAACGATTCTCTATAGAAACACTAAAGTAAAAGTACGATCACCGGATGGAGACACAGAATACTTCGACATTGTAGCAGGAGTACTACAAGGGGACACGCTGGCTCCGTATCTCTTTATCATATGTCTAGACTACGTACTTAGAACATCGATTGACAAAATCAAAGAGAATGGCTTCGAACTGACGAAGAAAAGAAGCAGAAGATACCCCGCAACAACAATTACCGACGCCGACTACGCCGATGACATAGCGATACTGGCAAATACACCTGACCAAGCCGAAACACTTCTGCATAGTTTGGAACGAGCAGCAGCAAGCATAGGCCTCCATGTTAATGCACACAAAACGGAATATATGTGCTATAACCAAACGGGGGACATCTCCACTCTAGAAGGAACCCCTCTTAAACTAGTAGACAAATTCACGTACCTAGGAAGCAGCGTCGAATCAACCGAAAAGGACATCGAAACGAGGTTAACGAAAGCATGGACAGCTATCAATAGGCTATCGACTATATGGAAATCAGACCTAACCGATAAAATGAAACGCAGTTTCTTCCAGGCAGCGGTCACATCGATACTGCTATATGGATGCACTACATGGACGCTAACAAAACGGCTGGAGAAGAAACTAGATGGCAATTACACAAGAATGCTGCGTGCAATCCTGAACAAGTCCTGGCAGCAACACCCCACAAGACACCAACTGTACGGCCACCTGCCCCCTATCACGAAAACTATTCAAGTTAGGCGAACCAGACATGCAGGACATTGCTGGAGAAGCAGAGATGAACTCATAAGAGATGTACTCTTATGGATCCCCACACACGGCCGCGCAAAAGCAGGACGACCAGCACGAACGTACATTCAGCAGCTATGTGAGGATACAGGTTGTTGTCCTGAAGACCTGCCTAGGGCGATGAACGATAGGGAGGAGTGGCGAGAGAGGGTCAGGGATATCCGTGCTGCCAGCACGATATGATGATGATGACAATTTCAATGTCAAAAACAGTTCTATTTCAAACAATTCAGTATAACATATATACGCAGTTTAAATGCCAAAACAGTTCTATTTCAAGCAATTCAGTTTAGCATTAGTATGCAGTTTAAAAGTCAGAACAGTGCTATTTCAAGCAATTCAGTTTAGCATGAGTACACAGTTTAGTTCTATTTGACCCTTAGATAGGACCCTATCAGGTGCTACCACTTTGGGCCAGAGTGGACCTGGGAGCGATGGCAATAAAGGATACTATGCATTCCCAAAAGCTCCAACATTGCTGGAATCTCACTATCAGATTGTTTAGTGTCATATCAGGACACTCGTTGGTGGTGGGGTCTTACCCCTTTGCAGTGAAGCAGTTGGTGAATACTACACCCCCAGCAGACTGGGCAATGTATTGCTGGAATCCAAGAGCCTACTGTAATTTCTCAATTAATTCATTAAAGACAAATGTAAAGTTATTCTTTTATATTTGTTCTCTTTTTATATTCATTTATCTATCTTATTTATTCATAGGTATGTATATACTCTCTTTTTAAATAAAAATATTATAAATCAAAAGTAAAGTTGGCAACCGTAGTCGAGGGTAACTGAAGGCTCCCTTTTCAATTGCTACTACACCAAGGTATAGGGGAGAACACTACTCCTTTCCCTTGATTGCTCCACTTTACCCTTGATCTTTACCTTATAATGCAGAGTGTTAAGCAAGGTAGCATCAAGTACCATTTTTTGAGTCTTTTGTATGATTCGACCTGGGATTGAACCCAGGTCTCCTGCGCCATTGGCAAACACTATAATGATTAACTAACTCAAATATTACACAATATATATTTTATTAAGTTCTAATGACACAATTTGTGTATTAGTCTGTCTTCTTTAAGGTCTAAAGAACAATTTTAATAAAAAAAAGAAAGAAAAAAGAATTGAAATCAGTTTCTTTTCTTATCAAAGTTCTTCAAAATCAAGACAAGTTCTTAAATTACATTTTTCACATTATAATCAAAATTTTATTTCTATTTTATTGTTAAATTATGATTAAGAAGTTTATTTTTGTTATTTGTACACATTATGATAATTTTTTCTTTTTTGACGTTTTATAAAAAAATTTATTTTTATATCATTTGTTTCATACAATAAAAAATGTTATTTTTTTTCAAATTATGATAAAACGATATTTTTACATTATTTTTACATTATAATAAAAAGTTTATTTTTAATATTTTTACACTTTATGATAAAAACTTATTTTAACGTTATTTTTTATATCATGATGAAAAGGTTTCTTTTATATTCTTTTCTTACTGTATAACAAAATTTTATTTTTATGTTAAAACTCATGTTTTTATCTTTTTTACACAATAAAAAATTTATTTTTTGTTATGTTAAAAGGTTATATTTACATTATTTGTATACAATAACTATTTTATTATTTTTACTGTATGGTAAAAATAGTTAAATAGTACTCAAGTTTGGTAAAAATAGTTAAATAGTACTTTAATATGGTAAAAATAGTTAAATAGTACTCAAGTTTGGTAAAAATAGTTAAATAGTACTCTAATATGGTAAAAATAGTTAAATAGTACTCAAGATTGGTAAAAATAGTTAAATAGTACTCAAGATTGGTAAAAATAGTTAAATAGTACTCTAATATGGTAACAATAGTTAAATAGTACTCAAGTATGGTAAAAATAGTTAAATAGTACTCAAGTATGGTAAAAATAGTTAAATAGTACTCTAATATGGTAAAAATAGTTAAATAGTACTCAAGTTTGGTAAAAATTATTAAATAGTACTCTAATATGGTAAAAATAGTTAAATAGTACTCAAGTTTGGTAAAAGTAGTTAAATAGTACTCTAATATGGTAAAAATAGTTAAATAGTACTCAAGTTTGGTAAAAATAGTTAAATAGTACTTTAATATGGTAAAAATAGTTAAATAGTACTCAAGTTTGGTAAAAATAGTTAAATAGTACTCTAATATGGTAAAAATAGTTAAATAGTACTCAAGATTGGTAAAAATAGTTAAATAGTACTCAAGATTGGTAAAAATAGTTAAATCGTACTCTAATATGGTAACAATAGTTAAATAGTACTCAAGTTTGGTAAAAGTAGTTAAATAGTACTCTAATATGGTAAAAATAGTTAAATAGTACTCTAATATGGTAAAAATAGTTAAATAGTACTCAAGTTTGGTAAAAATTATTAAATAGTACTCTAATATGATAAAAATAGTTAAATAGTACTCAAGTTTGGTAAAAGTAGTTAAATAGTGCTCTAATATGGTAAAAATAGTTAAATAGTACTCAAGTTTGGTAAAAATAGTTAAATAGTACTCTAATATGGTAACAATAGTTAAATAGTACTCAAGTATGGTTTAAAATAGTTAAATAGTTAAATAGTACTCGAGTAAGATTTTCCCCTGTTTTTGTATCTGTTGTACTCTCTACATAATGGACTTGTTCTCCTCCATAAATACCTGTCTATGAGAGTATTAGACGGAGTTAACCAAATCAGCGCGACACAATCACATGTGATACCACCTGCATAGTAGATGGATAGTCACTACCCCACTGGACTCTCAGCTTCCTATTAACTAACTACTGTTTAACCAGGTTCATTTGTATCTTGTTTGCCCAGTCGGCTGGGGCTGTAGAATACACCGGCTGCATCTCTGGAGAGGGGTAAGACTGCCCCTTGCCATTGCTCTCAGGTCCACTCTGGCCCGGTGTGATAGCACCTGAAGGGCCTTATCTATGGGTTAAATAGAACTAACAGCATACTTATGCTAAACAGAATTGTTTGACTAAACTGAAAAGCTTGAAATAGAAATGTTTTGACAATTAAACCATACTTACATTTAAACTGTGTGCTTATGCTAAACTGAATTATTTAAAATGGAACTGCTTTTTGACATTGAAACTGTACTTACACTAAAGTGATTTGTTTAATATAGAACTGTTTTGACATTTAACTGTGTGTGAACAAAATCTATTACTACACAATCTATTACATTCACTTTTGGACAAATATGTTTTGGAAAGGTATCAACTCCCTTATATCCCCAGCTATGAGTTAAATAGCATTACTGCTGTTTTTCATCAATGAAGGCTTTGGCATTAAATAACCCAAGGATGATGATATGCTATTAACCAAAGAAATTGAAATGAATACAATTTGATTCCCACAATAAAAACTCAAAAGGAGATTAAAGTTAAATCATATACGATTATAAGTCTGTTCCCAAATTTGTGCTTTTATTTTTTTCTGATACAAAAACTCCTTTAGCCCGCTTGATGATGTAAAGAGAAAAAGATTTTGCCAGATGCATTTTTACAAAAAAAAAAAAGAAAAAAAAGAGCATTTTTATTAAGGAAAAAGCAAAGATTGTCTCGTCAAAATATAACAAGACAGCCTTTAAATTTTTATCAAGGAAAAAGCAAAGATTGTCTCGTCAAAATATAACAAGACAGCCTTTAAATTTTTATCAAGGAAAAAGCAAAGATTGTCTCGTCAAAATATAACAAGACAGCCTTTAAATTTTTATCAAGGAAAAAGCAAAGATTGTCTCGTCAAAATATAACAAGACAGCCTTTAAATTTTTATCAAGGAAAAAGCAAAGATTGTCTCGTCAAAATATAACAAGACAGCCTTTAAATTTTTATCAAGGAAAAAGCAAAGATTGTCTCATTGAAATATAACAAAACAGCCTTTATAAACTTGTTATTCTTTCTCCAATGTTTTCTTAAATTTCAATCAAATCAGTAATAACTTAACTTTTGCAGCAGATTGCAGGCAAGCTGTCTCCAGTGGTGAGACTCCAGTTCTAGAAGTCTGGTGAATGTGGAATATTGCTTCATTGCCATTATTTCTAGGTTCACTGTGCAGTTACTTTTGGAAATGCAAATAAAACATTACTTCCAGAAGAATATATTTGCTAATATAACATCTGGATCTTTTTTCAGAGTGGAATTGGCCAGTTTTGAAATTAACCTAAGATATTTGTTAAAGAATTTCTATAAGTCTTTAATTTGACAACATCAAAGTTCAGAAAATAGAATAACACTTACAGAATTGTGGTAACAAGTGAAATAAAACAATAAAATATTTCCTCCTCTTTGAGACAATCTTTTCATGTAACATAGCTTGTTTTATAAAACGTGACATTTTTAATATCTGGATATACTAATTTCTTAGTAAGTGATCTAATGTTTGGCATAGTACATCATCAAAAAAATATCCATACTTTAAGCAATTATATTGGATCTAATTATATTATTTATTGTCAACGTACAATTGAAAATTTTTGAGAAATAATTGATTCCTATAACTAAATGAAGTTGCTAATTATTGGACATCATTAACAAATTTTTTACTAAAAATATCCTGGGTAAGACATAAAATGGTCTTCATGGTAAAGCTCTGATCTTGGAGTTTGGGGAATGTGGAGTACTCCTGCACTACCATTACTCTCAGGTCAGACCCAGAGTGTTAGTACCAATAAAGTTTCGATTTATGGGTCAAATAGAACTGTTCAATCTTCTATTAGGGATTATTATTGATATTGAATAATATTATTTGTGTTAGAGAGGAATACTTGATACCCCTTAACCATATTTACCAACCACTCCACTCAGGCAGGATATGACACAAGGTCAATTTTTAAGCGGAGTTTAACAGGTTTGAATTCAGAGATTTTCCTTCTCCTAGACTAGTTGCCTCACCAAGGCTGAAGAACCTAGTCTGCCCTACTATTTACCCATAGCTAGAGGGAGAATAATTGGATTCATACCTTTCCCAAGGGTATTAGTGCAATGCGAAATGCAATCAGTCTCGTCCAGGATTTGAACTCGTGTCACTGTATCCATTTCCTACAACAATTACCATTACGCCATGGCCACCTCCAACTGTCTGCTAACAAATGATAGTTTCATTTTGTTTGGTTTCTTTGTTAAATGGCATATCAACCTTTTTGAGTTATTTAATGCCAAAGCTATGTAGAATAACAGCAGTGATACTATTTAAGCCATAGTGTTGTATACTTATACACAGATTCATGCAGAATACATACTGAGGCAATGAATAATAAAGACGAGGGAAGACTTATTTAAAAAAATATACCTCTCACTTTATTTGTAACATTTGCGTGTGAGAGGGAGTTGGAGACTGAACAAAGACTGCAGCATATTGACCCCCACTCTTATGGCCATCAACGTTGTGTCTTTCTCGTTCTCCAGGGCTGCTCAACCGGAGGCCCGGGGGCTCAGCTTTCTGCTGAGTGCTGGCTTTCTCTACCAGATTTTGTCTCCAACTCGTCTGATCTCCAAGTCCCTGACTTCCTGTCTTCACCGAGTTATATAATAGTTCAATAGCCCAATCAATCACCCACTCAATCTTTGGAATGGCATGTTTGATCGTCATCAAGTGGAAATAACTTTCATGCAGTTCACAGGTCACTCTCTTCCGGTGCATCAGTCTATGAGTGTATCATGGGCTTTTACCTTGTCCCATTTCATCAGCCAAACCCACCTACGCGATTTCTTTCGATTACTGGCTATTGAAATGTGTCACTTCCTTCCAGTGCATCACTTTGGAATGGCATGTTTGGCCGGGTCGAAGGTCAATATACAACAATAGCTGGCGGGTGGTAATAAGGAGATTCAATCCCTTTCCTAATGGTCCACAAGTAAACATAACAGCAAGGCTAGAGTTTGAACTCACTTAGTCTGAGACTGCAGTCCAGCTCATTAACCATTACACCATGTGGACTTCCCCAGCAAACAAACGATTTGTATTAAATCAGACAGGATTACTTGATGAATAGAATTATTAATGTTAAACAACAATACATGAAACCATTTAACTGTGTGAAAACAAATAATTGATATTGAATAGAATTATTTCTGATGATTGGCATAATGAGTTGAATGTTCACCAATGGTCCTGAAGACCGGCATTCAATCCCAAGCTGAGTCATACCAAAGACTCAAAAAATGTTTCTTGATGCTGCCTTTCTTAACACTCATTATAAGGTACGGATCAAGGGTAAATTAGAGGTGCCCGTGGTGTAATGGTTATCGTCGTAGGAAATGGACATGGCGACACGAGTTCAAATCATGGACGAGACTGATTGCATTTCACATAGCACTAATACCCTTGGGTAAGGTATGAATCCAATTATTCTCCCTCCAGCTATGGGTAAATAGTAGGACAGACTGGGTTCTTCAGCCTTGGTGAGGAACTAGTCTAGGAGAAGGAAAATCTCTGAATTCAAACCTGTTAAACTCTGCTTAAAATTTGACCTTGTGTCATATCCTGCCCGAGCAGAGAGGTTGGTAAATAGGATCAAGGGTAAAGTGGAGCAATCCATGGAATAGAGTAGTGCCCTCCCCCACACCTTGGTGTAGTAGCTATTGAAAAGGGAGCCTTCGGGTTGCCCTCGACCATGGTTGCCAATTTTACTTTCAGTGATAGATAGCAATACTTAAAAACCATTTAACTGTGTGCAAACAAATAATTGATATTAAATAGAATTATTTGTGCTAGATAGCAATACTTTAAATCATATAAGAGTGCAAATAAAAATATTTCTGTTTGATAGCAATTTAAACATGTGCAAAGAAATAATTGATTTTAAATAGAATTAGTTTGGTTTAGTTTCTTTGTTCTAATGGCATATCAACCTTTGTAGGTTATTTAATGCCAAAGCCATTCTCCTAGAAGAACAGTAGTGGTACTATTGAACCCATAGCTGGGAGGATAAGGGGGTTCATACCTTTCCGAAGGGTATTTGCCTGAAAATGAACGTAATAGCGCGACTGGAGTAAGACTTCGCTTACTACGATTCCGCAGTCCGTTGCTTTAACCATTACACCACGAGGACACCCCGCTAAATAGAATTATTGGTGTTCGATAATAATACTTGAAACCATTAAACTGTGTGGAAATAGAAATATTACTGTTAGATTGGAATACTTGATGAATAGAATTATTAATGTTAAATAACAATACTTGATACCATTTAACTGTTTTTGTAACATTCACAAGTGTGTAAAAAGAAAATATGCTTTTGTTAAGTTGTCTGTCTATTATAAGCTTTTCATGCCAAATGAAATTAATATGTTCATGGAAAATAAGAGAAATTGTAATATACTAGCTTAGCTAGCGACAAAGTGTCGTGGATGAACACAGCAGGTTCAATGCGGTCGCAAGATAACATCAACAAAGTGGGTCACAGGAAAGGAGGATGGCAAAGAATATAATTCATTGCCAATGGATAGAGTGACAGATATTTCCGTTCGCGGATAAGATCAACAAATTACCGGGAAAAAAAACAGAAGTATGTAAGTTTCGATAACCAGCCATAAATAGAAAATACGTGAGGCAAAGATGTTCATATTTCCGCTTGGGACTTGAGAGAGAATATAAGGTCTGTAAATTTGAGACTGAAGGAGAGGTCCAGTGGTCGCTCAAGCAAAAGAGAGAGACCCGCTGGCCACTCAAGCAGACCTGTCAGCTCCCTCGTGTGTGTTCTCCGGTTGCTGCATTACTTCACAAAATGGGTCCCCGCCACTGAAGAAAGATATGTGCCAACTCTCTCTGACTGTATTCCTATTACACACGATCGTCGCTGTCGAAGAATAAAAATATAAATTATATTTTTATATATCTACGAGTCCTTCGTTATTTGTCCAGCAGTGCAGTATACAACAAAATGAAATTTTGTTACTATCCATAACAAACAGTATTACCTAGAACAATAATAGAATCCCTTTAAACCAAGATCGTACCGGCCTAGCTAAAACTGAAGTATTTCTCTTGCTAAAGTCCATCTCTCAAAGAAGTCCAACACGAATGTCCTCTCTCAAAGAAGCCCTTCGACACATGTCTTCTGACTAAGTCCAACTCTAACAGCACCGTACCTCTATTTATTCTCTCTGGAGGTTTACCATTTTTATTTAATGGCAGTCAGTGTTCAAATACTAGTGTCTCACTTTATTCCTTGTGCAAGCAAATAATTGATTGATTGGAAATAAACAAATTGGTTTAATGTAATTTTTTTCTATTCAGGTTTTCCCCAAATTGTCAATGTACGTTATTTTTAATATGACTGGCACTTTACAAGGGAGATAATCTATGTAAAAAGTATTACTAATTATCTCCCTTGCCTAATTTACTTGTAAGTCATACAATTGAAATATGCAATAGAATTATTAATGTTTGATAGGAATAAATAATTGACATTACATTGAATAATTACCTTTAGATAGCAATAATTTAAACCATTTAACTGTGTGCAAACAAATAATTGATATCAAGTAGAATTATTAGTGTTAAATAGCAATACTTAAAACAAACAAATGAGCCCTGACTGATTAAAAATATTACCTACAAACTATTTGCATACAAATTATATATATATATATATATATATATATATATATATATATATATATATATATATATATATATGGGGGGTGCATAAACAAAATTTGGTTTTAAATAACCCACATGGGTTGAAATACCATAAAACACAACCAAACTAAACCGAACCAAACCTTGCTAAAAATGTTCTCATTAATTATAAGTAGTAAGCTAAACTGACACATTTTCATATCCAGTCAAAGATTCCAGTGGCATAGCGACTTGATAGAAACTTGAAACTACTATATATGTCGAATAATCAGGTGTTGTTTCATCATTGTATTTCTGTTTAAAATATAGAAAATCAATGTTTCAAATCTGACAAATAGTCAGTTTGATAGAAAGTCCTCTTAATTTTAGATAACAGAAATTAGTTTCAGAAATTTTTTTTATAAATACATGAAAATTAGAGACAAATCTGATTCTGTTGTTCTGGGGATCGTTTTTTTATAGGCTTAAGTAATTCGTATATTTCAATTGTATGATTTAAAAATAAATGTAAAGTGCTGGAGTTCTCTGTCAGTCATATTAAAAATAACGTACACTGACAAATTGACGAAAACATGAATAGAAAAAAATTACATTAAACCAATTTGTTAATTTCCATTTTAATAATGATCTATGTAGTTGCTTACAAGAGACTTACCATTCAAAATAAAGATTTGTATTAATTATTTGCGAAAAGTTGCTGTAAATGTAATTAATTATAAAACCTTTAAGTTACCTCCTTTGTTTGACAAGAGAACATTCAATTTGCTATTAAAAAATTAAAAAATCGAAGGCGTACTGATACAATAATAAAAAAAAATTAGGTCATATTGAGTAAATTTACTGTTTCGTGTCTATCATTTTTTTTTTTTTTTTTTTTTTGGTTTTAAATTAAACTTAATATTTTTTTATAATATAATCATTTAATATTTTACTAGAATATTCCTAATTTTGCTTCCGCACCTTGGATATCAAAACCACAGTGTTTTAAAAAGACTGAAAAATTGTTAGATACAAACAAACAAACAAACAAACAAAAAAGACTCAAGGACACAAATGATAAGAAATTCTGGCAGTTTATTAACGAAGTGATTTTTTTCTTTTGGTAATCACTAATTCCAAAAAAGAAAGAAGAAATATGGTCGAAATTCTGAAAGCTATATTTCCAGGAAAACAAAATTTTAGGGTTTCTGTTGTCGAGAAGAGATTTCTGACCTGGAAATGTTTATGGGCGAACACTTTTAATTTTGGAGGAAATAACAGGAATTCTGGGATACATCATAAGCCAATGGGCAAAACGTGTTGTTCGTTTGGTTTTTTGAAGGAAAATATAACAACAGTCTCAGTTTCCTTTGCAAAGTTCTTCCAAAATACCTCAAAGAAGATAGGTGCAAGTCTTCTAGTTTGGCTTTCAGGGATCCAAATCCAATTTAGTGTTTAGTTGGATTATAAAATGAGAATAGATTGTGTAATGACAATTTAAGTAAAACTCTATTATATACTTATTGGGTCTCCTAAATATTTTCGGTTGATCAAAGCATTAATAGGTAGACAAAAAAACATTTGATAAAATTTTTGTTGAATTAAAAGAACTTGT
This sequence comes from Sepioteuthis lessoniana, assembly GCA_963585895.1. Classification (NCBI taxonomy): domain Eukaryota; kingdom Metazoa; phylum Mollusca; class Cephalopoda; order Myopsida; family Loliginidae; genus Sepioteuthis; species Sepioteuthis lessoniana. Next base: position 70,010,590 of record OY757921.1, on the reverse strand, counting down.
AATGGTTCAATGCGTTGATAGAAACACTAACATATGAATAGAAACCTTTGAGTCAAATTTTCGGTGTATTAAATATAAATTAGATGAAAAATAAGATCGGATTTAGAAAAAAACAAGTCAGATTAGAGGACTTGTATCTTGACTGATTTTCTTTAATCATTTGGGAAAATAAACCGATTTATTTAATGTTTTGTTGAGGAGAGACCACTTATAACCTTTTTCTCATTAAGACATTCCAGAGTATTTTTTACAGTTACCTTATATAAATACATTGTACCAGTAGATAAGCTGCACCCACTTTTTGTCTATAATATTTTACTCTTCTATAAGGTACTATTTACCAACCCCTCCGCTCGGGCAGGATATGACACAAGGTCAATTTTTAAGCGGAGTTTAACAGGTTTGAATTCAGAGTTCTATAAGGCGCATGTTATTTTGTGGGGGTAAAAAACTGTTTGGAACATCCCTTCCCTCGGAATGGTAAGACCTGAAAGAAATCACAGATTTTGCTTTTGGAAATGACTTTTGAGATATAAAATCAAGCAGTGTTTTGAAAATGATAGTCAACCAATTAGCTGAAATAATCAAAAAATAGACAATTATGACTTTACAAGTCTGGCAAAGCTATGGGAATAACTAAATCATTTAGTCTCTTACTTTAAGATATTGTTGTTTATTTTTTGTTCATTTGTTTTTTGAATGAGAAGTAAAGGAAAAACTCTCTTTCACTTTTTTCGACAAATAACTAGGTGTAAAGACAGAAGTGCATGTAGCGTCTCAACTTTGTTATGACCGTAATTCAGTTGTATTTGATCTGATTTCTATTATAAACACTTGCAACTCAAATATGAACTTGCAGAAACTGTTAAGTTATATAGACACTGCCCAGTCCGGATATGAATAGTACATTTTGCGCCCAGCGAAACAAAATAATGCCATATAATACCTATAGTATACTGTTTATCAATTAGAACCGATCTCAAACTTCCGTTTTCGATGACACACGCACATTTTGGATAAATATCAGGCTAGAAAGCCGTAAATACGTTTTGCTTGTGGATACATTTAAATTTATAAGTTCATTCCTGATTATTACTGATATTCTATTGAGCTATAAATTTCAAGCCCAGGAAGAAGTTTGGTAGATATGGCATGCAGTTCGTCATGGTAAATTTTCTAAGTAAAAATCTGTAACTTGTCTGCGATTATACACTGTAATTAAGAATAATTTATTACAAGCAACCATTTTGAAACAAGGGAGGTAACTTACAGGTATGTTAATTTTTTTCATTTACTAAATGAAAAACAATATTGATTAATGGTATTTGTTGAATGCTAGGTAAATGATTTATCATTATTATTATTATTAAAACTTTTTAAATCAAAGATTTGTTTAACCAGTTGTAATCAAATTTATTCTTATAATTTTTTATAACTAAAATTAAATTCGTTCTACATGAACAGTAATTACATTTAATTATTTTAATTGGCTGCCTTACAAGCGGGATTTTAAGCAAGAAACTTTTTTGAGGATTTATAAGTTAGTAAGCTTTGTCGAGAGGTTAACGTTTATTGGCCACTGGTAGTCATTGCTCATACGATAAACGTAAACACAATTCGATTTTTTTCCAAGTCGGAATTTTTAAGAGACTAGGAAAAAGCCAGAGGGAAAAAAGCTATGGGAAAAGGCCATAACTTTAGTTTCTAGCTAATAATTTTTTGATAGATATCTTTTTTATATGGTTAAAAAAGGATAAAGATTCAGTTTAACTAAACTGATGGACACAAAATAAGGGTCCAGTTTAGCATTATATTTACACAGTAAATTGAAACCCCTCACTAAAAACTTAAAAACTTTAAGAAATTTCAAATGCGAAAAACATGCTCTTTGGTCCCATTAGTAAACAAAAAAATATTTGTCAAAAAAAAAAAAAAAAATCGTAAATAGAGAAAATATGTGGCGATAGCTCCAGCCATTTTTTTTATGTTATGGGATGACAGTAAGGTTAAGATGCCTTCTTCACTATTTCAGCAAGAGTAAATATTATAAGATTACGTAATTTAGCATTAACGAAACTTCAAATGAAGTTGCTTTATCTGAATAGCAATTACATTTAATTAAAAAAGTAAATATTCTAACAACATTACTTTCTCCACCACGTCATTAGAATTCTAATGAAGTGATTTCTCTATACAAATCCCAGAAAATCAAATTAGAAAACTTAAAAGAATTCTTGGGTCCATTTTTATTTCCTCCAAGTTTGTCAAACTGTTGAATTTCTCACTTTTTCTTATTTCTCCAAAACCCAAATTCTAGGAAAAAAATTCTTACTTTGAATTGCGTATTTGTTTTTCTTACTTAATGAATTATAAGGAGTGAACATTTGGGAAGAAAAAGAAGAGGGGTCGGGTGGATTTGGGCTGGGAAGGGATGTTTTGTGTCAAATTTTCCTCCTCAACCTTGGGTACAACGGATCATAATCTTTACAGCACCATCTCTCATGGTCCGAGCATGTTCAAATGCTTTCAGACTGTCCTCCAGTTTATATCGATGAGTTATCAATGGTTTCGCATTCACTTGTCCAGTGGATATCATCGACAAAGCGGTTGGATAACTAAAAAAAAAAAAAAAAGAAAAAGAAAAAGAAAAGAAAAGCATATTGTTCAAGGTATTTTTTACATTATAAAAACGTTTCATTTCTTCACCTAAAGAAATTATCATTTCAAATAATGAAGTGTGTAAATTGTTCGTATTATTAATATGACGAACTGCATTGATTAAATTTGATGTTATATTGCGATATTCTATATTTTGAATTAGATACCCTTTTATATTAACTACATGTATTATTGCTTAAGCAATACTACATGTTAATATAAAAGGGTATCTAATATTATCTATCTTTTCAGCAAATCAGTTTACTTATGGATATTTATAAAATTTAGCAGAATCATGCATTGATTTTTTTGAAAATATTTTTTAAATGAAAAAAAGTTATTTTTTAAATAATGATAAAAATGCTATTTTTTCACATTATAATAAAAACGTTATTTTTACATAACGATAAGAACGCTATCTTTTTGGTTTATATTATGATAAAAACGTTATTTCTATATAATGGTAAACAGTATTTTTTAATTATGATAAAAATGATATTTTTTTGGAATTATGATAAAACCTTGTTTTTTTTACATAATGATAAAAACGCTATTTTTACGTTAGTATAAAAACGTTATTTTTCGCATTATAAAAGACGTTATTATGTACATGAAAATAAAACCTTATTTTTACACTAATATAAATGGCTTCTTTTTTATATTATGATGAAAACGTTATCTTTAATTTATGAATAAATGGTACATTTTACATTATTGTGACAATATCGATCTGTGAAGGGTTAACTAACAAAAAAAATTCGTCCATGAAGGGTTAATCCATTGAAAAGTGATTCCGATGGAATCCTTTTTTGAGAAGCTGGTGTAAATCTAATATTACTGAAAATGTAAATTCTGGGGATGGAAAAGAAATGATAAAAAGAGTGTGGTTTCATTGGGAGTGCAAAATGTGTTTGCACCCAGGGGGTTGGATCAGCGAGAGATCTGTTCAGGGGGATCTTTGTCAGGCCTGGAGGGGACTGAACTGGTTTCTATTCCAGTGTATGGGCGGTGGACCATGTGTTTTATTTCTGCTTGATTAGAGAGGGACGCTGGATCGGCGGATGGATAAGAAATATAAATTGGTCTGCGATGCTGGGCCGCCTTTTCGCCTACACATTTTGAAAAGCGGTTTCGTCTAAAGTTGACAATTATGACGATTATTAAATAGGTGGAGGAAGTCCCGAAGGTTACATCACAGGTAAAAGTAAGAGTGATTGGAAAGATTAAGTGGAATTAAGAAGGAGAGATTAAGGTCCTCTGACTACTAAAAAGGGGTTGGTGTTGGTTGGTTGTTTGGGTTTTATGGCACATCAACCTTTGTAGGTCATTCAACGCCAAATTCTGTCTATATATACATACATATTCAACCAAAGATTTCAAAACGAATATTAAGGTAGGTAGAATTTTCTATTAGCAGGATTTCATTTGTTTGCACAAGATTAACCAGTTTTAAGTTGTCATATTTTTTTGGTACAACTCTGTCTCTCTCAAGAAGGACAGAATATGACGTTCTCGAACAGATCGGTTAAGTTATTTACTTTGAAAAATCGCTTTCTGATAACAGGGAAAGTTCTGCATTCTATAAGAATGTGTTCAACCGCGCAAGTTTTCTGGCAGGTTAAACACTGTAGTTGTGGTTCCTGTTTCAAAATGAAAGAGTGAGTAAGTCTTGTATGACCGATTCGCAATCGGGATATAACAACTTGTTCTCTTCTTGATTTTCTTGATACTGGTCACAACTCTCCTAAGGTGGGCTGAATTTGGAAGAGTTTATTGTGGATGTTATTGCTCCATTGCTGTTGCCATTTTGTGTGAAGGAATCTATTAATTGTTGGTTTCAGGTCAGTATATGGGATCCTGGATTTATCGGGTGTCAGATCTAAGGTCGATTTGGCTGCTGAGTCTGCTCTTTCATTCCCTATCTAAGAAAGGGTTGATCAAAATGCCCAAAGTCGAAAAATGCTGAGTTATAAAAATTAAATTAATGAGAATTCGATCTAATTATGATTTTGGAAGGGAATTCTCCTTATCGTCAAAACCCAGTTTCAGGCGGACTGTTATATGAGCTGAGCGCTTTTGACGATCGAAGTTGCGGGGCAGAAACGGGCCGAGAGTTGCTGAGTTGCGGGGCAGAAACGGGCCAAGAGTTGCTGAGTTGCGAGGCAGAGCCGCGAAGCTGCAGTTACAGAAATCGGAACCCGGAGAGAGCCGAAAAGTAGACGTGTTATATAATTAAGGTAATTATTTTTTATATTATTCATTTTTCGTTAATTATATTTTAGTATTTAGTTTGGTAAATGTTGGGTATCACCTACCTTTTCAGCATAATGAGCTGTTCCATCTGCCATATATGGCAGTAGCGGAGATCAGACCAGTAGCGGAGATCAGACCGTTCCTAATGTTGAAGTATATCATTACTCTATGACTAATCCTATGTTCTTATTACTAGCAGTCTCTCTCTAGTAAATACTCTTTCATGTAAATATAACTATTTTCCTCACATATCGTGGTTTTTCTTCTTATTACTACTACTTGTGTTCACTAACCAGAACACAACAGTAAGGCTTTGAACTGCTCATGTCTCTTAGTCCAGGTGCTTAGTCAGATGGTGCAGTCTTACGCCCACGCAGAAAGGATGCGACAATCACCATCTGTCATAATAAACCTCCAAACAGGAAATGGGGCTGGAGTGTGGATGACATCATACCCAGAAGAGAGAGTCCTGAGAATTGGAGGATTTTGAAAAGACAAAGAGTTGAGGTCTACTGTTGAAGGTAGCAGTTGAATTTTTCGGATCTCGACCGGCAGAGATCTTAAATACCACAAGATGCGCCGCACGCGCATGTGTGTGTGGGTTAAGCTAAGTATGGTTAGCATAAGCTTTTAAGAATTATGTCTCTCTCCTCCTGTCGAAGGACCGAAGCCAGAAATTAATAAACCCGTTCGTATCCGAAACAACAGAGTCCGCCTGTATTTGTATATGTATTTGTAATACTGTTGTTATGGATATCTTTATGAGTATACAACAGACGGAGTGGCACGAGATTTTAGAGAAGGCCTGAAGTAGGAAGAATCGCGCCAACTTAAGTTGACTTGAGTCGAAGAAAATCATATTGATCAAGAACCCTGGTCTATCCTTGACGCAACGACCAATGAGAAAACTTAATTATAATTGACTGCAGCGATAAGAACTAACTATTGCCCATCATTCCAGTAGACAGAAACTGTACTTTTTATTTTTACTTAACATAGAATTCAATTTGATGGTCATTTTGTTTCGGAGTTTTGTTGTGCAATCTGTTCACATACAATATATCACTAACCCACCTTCGAACATCAAACTTCAGTCCAGACGCCTGGTTGATTGAATTCCGACTTGAGATCAGAAAATACAACGTGGCAGGTCAGAGTTTGACCGGAGGCTGACCAAATCTGTTCGGCCTGACGCCCCAGGAGGAAGTTTCGGGTTCAGCCCCTTGTCCTTCCGAGTTAGAAGCGCATAAGGTTTGTAAGGTAAAAGGAGGTGTGTTATGGTATATCATAAAAACATTGTTGTCTAAATTTTGATAAAAACATTTTTAGGTTGTTATTTTTTAGATACTGATCAAAACGTTTCTTTTTTTAATTATGATACAAAAAATATTATATTACATTTTAACACAAACGTTTAAAATAAAAAACGCTATTTTTCTCGGTATTCTTTACATTATAAAAAACATTATTTTGTACATAATGAAAAAAGTTATATTTTTTACCTTAGTATAAAAACGTTATTCTTTATACAAAGGAAAAAATCGATATTTTTTTACATTATATATAAATTATATTTTACATTTTCATATTTTGCAACAAACGATATTTTTACTTTATGATAGAAGAGACAAGTTTTTCATTATGATATAAACGGTTTTTTTTCTCATTATAATAAAGTTTTTTTTTTCATAATAAAAAAAAAACGTGATTTTTACATCTTATTTTTACATTATGATAAAAACATTATTTCTTACACGAGGAAAAAAATCATTTTTTTTACATAATGGAAAAATCGATATTTTTTACATCATCATGTAAACGCTATTTTTTAGATGATGATAATTATTTTTTTTTTTTTAGATTATAAGACGCTGTATTTTACTTAACAGAAAGAACGTTTCTTTTTACATCATGATAAAAAAAATGTTATTCTTCCATTATAAAAACGTTATCTTTTATAGAATGATGAAAAAGTTATTTTTTTAATAGAAATGCACTTTTTACATTATGACAAAAACGCTATTTTTTATATCACGAAAAAACGTGATACACACACACGCTAAAAACGATACACACATACACACACACATACACACACATGCTAAAAACGATGTTTTCTACATTATGATAAAACTTTATTTTTTACATTATAATGAAAATTGTATTTTTTACACCATGAAAAATAACGATTTTTTTTACATTATGAGAAAAAAAACTATAGTTCTTATATCATGTTGTTTCTTACACCCGGCCGAGTGAACATTTCACAAGTTGGACAAAAAAAAAACCATTAAAAAACAACAAAAAGAGGGGGAAAGGAAGAAAGACAAAACAATGGATTTCAGACAGCAAAACATAAGAAGGAGAGGTCGGTCTGTGGCATTCTTCTGGTACTCTGTATACGTTTCGCTATCACAAAAACCAAGTGAAACTCCCAACTGCTCCCAAAAAATGCAGACTCACGTTGGTCATCATCTTCAGTGTTCAGCCGTGGCCGTCGCTGCTGCCTTCTCAGCCAGCGTCTCTCTCCTGACTGCCTGACTCTTACACTGCCAACTGTTCGACTCCGAGTCTTAGACTTAACTGACCAACGTACTAAGTACTTTTCAACTCTTACTTCCGGTCTTGGACCCTCACGCCGGTTCACGCGAGCACAACTCTTTGTCTATTTTGGTGTCAAGACCTTCTAGACAAAGAAAGGTCTTCCATACAATCTGACACCGTCCAAATATGCTGAAGATAAAAATCCCTTTGTTTCTGACGGCCATCCATAAAAACACACAGAGACCCACACACGTACATCCATATATATTTATATATACACATACATGAATGCAAATTTTTATGCCAGATCATAATAAGCGTTTGTCATACGAGCGCAATTTTTTACCTTATAATAACAACAGATTTTTTTTTTCTCATCACCCAAAAAACTTTCTTACATTATGAAAAAAATTTTTTTTTTCTTTATGAAAAAACGTAATTTTTGTACATTATCATAAGAAGGTAATTTTTTACCTAATAATAAAATCATTTTTTTTTTCTCATCACAAAAAAGTTTTCTTACATTATGAAAAAAATTCTTTTTTTTTTTTAATGAAAAAACGTTATTTTTTTATATTATGATAAAAAAAACACTAATTTTCACATAATGAAAACATCGATTTTTTTTACAATATGATATAACATTTTTTTTTTACATGGCGATAAAATGCTATTTTTACATTATGGAAAAATTAATTTTGTTATCATGATAAAAATGTCATTGTTTTACATTTTGACAAAAACCCTATTTTTTACATTATTATAAAAAAGATTTTTCTTTATGATATGATCAGTATTTTCTTTAATGTTATATTAGGCTCAAAAAATATAAAATTCGGAAAGAGTTAAGCAGATTTAGTTGTCAATTGCTTTATTGATTGTTTTATTTTCGATTTCTTCATTCTGTTTTCAACTTTAGACAGGATGAAAGCCGAATGAAGGAATGGTAAATCAAATAGTGGTCATATGAAATGTGTTACTTACCAATTGGCATATCTGAACGTCCCTTTGACATCCACTTCTCTAACAGCTGCATTCAATAAAGGCACAGTCACTTCATCAGGTTGCATGCCAACCATAACAACACACCCGCCATTTGCAGTCGCCTGTTAAAGCAATAACAATAAGAAATTGATCAGTATTATTAGTAATAACCTTTTACTAGTTTTATCAAACATCTACCCTTTTAAAAACTACTTATATTTAAGGATCTATATTAATGAGGCATTAAAAGTTTCTATGCTTTCCGCATCCTCAATTATTTTAGCAAACAAAAGAGAATCTTCACTTATAGGAATTCCAGGATAATTTTCAATATTTTATATTTTGAATTAGTCACCATTTTGATATTAACCATAGCCAATATTGCTTACTTTTATGCACCTAACTTTTTAGCTTAGCAGCTTATTTCGGGATAGTTATTAAATGTAGCTAAAAAAAAAGTAGTTGTCTCCCTTTAGTCGCGGGCGACTAGAAGGCTCCCTTTTCAATAGTTACTACACCGAGGTGTAGGGGAGGACGCTACTCATTTCCCTAGATTGCTCCACTTTACCCTTGATACGTACCTTATATTGCTGAGTGTTAAGCAAAGAGGTATCAAGTACCATTTTTAAACTCTTTGGTATGACGCGACCTGGGGCTGAACCCAGGTCTCCCCGACCACTGGCGAACTCTCTACTCACTAGACCAATTTGAATAATTTTTCTCTCTCTCTCCCTCTCTCTCTCTCTCTCTCTCTCTCTCTCTCACACACACACACATACACACACACACACACACACATATATATATATATATATATATATATATATATATATATATATTTACGAGGTGTGATCAAGAAGTAACGAGACTGAATCTTAAATTCTTTTAGTTTTAAGATTTAAAAAGTAAATAAAAGTGTGTCCATCGCTGAGTAACTAATAGAATAAAATGATGATCTCTAGACGTCTAGATTACTGTCTAGACGTGTACAAGTAAATTATGTAATAAAGTGGTGATGTTAAGACGTTTCGATTGTTGTTTAGATATGAACACAGCTGAGTAACTTATCAGTTAAAGGGATGATTAGCCATCTAGATGTGTACACAGCAAAGTAACATATGTAATAAAGTGGTGATGTCAAAACGTCTAGATTACTAAGATGTATACTCCGCTCTCTAACTTATGTCATAAAGTGACGATGTCTAGGCGTCTAGATTATTGTCTAGATGTGTACACAGCTGAGTAACTTATATGATAAAGTTATGATGTCTAGAGGTCTAGATTACTGTTAAAATGTGTACTCCGGTCTCTAACTTATATAATGAAGTAACGATGTCGAGACGTCTAGATTATTGTCTAGATGTGTACATAGATGAGTAACTTATATATGAATAATTTAAAGTTGTAGCAAATTCTTCAAGTCACGTGACAAGAGGTTTTAAACAAAAAGCCATCGATGAATAAGCAGGTCAGAAGAAATAATTGAGAAAGAAATTGGGAAAATAATAATCAAACAGTGCGCTAAGATCGATAATTGTAGAATACCCTCAAATGGCTCGTATTTAAACAACTAAATACGTGTATCAATCATAAACCAATCCACGCACAAACCGGCAGCTTAAGTAACGAATTAAGATTTAAAATCCAATAATTGAAAAATTTTTAAAAGTGGCCATTGAACTTTCACTAAGTAATAACTTAGTAAGTTTTAACACGGAATTTTTTTTCATGGCCTGCTTAAGTGTCCTCCTTCATGTAAGATTATAGGGTGGAACTATAAAATTGTCGTCCCAAAGAAAACAACTTTACAGCTTTATTTTAAAACTTTTATTGAAAAAATCAATTCAGGTAACTTGATTATGTAGTAGAGCTGACATCTATTCAATGTAGCCGCCTTCAGCCTCGATCACCACCTCGATACGGATCCGGAAATGGGAGCATGCCTTTTCCACAAGCGCCGGCGGGAGCTCGGTGAATACTCGGCGGATGGCGGAGATCAGGCTGGCTTTGGTGTCGTGGGAGGTCATGTTGGTGATGTTCTCGACGTATGACCAAACAAAGTAGTCCAGCGGGTTCAGGTCGGAGGAGGAGGGGTCCAGTGAGAGAAGGGTACAAAGTCGTAGCACTCCTTCTGAAGCCAAGCCTGGGTCTCTGTGGACTTGTGGGCCGGCGCCGAGTCCTGCTGCTACACCCAGGGTCTGCCACCAGCCACCCGATTGCACTAGGAGATCACCACACTCTTCAGCACATACAGGTACACTTTGGTGTTGACTTTCAAGCCGATTTCGAAGATGTGAGGTGGCATGATGTGGCCCTCACTTGAAACCACACCAAAGACCATAACCGTTGCCGGAAACTTTGTTTTCATCACCCTGGGCACGTCCCTGTTATTCGTGGCAATCCAGATTTGCATTTTGATGGTGCTGGCAATGGTCATGTTGTCATAACTTGGATCGGTAGAGTGCATGAGTTGTACAGCGGTGCATCTCCGATCTCACTCGTTGAACATTGTGTCATTTTCAGACATGATAGAAGGCTCCTATCGCTCTTGGGATTTGTACACAACTGGCCAACTAGTAGATGGTCTGCAACAAAAAAAGAAAACCGGTTTTCATTAAACGGAAATGGAATCATGTCGTCTTTTCTAGGGTGACAATTTTATCGTTCCACCCTGTACTAGGTCACATCTGTGAGAAGAGCACAGATAATAATCAACCCTTGGGTCTGATATAGCTACAATATGCAACCAATGAAAAATGACAAATCTAAATCAACATATGACCCAGACAAAAGATCTAGGTGTCAAGATCAACAGGTGCTGCCCAGATAGACAACATGGGGGAATCGATTGATATTCTGTGAATGTTGGCTGTTCTTACTTCAGGTACACAAAGACCAAAGAAAGAATGCATCTAAGAATGTTATATTTTGACCTTTTGACCCGGCCCAAAATGTCATTCAAGGTGATGCACCGGAAGGAAGTGATACATTCCAATGGCAGTTAGGAGAGGAAATCGCGTGGGCAGAAATTGGCTGATGAAATGGGACGAGCTAAAAAATTCCCATGGTACACTCATAGACTGATGCACCGGAAGAGAGTGACCTGTGAACTGTATGACAGTTATTTCCGCTTGATGACGATCAAACATGCGATTTCAAAGATCAAGTGGGCGTTGAACCATTATATAACTCTGTTGAGTTCGAGTCCGAGTGGAGTTGCCAGTGGAGTTGCAGACAGTTGGAGATGAGATGTGGTAGGGAAAGCCACACCAGGCTGAAGGGGCTTGGGGCCCTGATGAGTTGGGGTCCGGAGAAGATGCTAATAAGATGCTGTAAAGAAAGCCATCACCCAGCAGTTATGTTCGGTCTCCAGCTCCCTCTCACAGTAAAACCCCACACAATCTTTTCGGACCCTTGCAATAAAGTGAGAGATAAATACTTTGTTAAAGAAGTCTTCCTGCGTCTTAATTATTACTGTGTCTGTTTATCATTGCGTCAGTATGTATCCTGAATGAACATGTATATGTGCATATAAGCATATTTATTATGTGAGTATATAACAAGAGACATCAAAGGAAAAAATAGACAAGACAAGACAAAAAAGTAATTGCTTGTTATTTTAAAAGCAATCCTACAAAAAAAGGGATATAGGAAACGGATTATGGAGAGCCGGACATTATCTGCTTGGTTTGGCTTGATTTTGTAGCATATCAGCTATTGTAGGTTATTTAATGCCAAATCTATTTTTATATATAGAAACAGTTCTATTTCAAATAATTCAATTTAGCATAACTACACAGTTTCAATGTAAAAAAAAAACTGTTCCATATCAAACAATTCAGTTGAGCTCAAGTACACAGTTTAGTTCCATTTGACCCATAGATAGGACCCTATCAGGTACTACCTGCGAGCAATGATAATGAAGGGTTACTACACATTCTCCAAAGCTCCAGCATTACTAGAACCTCACCCTCTGATTGTTTAGTATCATAATCAGGGAACTCGTTGGCAGGGGTCTTACCCCTCTGCAGAGAAGCTATCGGTGTATTCTATAGCCCCAGGTGACTTAGCAAGACAGAATCTGCTAAATTTAATACAAGTCAAATACTTGATTATCAAGCTCAGTTGATTTTAAAGAAGAGCTGATTGTCTAGCCAAGAGATACTAGAAATATATGAACGGGTAAATCATGAAGAACATATTCAAAGAGAGGTTCGTAAAGGAATTGATACGCAAAATATTGAAAACCAAATCACCCAGAAATACATCAATATTGACTAATGTAGAATTAAGGAAAAAGGTTATGAGTGAACAGAAGCGTACAATACCATCTCTAAGGAATCAAGGCGGGAAAAAGATGAGGAAGAGACCGAAAAAGTGACTAAAATATTGCAACATACTCTAACGGACAACTTCATCGAGCTGAATGAGTTAATCTATGCAGGAGTAAAACTAGTCAGTCAAAAAATAGGTATACTCCTAAGCAAAACCACAAAAGAAGGTGAAACATTCAGGAAACCAACAAAATAAAAAAGACCTCCCCATCCCGCAAAAAAAAAAAAAGAGAAAAAAATGCGGACAAGTCTCACAGCTCAATCGAAAGAAATCAATCAAAAGATTTGGTGAAAGAAGAAAGACTCAAAAGGAACCGGAACAGGATCAAGCGATACAACTGGAAATAAGAAGGAGAATCGAAACCATTAAAATTACAACATTGTTGAAATTAGCAAGAATACTGAAAATAGTTCACGTGAAGGGACTGGTGGAATTGGAAATAAGGAGGAATCGAAAATAACCTGATCTTAATATTGTGGAGATCAACAAGAATACTGAAAAGAGTTCTGGAGAAGGGACAAGAGGAATTGGAAATAAGAAGGAGCACCAAAACCATCCAGATAAAATAGCATTGTTGAAATCAGCGAGTATACTGTTAGGAGACGTGGAGAAGGGACTGAAGGAATTGGAAATTAGAAGGAGAATCGAAACCATGCAGATTATAACATTGTTGAAATCAGCAAGAATACTGAAAAGAGTTCTGGAGAAGGGACTCGAAGGTTAGGAAATAAGAAGGAAAATCGAAACCATCTTAAATATAACATTGTTGAAATCAGCGAGAATACTGAAAAGAGTCATACAGAAGGGACTGGAGGAATTGGAAATAAAAAAGAGAATCGAAAGCATCCAGATTATAACATTGTGGAAATCAGCCAGAATACTAAAAAGAGTCGTGAAGAAGGGACTGGATGAATTGGAAATAAGGAGAATTGAAATGCTCAAAATTATAACATTGTTGAAATAAATGAAAAAACTGAAAAGAGTCCAAGAGATGGGACCGGAGGAATTGGAAATACGACTGAGAATCGAAACGATTCATATTATAACATGGTTAAAATCAACGAGAATATTGAAAAGGTCCTGGAGATGGGACACGAGGAACTGAAAATAAGAAGACAAATTGAAACCATCTATATTATAAAAGGGTTGAAATGAAGAAGAATACGCAAAAGATTTCTGGAGAAGGGACTGGAGGGATAGCAAATAAGAAAGAAAATCGAAGCCATTCAGATTATGAAATTGTTGAAATTAGCGAGGATAAAAATAAGAGTCCTAGAGAAGGGACTGGAGGAATTGGAAATCAGAAGGAGAATCGAAATCATCCAGATTATAACATTGTTGAAATCAGCAAGAATAGTAAAAAGTGTCCTGAGGATCGGACTGGAGGAATCGGAAATAAGAAGGAGAACCGAAACCATTCAGATTATAATATTGTTGAAATCAGCAAGAATAATAAAAAGTGTCACGGAGAAGGGGTTGGAAGAATTGAAAATAAGAAAGAGAATCGAAACAATCCAGATTATAACATTGTTGAGATCAGTGAAAATACTGAAATGTGTCCAGGAGAAGGGACTTGGAGAATTGGAAATAAGAAGAAGTATCGAAACCATACAGATTATAACATTGTTTAAATCAGCAAGAATACTAAAAAGAGTAGCAGAGAAGAGACTGGAGGAATTGAAAGTAAGAAGGAGAACCGAAACAATCTAGATTATAACATTGTTGAAATCAGCGAGAATATTGAAAAGAATCCTAGAGAAGGGACACGAGGAAATGTAAATAAGAAGGAATATCGAAACCACTCTGAAAATAAAATTGTGGAAATCAGCGAGAATCCTAAAAAGAGTCCCGGAGAAGGGACTGGAGGAATTGGAAAGAAGTTGGAGAATCGAAACCATCCCCATTATAACACTGTTTAAATCAGTGACAATAATGAGAAGTGTCGTGGAGAAAGGACTGGAGGAATTGGGAATAAGAAGGCGTATGGAAACCGTACTGGATATAACACTGTTTAAATCAGTTAGAATAATAAAAAGAGTCGTTGAGAAGGGACTGGAGGAATTGGAAATAAGAAGGAGAACGGAAACATTCTCGATTATAACATTCTTAAGATCGGTGAGCATACTGAAAAGTATTCAGGAGAAAGGACTGTAGGAATTGAAAATAAGAAGGAGAATCAAAATCATCCACATTATAACATTGTTGAGATCGGTGAGAATACTGAAAAAAGACGTGGAGAAGGGACTGTTTGAACAGGAAATAAGAAGGAGTATCGAAACAATACAGATTATAACATTGTTGAAATCAGTGACAACAATGAAAAGAGTCGTGGAGAAGGAACAGGGGGAATTGAAAATAAAAATGAGAATCGAAACCATCCAGTTTATAACATTGTGATAATCGGTGAAAATACTGAAATGTGTCCTGGAGAAGTGACTAGAGGAATAAAAAATATAAAGAAACAAAACTATCTAGATTATAACATTGTTGAGATCGGTGAGAATACTGAAAAGTGTTGTGGAGAAGGAACTGAGGCAATTGGAAATTAGAAAGAAATCGAAACAATCCAGAATATAACATTGTTAAAATCCACGAGAAGGGAGAAGGGACAGGAGGAATTTGAAATAAGAAGGAGAATCGGAACCATTCCGAATATAACATTGTAGAAATCAGCGAGAATCATGAAAAGAGTCCTGTAGAAGGGACTGGAGGAATTGGAAATAAGGAGAATCGAAACCATCTAAATTATAACATTATTGAAATCAGTGACAATAATGGAAAGAGTCGTGGAGAAAGGAATGGGGGAATTGGAAATAAGAAGGAGAATCGAAACAAGATTATAATATTGTTGAGATCGTTGAGAATACTGAAAAGTTTCGTGGAGAAGGGACTGGAGGAATTGGAAATAAGAAGGAGAATCGAAACCATCTAAATTATAACATTATTGAAATCAGTGACAATAATGGAAAGAGTCGTGGAGAAAGGAATTGGGGAATTGGAAATAAGAAGGAGAATCGAAACAAGATTATAACATTGTTGAGATCGTTGAGAATACTGAAAAGTTTCGTGGAGAAGGGACTGGAGGAATTGAAAATAAGAAGGAGAATCGAAACCATCCATATCATAACATTGTGGTAATTGGTGCGAATACTAAAAAGAGTCAGGGAGAAAGGACTTAGGGAATTGGAAATAAGAAGGAAATTGAAACAATTCAGAATATAACATAGTTGAAGTCAGCAAAAATAGTGAAAAAGTCATGCGGAAGGGACTGGGGGAATTGAAAATAAGAAGGAGAATCGAAACCATCCTAATTATAACATTGTTGAAATCCACGAGAATTCTGAAAAGAATCCCAGAGAAAGGATAGGAGGAAATTGAAATAAGAACGAGAATCGAAACCATTCCGAATATAACATTGTAGAAATCAGCGAGAATCCTGAAAAGAGTCCCGCAAAAGGGACTGGAGGAATTGAAAATAAGAAAAAGAATCGAAACCATCCACATTATAACATTGTTTAAACCAGTGACAATAATGAAAAGTGTCATGGAGAAATGATGGAGGAATTGGAAATCAGAAGGATTATGGAAACCATCCTGATTATAACACTATTTGAATTAGCGAGAATAATAAAAAGTGTGGTTGAGACGGGACTGGAGGAATCGGAAATAAGAAGGAGAATCGAAACAATCCAGATTATAACATTGTTGAGATCGGTGAGAATACTGAAAAGTGTCGTGGAGAAGGGACTGGGGGAATTGGAAATAAGAAGGAGAATTGAAACCATCCACATTATAACATTGTTGAGATCGGCGAGAATACTGAAAAGTGTAGTGGAGAAGGGACTGGAGGAATTGGAAATAAGTTAGAGAATTGAAACCCTCCAGAATGCAGCAATGTTTAGATAGGCTAGAATGCTGAGAATGTTCCTGGAACAACAGTAGATTTAGGTTATGTCGTGATAGAGATGAGACGATCAATCATATAATAAGCGAATACAGCAAATTAACACAGAAAGAGTATAAGACTAGACACGACTGGGTGGGCAAGGTGATCCACTGGAAACTGGACAAGAAATTTAAATCTGACCATACGAACCAATGATATATGCACAACCCAGAATGTGTCCTAGAGAATGAGATGCGCAAACTTCTCTAGAATTTTGAGATACAAACGGATCACCTAATCTTGGCCAGATGACTGGACCTCATAATAATCAACAAAAGAAAAGAAAAAAAGAGAACTTGCTGAATTGTTGACTTTGCTATTCCGACTGACCAGAGAGTAAAGCGAAAAGAATGATAAGAACCTGAATCTTGCTAGGGAATTGAAAAAACTGTGGAACATGAAAGTGACGGTCGTACCAATTGTAATTAGTGCTCTTGGTACAGTCACAAAAGGATTGGTAAAAGGACTAGAGGACTTGGAAATAAGAAGACAGGCGGGGAGATAATCCCAACAATAGCATTGCTGAGATCGCCCAGAATATTTAGAAGAGTCCTAGAGACTTGAGTAGACCTGTTGTCATCCCGACTCCCGTGAAAGACCATCAGCTAACGTTGATGTGAAAAACTCTCAAGGAATAATAATAATAATAATAATAATAATAATAATAATAAGAAGAAGAAGAAGAAGAAGAAGAAGAAGAAGAAAGGAAATTGTCATTTTGTGGATTTTGCTGTTTCAGGTAAAAAGAAAACATAAAGCTTGAAAAACGTAATGCCTGAAAAAGCTGTGGAACATGGAGACAATGATACAAATAATAGTTGACATCCTCTGAAAATTCTTCAAAAGCCTGTAAAAAAGAATGACGGTAATGGAAAGAAAAGGAAGAATAGAGTCTATGCAACCCGCAGCGTTAGTTAATATACTTAGAAGAATCCCGAAAACCTACGGAGACTTGCTGTTACTTAGAATCCAGTAAAAGAACACCAGCTGACCTTGGTATGAAAACCTCGCAAGGAGCGAGATGATAATACGACTTCCAAAGTCACAATGCATCGGAAAAATACCAGAGAAGGCAACAAAATCCAATCCCACCCATTTTAAAAGCAACCCAACACAAAAATGACAGAAAAGGATGAGAGAAATTTGTGAAGAAGCTGCTAGTTTCAATCCAGGAACGTAAAGATTTATAAACCACGAAAAGAAGTTTTCCAAGAAAAACTGATTTCCTGACCTCAAAATAATGGAAATATGCAAACGGGTTATTCTTGAGGAGTACGACCAACAAAAGAGATGAAACACAAAATAATAGAAACCAAATGAAAGTCAGAACCACAGCACACAAAAATGAAGGAAGCATTTTGGAATTATTAAAGAATTCGTGGTCGAAAAGAAGGAGATATTACCATCCTTCAGGAATCAAGACTGGAAAAAATCATTGTAGAATTTGAAATGGTAAATGAATTATCAAAAAATATACCAATTGACAAAATCACCGAACTAATCAATCTAATTTATAGAGGAGCAAAAGTTTGATTTAGTTTCGTTAAGTTTTATGGCATATCAACTATCGTAGGTTATTTAATGCCGAATCAATTTTTATACATATAAACAGTTATTTTCCAAACAGTTCAGTTTGGCATACAAAAGCAGATCTATTTCAAACTATTCAATTTTACAAAGTTTAGTCCTATTTGACTCATAGATAGGACCCTATCAGATGCTACCACTCCGGGTCTGAGTGGACCTGGGAGAGATAGCAATTGAGAGGTACTCTGCATTCCCCAAAGCAGTCGGTGTATTTTATAGCCCCAGCCGACTGGGCAATGGAGCAACATTAGTCAATGACAAAACTGATATCCCTCAAAGGAACCTGAACAAAAATACAAAACCAAAATTGGAAATAAGGTAAGAAGGACAAATAAAGAAACTGCAAGAATATGCAAGATACTGAGGAAGGAAAATACACAAGGACACAATAGAATGAAAAGGCTGACCCCCAAAAAAACCACAACAACAAACAAACAAACATTTGACAAGATTGACAATACAGTTGAAAGAAATAACCCCAAAATATTGGCGGAAAAAAGAAGACTCAAATTCACTGGGACAAAATCAAGTAATATAATCAAAACAGGTTTTTCGAGATAACTTAAGAAAGTTCTACCAACAAGTTGTTGGAAAAATTATAAAGAAAAATGAACAACCGGATGCAAAGGAAGAAAAATATTTCTTGAGCAAGATATGGAAGAGAAAGGACATTATAGAAAGGCCGAATGGATAAATAACATAAAAAAAGAATTGCAAGGACACGAGGAATGTCCCTTGGAATCGCTCACATCAACACTCAAAAAAGTACCGAGTTAGAAAACACCAGGCCTTAATAACATATATAGATTCTAGTTTAAAAGATTCCTGTCTATCCACGAAAAATTTCAACAACAACTGAGAATATGCCAAAAAAAAAATACCGGAATGGATGACAGAGAAAACTACCCTGATCCAGAAAGACCCCTAAAAAGGAACAATCCCCAGCAATTATAGACCGATAACGTGTTTACCTATGACGTAGAAAATCCTAAACGCACAGATCAGAGTAGAAATGCATTACTCGTGCAGGAGCGGACTACTTCCGGAAGAACAGAAACGATGTTGCAAAGGAACAAGAGGAACAGACGATTTACTATATATTGATCAAAACATCCTTAAGAAAATTAAAACAAGGTAGATAAATGATGCCTTGGAATGGATTGACTACAAAAAGGCCTTTGATACTGTCTCGAACACTTGGATGATAGAATGTCTGAAAATGTACAATATATCCGACAAAGTCTTAAACCTCATTAGGAACACCATGACAGAGGAATTAACTGTTGGAGGAAAAACCCCAGCTGAGGTGAAAGTTGAAAGATAACATACTACTCAATAAGTCCCGGGTCTGACTTATAGATGGCGCCACTAATAAAAATCCATATGATTTTTATAAAGTACTAACTTTCAAATGGTACGTCTCAAAATTTGAGCCAAACTGGACAATTAGTTTACAAATTACAGTTATTTAAGTGAAGCTACTGTTGCAAATTTTCAAAACAATGGAAAAATCTAAATTTCGTGTGTTGAAAAAGCATTGCTTTCAGCTGGGAAAAAATACTGTTCAAACAAAGCAATGGCTTGATAAGTGTTATTCGGACTCTGCTCCGTCGAAAACTAAGGTTAAGAGGTGGTATGCTGACTTTAAACGCAGTCGTACAGACACAAATGATGCTGAATGATCAGGTCGCCCAGGTCGGCAGTTGTCCCGGAAAACACACACACACACAAAACTCCATAAACTCGTTTTGGCCAGTCGTAAATTGAAGTTGCGGGTGAAGATATCAGAAGGCAGTGTATCCAATACTTTGCATGAATATTTGTCAATGAGAAAGCTGTGTTCAAAGTGGGCACCACGTTTGCTTGTGTCCATCAAAAACAACAACGCGTCGACGATTCAGAGCGTTGCTTGCAGCTGTTTCAACCCAAAATAAAGGAGTTTTTTTGTTAATATGTGGCAATGGATGAAACATGGATCCACCGCTTCACTCGAGTCAAATCGGCAGTCAGCTGAGTGGACAGCAGCAGGTGAAAGCCGTTCAAAACGACCAAAGACACAAATATCAGTAAGCAAGGTTTTAGCCTACATATTTTGGGATGCCCAAGGTATTTTGTTCATCGATTTCCTTGAGAAAGGAAGAAGCATCAATAGCGAATACTATATAGCATTAGTGGTGCGTTTGAAGAAAGAAATTGCCAAAAAAAACGGCCATAAATGAAGAAAAAAAAGTGCTATTCACCAAGACAATACACCATGTTACAAATCTATCACAACGATGACAAAACTACATGAATTTCAAATCGAATTGTTTCCGCAACCACCCTATTCTCCAGATCTGGCCCCCAGCGACTACTGGCCGTTTGCAGACCTCAAAAGTATGCTCCAGGGAAAGAGATTTGGCTCCAATGAAGAAGTGATATCGGAAACTGAGGCGTATTTTGAAGCCAAAGACAAATTGCTCTACAAAAAATGTATTGCATTGTTCGAGAAGCGTTGGAATCAGTGTATCACCTTTGAAAGAGACTATGTTGATGAATAAAGTCGAACTTTGCCAAAAAGTTGTTGTTTTAATGGGCTTATTGAGTAATATGTTACATCTTCAGTGAAATTTATTCTTGATACTGTTATGAGTTATAGCAATGATGTCATTCAGTTAACTACTTGGGAAATGGAAATGGGGCTACAAATTTACAAAATCACTGGAAAAGATAAACCAACTTTTATGTATGGATTATATCAAGATATTCGCCGAATATGAAAAAGAAGTAGAAACTCTGAGACAGACAGACTACAAATATACAGCCAGGATATTGAAATGGAATTTGGCATTGACAATTTGTGAAACAACGGAAAGAATATATTTACTAAATCAGGAATATATCAGCATTCTTAGAGAAAAAGGAAATTACAAATAGTTGGAAATATCTGAAGTGGACACCATCAAACAAGCAGAGATGAAAGAAAAAAAATAAGAAAAGAGCACTTCACACGAACGAACGAGAAAACCTCTGGAAACCAAGCTCTGCAGTAGGAATCTCATCAAAGGAATAAACACCGGGACAGTTTCATTTGTAAAATAGTCTGTACCATTCTTAAGATAAACGTGGGAGAAGCTTAGACAAAATGGAGTGGGCAGGGATTCCGGTGTATCCCGTTTTATCAAAGATATTGACTATAATGGAGTATCCATATGGAAAACCTGCTACAGAATGCATCACATAAGAGCAGATATAGAACTTTTTTACATTGAGAGAGAAAATAGTGGAAGAAGCTTAATACATCTGGAATTGACCAATAAAACAACCGCTATTGGGTTCAAGAAATACTTAGACACAAGAATAGATTGGATGCTACAGTTATTAAATACACACGATAAGCAAAAGAAAAATTATTAGATAAGTAATAAAAAAGTAAAGTTGGCGACCATAGTCAAGGGCGACCCGAAGGCTCCCTTTTCAATAGCTACTACCAAGGTACATGGAAGGGCGCTACTCCATTCCCTGGATTCACTTTACCCTTGATCCTAACCTTATAATGCTGAGTGTTAAGCAAGGCGGCATCAAGTACCATTTTTTGAGTCTTTGGTATGACTCGACTTGGGATTGAACCTCGGTCTCCCGGACCATTTGCGAACAATCTACTCATTAGGTAAATTGCCAGGTCTAATAAGTAAAAATAAGTAATAATAAGTAAAGAAAGCAATAAATGTGTTGAACAACTGGGACTTACTCCGATAGAAATTGACATATAAGATCAAGCAATAAAGGAAACAAAAACATAACGAAAAGAGTAAAAAAAAAAAAAGACAAGTACTGAATCAATCAAAACATATCTGGGAAAAGACCCCAATACGAATGATAGGCACAAAGAATTAGAAATAAGAAAAGTACTGGATTGAAGGCGGAGATAGAGGGGTTAATTATATCAGCAGAGGACGAGTTCCTACCATCTAGAATATTAAGATTGATGGCGGAGACAGAGGGGTTAATTATATCAGCAGAGGACTAATGCTTATCCCCTAGAATATAAAGATTAATGGTGGAGAGGGAGAGGGGTTAATTATATCAGTAGAGGACTAGTGCCTATCACATATAATATAAAGATTGAAGGCGAAGACAGAGGGATAACTATATCAGCAGAGGACAAGTGCCTACAACCTTGAATAAATAAGATTTTTGGTGGAGAAGGAGGGGTTAATTATATCAGCTGAGGATCAGTGCCTACCATATAGAATATATAGATATTGATTGCGGAGACAAAGAGGTTAATTATATAAGAATAAGACTAGTCCCTACCAGCTAGAATATAAAGATTGATGGTGGAGACAGAGGGGTTAATCCTATCACCAGAGGACTAATGCTTATCCCCTAGAATATAAAGATTAATGGTGGAGAGGGAGAGGGGTTAATTATATCAGTAGAGGACTAGTGCCTATCACATATAATATAAAGATTGAAGGCGAAGACAGAGGGATAACTATATCAGCAGAGGACAAGTGCCTACAACCTTGAATAAATAAGATTGTTGGTGGAGAAGGAGGGGTTAATTATATCAGCTGAGGATCAGTGCCTACTATCTAGAATATTAAGATTGATGGCGGAGACAGAGGGGTTAATTCTATGAGCAGAGGACTAGTTGCTACTACCTAAAATATTAAGATTGTTGGAAAAAACAGAGAGATTAATTATATCTGCAGAGGACTAGTGCCTAGCACTGAGAATATAAAGATTGGTAGCGGAGACTGAGGGGTTAATTATATCAGCAGAGTACTAGTGCATATCACATTTGATATAAAGATTGAAGGTGGAGACAGAGGGGTAATTATATCAGCAGAGGACAAGTGCCTACCACTGAGAATATAAAGATTAGTGGCGGAGACAGAGAGGTTAATTACATCAACAGTGGACTATTGCCTACCACCTAGAATACAAAGATTGATGGCGGAGACAGGTAGGTTAATCATATCAAGAGAGGACTAGTGCCTACCTTCTAGAATATAAAGATTGATGGCGCAGACAGAGGGGTTAATTACATCAGCATCGGACAAGTGTCTACCACCTATAATAGAAAGATTGATGGCGGAAAAAGAGGGGATAATTATATCAGCATAGGACTAGTCCCTACCACCGAGAATATAAAGTATGATGGCGGAGACAGAGGGGTTAATTATATCAGCATAGGTCTTGTGTCTACCACCTAGAATATAAAGATTCATAGTGCAGACAGAGGGAATAATTATATCAGCAGAGGATTCGTGCCTTCCACGTATAATATAAAGACTGATGGCCGAGACTTAGGGGTTAATTATACCAGCATAGTACTAGTGCCTAGTATTTGTCACTGCCTCCCACCAGACACGACTTGACACAAGGTCAAAAGCCCGAAGGCCAATTAAAGTGGGGGATAAAGGGGAGGGGAAGGTCGGGAACGAGCCGAGACTCGAACCCTGCTTGTCTGTGCTGCTCATCGGCTCACTTAGTGCAATGTGAGCCTGATGAGGCAAGCAGTTTCACGAACCCAAATGTGGGTCCGGGCACGTATGCCAGTTTGCGGCTTAAACTAGACGCATGGTCTAGTGCCGTCCAAGGGGGACAAAGGAGACAAAAATGCAGCTCGCCCACCCGAAGGTAGCCTAGTCGAAACTAGGTGCCTAATTAAAGGCCCCAAGTCTGCCATTGTTCCCTTTCCAGGGCCACGCTCCGGACCGAAGTCCAGAACAGGCCCCGGGGCGCTCGCCGGGGGCGTGCCCTAGTACTAGTGCCTACCACCTAGAATATTAAAAATAATAGTAGAGACAGAGACGTTAATTATATCAAGACAGGTCTAGTGTCTACCAACTAGAATATAAAGAGGGGTGTCATCATGGTGTAATTGTTAAATTGATGGACTGCAGAATTGTTGTAAAAGAGTTCGGATTCCCGTCGGCTCTTACGTTCACTTTCGGGCAAATACCCGAGGGAAATATATGAACCCCCTTATCCTCCCAGCTATGGGCTAAATAGTATCACTACTGTTCTTCTAGGGGAATGGCTTTGCTATTAAATAAACTACAACAGTTGATATGCCATTAAACAAAGAAAACAAAGAAACCAAATAGAATATAAAGATTGATGTCGGAGACAGAGGGGTTACTTATATCAGCAGAAGACTAGTGTCTACCACCAAGATTATAAAGATTAATGGCGTCGACACAGGGGTTAATTATATCAGCAGAATTGTGCCTACCACCTATACTATATAGATATTGATGGCTAAGACAGAGAGGTTAATTATATCAGCAGACGACTAGTCACTACAACCTAGAATATTAAGATTGATGGCAGAGAGAAAGAGAGAGAGAGAGAGGGGGGGTAGTTATATCAGCAGAGGACATGTGCCTACCACCTTGAATATAGAGATTGATGGCGGAGATAGAGGTGTTAATTATATCAGCAGAGGACTAGTGCCTACCCTCAAGAATATAAAGATTGATGGCAGAGACAGAGGGGCAATTATATCTGCGGAAGACTATTGCCTACCACCTAGAATATAAAGAGAGGTAGCGGAGACAGAGGCGTTAATTATATCAGCATAGGACTAGTGCCCACCATCAAGAATATAAAAATTGAAGACAGAGACAGAGACGTTAATTATATCAGCAGAAGACATGTGCGTACCACCTAGAATATTAAGATTGATGGCAGAGACAGAGGGGTTACATATCAGCAGAGGACTAGTGCCTGCCATCTAGAAAATAAAGATTGAGGGCAGTGACAGTGGGGTTAATCATATCAGCATTCGACTAGTGCATACCACGTAGAATATAGGGATTGTTGGTGGAGCCAGAGAGGATAATTATATGAGCAGATGACTAGTGCCTATCACCTGAATATCAAGATTGATGACAGAGACAGAGGGGTTAATTATATCAACATAGGACTAGTGACTACCACCTAGAATATAAAGATTGATGGTGGAGAAAGAGGGGTTAATTAAATCAGCATAAGACAAGTGCTTACCCACTAGAATATAAAGATTGATGGCAGAGACAGAGGAATTAATTATATCAGCTGTGCACTAGTGCTTACCTCCTAGAATATAAAGATTGATGGCAGAAACAGATTGTATCAGCAGAAGAATAATGCTTTCCATCAAGAATATAAAGATTGATGGCGGAGACAGATAGGTTAATTATATCAGCATAGGACTAGTGCCTACCCCCGAGAATATAAAGCTTGATGACGGAGACAGAGGGGTTGATTATATCAGCAGAGGACTTGTGCCTACTATCAAGAATATAAAGATTGATGGCAGAGACAGAGGGGTTAATTATATCAGCGTAGGACTAGGGCCTACCAATTAGAATGTAGAAATTGATGGCGGAGACAGAGAAGTTAATATTATCAGCATTGGACTAATCCCTACCACCTAGAACATTAAGATTGATGGCAGAGACAGAGGGGTTAATTTTATCAGCAGAGGACTAGTGCCTACCACGTAGAAAATAATGACTGAAGGCGGAGACAGAGGCGTTAATTATATCAGCAGAGGACTAGTGCCTACGCACAAGAAAAAATAAGGTAAACATTATTAAAAAATAGATCAAAAACAATATTAAGACTGCTGGAACAAGAAACTGCATCAATTGACCAGTTGGTGTTCTGGTGATCAATCATAATATCGATAGCATATAAAGAAAGGCTTGACAAAATAGGACATTATGTTAAATGGAAATATCTACCATCATCATCATCATCATGTCGTGCCGATAGCACGGATATCCCTGACCCTCTCTCGCCACTTCTCCCTATCATTCATCGCCTCCGGCAGGTCTTCAGGGTTACATCCCGTATCCTCACATAGCTACTGTATGTATGTTCGAGCTGGTCGTCCTGCTTTTGCTTGGCCATATACGGGGGTCCATAGGAGTACATCACTGATGAGTTCGTCCTTGCTTCTCCAGCAGTGTCCTGCGTGTCTGGTTCGTCTAACTTGTATAGTTTTCGTGATGGGAGGCAAGTGGCCGTATAGTTGGTGTCTTGTGGGGTGTTGTCGCCAGGACTTGTTCAACATTGTTCTCAACATTCTTATGTAATTGCCGTCTAGTTTCTTCTTCAGCCGTTTAGTTAGCGTCCAAGTAGTGCATCTATATAGTAGTATCGATACGACCGCTGCCATGTGAAAAATGGTATAAACAGTAGCCAGAACCAATAAGAGAAGTCAAAGGAGCGATTATTCACCGTGACTTAAAACAAAATAAAAAGCTACAGACTAGATATAATGTTTAACGACTCGAAAAGAAAACTATGCCTTCTAATTAATGCTTCAGTGCTAACAGATAATGATATATCAAATAATATAATTAGTTAATATAAAGATCTTGAAAGAGAAATTGACAAAATGTGACACTTTAAAACTACTACCATGTAAGTAATAGTAGGAGCCTTGGGTATGATGAAGAAAGAGACAGATTAACTCACAAATAAGAAACCTGGCTGTTTTAGCCAATAGGAAATACAAAAAATTGTACTTTGCATATCGGTTTATCTTCTTCGGAGAGTAATTCAATTTGATTAGAAAAATAATACTCAAAAGTATGGAAGAATCATAGAAGATGTACAGACATTTTCTTTACCTTAAGACGCAGTGAAGAATGGTGAAAAATCGAAAGTCAAGTTGAAAATTAAATAATAATCTCCTAATAATATAAAACAGAAGTGTAGCGTTCTGTGTGTACATCTCTGTGACTGTATACATAATACTTAAAAAGTAAAAAAAGTAAAGTTGGCGACCATAGTCGAAGGTGACCCGAAGGCTCCCTTTTCGACAGCTTACCACACCAAGTTGTAGGGGAGGGCGCTACTCCTTTCCACGGATTGCTCCACTTTACCCTTGATCCGTACCTTATAATGCTGAGTGTTAAGCAAGGAGGCATCAAATACCATTTTGTGAGTCTTTGGTATGACTCGACCTGGAGATTGAACCCAGGTCTCCCGGGCCATTGGCGAACACTCTAACACTCTAACCGCTAGGCCAGTGTTCGAAAAAAAATATTTAAAAAAGAAAGAAATAAAAGAAAGAAAGAAAGAAAGAAAGAAAGAAAGAATGAAAGGTGAGACCTTTTTAATGTTTTTTTAATAATCTTTAAAGAAAGAAAAAACTAAAGCGAAAAAGAAAGAAAGAAAGAAAGAAAGAAAGATAGAAAGAAAGAAAGAAAGAATCCTGTGATTTGTAACTTGCTAAATCGAAAAAGAAAATAAAAGAAAGCAGATAAGTCAGTAGTCGTAACAGTAGGCTGACTTGAGTAAGAAAGAAAAAAAAGAAAGAAAGAAAGAAAGAAAAAGGTGAGATGTCTGGTGTTTTTGTTGTTGTTTTTGAAATTTTAAAGAAAGAAAAAAAAATGAAATTAAGAAAATAAAAAAAGAAAGAAAAAACGGAGAAATTGAGTGATTTGTGGTTTCCCAGCGTCGAAGAAGACACCAAAAGAAAGTAAATGAAGGACAGATGTATTCACGGACTGATTTTATAAGTTATGAAAACTATTATTTCAATGTTATTTAAACAGTCATGTGTCTGAGGAGAAAAATATTTCCCAAATTGGGAAATGTTCTGCTTTGAAAGAAATTGAACAATTTTTTTTTTAGTTTAAAAAAATCCTTCATTCATTTTTTTTAATATGAAAAGAAGTTTCTCAGGGGTATTTTTGAGTCATTTTCGTGTTTAATATGGATTTTTATGAATGAATCGCGAGGAATAAGACACTGAGGTCTGATTTTTTCAGTACATTTAAAATGTCAAAAAAGTACCACCATTGAAGAATATATTCAGTGGGCATAGACCGCTCTTTCGCTCTCCTTCCAGTTATGCCAGAGGGTGAGATTGCTGTTGATAGTTCTGCTGATGGTAAAGTCCAAGTATCGTTTGAAAATGAAAGAAGAAATGATTGTGAATGAAAGGGAGAGATAACAAAAAAAAAGGGGTCGTTGCTATAGAAAATATAGGATCAAGTTGCTAGATAATGATCAGTTAAGTGATACAAACGCTATTCAACACCGTCAGGTGGCGCTTCCACGATTCAATTTCTTTGGATAGAACACAGAAAGGCCTTCCCCAAAACTAAATCCATCAAACTTTATCAACATTTTCTGTGAACAGAACTCCGAGTTCAATCCTACCCAAGATAGTTTTTAATTTCAAATAAAAGGTTTACATAGCAGTTGAGCAGGCAGAGCTTCCCAAAAAATCGTGAGAGAAGAAATCACTAGACTGTCTTATCAAACTGTATCCAGTGGTGAGGCTACTGTACTGAAGCTCTTGAAAAGGCAGATGAAAAGGCAGATGCTTTGTTGCCATTACTTCCAAATCCACTCTGACCCGGAGAGGTAGTAACGACTAGAATCCCATACATGGGTCACATTGATACAATTTTTAAAAGGATATTGAGATACAATAATATATTAGCTCTTAAAATATTGATATTGCATCTTAGTATGAAGTGTTTATCTGCTCAAAATGATTATAAACCACATAAAGACATTAGCTCTTAAAACATTGATATTGCATCTAAGAATCCTGTGTTTACTTGTTTAAAATGATTGTGCATTTTCTTAATATATTTACTCTTAAAATATTGATATTCCAACAAAGTATGAGATATTTATCTGTTTAAAATGACATATTTTTGGACAATGTATAATTCGAGGTCATGATTGTTAAACAGTCTGCGACAGAAAATAGCTCAACAAAGATTTGCACGGCGTAAAACCAGCAAATCAATGAATCTCACCTTGACACTGATAAACATTACAGCTCATACGATCATCAATACAAGGACACGAGAAATAATTCAAAAAGAGCAAAGAAAGACTAATTACAGCAACCAGTGATAATAATGGCAACATTATACCAAAGAGAAAAAGTACATTAACTAGAAAACAGAAATAGGGAAAAACAACTGAACGGATACTTTAAGTGACAAACTGGGAGGATTGCACACGAGAAGACCTGAATGTGGCGAAGAAAAAGAGAAACTGATTTTTTTTCAATAGCAGAACAAGATGAGGCCGTAAGGACCAATTATATGAAAGCAAAAATTGATGATATATAAAAGAATAACAAGAGTAGGTTTTGTAGTGACAGAGATGAAACGGTTAAGTGGATGCAGCAAACTGGCACAGAAGTAGTACAAGACTAGACACGACAGGGTAGGAAGGGTAATCATATTGGGATTATGCAATACATTTCAAATGTTATATGTACAAACCAGATGGAGGTGCCCGTGATGTAATGGTTATCGTCGTAGGAAATGGACACAGCGACTCGAGTTCAAATCCTGGACGAGACTCATTGCATTTCACATAGCACTAATACCATTGGGAAAGGTATGAATCTAATTATTCTCCCTCCAGCTATGGGCAAATAGTAGGACTGACTGGATTCTTCAACCTTGGTGAGGCAACTAGTCTAGGAGAAGGAAAACTCTGAATTCAAACCTGTTAAACTCCGCTTAAAAATTAACCTTGTGTCATATCCTGCCCGAGCGGAGGGGGTGGGTAAATAGGATATGTACAAACCAGAATCTCTCCTAAAATATGACACGCATACAATTGTATTAGATTTTGAGATACAAAAAGGATCACCAAATCCCGATCAGAAAACCAGATCAAGAGATGATTAACAAGAATAAAAGAACTTGGCATCTACTGAATTTTGCTGTTCCGGTTGACGATAAATGTTATGGTACCCAACCTGCGGCTGGTAATGAACTCTTCCGTGACTATTAATACTGTTTGTCCGCGAGTGCCGAAAGGCCCTTCGTAACCTTCTTGGATCCAGTGACCTTTCACGGCCTCGGAAGGAGCTATATCGGGAGTTAGTGGTGGGTTTCGCTTCTGATCCTCTTAGCGAGCAGCGAGGCTGGACGGCGGAGGAGATCCACTCTCACTGGAATTGGGCGCCAGGATCAAGCTTCTTGAACAACTCCGAGTTCTCGCTCACCTGGCGACTTGTACGGAATGCGTTACCCCTTCTCGACTTGAACTACACAGCGGGCCTGGCAGACATGCCTGATTGCCCTCGCTGCGCCAGTGGCTTGAAAGAAACGGCTGAGCACGCCTTCTACTACTGCGAGCGAGTTCGCCCGTTTTGGGATCACGTCGGGGAGAGGACGGCTCACATCGAACCCAAACAGCTCGTGCTGCTCGACGTTGGTTACATCGTGGACAACGTTCTTCCTCCGTTTCAAGGTAAGAAGCGTGTGGTGTTTCTTGCGATCCTATCTGTAGCTCGAATGGTGATCTGGTCGACGCGAAACAAGGGATTGTATGACGATGCAAACTTTTCTCATCGCTAGAAAACGCTTGGATCGCATAACATTCAGCAAAAGGTGGGTGAATGTAGCGAGCCTGGTCGTAAGAAAGGGGGCAACGTTGGAGTCATCCTTCCCTCCTCTTCAGGCTCATGGCATCTACGGTACGGGTCCTTAGGGACCCCACCCCTGGTAAGTTGGACGTTTTTTCCCTCTTGAAACCTAGTTAGCAGTATGTTGTGAGTCATTGTCCCTGTCATCTAGTTGCTTTGTTCTCAAGATCTTCCCCATCCCCATTATTTTTGTACCAGAACCCGCTTCCCAGTCCGCCTTTTATTGAAGATCTTGAACATCTATATGTATAAAAATCATATTACCAGCTTGTATCGACCCATACCGCGCCCGACCCTTTATTTCTTTTACCCCTATTGATTAGGATTCCTGTCCCACCTAGGGCCGGTCCGGCTTGGTTCCGGTTCTTTCGCCCCGGAAAACAGTCGGCCTCCAATTCTATAGACGGGGGGATGGGAGGGCAACCAAATAGGGGATTTTTCCTTTGTTTTTGTATATATTTCGGGGTTTTTCTCCCATTCCCATCATATTCATTGTAAATAAATCATACTTGTAAATAAAATCATTCATTAATCTCGGGATTTTAAGTAGGACTTCTTCATAGAGCAAATGTGGTATTTTGGTGATTGCTGCGCATATGGCGATGGATGAATGACTATATATTGTATTGTTGAATGGGTCGGCGAATGTGGCTTGCTAGGTCTCCTTAGAATATATAGAACAGGCCTTGTGCCTTCTATGTACCATACATAGAAATAAAGCGAACACTTGGCAGTCGGATTGACTTCTAACACTTTGTACATATGTTGTATTATACTTCGTTAGAATAATTTATCCCACGCAAACCTGAGTTGTGTTATTCTTCCGGACCCTTTACTGGTCTCTTAAGAAAGCGAAAGGATTGACAAATAATTATATCTTACGAAATAATCAAAAAATGTGTGGAACATGAGGGTGATGATAATACCAATTGGAAAGGAGATTGGTGGAATTGGAAATCAGAGGAAAAATCGAGACCACCCCGACCACAGCATTGTTAAGATCAACTAGAGTACCGTGAAGAGTCTGAGAAACCCGAGGAGACTTGCGGTCACTTGGACTCCAATGAAAGACTACCAATTAACACTGGTGTGAAAAACTCGCAAGGGGAGAAATAAAAATAAAGTTGCGATAAAAAAAACAAAACAAGCACAGTTCTTACCAACATAGATGTCTTTAAGCCAGCTGGATTGCCGCTGCATTCAATGGAGATTTCTGGACTCTGTCCCAAAATTACTTCTATTTGAGAAGCCAATTCCTTTGGAGTCCCTGCCCTCACAGACAATACGTACTGTACACCGATCTTCTTGGCAAATTCCAGGCGATTGCTGTCAATGTCTAGTTTTCATTTGGAAAAGGAAAAATGAAAGTTATTGTTAAGGCATATATAACAATTGAATCGATTATTTGCGGAGATTATGACGCACACACAACACACACACACACACACAGAGAGAGAGAGAGAGAGAGAGAGAGGGGTTTGTTACAACATATATATATATATATATCATCATCATCATCATCATATCGCGCTGGTAGCACGGATATCCCTGAACCTCTCTCGCCACTCCTCCCTATCGTTCATCGCCCTAGGTAGGTCTTCAGGACAACAGCCTGTATCCTCACATAGCTGCTGAATGTACGTTCGAGCTGGTCGTCCTGCTTTTGCGCGGCCATGTGTGGGGATCCATAAGAGTACATCTCTTATGAGTTCATCTCTGCTTCTCCAGCAGTGTCCTGCATGTCTGGTTCGTCTAACTTGAATAGTTTTCGTGATAGGGGGCAGGTGGCCGTACAGTTGGTGTCTTGTGGGGTGCTGCGGCCAGGACTTGTTCAGGATTGCACGCAGCATTCTTGTGTAATTGCCATCCAGTTTCTTCTCCAGCCGTTTTGTTAGCGTCCATAGAGTAGCAAAATATATATTTTTTTAAATGCCTCAATACTTGTAGACACTGCAGTCCAGAGGAGTACCCGGGGTATTGTGGCAGACTTGTTGGACTGAGACGTCATAGTAAGCAAGTTCAAACTCCAGTCGCGCTACTTCGTTCACTTTCTAACAAATACCTGCGGGGAAAAAAAATGAACCCTCTTATTCCCGTAGCAATGTGTTAAATAGTACTCCTATATAGTGACAGGACTCTGCGCTATGCAAGCAGGAGAACTCAGTCTTGGCAGTGAGAAAATTTCTACGACCACATAACCCTTGACATTTGGCTGCTTAATTTCTCAATTGCAATTTCCTTGATTATTGTGAGGTGGACGGTTGAGTGAGACACCTACAAAAACTCTGTGCAACACCAAAGATGAACTGAAGGCAAGGATAACTGTAGCATATACCGATTCAAACTGGGAGATCACTGGAAAAGCTGGCAGGATATTACGAAGTCATTCGAAGGCAATGCCCAAGTGCTTTCGATTGTGTCTCCAATCCCTTTCAAGATTTTAGACAAGGTTAATTTTCATTATCTCAAGCCGTTTTAAACAATAGTGTGAATTGTTTTTTTACTTATTTCAATGGCCAATGACAACTTCATTTTATAACAAATATATAAAAAGCCAGTTCACACCATTGTTTACAATGGATTGAGACAATGAAAGTTAATCTTGTCTAAATTCTTGAAAGTGATTGGAGACTGCCGAAAGCATTTGAGCATTGATTTTAGTTCGACATCGCTTAATTTCTGTATTGAAATAATATCCAGTGCTTTCAGCCAACATAATATTATACGATTTTATGGCCTTGTGCTTGTCATAGAAATGATTAAACGTTTTTTGAAATTTTACCTGTAACGCAGATTTTTTTGGCGCCCATTGCTTTTGCTGTCAAATAACACGACAACCCAATTGGACCTGGAAAAGGAAGAAAATGGGAAGAAAACAATTAAATAGTTTAATTTGAACACACACGCTCTCGCTCACATGTGCGTGTGAGTGTGTATTATATTGGGATAAATCAGGGACTCAGTAATTTAACTAACTTGTTTGCTGTCATAAACTGATTTTAGGACTTTCCCCAAGATTGATTTGTATTTTTATTAACTGTAGACCCTGTCAGATATCGGTACAAATCCAGGACCCAATAGTTAAATCAGAATATTTGGAGACATGAAATTATTTTAGGACTTCCCCCAAGATTGATTTTGGTTTTTATTAACTGAAGATCCTGAAAAATTCAAGGATAACACTCATTCTTCCTTGGAGTTTCACATTTCTAGCATTAACTCATTTTTACTGATCAAAGACAAAGAAAGGATCTTGGATTATTGTTTGCATTAATAAAACAGTAGAACTAACTTACCAGCTCCCGAAATGAGCACTGTAGACCCAATGGTTACACCAGCACGTTGGCAGGCATGAACTCCAACAGAAAGAGGCTCCAATAAAGCTCCTTCTTCTGTGCTTACATTGTCAGGCAACCTGAAATATACCAAAACAAATATCTAAATTTTTCCTATTGGAAAGGAAGGTTAATTAAACAATATCATTTTACAAGAAATATGAGTAGTAGGAAGGGATTTAGCGAAGAGGATACATTTTGTCAGAGACCAGAGGGGAGTACCATTGTAAATGAAAATAGAATTACATAAATATATATAAGGTGTGTACTTATTCATACTTTAGGCTGCAGAGTTTCAATGCTCTAGAGGTAATATTTACCAACCCCTCCGCTCGGGCAGGATATGACACAAGGTTAATTTTTAAGCGGCGTTTAACAGGTTTGAATTCAGAGTTTTCCTTCTCCTAGACTAGTTGCCTCACCAAGGCTGAAGAACCTAGTCTGCCCTACTATTTACCTATAGCTGGAGGGAGAATAATTGGATTCATACCTTCCCCAAGGGTATTAGTGCTATGTGAAATGCAATCAGTCACGTCCAGGATTTGAACTCGTGTCGCCGTGTCCATTTCCTACGACGATAACGACTACACCACGGGCACCTCCAGCTCTAGAGGTAAGTGATAAATAATACCTAACAACATTCGTTTTGATTGTATGATGCTCCGGTATAAATATTAAAATCACATACATGTATACGTATTTACGAAAACCATTTGTGCGAGCAAGATGTGACACAAGGTTAATTTTTAAGCTGACTTTAATAGGTTTGAGTTCAGAGTTTTCCATTTCCTAATCCGTTTGCAATACCAAGATTATAGAGACCAGTCTTCCCTAGTATTTACCCAAAACTGGGGAGAGAATAGTTGGAGTCATTCCTTTCTTAAGGGTATTAGTGCAATATGAGATGTAAACA
This sequence comes from Sepioteuthis lessoniana, assembly GCA_963585895.1. NCBI lineage: Eukaryota > Metazoa > Mollusca > Cephalopoda > Myopsida > Loliginidae > Sepioteuthis > Sepioteuthis lessoniana. The sequence goes on along the minus strand of OY757921.1, from coordinate 69,975,635 downwards.
AATTTGTTAAGGATTTGAACTCGGGTCATCGTGTCCATTTCCACACACACACACACACACACACACACACATATATATATATATATATATATATAAATGAAACCAGACTTCGAACATTGACATATTTCAACAGAGGGCTGACATCAGATTGCAAATGATTTTATCCCTATATAAACCCAGCAACAAACATTTCAAACACAAGTAAAAATTTATTCAACATTAAGCAAAAGCCTGATGTGGAGTATCGTCGTCAGGAAATGGACTCGACTATTTGAATTTAATTCCTAAAAGAGCTTGTTTGCGTTTTATTTCGTGCTAATACTCCTGACTTGACTTGACTTGTGTCGGCTTTCAACCTGGCCGGGTTGAACCGGCTTCCTCCCGAGCAAGTACAGCATCTCAAACCATCGCAGCCCACGTTCGCTGATCCTGAGCCAGGTCACAAAAAATGGCAAACTAATCGCGATTCCATCGCCGAAGACCAACTACTTGGGGACCTGATAGTGCTGCTAGGTCATCCTTGATTGTGTTGGTCCACGTCTTCAGCTGCCCACCGACACGTTTTCGCCAGTTAGGAAGAGAAGTGGGGAGAATTACATCGCGGATGAGCTCTCCCTCTGGAAAAGGCATGAATCCATCTTTCCTTTTCCCCACAGTGGGTAAATAGTAGAGCGGACTGTATCATTTGGCCTTGTACGACAGACGAAAAACTCTAAATTCAAACCAGCTATACCCCGCTTAAAACCTTGCCCTGTTTCACATCCTGCTCTTAGCGGAGCGGTTGGGTAAATACGTATATACGTAGTCGACTCTGTGTTTCTTGAATCTTCTGTGCGTCTTTTTATGCTTTTTGTATTTCCCACGCATTTTTACTATCTGTCCACGTGTCTTCTAAAATTGCATCATGAGTTCGACACTTTGAAAATTCATAAGCATGCGTTTGATCACCAGCACACTTCTTCCTGCTAACAGTAGTCATGTTGTTTTCGTTTTATTTCCTATTCTGAAGTTTTGGGTACAAGAGAGATTAGCACTCATCCTTGTAGGTGTCGAGTACAATTTTCCTTTGTTCGTACATCGTAATACAAAACTGCTGCATATTGACCATGGAGCAAGTTGTCAATCAGAGATTCTTCTGAACAGGACGCACACGTGTAAATAAGCAGAAGCAATCACGTGATTTATCGGATATCGTGGGCGTTATGAAATGATATATGCAGATTCCCGCGTGAAGGTCAGAGTCAGCTGGAGTTAGTGTTAGTATTGAGTCAAACCCAGCTTGCAGTTACTGAGAGCATTCCGCTGGGGCAGCGGCCTACTGCGAGCCTTTGATTGACTATCCCCGGCCAAAAAGCAGAAGAAGTGCCCGGTGGTGTCTTGAAGATAACACAGCGTAGTAGGGTCAAGAGAAGAAAAAGTTATGGGTCAATATAGCAGTCTGACCCTGTCCCCGTCCGTCTCTCTCACACCACAGAAGCTTTGACTCCGAGAAGAAGAAAGAGAGTTATATTTTTATAGAGAAGTGTTGTGGTTATTCTTACAACAAAACAACTGGAAGGGAAATATTTTCTAAACTGAGAACACTCTTTGAAAAGTAGCAAAAATCTTTTTACTCACTTGTGGCAATAATCAGCGGCATGACAGTAGTACCTTGCTAAATTCCCGTGGTTAGGGGGTGTGGCACAAAATCGCATGATTGAACAGAGGTTGTAACGGCCCGCCTTGCAATATTTACAAGAGCGGCAGGGCACTCCAGGTTCGATCGCCACGCGATCCCCTGGGGTAAAATAAAAATTAGAGATATTCTTAGACTAGTAAAACGAATTAAAGTTCTTAAAGAAATGCAAAGAAAGACACGATTCTCATAAAAATGTTTGTGGCCAAAGATTTGAATCCAAAGATTCAAGTTGGTAAATGTTTAATTTTTAAAGAATTATTTCTATACATAGAGGTAAGGTCTTTTTTTTTTTTTTTTTAATTAGAGTCAGGTTTTCTTATATCTGGAGGACTCTATCAGAGGGGATTAGAATATAATGACTGTATACTCGTCAGAGGAGTAAGAGCTCCTACTCCCTCCAAAATCTATGTCCTTGGGATGACACTAAGCAGCATTTGACGGTACATATGAAATGTATTCAGATCTATTGTTAAATCTTTTAAATAATAAAAAAAAAAAAACAATGAATTTTAATAAATGTATTTATATTTTGAATAAAGATATTAAAAAATTTGAATAAAAAATATTTTTTCAATGAGGATAGTTAGAAATTTGAATTAAAAAAATATTTTTTAATAAAGATACTTAGAAAATTGAATAAAAAGATTATTTCTTCAATTGAGATACTTAGAAATTTGAATAAAACCACTAAATTTTGAATATAAATAATCATAAATTTAAATTAAATTATTCATCTCTTGAACAAAAATACTTATAAATGTAAATAAAAATATTCATCCTTTGAATAAAGTTAACTATAAAATGGAATAAGATATTAATCTCTTGAATAAAGATAATCGTAAAATCGAATAAGAATATTAATCCTTTGATTAAAGTTTGGTTAGTTGTTTGTTTCGTTGGATTTTTTTTTTTTACGGCGTATCAACCCTTTTCGGGTCATTTAACTCCGAATTAAATTTCAAACAATTCAGTTTAGTATAAATATAGTTTTTTTTTACAAACAGTTAAATGTCAAAACAATTATTTCTATTAAATATGAATAATTAGTGACTGTCAAATAAGGCCTGGTAAAATAATAGTTTTAGTCGGGGATATAAAATCGTTAGGAAATTATTGTAAATAGATAGGGCGTTACTTTTTGCTTGCAAAAATACGACTGACTTCGTATTAAACAACCCGACAGGTTGGTTGGTTGGTTGATTGGTTTTACGGCGTATCAACCCTTTTCAGGTCATTTAATAGAGAATTAAATTTCAAACAATTCAGTTTAGTATGAATATAATTTTTGATTTACAAACAGTTAAATGTCAAAACAGTTCTATTTCAAGTAATTCAGTTCAGCATAAGCACACAGTTCAGTTCTATTTGACCCACAGATAGAACCCTATCAGGTGCCACTACTCCTGGCCAGAGAGGATCTGGGAGCGATGGCAATGAAGGGGTACTCCGCATTCCCCAAAGCTCCAGTATTACTGCAACCTCACCATCAGGGTAGTCTTTCTTCTCTGCAGAAAAGTAGTCGGTGTATTCTACAGCCCCAGCCAACTGGGTAATTGAATTACTAATACATTTAAATTACTTATAAATTTGAATAAAAGTTTTGATCTCTTGAATGAATATAGTGATAAGTTTTAGTAAAAATATTAATCGTTTGGATAAAGTTCCTTATCTGTGTATAAAAGTATTTATCCTATGAATAAAGGTATTTGTAAATTTGAATAAAGGTATTAATATATATATATATATATATATATATATATATATATATATATATATCTTGAATAATGATATTTATATATTTTAATAAAAGTACTTATCCTTTGAATTAAGATATTTAGAACTTTGAATTGAAGTACTTATTGTTTCGATAAACATCCATTCATTAAACCACATTCTTTTAATTAAAGTATTTATTACTTTTCATCAGTTCCAAATTTAGAATCAGTAAACAAAATTCGGTAAATTAAAAAAAAAATAATATTCTAAATCCATTCAGCTATCACGGAAAAGTCCAAAACGATTGTTTAGTTAAAAGTAACCGTTCCTAATGCCACATATAATGTCAGAAACAAAACGAAGTTTTGGTCGACCAAATGTTTTTCAAAAGTTAATTTTAATAATACTTTCTTAAGAAGAAAAAAAATGTTACCTATCTCCAAGCAGGTGACTCCTTCGCCGAGTTTACTGACCACACCACTGGCCTCATGTCCTAACAACATAGGCGCAGACAAAATAAAATTGCCAATGCAACCGTGTGTCCAGTAATGGACATCTGAGCCACAGATACCAACGTCCTGCATTGCGAGTTGAACTTCTATAAACAAGAAAAGACAGAATTATTTAAGTGTCTCTCCACCTGAATTATTAGCCTCTTTGAGCTTCAAGCATCCTGCAACTGAGCTCTCTCTCTCTCTCTCTCTCACACACACACATGCACACACACACACAAACAAACACACACATATATATATAAAGAGTACGAAACACGTTCAAGCTACGTTCCAGAGCTCAAACATCTTCATTGAAAGTCATCTTATTGTTTTAGAAAAAAATAAACTGTGCATTGTCACCAAAAAAAGCTTTTATCATCAATATCAGACACAATATTACCAAGCTTGAAATATCAATCCATAATAGCAAACTCGAATCTTTTTATATAGTAAACATGTGACATCACACACACACACACACACACACACACACACACACACATATATATATATATATATATATATATATATATATATTGTAAAATGATATATATCTGTATAGATATGTGTAGTTGGGTAGGAGTCCTTCATTTAAGCATGGTTGATTAAATAATAAAGACACTTTTCCTAGACTGATATCTTGAATAAAATTAGGGATCCATCATTCCTAGTTTTATTTCAGTGTTTTTTCCTAAATAGAGGGTTTATCAAATTATTGCTATCCACCACAGCATCAGTGTATTAAGAGACTGTTGATCCTAAAAGAGGGTTCATCTGTCTTTTAACAGGTCTTATTGCCGGGAGTTAAGCCAATCACCTTATTAGGTAAACTTGGTGGGGGAATCAGTTGAATTACTGATCACTTGACCGTGCGGCAAGTAGTACTGAGTCACGTGGTACCAGTGGGACCTTTCGAGTGATTTAATTGTTTGGTAGAAGATTAAAGTACAGGCGTAAGCTGTTAAGTGATCTTTGGTATTTTTCTTGAGTTCAGAAAAGCTTTTGAAAACATTTTTATCAATTACGCTAGTATACCAGTTGGGAGCGGAATGCTGTTTGTATTTACGGATTCTCATGTGATGTGTAGCGCTGTCACCAACGGCTGCTATGTCAATGATGGCTAATTGTCTACTGAGGTAGGGAAACACAGAAACACAACTTGCCTGAATCGTACGAATCTTCAATTGTTTTATTCCTCCGGTTAAATTTCTGAGGCCGTGGAAGTGCAAATGGATAATGGGTAATGATATATGTATAGATATATAAAATGATATATATATATATATATATATATATATATACGTAAACATATATACAGTAAAAAAATATTATATATATATATATATATATATATAAATTAACAAATTGAAAAACACGGATTGATAGATTGCAAGAGTTTCAGCACTCATCAAGCAATGGCAGAAGTGCAGCACTCGCTAGCGTGAAATTGTCTGTAGTAGGGTAGATTCTTCGTTCTAGTCGGAACCAACTCTTCTTCTGTCTTTGAATGGTTCAATCGCTCCCTGTCGACACTACCACGACTTTCCTCAAGTCTCCAATCACAAAAGAGGAGTTTCTAAAAACGCAGCTTCTTTGATTCGGGCTCACTGAACACCGAACTCCCAGTTCAACCTTGCGTAAACAGCATTCTCTGGCAAGCTCCTGCAACTACTTACATGGTTGATATGCCATTAAAAACAAATGAACCAAACAATGAAGAAGTTTCTTTTTAAAAAATCAGGATTTTATGCTTGCATGGGTTGGTTGGATGGATGGTTGTTGGGTTTTATGGCATATCAACCTTTGTAGGTTATTTAACGCCAAATCCATATTTATACAATTAGTCAATTCTGTTTCAAACAATTCAGTTTAGCATGAGTACACAGTTTAATTGTCAAAAACATTTCTATTTCAAGCTATTCAGTTTATTCAAATAGTTCTAATTCAGCTAATCCAGTTTAGTATAAGTATAGGTTTTGTTTACTCACAGTTACACGTCAAAACAGTTCTATATTAAACAATTCAGTTTAGTGTAAGTACAGTTTCAATCTCAAAAACAGTTCCGTTTCAAACAATTCAGTTTAGCATAAGCACGCAGTTAGAATGTGTGCACACAGTTTAATTGTCAAAAACATTTCTATTTCAAGCTATTCAGTTTAGTCAAACAGTTCTAATTCAAACAATTCAATTTAGCATGAGTACACAGTTTAGTTCTATTTAACCTAGAGATCAGGCCCTATCAGGTGCTACCATTCCGGGACAGAGTGGATCAGGGAGTAATGGAAATGAAGGGGTGCTCCGCATTCCCCAAAGTTCCACCATCACTGGAATCTCACCATCAGATTGTTTAGTGTCATATCCAGAACATTCATTAGTGGTGGTGGGGATTCTTACCCCTATGCTGAGGTGCAGTCGCTGTATTCTACAGCCCCAGTCGACGAGGTAATACACAGAGTTAATGTTAAAACGGCTTGCATGGGAGCTAATTCTCAATCAGAAATTACACCAGACAATATTTGATAAGGAATACGATGATTATCCAAGAAGACGCGCTTAGCGTTATGGTTTTCGTCGTAGGAAATAGAATCAGCAACTCGTGATCAAATCCTGGACGAGGCTGTTTGCGTCTTACATTGGGTAAATATCCTTGGGAAAGGCATGAATCTTCTTCTTCTTCTTCTTCTTCTTCTTCTTCTTCTTCTTCTTCTTCTTCTATGGATAAATAGCTGGGCAGACTGGATTATTTAGATTCGATAACTAGTCCAACAGAAAGAAAACTAAATTCAAACCGCTTAAGAATGTTCCTTGTGTCGCATTTTGACCGTATCAGAAATGTTGAGTAAATACGTAAGTGTATAGTATGAGTAATGGTCCTAAAAGGGCTATTAGAGTTGACCACTCATAGCTGTTTATTAACTCCTAAATCTTCATAAATACATACCTCTGTGTTCATAGCTGCAACGAAACTAGAAATTTACCTTCAGTTTATATAATTGAAAATGACACCTGTAAGGTGTGTTCTCAGCTAGTGGTTAGGTTTGATTATTTGTTTTGATGGCTAATCAACCTTTGAAGGCTATTTAATGTCAAATTCTGTTTCTCTCTCTCTCTCTCTCTCTATATATATATATATATATATATATATATATATAATTTTTAAGTGAATACTTGGTAATTTTATTTTAAAATGAGTAAGAGATCATTTGCTTGAACACAGTTAAATGGTTTCTAGTATCACTCTCTAATACTAATAATTTTATTCAATATTATTCCACTTTTTACACGGAGTTAAATGGTTTCAAGTATTGCTATCTAACACTAATAATTTAACTTGAAAATAAATCATTTAAATGTTTTCAAGTTAAATGGTTTCAAGTACAATAAATGATTGAATAGTTCTATTTGACAAATAGATGGGGCCCTAACAGAGTGGATCTGGGAGTAATTTTAATGAATGGGTACTTTACATTCCTCAAAGCTCCAGGACTGGAACCTCACCATCAGATTGTTTAGAGTCATATCCAATATACTCGTTGAGGAGGGTCTTATTCCACTACAGAGGTGCTGTCAGCGTATTACACAGTTCAAGCTGGCTGGGCTTCTCAGTTAATGACAATAGTTTAGGAGGTGTCCGTGGTGTAATGGTTATCGTCGCAGGAAATGGACACGGCGATACGAGTTCAAATCCTGGACGAGATTGATGGCATTTCACATAGCACTAATACCCTTGGGAAAGGTATGAATCCAATTATTCTCCCTCCAACTATGGGTAAACAGTAGGGTAGACTAGGTTCTTTAGCCTTGGTGAGGCAACTAGTCTAGAAGAAGGAAAACTCTGAATTAAAACCTGTTAAACTCCGCTTAAAAAAATGACCTTGTGTCATATCCTGCCCGAGCGGAGAGATTGGTAAATATGATGACAATAGTTATATTTTTGTTTCTCCTCAAATTAAACTGTATCCAGAGGTGAGGCTCAACTTCTAGAGTTCTGGGAGAGTGTGAAGTTACCCATTACCCTCTCTGGTTCTCCATAGATTAAAACCAGTTGTACTCCCCTTAAAAATGACCTTATATCGTATCTAGCTCACGACGTTGGATTTGATTATACATACATACGATGGTCACCTGATACACACTGGCATATCCACAGGCCCATACATACACACATAGATGTATTTATACGTTAGTTGAATAAAAATAAAATTATCTCACCCCCAGGACCTGGCTCTGGTATAGCTCGATATTCCTGTAAAAAATAGAAATGTGTATTAGTTTTTTTTTTGCATTAGTGAAGAAAAAAGTGTTTGAAAAGCATCTACTGCTTTCTACGAACTTTAGTTGTGAACATCTCTGAATTCCATGTTGTTATATGGTTGGTTAGTCGGTTGGTTTTTATGGCTTAGCAGCCGTTGGAGGTTAATGCTAAATACTGTTTATACATTAATATATCAAATATACATGATTTATAAACGAATAATTCGTAGGTAACATGTTTAAACGAACCAGCTTATTTGTTTGCACATGGTTAAATGGTTTCAAGTATCGCTATTTAACACGAGTAATTCTATTCAACATTATTTTTTCGTTTGCCCCCTGTTAAATGGTTTCAAATATAGTAAATGATTAAATAGTTCTATTTGACCCCTAGATAGAGGTGCCGAACAGATACTTCCACTACGGATCAGAGTGGACCTGGAAGTAATGGCAATAAATGGCTGGTTGTTTGGTTGGATGAGTTTTGTGGAATATCAACCCTTGCAGGTTATTTAATGACAGATCCGGTTTACACACACACACACACACACACACACACACACACACACACACACACACACACACACACACACACACACTCTCTCTCTCTCTCTCTCTCTCTTTCTTTCTCTCTCTCTCAGATTAAATTCTACGGCATTAAATATATAAATCTATTATAGATGGACCTGGGAGTAATGACAATGAAGGGGTACTCAGTATTTGCCCAAAGTTCAAGAACTGGGGCTTTACAGTCCGATAATTTACTGTCATGTCTCGGATAGTCATTGGAGAGGGGTCTTACCTCTCTGCAAAGTCGTAGTCTCCGTATTCTACAGCACTTCCCAAGACGACTAGGATACATGTTCTTTTATGTTAATCGCTCAACTTCTTTTTTTCTCTGATATATATATATATATATATATATATATATATATATATATATATATCGGGTCGTGAAGAACCAATAACAAACTAAAACACCTAGGTGTAAGCATCTTAATTAATTTTTTTCTCTGATGTCTTTCTTACATTTTACCCACATTTATTGGGGATAGGTTCTAGATTTCACGTGTAGAAATCTGAACATATTATTCGCACATATTTTGAACTATTTTTCAAACTGTTTTAGTTCAACTAATTTTACCTATTCTCTGCACGCGCATGCATGCACCCCCATATATATATATATATATATATATATATATATACCAACCTCTCCCCACGAGCAGGATGTCAGATGAGGTCAATTTTTAAGTGGAATTCAAGGTGTTTGAATTCGGAGTTTTTCTTCTCCTAAACTGGTTGCCTAACCAAGGTTTAAGAACTTAGTCTGCACTAGTATTTGCCTCTAGCCGGAGATAGAATAATTGGATTCATGTCTTTCCCAAGGGTATTAGTGCTTTGTGAAATATAATCTGCCTCGTCCTGTATTTGAACTCTGGTCGTCGTATCCATTTCCTACGACGATAAGCATAACACTACAGGCAGCTCCTCACAGATATATATGTAGGGGTGTACGTTTGTTTTTGTATATATATATATATATATATATATATATATATATATGTACACTATGACTTTCCTTTATCATGAGAGACATATTCACGGTTCCACCTTTTTAACGTCAACTAATCTGCACCGAGTGATTTTACGGACAGTTTATATAATCATGAATTTAATATCTTTTAAGATAAATTAACTTAGTATTTCCAAAAGGCCGAGGTGTTGGGTACCCCGCGAGAATAGAAATTGCTAGTAAGGGTCTGCCAGCTTAGCTCGTTAACCATTACACTACTCAAGAAACTATTATCAATTTAATGTGAAATCAATTTGAAAGTCTGGATAATTTCTAGAATTTGCATATCACACGCAGGTTGAAATTGGGTCAAGAACAAACAGAAAAAAGATACTTACAGAAAATACTATGTATATATTAAACATCAATTGACATTTAGTAAGCTGAGTTAGTTGGGCGAGTGTCTGAGATATCCAGTGAGAATCGAACTCACTGCCGATGTTTTGCATACAAACACGTGATTGTACTAGCGCAACGTCCCTTTACTTAGAAAGCCTAGTTTGGGGCGCCCTGTGAGAGTCGAGCTAACTGCTAATATTTTGCATGTTAATTCGTCATTGAATTATACCATGCGAGACGTCTCTTTATTTTATTGATTGTATTAGTTGGGATGCTGTTGTAACATTAAAAAAAGGGTATTGAATGAGAAATAGCCAAAACAGAGGTTGGAAATGAAATGGAAATCTTTATAACATTAACAAAATACAATACTCGCTAGCAACGTGAAGAAGGTAAACCACTGCAAGTGGTATACTATTTAATCAACATATTTACCCTCCTCTCATAATAATGTCCCACGTTTATATGTGAATTGGGACATACCCATTAATGTTCATTGGTAGACACAACGTTGGAAATCTGAGGTACTCAGTGAGAATCGAACTCACTGATTAATATTTTGCATGCAAAACCGCGATTGCAGTGCGTGAGACATCCTTTTACTTACTAGGTTAAGTTGGTTGTTACATAAGGCCAGAAATACGGAGCACTCCGAGAGAATCTGGATTACACCATGCAATTTAGTAAACATAGTTGTGACACAAGACCACATGTCTGGGGCTCACTGTGAGATTCAAACTTATGGGTAATATTTTGCCTGCCAACTCGTGATTGCACAAACACAACGTCCCTTTACTTATTAAGCTTAGTTAGTTCTGGCACAAGGCAAGATGTTTGGGCTCACAGTAAATTCGAACTCACAGATAATATTTTGCATGCCACCTCGAGCTTGTACAAGCACAACGTCCCTTTACAAAGCTTAATTGTAGCACATAGACAGAGGTCTTGGGCACCCAGTGAGAATCGAACTCACAGCTTATGGTACGCTAGCAAAGCCTTCTGACCTTTATACAGCGTTAAGTGTCCTCATCAGTTTAATATGGAATCATTTTTTAAAGTTTGCTTAAATTCTAGAATTTACGTCGCACGTAGGCTGACTGATAAAATAACAAAACAAAAACTGAGCCACAAACCCACAGAAAAAGAAATACTTATAGAAAATACCATTTACATATTAGATATTCAACAAGTGTAAGAATTATACGCAGAAATTCGGCAGACGCCCAATAACAAGGCGGAAAGCCAAAACCATTTCGAGGTCATGTGCTTTGAACGCCCAAATTTGAACGTTACAAGAGCATTTTGCATTCAAATCAGCGTGACGTTTTTTGCACAACAACTCAAACCGTCCCAGTTTTCGAAATGGCGCAAGAGGTCGACGACTCCCACATGCTGTCACCTACAAACAATCTTCAAGGGTGACTCGTCTCGTGTAATTATCAGCGAGCCAGTCTAGCAGACCAATACTAGAATGTTCGATTCTCAGTGAACGCTGAGCCAATCTAGTATTTTGTGTGTATATATAAATACAAGAGGAAATTTTGCACTGTTTGTCTTCACACCCTGTCCGGTGGCAAAAGATGCGTGTGAATCCGGGGTGGGGGGTGGGGGTTGTGGCAGTACCACCTTAGCCACCGAAACTGTGGTATCATCGCTGTTGGTGGCTGATGAGTACAGAGTATCACGTGTTTTCACATGTTGTATGATATATATATATATATATATATACATATATATATATATATATAGAGAGAGAGAGAGAGAATAGAGGCGTTCGTGGTGTAATAGTTTGTGTTTGATAGAGTAAGTTTTCGGCTACAAAACACTTTTTTCCTCAGTGTTATCTCCACTCGATGGGAATTTTCGCCAATAATAAACAAGCGCTTGTATACTATACTTGTAAAATATCTGAACTGGCGGAAACAACCGACATTTTCACTAAAGTTGTCAAAAAATATATACCTTGCAGTTCATCTTTTGTCACCTTAACTCGCAGGGATAAACAGGTCGAGGCTTGATAGCTGTATTGAATATCGTTTCTCGCATCATTAACTATTGCTAAAAGTGCATTGATCACTGCCTATGTTCACATTCACTGTTTGGTCTCCGTAAACGTTCAATAAGTATCTATGAATATCAGCAGGGGCAATTTTTTTTCTGCGTGGAGGAATTCAATGATACACCTGCTTTCGTATCAGATACCATTTAACCTGACTGCGATTCACTTGTTATGTGAGATAAGGTCAGTTTTTAAGCGGAGTTTAAGGTGTTCGAATTCGGAGTTTTCCTTCTAGACTGGTTGCCTAGCCAAGGCTAAAGAAATCAGTCTGCCCTACTATTTACCCATAGCTGGAGGGAGAATAATTGGATTCATGCCTTTCCCAAGGGTATTTGAGCTATGTAAAATATAATCAGCCTCGTCCTGGATTTGAACTTTGTTCGTTGTATCCATTTCCTACGACGATAAGCATTACACTACGGGCAGCTCCTCACAGATATATATGTGGGGGTGTATGTATGTGTTTGCGTATATATATATATATATATATATATATATATATATATATATATATGCACACTATGACTTTCCTTCACTCATCCTTCTTCAGCAGAGAAAAACAAACAAACAAAAAACAGGAATGGGTTACGGGCAGGAAGATTCAGCGTCTATTGCAAAACCTTAAACATTTGCCCCTAATATCGTGGGACAACATAAATAAAATACAAATGATCATCTTTGAAAAAATTCCTTTTTGAAGCTGAAAACTTGCTCTATCCAATGGTATATTCATAGTGATCCAGTTGGGTTTAGAACACGTTTGATTGATTTTAACGGCATATCAATCCATGTAGGGAACAACACAAGAATGTTACGTGCTTCTTTGAACAAATTTTACAAGACAAAACAACTGCTATATGGCCACTTACCTCCTATCTTACAAACCATACAAATAAGATATAAAAAACACGCTGCGTACTATTGAAAAGGTAAGAATGAATTCATAAGAGACGTTCTTCTCTGGACTCCTACATATGCATACACCAGTGGTGGCCAAGCATCAAAAACTTACATACATCAGCTTTGTACGGACACGGGGTGCAGACTAGAAGACCTATCATGGATGAAGAACGATAGGGACGGAGAGAGAGAGAGAGAGAGAGAGAGAGAGAGAGAGAATCAAGGAACTCTGTGATATCAGTACTACTTGTTCAATGTGGATGGTTATTTTATGTCTTGAGGTTTGGGAATTGTGTTCATTTTAACTTTTTATGTAAACATTTTCTGCAAAGTTATATGGTATCAAATATTCCTATCAAATAAAAATAATTTGTACCCAGTTGTAAAGTTTCAAGTATTCCTATCAAATACTTATAATTATATGGTCCCAATGTACTATTTTTTTGTAAACAGTAATAGCTTCAAGTAATTAATCTTCATACATACACTTTCCAGTTACATGGCATCAAGTATTCTAATGAAAATAGTTTGTATACAGTTGTACAGTTTTAAGTGTAATGTTTAAAGCGATGGACTTCGGAATCGTAGTAAGCGAGTTCGTACTCCAGTTGTGCTATTACGTTCACTTTCGGTCAAATACCCTTGGGAAAGGTATTGAACCCCCTTATCCTCCCAACTATGGGTTAAATAGTACCACTACCGTTCTTCTATGAGAATGGCTTTGGCATTAAAAAACCTACAAAGGTTGATATGCCATTAAACAAAGAAATCAATTAATCTATTCAAATAATTATAAACTAACTCTTTTGGAGGTGCCTGTGGTGTAATGGTTATCGTCGCAGGAATTGAACACGGCGACACGAGTTCAAATCCTGGACTGATTGCATTTCACATAGCACTAATACCCTTGGGAAAGGTATGAATCCAATTATTCTCCCTCCAGCTATGGGTAAATAGTAGGGGGGACTAGGTTCTTCAGCCTTAGTGAGGCAACTAGTCTAGGAGAAGGAAAACTCTGAATTGAAACCTGTTAAACTCCGCTTAAAAAATTGACCTTGTGTCATATCCTGCCCGAGCAGAGGGGTTGGGTAAATATGATAAACTAACTAATTATAAATCTGCTAATGATAATTACAATATTAATCCTCAGTAAACAATTACTTAAGTAACTATAAGTAATATTTAAGTTTGGTTTGGTTTTATGGCACATTAACCATTGTAGGTTATTTAATGCCAAATCCTCTTCATTTATGCTGAATCCATTTTTATACATACAAACAGTTCTATTTCAAACACTTCAGAATAGTATAAGTATTCAGTTTAGTATAAGTATAGTTTTTTGTTTACACACAGTTAAATGTCAAAACAGTTCTATTTCAAACAATTCATTTTAGCATAGGTAAACAGTTTAGTTCTATTTGACCCCTAGATAGGACCCTATCAAGTGCTACCACCTTGGGTCAGTGGACCTGAGAACGATGGCAATGAAGGGGTACTCCGCATTCTCCAAAGCTCCAGCATTACTGGTACTTCACCATCAGATTGTTTTGTGTCATATCCAAGACACTCGTTGCGGGGGGGTGTATTACCTCCCTGCAGAGAAACAGTCGGTATATTTTACAGCCCTAGCCGATAACTATTCTTAGTATAAATCATCTTTATCAGATCGTGCTGCTAGCACGGATTTCCCAGACTCTCAATCGTTCGTCTCTATCATTCATCACTACCAGGAGGTCTTCGAGACTACATCCTGTGTCCATTCAGAGCTGTTGTAGATCCTATTTACCAACCCCTCCGCTCGGGCAGGATATGACACAAGGTCAATTTTTAAGCGGAGTTTGACAGGTTTGAATTCAGAGTTTTCCTTCTCCTAGACTAGTTGCCTCACCAAGGCTGAAGAACCTAGTCTGTCCTACTATTTACCCATAGCTGGAGGGAGAATAATTGGATTCATACCTTTCCCAAGGGTATTAGTGCTATGTGAAGTGCAATCAGTCTCGTCCAGGATTTGAGCTGTTGTAGATAGGTTCTTGCACGTCTGCGTGAGGGGGTCGATAGGAGTACATTGCTTATGAGTTCATCCTTACTTCTCCAGCAGTGTCCCGCATGTCTAGTTCGCCTAACTTGGATGGTTATAGAGATGGAAGGTAGGTGGCCGCACAACAGCTGTTTTGTGGTATCTTGTTTCTAGAAGTTGTTTAATATAGCTTGTAATATTCTTGTGAAATTCTCGTCAGCGTCCACGTGGTGCATCTATTTGGTTACATGGACACGACTACTGCTTGGAAGGAATTTCGTTTTATTTTATCGGATGAGTCTGACTTCTATATGATCGATAACCTATCGATAGTTGTCCATGCTTTCGCTAGTAACATACTGATGTCATTTTCCGTAGATGAGACGTTGCTTCTGAGGTACGTGAACTTGTCCACTAGTTTCAGAGAACTGCCATTTAGAGTGGAGATGTCTCCTTTTTTATTAAAGCACATGTACTCTGTTTTGTTTACATTAACATGGGGGCTAATGCCACCTTCTGCCTGCTCCAGACTGTGCTGTAAAGATTCGGCTTACGTAGGTGTATTTGCCAGAAGTGCTATGTCATCTGTGTTGTCTGCGTCCGTAATAGTTTGTACGAGGTATCGTCTGCTTCTTGCTTTTTTTATGTAAAGCCATTTTCTTTCATTAAATCTATCGACATTCGAAGTAAGTCAATATATTTAATGAAAGGAAATGGCTTGATACAAATAATTGATTGTTATATGTCAAGTTGGAGAGTGGGCTGAAAAGTTCAAAGGCTGAAAAGTTTTATACGATGACATCGTATCTGTCGTCGATTACTGTTTTGACCAATGTGATCCAAGTATTGCAACATCAGAGAAAGAAGTGCATCACTGCAAGGAGGACAACGTTGAAAAATAAATCTCCTTTGGTCACATTCAATGAGAGTATCTTGGTCAGCCTATGAACTTTTCGGGTGACCTTCGTATTTTATTATATAGATAATTTTAAACAGATTTGTTTGACCCATTGATGGGACTCTAACAGGTACAACCAATCCGAGTCAGAGTGGACTTGAGAGTAATGACAATGAAGGGGTATTTCACAGTTATTTCTTCCATCAAATACGAATAATTTTGAAACAGATGTATTTAATCGAGAGATGGGACCCAAAGAGATATTGCCCAGTTGGCTGGGGCTGTAGAATACACCGACTACTTCTCTGCAGAGGGGTAAGCCCCTACCACCACCACCACCACCACCAACGAGTGTCCTGGGTATGACACTAAACGATCTGATGGTGAGGTTCCAGTAATGCTGTAGCTTTGGGGAATGCAGAGTACCCCTTCATTGCCATCGCTCCCAGGTCCACCCTGGCCCGAAGAGGAAGCACCTGATAGGGTTCTCACTATGGGTCAAATAGAACTAAAATGCGTACTTATGCTAAACTGAATTGGTCGAAATAGAACTGTTTTGACATTTAACTGTGCGTGGAAAAAAACTGTACTTATACTAAACAGAATTGTTTGAATTAGAATTGTTTGATTAAACTGAATAGCTTGAAATAGAAATGTTTTTGAGAATTAAACTGTGTACTCATGCGAAACTGAATAGTTTGAATTAGAACTGATTATTGGTTTTAAAATGGATTTCGCAATAAATAATCTACAAAGGTTGATATGCCATAAAATCCAACCAACCAACGTAAAAATACTACCATACTGGGTCAGAGTGGTTCTGGGAGTAATAGCAGTGAAGTGGTAGTCTCAACTTCTCAGATTTCCAGAACTGCAGCCTCACCATCATATGCAGTATAATATCATATACTGGATACTCTTGCAAGGGATACAGTTAGAATATTGTTTACCCGATCGACAGAGCGAAGAGCACCTTTGAGGATCAAAATCATGTTAACTTGTTAACCATAGCATTATGATCGGCACTGTGGGTGTTCGTGTAGGCTTCCCACACTATTCTCAAATTAAGTTTCTCAAGTTGCTTTATTTGGGTGTTTGTTTAAAGCAATGGGTGACATTAACAAAAATCCCTGATAACTTTTCAGAAAGCTGGTATGCTAAACACTACAGAAAGATTTGAGAGTAGGTGTAGTTATTGCCAAGAGGATCGCTTTTTAGCTGGACGTCACAAAAAGAAACCAACAAAATAAACAAGCAAAGCCAGGTCTGACAAAAGGTTATTTAAACGTTGCAAGGATTTCATTTGCTGTTTAATGCCTGCAAGATCGGGCCACTTTCTTTCTATTAATAATATAAACAACTTGAAATGATAAACGTATATTTGAATTGGAATTTTTCCGGCTAATTTGTTGGTTGGTTGGTGAGGATTTATGGCATATCAACCTTTGTAGGTTATTTAATGCCAAATCCATTTTTATCCGAATAATCAGTTTTATTTTGAACAATTCAGTTGAGTACACACTTTAATTGTCAACAAACATTTCACTTTCAAGCTATTCAGTTCAGTGAAACAGTTTTAATTCAAACAATCCAGTTTAGCATAAGTACGCAGCTTAGATATCAAAACAGTTCTATTTCAAGTTATTTAGTTTAGCATAAGTACGCAGATTAGTTTTATTTAACCCATAGATAGGACCCTATCAGGTGCCACCATTCTGGGCCAGAATAGACATGGGAGCGATGGTATTGAAAGGGTACTCCACATTCTCCAAAGTTCCAGCGTCATTGGAACCTCACCATCACATTGTTTATTGTGATATCCAAGACATTCGTTGGGGCAGGGGGCTTACACCTCCGCAGAGGTGCAGTTGGTGTATTCTATAGCCCCAGTCGACTGGGCAATTTTTTACATGCTAAACTGAATTGTTTAATATAGGACAGTTTTTGACATTCTGCATTGTTTGAATGAGAATGTTTTTGATATTTAAATTTGTGTAATAAAAAAATATACTTATACAAAACTGAATTGTTTGAATGTGAACTATTTGACTAAAGTGAATAGCTTTAAATAGAAATATTTTTGACAATCAAACTGTGTACTTATGCCCAAGTGAATTGTTTTAAATAGAACTGTTTATTTGTATAAACATGGATTTGGCATTAAATAACCTACAAATGTTGATATGCCGTAAAAACCAACCAAACAAATAAACATGGCTGAAATATATATATATATATATATATATATATATATATATATATATATATATATATATATATATACGAGGGACATTCAATAAATAGAAGAGATTTTCTTTAAAGTAAAATAATTTTTTCCAGAAATTTTTTTCCATAAATGTAAACTGTGCATTGTTTGAATTAGTGTGTAGCAAAATTATTTTAATCATGCAAAAATATTTACTTTTAAGCTTTTCAAAATGGTTGTAAATCAGACTGTGTTCTCCAGATATAAAAAAGAGTTCTGTCATAATATTTTAGGCGGCTAAGAAGTGCAAATAGAAAAATAAAATAAGATATACACCAGAATGTGTGATGCGTATGTAGAAGCATGTTGGGTTAAACGTGGGTTTGCCACTACGAGCCTCAGTCGAAAAGACAGTCCATAGAGTGGAAACACACTGACTCTCCGGTAAAGAAAGGTTCCTGGCGCGGTGGCCAATAAAGAAGGTCATTCTGACATGATAGGAGCCGTCACAAACGATTTCTGTGAAAAAAGAGCAAGTATAAACTGTCTCCTATTGTCAACTCCTTAAATAATATTTCACTTTATTTATTGAATAATCATGATATATATATATTTATATATATATATATATATATATATATATTTTGTTTTGTAATTTAGTTTATTTTTATTTTACATTGAGCTCTTTTTTGGATTTTGAATTACATGGATATCGTAGAAAGAAAATCCGAAAATAGAATTTTGTAATTATGATATATGCCAAAAACATTACAGTATTTATAGTTTAATTTACTTAAAATGCCATAATTTTTATATAGGAGGTACAATCAAATCTATCCATATAAGAATTAAAGAACACCTCAACGCACGTGCATCCTCATTCCATAAATATTTAATTATATGCAGAAATAATGATAATAATTTTCCATTAGAAAAGAAGCAATAGTACGTAATGTTGGTAATCTCAGGATTAAGGAGGCTTTATTAATAGCTGTTACACTCTCAGATTAACAGAAGGTTAGAATTAAATACTGAATATATCATTAATCAACATGCATATTTTAAATACATATTTAAGTTTTAAAAAAAATAAGATAAAAAAAACCCAAATAAAATGAAATTGATTAGGACAACTGAAGTCACGTCAATTCCAAATGTCGTTTAAACACTCCACGTGACAACCATGGTTACAACACCTAACGTACCGTTCTAATACCCCACGTGACACCATTTTTACAATGTTAAAAAAGAATTTGAACATCCAACATCGTGTTCATTTATAAAAAAAACGTCTCTGACGATGAAGATTTTCTTTGAAATTAATGAGACTCAAATATATATATATATATATATATATATATATATATATATATATATATATATATATAGTATTATTCGGTCCAGTTAAACCAGAGTTGGAGTAATTCCTTCAGGACAAAAAATCATTCAGGAGCTGAACATTTAAATTTTCCTGGTAGAGAGCCCAATGTAATTGATTTTACAGTGCAATATTTCTTTAAAGAAAAAACCAAAGACCGGTTATGTATATATATATATATATATATATATATATAAAGATGAAAAAAAGTAATTAGAAAATAGGATTATTTCTTTTATTGTTTTTTATAATTTGGTTGTTCTGAAATTGTTTGGATCTTACGTCATCATTAGGTGAACACTTTTGTGGATAAAAAGATTTTTTTTGAATATTTAAAAAATAGTTTTTAAAAGAGCTGATATAGTATAAAAGAAGCAACAAAAAAGTGAACTGGTTAGGTAGCGTATACTTTTGTTGAATGGAAATTATTTTCTGGTGTCGAAATGTCTTCAACTGACCTTTATATATCTGCTGTCCGGACACCTGAGCTCTCCATTTGGTAGGTATATGTTAAGCATGGGAGGGGTTTATTTGATGTTAGCCGTGACTGTTTGGTTTATTTATGTAAATCTTTATGATTCACTCCAAGTCTGTCCATTCGATTTCAAAGCCATGCTATTCAGCTCGGTGTTAAGGTCATTTGGGGACGATTGTTTGGAGATATTTTATACATTTATCTTCGTCCAGTTAGAATATATACACACACACACACACATATATATATATATATATATATATATATATATATATATATATATAAGGGTCGTTCAATAATTAAGGTGAAATATTGGTTCAAGTGTTGGCAATAGGAAATTATTTACTGTAGCTCTTTTTTCATGGAAATCAATGGTGAGGGCTCCTTTCATATATCAGAATGTTGTTAGCATGACCATCTGTATTGATCCTTACACTCGGAAACTTTTCTTTACCGTAGATTGAGTATCTTTCCACGCCACGGACTGTCTTTTCGACTCAGGCTCGTTGTGCCAAACCCATATATAGCATATAAATAAACATTGTTTATTTATTTATTCATTTATTTATTTTTGCTAAAAGATGTTTTTTCCAAACACATCACACATTCTTCTGCAGATATCACATTGTCTGCACTTCTCTGTCACCAAAAAATGTGATAATAGACCTCTGTTCAACCAGATAAAACGCTGCTCGATTTGCTGCCATTTTGAATAGCTTCAAAACAAATATTTTTGCGAGATTAAAATAATTTTTGTTACAAACCAATATCAAACAGTTCAAAGTTTACTTTTAGGTAAAAAATTCCCCACCTCCAAAATTATTTCGCTTAAAAAAATCCCCTTTATTTGTTGAATGACCCACGTATATATATATATATATATATATATATATATATATTGTTTCGGGTGGGGGGATTGACCGGTAGATTAATTCTGCTCCTGTTTCTTAATCGTTCTAACACCTAACATTTTGACCCCATCTGCCCACGCCTATGAATGAAATAATTGGTAATTTGATTTCCACTTTTATTCTTATTTTTATGGGTTTTTTTATTCTTATTTTTAATTTTCATTTTCTAATCTTTATCTTTTATTTTTCTACTTTTTAAAATTTTAAAAATTTCTTTATTTTATCTTCTGAATACGAACTGTAACTCCACATTTGCTACTCTGCGACGAGAGAGAAGCAAGTAAATAGTCATCTGACGAGACGGAGAGTATAGTAATATTCTGCGCCGAAATAAATTTATTATGATTACTTAACCGAGTTTGAGTCTCCATTAAATTGTACTATATATATATATATATATATTTATATATATTGCACGGCATTTACCACTGGAATAGTTTTTTACCATGGTTACTAAAATAATCACGTATTATAATGACTTTATTCTATATTGGTCAGCTCAGTTGGCTGGGACCGTAGAATACACCGGCTATATTTCTGGAGAGAAGTAAGACTCCCTTCCTCAACGAGTGCCCTGGATGTAACCCTAAACAATCTTATGGTGAGGCTTCAGTAAGGCTGAAGTTTTAAGGAATGTAGAGTTCCCCTACATTGCCATTGCTCTGAGGTCCACTCTGGCCCGGAGTGGTAGCTCCTGATAGGGTCCTATCTATGGGTCAAGTAGAACTGTTTGACATTTAATCTGTGTGTAAACAAATGACTGATGTTTAATTGAATTGTTTGTGATACAAAGAAATACTTGGAACTATTTAACTTTCTTGACTTATGCTATGTTAGAAATAGAACTGTTTGATCATTTAACTGCTTGTATCTACAAAAAATGTTTACAAATCATATATTTGATTTGGCTTTAAATAGCCAACGATGGTTGATATGCCACAAAACCAAACCAAACGAAACTATCTATATCTGTCACACTACCTACTCTTATTATAGAGTAAACCGGAGATTGACATGATGGTTAGAGTGTTCGCCAATGGCCCGGGAGACCTGGTTTCAATCCCAGGTCGAGTCATACCAAAGACTCAAAAATGGTACTTGATACTAACTTGCTTAACACTCAGCATTATAAGGTACGGATCAAGGGTAAAGTGGAGCAATCCAGGGAAAGTAGTAGCACCCTCCCGTACACTTTAATGTAGTAGCTATCGAAAAGGGAGCCTTCCGGTCACCCTCGACAAAGGTCACCAACTTTACTTAGAAATTGCACCGAGCAAACTAAAAAGCTAAAATAATTCGTCTGGTTTCGTTTCGTTCATTTGTTTAACGCCATATCAAACCCTTATGGGTCATTTAATGCCAAAATTTGATTTATTTGTATATGCTTGATTAAAATCATAACCATTTGATTCCGTTGCAGTCATCCTTTTTTTAAATTGCCCATTTTTTTAATTTGTCAGTACTACTGTTTGGATGCACCACCTGGACACAAACAAAACGCATAGAGAAAAACTGGATGGGAACAAACACAAGAATGCTACGTGATGTTTTGAACAAATCATAGAAGTAAAATCCTGCAAAACATAAGCTATATGGCCACTTATCTCCCATCTTACAAACTACCCGAGTGACACGAAGAAGACATGCAGGTCACTGCCGGAGAAGTCCGGATGAACACTTCATGCTGTCAAGAGGACCTGTTGTGAGCGATGGACGATAGGGGTGGATGGCGAGAGAGATATAGAGAGAGAAAGTCAAGAAACAGATCTATTTGATCCATAGATGAGACCCTTAAAATTACTCCCGTTCCAGGCAGAGTGGACCTGGGAGATATAGCAATGATGGGGTTCACTACACTCCCCAAATCTCTAGAACAAGATCTCACCAGCAGATACAATTAAGTGTCGGGGGTGTCCTCGTGGTGTAATGGTTAAAGCAATGGACTGTGGAATCTTAGTAAGAGAGTTCGTAATCCTGTCGCTCTATTACGTTCACTTTCGGGCAAATACCCTTGGGAAAGGTATGAACCCCCTTATCCTCCCAGCTATGGGTTAGATAGTACCACTACTGTTCTTCTAGGAGAATTGCTTTAGGCGTTAAATAACCTACAAAGGTTGATATGCCATTAAACAAAGAAGCCAAACCAAACCAAACCAAACAGTTTAGTGTCATATCTAGGACAAAAATAACTCGTTGTGTGGCTGGAGTTATAATTTTTTGCAAAAAGTTTCGTTTTCAGCTTCAGAATTGACAGTTTTATTTCTATGTCGATTTAAAAACGAATCACTTGCATTTGCGGCATATTCAATTCATCCTTGTTTTAAATACTTCAATTTGAAGCTGAGGTGCCTCCGTGGCGTAGCAACTAACGTGTTGGGCTTGGACGTCGTTGTAATCGATTTCGAACTCCAATCCCGCTATTACGTTTACTTTCGAACTAATATCCTTAAGAAAGGCATGAACCCCTCTTATTTGATTCATAGATAGGACCCAAACTGGGTCAGAGTAAACAATATAATAGGAATAAAGAAGTTCTCAACACTGTCAGATTTCAAGAACTGGACCTTTACTACTAGACGTAGTTTAGTACCATGTTTAGTTTAGTAACCGGCTCAGTGGTCTAGTGGGTAGAGTGTTGGCCAATTGCCCAGGAGAGCGGTGTTCAATCCCAGGTCGAGTCATACCAGAGACTCAAAAATAGGTACTTGGTACCTCCCTGCTTAACACTCAGTATTATAAGGTACGGATCAAGGGTAAAGTGGAGCAGTCCAGGGGAAGGAGTAGCGCCCTCACCTACACCTCGGTGTAGTAGTTATTGAAAAAGGAGTCTTCGGGTCGCCCTTGACTACAGTCGCAAACTTTACTTGCTTTAGTTTCGTACCATTTCAGTTATAAAATTCAAAGCCCCCGATGACAGGGCCACATACTTTTGGTATCTTTGTTTTAACGGCATATCAGCTTTTGTTGATTATTTAATGGAACATCCAGGCTTGTTGAACAGTAGTGGTACTATTTAAACCCATTGTGAGGAGGATAAGGAGGTTCACACCTTTCCTTAGAGCATTAGTCTAAAAGTGAATGTAATAGCGCGACTGGAGTTCGAACTCGCTTTCTACGATGTCGCAGTCAAGCACTTTTGCAACTACTTCACGGAACACCCCCATAAATTTGGCCTTGCGTCCAGCTAAAATAATATTAGTAAAAAATTATATATAAATGACTTACGGTCAAATAATGCAGAAAGAAGTTGTCGGAAGTTAAGCAACGATAAACCAGGTCAGGTACTGTAAGGGATCCGTGTACAGTGTGTCAGACAAAGCAAAGCTTCGTAATTAGCGACCGCATATTCATACTTCTTGGTTTTCAAATTTTTTCTTATTTTATATTTGACGAAATATATTTCATATTTTAATAAAAAAAAATAATTCTTACGTTCTGCTTAGTTTTTATCGTATCGTTTATTTTTTCATGGGTAGATATACAACCTTTTCATCCCTGGGCAGAAGTGCCGTTGAGCTGTACTTTCATCTTTGAAGAATGCACCAATACTACCCTGGGTAGAAGTGCCGTTGAGCTGTACTTTCATCTTTGAAGAATGCACCAATAATACCCTGGACAGAATTCGGTGAACTACAGATTGATTAAGACAGAAAGCACAAATACTACATTTTGATCCTTGACAGACGTGTCAGTGAACTGCACTTTGATCTTGATTCGAGGCACACATACTATATACTTTGATCCTGGACTAAAGTGCCGGTGGGCGACTTTTTGATCCTAAGTTGAACGAATACCTTTACAACGATCTCGGATAATAGGCAGACATATCGGTGAACTATATCTAGACAGAACGCACAAATACCACTCTCTGATCCTGTGCAGAAGTGTTGATAAGTAACTCTTTGATTCTTGGTAGAATGCTCAGATACTGATATTTCGTTTTTGAGTAGAGCCCCTTGATTTTACTCTTTAATCCTTGGCAAATATATATATATATATATATGATTTATAAATAAACAGTTTGTGGGTAACTATATTCTTAATGAGCCCGAGCTTATTTGTTTGCACATAGTAAAATGGTTTCAACTACTGCTGTTTATCATTAATAATTCTATTTGATATAAATCACTTGTTTTCCCACAGTTTAAATGGTATTCCACCGCTTTCTAGCACCTTTCAAGAGAAAACAGGATTGGATACTTTTTACAACGTAAGAACTTTGAAAAATACGGTTGGGACAATCGTGCAGTTGCTAGGGTTTGACCTGACAAGCAAATTGATCAAATCGGGCCCTTCTGACCGCCTGTCTATCTCAATAAGGGCAAAAGTAGTGATTCAGGTCAACTTCGATGGCTAGATTATCGACAGCCCAGTCACTCATCCTCAAGCATTACGGGACCCCATCCACAGCCAACTGGTATGATCGTGGTAGGGAGAGGGTCTTGTCCCACTATAGAGGCGCAGTCAACGTATTCCACACCCCCAATCGACAGGGCAGAAATAATCCCGTCAGAAATGGCTTGAAAAATGTTAGTTTTACTAAAAATGCTTAGACATTTGTTAGTATTGTTTTATTTTGTCCGATTTTCGATACGTCATCTAAGCTCATCTCCATTTTTAAGAACATTGTTTTTAGAAAAAAGATATTAAAATGATCTACAAATCAAAGTAAATAAGATTTTGAAGCATTTGTCTAATTTCGGAGACACGTTTATTATGCTCACTTTAATCTGGCATGAGGCCACGATAATGAGGTTCTGAATAAATATCGGACCTAATAAGCTTGTGACACTAACTCGTTAATTCTTATTTGTTTTTATAACATTTACTAAGTAAATTCTACGGTACATATGTATAATAATTGCTCGAATTTAAACCTTTTCCATGAACCTGATTTCTAAGGTTTAAACATGTTCAATGCAAAGACCATGTTCTACAATTCAAGTTCAGTGAATCTAGATGACAAATAATCTAAACTTAGACGCTGAAACAGCTGAACACTTAGTCATAAAAAAGTTTCAATCAAATTATAGTCTTGAATAAATAATTTTTTTCTTGGATTTATACAGTAACATTCTTATAAGGTTATTCTGAAAATAAGAATAACATTTTACAAAAAAACAAACAAACAAAAAACAAAAACAAATGATGACTTAATTTGGTTAGAGTGTTCGTCAGTGGCCTGGCAGACCAGGTTTCAATCCCAGGTCGAGTCACACTAAAAGACTCAAACATGGTACTTGTTGCTACCTTGCTTAACACTCAGCATTATAAGGTACGGATCAAGGGTAAAGTGGAGCAATACAGGGAAAGGAGTTGCTCCCTCCCCTACACATTGGGGGAGTAGCTATCGAAAAGGGAGCCTTCGGGT
>OY757921.1:69766863-69944363 GCA_963585895.1 Sepioteuthis lessoniana | reverse complement strand
TGATAACCGAGTACCTTCAAATGATTATAGATAATAAAATGAGTGGTAGTACCTGTTTGGGTCCTAAATCTCTATCAAATAATTTGTTTGAAAATTATTTGTATCAGTAACAAGTTGTCTCCCTTTAGTCGAGGGTGACTCAAACGCTCCTTTTTCGATAGCTACGACACCAACGTGTAGGGGAGGGCGCTACTCCTTTCTCTGGATTGCTCCACTTTACCCTTGATACGTACCTTATAATACTGACTGTTTAGCAAGGTAGCATCAAGTACCATTTTTTGAGTCTTTGGTAAGACTCGACCTGGGATTGAACCTCGGTCTCCCAGGCCATTGGCGAACACTCAAACCATTATGCTAATTTAGGAATTGTCTCTTGAATCCGAATAATTGTTTGCCCAGTCGGCTGAGGCTGTAGAATACACCGACTGGTTCTTAGTAGGGTATTTAGACCTGCCAGCGAGTGTCCTGACATGATACTAAACAATCTGAAGTTGAGGCTCCAGTAAAGCCAGAGCTTTGGGGAATAAGGAGTACCCCTTCATAGCCATTGCTCTCAGTTCCACACTGGGCCGGAGTGGTAGCACCTAATAGGGTCATACCTATGGGTCAAATAGAACAAAACTGTGTACTTATGCTAAATTGAATTGCTCGAAATAGAACTATATTTTGACATTGAAAATGAGTACGTATAATAAACTGATTTGGTTGAAATGGAACTGTTTATGTGTAAAATGGATTTGGCATTAAATAACCTACAATGGTTGATATGCTATTAAATCATACGAAACGAAAATGTTATTTACAAACTATGTGTTTACTAATCATATAATATGCATAAAGAGGATTTGGCATAAGATAATTCACGAGAGTTGATATGCCATAAAACCAGAATAAACCAATCAAAACCGTATAATTGTATATGGATTATTAGTATTTGATAGGAATACTTGAAACCATATATCTGCAAATTATTTGTATTAAGAATAGTTAATGATTTACAAATGATTATTATGATCATTATTTTATTATTGACAGGAAAAAGAACTGAATAGTAACGAAAATAATTTGAAAAAGATTACAGTAAAAAGGAGAGATTAGTGAAATTGGGATTAAAGAAATTAGGATTAACTGTTTTACTTGGAAGAAGAATGAGTTATGATCTAATTGAAAGTTTCAAAATAATGGAATTTTTAATGATGGTCGACATTTTTTAAAACATTTCTCTTCAAATCGGAAATTTACTGCTAAAACAGAACTGAAAACCTAAGTCTCCCCAGCAACTTGATTTTTTTTTTTTGGAAATAAATTTTAAGTACAAATTGTCTGATCAGTTAAAAAACCTGCTATCATGTTGAAATTTTTCAGATTAAATTGGGTGATTTTAGAAAAAAAAAAGTAATGAAAAAGAATTTATTTTGTTTTTGGGAGCTATCGTATAAATTACATGAAAGAATTTGATCTGCATATAGAGGCAATACTCCACACAAACTATTACGAACGCGGACTACGGACAGGCGTTTCTGGCAAATGCACCCACCCAGGCCGAATCTCTGCTCCATAGTCTGGAGCGAGCAGCAGGTGGCTTAGGTCTCCATGTGAACGCAGGCAAAACGGAGTACATATATTTTAATCAAAGAGGCGATATCTCCACACTAAATGGTGGCTCTCAGAAACGAGTGGACAAGTTCACCTACCTTGTAAGTAGTGTCTCATCTACGGAAAATGATATCAATACGCAACTAGCATCGACAGCTATCTATAGGCTATCGGTCATATGGAAGTCAGACTTACCTGATAAAACAAAATGCAATTTTTTTCCAAGCAGCGGTCATGTCCATACTACTGTTTGGATGCACCGCTTGGACGCTGACTAAGCGTATAAAAAAAAAGCTTGACACCAATTGCGCAAGGATTCTAAGAGGTATATTACACAAATCCTAGAAGCAACATCCCACAAAAAAGAAACTGTACGGCCACCAACCACCCATCTCTAAAACTATCCAAATAAGACGAACAAGATATGCGGGACACTAAGCGATGTGCTTCTACGGACCCCTTCAGATGGACGAGCAAGTGTTGGACGACCAGCTAGAACTTTTCTACAACAGCTCTGTACGGACACAGGATGTAGCCTAGAAGACCGGGCAGAAGCGATGGACGATAGAGACGACTGACGAGAGAGGGGGGGGAATCCATGCTAGCGGCATGACATGATGATGATGATGATATAGATATATATTAATATTGTATATGTTCTGTGCAAAGGTTTTTTAAAGATTGATATGAGAAGATAGTAAAAAGTGGTGATAACCAAGGAAGCATTAATGCAAATACTACTATTACTTCTACTACTACTACTACTACAACTAATAATAATAATGATAATTATATGTGCAAGTAGTTTAAATTTGACCATATGAACAAATGGCTTATGAACAACCAAGAATCCGCCCAGGAAAATGAGACGCACAAAATTCTCTGGGATTTTGGATACAAACGGATCATCTAATCTCGGCCAGACGGCCAGACATAGTGATTGTCAACAAATAAAACCTGCCGAATAGTGGACTTTGCCGTTCCAGCTAAAAGAGAGATAAGTACCAAGGCCTTGCTAGAAAACTAAAAAAAAAAAAACGATGGAACATGAAAGTGACGGTGATACCAATTGTAATCTGTGCACTTGGTACAGTCACGAGAGGACTGATACAGGAAGTTGAGAACTTGGAAATAAGAGGACAGGTGGAGAATATCCAAACTACTGCATTGCTGAGATCGACTAGAATACAAAGAAGAGTCCTAGAGACTTTAGGGGACTTGCTGTCTCTCAGATTCCAATGGAAAACCGTCAGCTAACGCTGGTGTGAAAAACTCTCATAGGTAACATGCCTCAAAACCATCGATCAACCAACGAACAAATCAGTCTATGTTACGTTATCCCGCCCTTTCTTTATTTGCTCCGGTGCCAAGGCAAACTGCATTAATTTGCTGCTCTTAGTCGGGCCGTCTGGCATTCGGAAAGGTGTTCGGCTTTGGTTTGGCCGGCTGCATTATCAACACCTATGTAAAGTACTGGACCCCGTCGTCCAGTTTAAGCTATAATCTGGCATCTGTGTTTGGACTCATATCCAGCTAGGCTCATCGGCTCACATTGCAACAAGTGAGCTGATGACCAGCACAGACCAGCAATGTTCGAGCCTCGGCTCTGGTCTGACCTTCCCTCCCCTAGCCTCCATTATGATCTGACGTTTGGGTCATATGACTTTGTATCAAGTTCTGTCTGCTGGGAGGCAGAGACAAATATATATATTTCATTTATGTCTCCTTTTTCTCGTGTCATTTTCTAACCTTCTTATATTTATCATTGTTGCTTACTGTTCTCTCTCTCTCTCACTCTTCTTCCTCTCCTTCTCTCTCTCTCTCTCTCACTCTTCTTTCTCTCCTTCTCTCTCTCTCTCTCTCTTTCTCTCCTAAAATTCCTTTTTTTAAGCACCACATCTTCAGTTTTATTCTATCTCGCTTCCTTCTCTCTTTCTCCTTTCTCTCTCTCTCTCTCTCTCTCTCTCCCTCTCGAACACACACACACGCTCTCTCTCTATTTCTGTTCTCTTTCTCATCCCTCTCTCTTATTTTATATTGTATGATGTACCTTTCGATATCAACATGACGGTTTCGGGTGCCTCGTGCGGTATAATGATTAGCAAGCTCGGCTACCCAAGCATTAATAGTGAGTTTGAATCTTACTGGGTGCCCTATATCCTTTGCCATGAGCCAAACTATGCTCATTGAATGAGAACTCTCTTCCTTTTTCGTTTATGAACTGTTTCACAAACTATTCTCTCTTCAATTTTATTCACTTTCTCTTCCTTTCCTTTGTCTCTTCTTTCCTTTCTCCCTCTTCTTACTCTCTCTACTTCCTTCTATTTCCTCTCTCCTCCCTCCCACTCTCTCTCCCACACTCTCCCCTATTCTCATCTTCTTTTCAGTCCTGAAAATAATAGTAAATTTCGAATATTGGACAATGAGCGTAACCTAATTTCCGCCCAATCCGCTGAAGCTGTAGAATCCACCAACAGCACCTTTGGAAAGAAATAAGACACCCCCTCCCACAACCACAATGAAGTCACCTATTGGCCGTGGGTGGCGACCTGTTATGCTTCAAGACGAGATCCTGGTAGCTGAACAGTCCGTGACCCAGAAGCCAAAGTTGTCACGTGACTTGCGACTCTCCATTTCGATCAGAGAGGCCTGATTAGGTCTATCAGCTGGTCATGTTAAGCTCTAGTACCAACAGACTTGTCCCAACCACATCCCTCAAATTTATTGCACTTATGGCAAACATCAAACCCTTTTTATCTTAAAGGTGTTTGAAACCGGCGGTTGAGGGTTAATTGCGCTGAGATAGCAACCCTTGAAATTATTTGATTATATGCTAAAAAAGAGCTCTGACTCGTTTAAGAATATTGTTACCGAAAAACAATTCACTACTTCAAATCAAATGTATATATATATATATATATATAAACAGGATTTAGCATTAAATAACCCATAAGAGTTGGTATGCCATAAAACACAACCACTCTAAACAGTGGACAAACAAATGATTAATATTATGTAGAATTATTGGTGTTATTGGCCTAATCGGTACAGTGTTCGCCAATGGTCCGGGAGACCGGGGTTCAATCCCAGGTCGAGTCATACCAACGACTAAAAACATGGTACTTGATACCTCCTTGCTTAGTACTCAGTATTATAAGGTGAGAATCAAGGGTAAAGTGGAGTAATTCTGGGAATGGAGTAGCGCCCTCCTCAACACCTTGTTGTAGTAGCTATTGAAAAGGGAACCTTCGGGTCATCCTCGACTAAAGTCACCAACTTAACTTTTATTTTAGATTGTAATACTTGAAACCATTTAACTGTGTGCAAACAAATAATCACTTATTCCCTTTCAATTATATATGGTGTAATGGTTATCGTCGTAGGAAATGGACACGGTGACACGAGTTCAAATCCTGGATGTGACTGATGGCATTTCACATAGCACTAATACCCTTGGGAAAGGTATGAATCCAGTTATTTTCCCTCCAGCTATGGGTAAATAGTAGGGCAGACTAGGTTCTTCAGCCTTGGTGAGGCAATTAATCTAGGAGAAGGGAAACTCTGAATTCAAACCTGATAAACTCCGCTTAAAAATTGACCTTGTGTCATATCCTGCCCGAGTGGAGGGGTTGGTAAATATGATTATATATATTTATAAACAGCATTTGCCATTGGATAACTCTCAAGAGTTTATATGCCATAAAACACTAAGAAACCAAATGAGTTTGTCATACATCACATAAACTGTAACCATTAACTTCACCCATGACAACGTCCAAAATTTAAATCGTTAATTTCTACTTTAATTTTAATTTTCATTTAATTTATACAATTCACGTTTATAATTTCATACTTTTTCATATTCATTTTATGATTTCATAATTTCATCCTTTTTAATTTTCATTTAATTTATACTATTTACTTTTTAAAAATAATTTTATTGTTTTTAATTTTCATTTAATTAATACTATTTATCTTTTTATGATTTTATACTTTTTAATTTTCATTTAATTTATACTATTGTTTTTATAACTTTATACTTTTTAATATTCATCTAATTTATACTATGTATTTTCTATAATTCTATACTTTTTAATTTTCATTTAATTTATGCATTTTATTGGAGGAAGCAGTCTACATTAATTAAATAATAACAAAATGCAATACATGTAACTGAAGCCATTATTCAACGTTATAATAAAGCGAATGAATGTAATTTTAATTGTATCAATTTTATCAATAATTTGTTATTATTTGAGAGTTGTTGTTTTAATTATGATATTTCATTATTATTTATCATTATTTAATTTCATTAATTTATCTTATTTCATCTTTCTTTTGATTTGTTTTATTTTGCTTTCTTTTAATTAATTAATTAATTAATTGATCTAATTTGTAATAATTTATTTATTTTAGAAAAAAACAATTTTGTATTTTTCTTTTCATGATAGAGAACTATCCAAATGAAGTAAAAAATAGCAAAACTCCAAAACGTATAATTCCAATATTTGTTTAATGTCAAGACATCAATCGACTGTCATGAGCACATGTTTCCCTGGATATAAATTAGTATAAACAGGTATTTTTGAATTTTTAATCCTATTTGGTAGTTTAAATTAAAGTTAAAATTTATGTTTTTTCTTACTGTTACAGGATGTTTGTCTAAAACGAATATTTTTGAAAATGATGATCCTTAGTTTTTTAAAGTCAATGATGATATAAGCCGAAAAAAAAATTTCTCGATATGACAGCTAATTTAAAATCGTAAACAGTTTTAAATCGAAAAATTTAAAACTATTCCCCAAAAAGAAGTTACTCTTAGATAAATCTGATTTAATGAAAAACGCACGAATGTCTGTGATATTACGTGACTCAGTCCTGAAGCTTTAGGACCTTCATTGCCATTACTACCTGATCGATTTCGACCTAGAGACGTTGTGTCCTATCTATGTATCAAATAGAACTCTTTACCCATTTAACCGTATGTAAACAAATGACTGATGTTAAATGAAATTGTTAGTGTTACATAGTGATGCTTGAAGTCAATTAACTGTGTGCAAACAAATAATCAATACAAAATATAAAATTCTTGAAACCGTTTTATTGTGCCTACGTGGTGTATTCAATAAGTTTCCAGACTTTTGTACAGGTATTTAAAATTGTCGTGGACTCTTGAAAATTCACTATGTTATTGCTATACATCGTATGAGATGACTGACCAATTTTTATGATTTCAGCTTCAAATGAACAGCTACAGCAGCAATTGGAATACACCCTACTAAAGCCTGATTGTCACAGCTCGTGGATTTGAAAAATGCAATCTGGACGTGAGGATACTTTAGAAGAACGATATGCAATAAAATCGTGCTCTAAACTTGGAAAAAATGCCACAGAAACGTATGGAATGCTTCAGACTGCTTTTCGACCATCTTGCATGAATCGAGCATCAGTCTTTGAGTGGCATAAGAGATTCAAGGAAGGCAGGGAGTCTGTAAGGGATGATGAGAGGTGTGGGAGGAGTAAAAAAGTCAATACACCAGAGTTCATTGGTCAAAGGGTTAGGGTTACTATGTTGAGGTTTTAAGGGAGTTCAAGAAGAAATTCCTAGGGAAGAGGCCAGCACTCTTCAAATCGGCTCAGTGGTCTTTCCAGCAGGACAATGCACCAGTCTGCAACTCCATCCTTTTCACAAATCATTTGACCAAGATGGGCATCAAGACAGTTCCTCAGCCTCCTCCTGTGACTTTTGCTTATTCCCTATGCTCAGAGGCTGTTGTTATGAGACAATTGAGGAGATGAAAGAGGCTGTGACGAAGGTCATTGACACGCTCACACAAGAAGACTTCCATGGGGCCTTTCAGGAGTTGTTGGAACGGTACAACAAGTGCATTGCAGCCGGGGGAGATTACTTCGAAGGGGACTAGAGTTTCATGTGTCTACTATCAATAAAAGTGCCCAAACGAAAAAAGTCTAGAAACATTTAATGATCCTCGTATATCAACCATTGTAGATTATTTAATGCCAAATCCTCTTTATACA
Source organism: Sepioteuthis lessoniana (assembly GCA_963585895.1). Lineage (NCBI taxonomy): Eukaryota > Metazoa > Mollusca > Cephalopoda > Myopsida > Loliginidae > Sepioteuthis > Sepioteuthis lessoniana. The sequence continues at coordinate 69,936,728 of OY757921.1, read as the reverse complement.
TATATATTAAATATGTATGATTTGGTTTAGACGTGTTTTATGAATAATCAACCATTGTAGGTTATTTAATGTCAAATCCTCTTTATAAACATATTAAATATACATGATTTGGTTTGGTTTTGATTTATGGCATATCAACCATTGTAAGTTATTTAATGCCAAATCCTTTTTATACTTATATATCAAATATATATGATTTTATTTATTTGGATTTATGGTATATCAACCATTGTAGGTTATCTAATGCCAAATCCTCCTTATACATATATATCAAATATATAGGATTTGGTTTGGTTTGATTTTATCAAACATAGTATTAAGTACATAAGGTATCAAGGACAAAATATCAAGTACATTATACTTTACTATAGATACTTTATCAAAATACTATATCTTTTACTTGATATTCTACACTTGATACTTTTGTAGGGCCATGTCCCTTGACCTTTTAACATTGATACTTAACTTACTTTCCCTTCATAATTTACCCAGTCCCCTGATATTTTAGCCTTGATACGTTACTTAAAAAGTAAGTTGGCGACCGTAGTCGAGGGCGACCAGAAGGCTCCCTTTTCAATAGCTACTATACCAAGGTGTAGGGGAGGGCGCAACTCCTTTCCCTGGATTGCTCCACTTTACCCTTAATATGTATCTTATATTGCTGAGTATTAAGCAAGGAGGTATCAAGTACCATTTTTAAAGTCTCTGGTATTGAACCCCGGTCTCCCGGACCATTGGCTAATACTCTACCCACTAGGCCAATGAGCCGCCCTTGATACATTAACATGTCCGTGGATATTTGTTTTCTTGATTCCTAGCACCTTGATTCATTGCCTTTCATATTTTACCCTGTCCCTTGATATCTTATCCCGTCACTTGATTTATAACCCTTGATACTTTACTCGGGCCATTGATACTTGGCTTACGATGCTTCACTATGTACTTGATACTTTTTATTGTTCTTGTTGCATTGCCCTTGATACTTTAAAATGTACTTGACACTTTATAATATATTTGATACTTTAACATCTACTTGATACTTTTGTCCTTGATACTTTTACATGTAAATGATACTTACATTAAACTTGATACTTTAAACTTATTACTTTGCTCTTTTCTTTGATACATGTACTTGATACTTTGATTAGTATGTGGTTCTTTGCTCTTGATACTTCAAGATATACTTGATACTTTATACCGCATTTGATACTTGATGCTTACCATATACTTGATACTTTATACTGTATTTGATATCAAGGGACAGAGTAAGGACAGGGTATTGTATCAAGGTTAAATTATCAAGTGCAGGATTAGTATAAAGGGACTGTGTTTTTTTAGTCAAGAGTAGAGTACTGCAAATAGTATCTAGTACAGGGTAAATTATCCAGGGTAAAATATTAAGAGACGGTGCAATGTGAAAAAGGTCAAGTATTTGGTACAGAATAAAGTATAATGTAAAGTATGATAGGTCCGGGTAAATATCAAGGGACGGTAAAATATCAAGGGCAAATAGCCTGGGAAACAATCAAAGGTGAGGATAAAGTATCAAGGTTGAAGTTCATCTTTACACTGTCCCTTGATACTTTACCCTGCACATGATACTTTATTGTATCTTTTTTTATTAAATACATGTACGGGGTAAGCATCAAGTACTTGTTGAATTATCAAGGGCAAAGTATCAAATACATAAAAAAGTATAAAGGGCAAAGAATCACCTATATGTAAAAAATCAAGTAGAAATCATGGTATCAAGGGCAATTAATTAAGTACAATAAAAGTATCAAGTAATAAAATATTAAGTAGTAAAATATCAAGTACTAGACATTGTATAAAGTACTTGGTAAATTATCAAGGGCAAATATCAAGTACATAGTAACGCATCAAGCGACTGGGTAATATTTAAGGGCAAAGTATCAAGTACAAAATAAAGTATCGTGTACTGTCTAAAGTTTGTAAGTAAAGTATCAGGGGACGGTATCAAGAGACAGTATCAAGGGATGATTTAAAATATCAAAGAAAAAGAATGAAGAGTCTGGGAAAACTATCAAAGGTCTAGGAAAAGTATCGATGGTAAAGTATCAAGTACCGGGAAAAGTATAAAGGACAGTATAAGGTATCAAGAGTAAGGTATCAAGTACAGGGGAAAATATCAACGGACAATGTAAGGCATTTTAGGTTAAGATATCAAGGGAGAGTGTAAATTATAAAAAAGACCGGGCGTTAGTTAATTATCAATATTAAAGTATCAAGAGCAAAGTATCAATGGATAGTGCAATAAATCAAAGGTAAAGTACCGAACATAGTATCTGGTACAAGGTAAAATATCAAGGGCTAATTATTAAGTACAAGTTAAATTATCAAGGGCAAAATATCAAGTACATGAAAAAGTATCAAAGGAACAGGTAATGTATAAAGGGCCAAGTATCAAACAAAGTATCATGTAATGTATAAAGTGCTTGGGTAAAGTATCAAGGGACAGTGTAAATAATTAAGGGCGAAGTATCAAGAGCATAGGAAAACTATCAGCGGTCACAGGAAAGTATTCATATTTACCAACCCCTCCGCTCGGGCAGGATATGACACAAGGTCAATGTTTTAAGCGGAGTTTAACAGGTTTGAATTCAGAGTTTTCCTTCTCCTAGACTAGTTGCCTCAGCAAGGCTGAAGAACCTAGTCTGCCCTACTATTTGCCCATAGCTGGAGGGAGAATAATTGGATTCATACCTTTCCCAAGGGTATTAGTGCTATGTGAAATGCAATCAGTCTCGTCCAGGATTTGAACTCGTGTCACCGTGTCCATTTCCTACGACGATAACAATTACACCACGGGCACCTCCCAGGAAAGTATCATATACATAACAATGAATCAAGTCTTTACTTGCCCTTGATACATTACCCTGATCCTTGATACTTTACCATATATTTGTTAGTTTGTTCTTGATACATTATTTTGTACTTGATACGTTGCCATTGAAAGCTTATCTCGTACTAAATACTATATAACTTAATAATTTGCTCTTGATACTTTACCTGTACTTGATACCAATCTGTACTTGATATTTCACCCTTGATACTTTACATTTTCTTTTGGCATTAATACTTTTTACACTTGATACATTATGCTAACCCTTGGTACTTTACCTTTGATAGTTTTCCAAGTCCTTTGATAAGTAACCCAGACCCTTGACACTTATTACCCTGCCCCTTGATACCCAATCCTTTAATACTTTACCCTTGATACTTTACTCTGTTTCTTGATACATGTTACATTATTGAGTCCTATCTATGGGTCAAGTACAACTATTTGACTATTGAAACTGTGTTCAAACAAATGACTTATGCTAAATTGAATTGCTTGAAATAGAACTGTTTCAACATTTGGCTGTGTGTAAACAAATGACTGATGTTTAATTGAATTGTTTGTGATACATAGAAATATTTTGAACCATTTAAATATGTGCAAATAAATGAATAGTGTTGAATAGAACTATCAGTATTAAATAGCAATACTTGTAACCATGTCATTGTCTACAAACAAATGATTAATATTAAATAGAATTATAAGTGTTAAATGTGACCACTGCCTGGAAGAAACTGCGTTTCGTTTTATCGGTTAGGTCTGATTTCCATATAATCGATAGCCTAGGCAGCGGTCACATCGATACTGCTATATGGCTGCACTACATGGACGCTAACAAAACGGCTGGAGAAGAAGCTAGACGGCAATTACACAAGAATGCTACGTGCAATCTTGAACAAGTCCAGGCGGCAACACCTTACAAGACACCAACTGTACGGCCACCTGCCCCCTATCACGAAAACTATTCAAGTTAGACGAACCAGACATGCAGGACACTGCTGGAGAAGCAGGGACGAACTCATAAGAGATGTACTCTTATGGACCCCCACACATGGCCTTACAAAAGCAGGACAACCAGCACGAACATACATTCAGCAGCTATGTGAGGATACGGGATGTTGTCCTGAAGACCTACCTAGGGCGATGAACGATAGGGAGGAGTGGCGAGAGAGGGTCAGGGATATCCGTGCTACCAGCGCGATATGATGATGATGATGATAAGTGTTAAATAGCAATAATTGAAACCATATAACTGTGTAGAAACAATAGTAATACTCGAGTGTAAACAAATAAGTTCGAACTCATTTAAAAATGAAATTACCATCAAACTATTCACTTACAAATCATATACTTATATGCATTTAAATATGTGTAAACGAATGACTGATGTTACATTGTTACTGTTACATAGCATTACCTGAAACCATTAAACTGAGTGCAAACAAATGCTTAATAATAGAATATTTGTGTTAGATAGAAATACTTGGAACCATTTAACTGCGTACAAAAAATGAGCTCGGGCTCGTTTAAAATGTATAAACAATATGAGGTAACAAATCATATATTCAATATATACGAGTATGTAAAAGCAGGATTTGGCATTAAATATTCTATAATGGTTCATATGCCATAAAAGCCAACCAAACCAAATCATATATATTTAATATATATGGATAAGGAGGATTTGGCATTTAATAACCTACAATAATTGATGTGCCATAAAACCCAACCAAACCAAATCATATATATCTAATATATATGTATAAGCAGGATTTGGCATTAAACAACCTACAAGGGTTGATATGCCACAAAACCCAACCAAACCAAATCATATGTATTTAATACATATGTATAAAGAGGATTTGGCATTAAATAACCTACAATAGTTGATATGCCATAAAACCCAACCAAACCAAATCATATATATTTAATACATATGTATAAGGAGGATTTGGCATTAAACAACCTACAAGGGTTGATATGCCACAAAACCCAACCAAACCAAATCATATGTATTTAATATATATGTATAAAGAGGATTTGGCATTAAATAACCAACAATGGTTGATAGGCTCATAAAACCCAACCAAACCGAGCCATCTATCACTCCTCTTTCACTCTCTCTTTCTCGTTTTTATTTCTTTGATACTCTCTTTCTCATTATTTCTTCCTTCTCATTTACTCCCCCCTCTCTCTCTCTGTCTCGCATGTTTGTTTCTCCCTTTTTTATATATATATATCCTTCTTCTCTTAGTAATACACACGAAAGATTTTTTTCCCTTAACCTCTCTCTTTCTCTCTATAGTTTAATATCTTTTTCCTTTTCACTCTCTTTCTTCTCCATTTACTTTTCTGTAACATATTTTCTCTGACTATTAATTGGATACTTTTGCATCTCTCAAGTCTCAAAACCAAAATAAACCAGGTGCCTATTCCGAACATCTGATTAAATCCATAGTCGTAATTCACCTGGCAAAAGAAGGCATTGTTTGAATGTTTTGACTTGACGTATATATATATATATATATATATATATATATATATATATATATATATAACCTATCGATAGCGGTCCATGCTTAGTCAGAACTATTCGAAAAGATAAAGGCAATTTCTTCCCAGCAGCAGTTGTGTCAATTCTACTATATGGACGCTGACTAAGCGTAGAGAGAAAAAGCTAGACTGCACAAGGATATTACGAGCTATATTGAATAAATCCTGGAAGCAACATCCAACAAAAAGGAGCTGTACGGATGCTTACCTCTCATCTCAAAAAACCATCCAAATAAGGCGAAGAAGACATCCGGGACTCTGCTGGAGAAGTAAGGATGAAATCTTAAGCGATGTTCTCCCATGGACCTCTTCAACACAGACGTGCAAGTATTGGCCAGTCAGCAAGAACTCATCTAGAACAGCTCTGAACAGACACAGGATGTAGTCCAGATAACAGAGATGGATGGTGAGAGATAGTCAGGGAATATATGCTTGTAGCATGACGTGATGATGATGATGATGATGATGATACACACACACAAACTTATATATTCCCTATAATTCTATCTATCTGGGCTGTCAATATGATAGTGAATTAATACAAAATCTTTTAAAGCATTAATACCTGTTAAGTGTTTACCTGTTTAAAATGAATTACGGCAAGCGATGGAAGATCGGGACGAGAGAGAGAGAGAGAGAGAGAGAGAGAGTCCAGGAAATCCGTGCTACCTTCGCAATATGTTGTTGATGATAATGCATATATATATATATATATATATATATATATATATATATATATATATATATATACTTGTATAATGTTAAGAGTGTTTCCTAATGGTCCAGGAGATCGTTATTCAATCCCAGGTCTAGTCATACCAAAGACTAAAAAAATGTTACATGTTGATTCCTTGCTTAACACTCAGCATTATAAGGCACGGATCAAGGATAAGTGGAGAAATCTAGTGAAAGGTGTAGTGTCCTCCCTAACACCTTGGTGTAGTAGCAATCGAAAAGGGAGCCTTCGGGTCACCCTCGACTACGGTCTGCCAACTAAACTTATATATATATATATATCATTGTTATTACAGAAGCTTGTTAGAAACATTTTAGTCGTCCCAAAAAAATCGAAGTGTTTGGTCAGTTTGCGTGCTCTGAAAAAGTTTGCATTGCAAATGAAAAACTCTTTCAATATCCTTTGCCTATCTTTCTGAGATAAAACCTGATAATTTTTATCGCCCAGAATATTCGGACTATTGTCTTCATCTTTATTGTCATACAACGTTTCGGTCGATACGTCCTTCGGCTTTCTTCCATAAAGGTTTTAGTTTGAAGTTCGATGTAGGCTCCGAGTTCGACATAATACGTCTGAAGAAGGCCGAAAGATATATCGGCCGAAGCGTTGTGAGTATAACAATAAGGATAAAGACAATAGTCCGAATATTCTTAGCGATAAAAATAAATGAGTTGAAACTGAGAAATGGATCATTTTCTTTCCTGATTTTCAATACACTGCAATATATATATATATATATATATATATATATATATATATATATAGTATTCTTAGTCCAGTAAAACCGGAGTTGGGAGTAATTCCATCAGGACAAGAAATTATTCATGAATGAATAATTTTATCAAAAAGATCTGAAGAAGAATTTTATCAAAAAGATCTGAAGAAGTCCTGTTAATTTTTTTTCGTGTTTTTGGAAATTTCAAAAATGCGTAACAGGATGGAAATAATTTATAATCCTTTGTGATTGGTTTCGTTGTTTTTTCTTAAAGAGTATATATATATATATATATATATATAATCAAAGGACATCTACTGCATAATCCTGAACAGTGCGTTTATATTACATAGTATCGTCCATAGATGACTACACCCCTGACAATCTTTGAACTAAAGAGTTCATTTTCTTCAAAATCAAAGCCGCAGCAGCATCCATACCAATTCTGTTGCCATCACAGCGTCGAATGGCGAACATCGTGTGTTTGTGATTGAAACCTATAAAGTAAGGAGATATCCTTTGGTGGATCTCGCACAATTCAAACGTCAGCGAATATCGCAGCAGTGAGGCAGTCAGTTACAAGATCTCTCCGACGTTCAATCGTAAGTATAATCTTGGTGAGCGCATCAAAGATTATGTTTTAGTTGCTCAGTTTAATGGCCTATCAACCTTAATGTGATGCTAAGCTGCAATCCCAGTGTGAGGATCCTGGTGAGTTAGGAGTATGCCCTTTGTTGCCATTACTCCTGGGCCCACTCTTGGTTCGAGTGGTTGTACCGCTTAGGTTTCTATCTATGGGTCAAATAGATCTGTTTGAAAATTATTAGTATTACATAGGAATACTTGAAACCCCATAAATGTGTGTTTCCCATTTGTATTTAGAACTATTGCTTGAAACTTTGAAATTTTACAACGGGTTATCAGATACTCTTTTCTGGGCTTTTCATTAAAGTCTGAGAGATAGCAAATCTCATCCGCTCACCAGGACTCTCCTAAGTATTCATGCCGATGTTAACAGTGATTTAATCCGGATTGAGTTGATTCTTCCTCTGATCTTCGGTTTTCATTAAAGCCTGACTAATATCAAGTCTCCTCAGCTCACCAGGACTCTTCTAAGTATTTTAGCTAATCGTAACAGTGATGTGGTCTGAATAGTCTCGATTCTTCCTCTGATCCCCAGTTTTAGTCTTTTCTTAACCTTTGGGAACGTTTCTAAAGGCACCAGCTTTATGACTATTATTATTTACTGTATGAGAATTTTTCACATCAGCGTTAGCTGATGGTTTTTCACAGGAGCCCAAGTGATAGCAAGTCTCCTCAAGTCTTCTCAGTATTCTGGCCGATCTCAATTATGTAGTAGTTTGGATGGTCTCTACTCGTCCTTTTATTTTCAAGTTCTCCAGTCACTTAAATAATCCTTCAGTGCTGGACTAAACGTCACAGGAAGGTCGAGGTATTTATTCTTCTTTTCACTTTCTTTTAATTTTATTTTGTGGTCAGTCGGGACTGCAAAGAACACAATTCAGCAAGTCTCTTTTTTTTTACTGATTATTATAAGGTCTGGTCTTCTGAGATTAGGTGATTCGTTTTTATGTTAAAATCCCATAGGAGTTTATGTGCGTCATTCTCCAAGAGAGATGTTGGGTTGTGCATATACCATTTTTTCGTATGGTCAAATTTCAATTTCTTGCACATCTCCCAGTGGATCACCTTGCCCACCCAGTCGCGTCTCGTCATAGTCTTTCTGTGCTAATTTGCTGCACTCGATTATTATGTTATTGATCGTTTCATCTCTATCACCACATAACCAACATCTGTTGTTTTGTTGCGTCTTATCTATTCTTGCTTTGATATGGTTGGTCCTTACGGCGTTGTTTTGGGCTGCTATTAGAAGAAATTCAGTTTCCCTCTCAAGATTTCCCTTCCAAAGCCACGTCCACGTTTTCTCGGGTGAGATGTTGCTTGTTAGTCGCTTAAAATGTCCATAGAGTTGTTTTTTCTTTTCATTTTTGTTTTCGGGGTATTTCTGTTCTGTTAATCCTCGTGTTGTCAGTATTTTTTCTGATGGCTGTAATCAGTTTTCTCTGCGTTTTTGTGGTAATTATTATAATTATCATTATTTACTCATTAGAGTTTTTCACATCAGCGTTAGCTGATGGCCTTTAACAGGAGATTGAGTGACAGCAAGTCTCTTCAAGTCTCCAGGACTCTTCTCAGTGTTCTGGTCGTTTTCAATAATGCTGTTGTTTGGATGGTCTCCACTCGGCCGCCAACTTCCAAATCTTCCAGGCCCTTTAATAATCCTCTAGTTACTGTGCCAAAAGCACCAATCACAATTGTATTATTATTATTATTATTATTATTATTTAGTGTTCAGCTTTACTTTCAGTCTCTTACGATCCTTCAGTGGATTTTAACTCCACAGGGTGAAGGAAGGTAGTGTTTATAAGTGTTTATATTTTTCCAGCCTCTCTTAGTTTGCTTCGCTTTGGTTTTATGGCATTGTGGGTTATTTAAAGTCATACCCTATTTTTGCATATATATTCGATATATGATTCGTAAACACATTTTGTAGATAGACAGAGTTAAATGATCAAACAGTTTTATTTCTCAAAATTCAATTTAGCATGTTATTTGTTTGCACTCTGTTTAGATGTCAAACAGTTCTATTTTATCCATAGATAGGACCCTGTCAGGTGCTACCATTCCGGGCTAGAGTGGAACTGGGAGTGATGGCAATGAAGGCTTTGGGTTTGCTTTGGTTTTATGACATTTCAACCATTGTAGGCTATTTAACGCCAAATCCGATTCATTCATATATATTAGATATATATGATTTGTAAACATAAGTCAGCAAAGTAAACAGTTTCAAATAGTTTCAAATATTGCTATGTATCACTAATATCAGTCATTTGTTTTCATATTGTTAAATGATCAAACAGTTCTATTCTAAACAACTAAATTTAGCATGTTATATTCTCAGTTTAAACACAGTTGACACACAGTTCTATTTGACCCATAGACAGGAGCCTTTCCGGTGCTACCATTCCGAGCAAGAATGGAACTGGAAGCGATGGCAATAAAGGCGTACTCTGCATTTCCCAAAGCTCCAGCATTACTGGAGCTTCACCATTAGATTGTTTAGTGTCATATCCAGGACACTCGATGGATGGTGGTCTTATCCCTCAGCAAAATGACATTCGGTGTATTCTACTGTCCCAGCCGATTGGGCTGGCCTCTTTTGGGTGTTATTTTTCTAACCACGCTGATAGTACTCTCCTAAGAAGATGAGCAGTTCTGAAAAGTGTATCATTTTAACGTGTTTATTTGTCCCTTACAAGTTTATACTCAGTGCTCCCACTATTACTGGCACGGTAGTAGTTTTAAAGGGTCACATCTTTTTCAATTTCTATTTCCAGCTCTTTGTATTTACTTATTTTATTATACACTTTGAGTGATATATCATTATCAGTTGGCACTGGCTTATCACTTGGAAGGTATGTTTTTCTTTTAGAGTCCTTAACCATTGTATCTATGGTCTGTTGTTATATATTTTTCTGTCAGCTTGTATAGCAAAGTCCCTGTGAACAATGGCTTCTTTTACTTCTGTTATTGGTTTTGGTTGGTGTTTATATAATTTTTCTCAGTCTAATATTCCATATTATTTACATACTTTCCAATGAATGTAATATCCTATTTTATCATCCATTTCTTTCTATTCTGAGGATTTTAGGATTGATCAACCGGGCACTTCGTCGTCGATTACTATTTTGTTAATCCTCGAGAGTTTTTCACATTAGCATTAGCGGATGGCCTTTCATTCATATCAAATAGCAATACTTGAAACAATTTGACTGTGTAGAAACAAATGAATAATATTAAATAGAATTATTAGTGTTAGATGGGAATACTTGAAACCCCTTTGTGTGCAAACAAATGAGCTCAAACAACTCGTTTGAAAATAAAATAACCTATGAACTATTTGCTGTCAAATATATATATATATATATATATATATATATATCTAAATACTTCAAGAAAAACAAAAACCGGTCACACACACACACATATATATATATATATATATATATATATATAATTCCACTGCTCCCACAAAATCACACCTGCTGGTCTGGGGTTGAATCAAAGAGTGGTACACCCTTCTTTCTAGTTCCTTGATATCTTCATCGCCTTCTCCCTTTTTTTACTCACCTGGGCTTTCCATATATATATATATATATATATATATATACTGAAAACCATATTTGCTGATCTCATATCTAGAACAAACGTGTATTGTTATCTGACGAGGCGAAGATATTGTCTCTTCGTCGAAATACATTTATAATGACACTTTAACCGAGCTTGATTTTTCTTCCAGTTACAATCATATATATCTTTAGAATGACTCGACCTGTGATTGAACCGATGTCTCCCGGGCCATTGGAGAACACTCTAACCATTATGCCAATGTCCGATTATATATATATATATGTCGTTCTATTGCGTTCACTTTCGGACAAATACCCTTATCCTCCCAGATATGGGTTAAATAGTACCCCTACTATTCTTCTAGAGGGATGGCTTTGGCATTAAGTAACCATCAAAGGTTGATATGCCATTAAACAAAGAAACGAAGAACCATGCATTTGACTTACGATCGAATCACGTTGAAAGCATCTGTTCTCGTTAGATCACCCAAGTTAACCAGTGATGTACCTCTATATAGTAACAGTAAGTACTGTTAACCTGTGTGCCAGACAAACCAAAGATCAATACATAACAACTCACTTGAAAGTAAATAACAAATCAGACTAAGAGTACTTCTAAAGTTAAGCAGCGATAAGCCTGCTATGTTCTGAAATGGGTGACAGCAAAGGAACACCTGGTTCTGTAATTAATCTTAGTCCCGTTTGCCAAATGAAGTAAATAATCACCAACGTGACAATACAGGGTTTTAATTGCGAAGTAATTTGCTTGGTTGGTTGTGTTTTACGACAGATCAACCCTTGCAGGTTATTTAACGCCAAATTCTTTTCATACATATATATTGAATATATATGATTTGTAAACAAACAGTTTATAGGTAGCAACTTTTTAACCAGCCAGCTCATTTGTCTCTACACTGTTAAATGGTTTCAAGTTTTGCTATCAAACACTAATAGTTTTATTTGCATACACTTAAATGGTTTAAAGTATTCTTATGTAACACTAATAATTCTATACGGCATTAATTGTTTAGATATAGTTGAATAGTTCCGAGTATTGCTATGTAATAATAATAATTCAATTTTACAGTTACTTCTTTGCACACAGTTAAATGGTTTCAAGCATAGTAAATGATTAAATAGTTTATTTGATCCATAGACGAGACCCTAAATGGTACTATTATTCAAGGTCAGAGCAGACTTGGGAGTATTGCCAATAAAGGGGCTTTTTTCCGAAATATCAACACTTGTTGAGTTATTTTATGTTAAAGTCTAACTTTTTTGAAAGCCATGAAATTATTTCAGCAATAATAATAATAATAATAATAACGGATAACTTAATCCCGGCCAAAAGAACAGACCTTATGATAATCAACACAAAAAAGAAAATTTGAAAAATTGTCGTCTTTGCTGTTCCGGTGGACCACAGAATAAATCTGAAGGAAAGTGAAAAGAAAGATAAATACCTCGACCTTGCTAGAGAATTGAAAAAGCTGTGGAGCATGAATGTAACGATTGTGCCAATTGTGATTGGTGCGTTAGGCACAATAACTAAAGGATTAATAAAAGGCCAGGAAGACTTGGAAATTGGCGCACGGGTAGAGACTATCCAAACGACACCATTGCTAAGAACGGCCAGAATCCTGAGACGAGTCCTGGAGACTTAAGGAGAATTGCTGTCACACAAACTCCAGTGTAAAACCATCAGCCAACACTGATGTGAAAAACTCTAAAGGAGTATAATAATAATTCCAAACAACAGCATTACTGAAAACGGCCAGAATACTGAGAAGAGTCCTGGGGACTTGAGGAGACTTGCTGTTACTCAATCTCCAGTGAAAGACCATCAGCTTACGCTGATGCGGAAAACTCTAATAAGTATAAATAATAATTATAATAATAATGATAATAATAAAGTCGGCGGACGGGTAAAGACTATCCAAATGACACCATTGCTAAGAACGGCCAGAATCCTGAGACGAGTCCTGGAGACTTGAGGACACATGCTGGCACTCAAACTCCAGTGAAAAACCATCAGTTAACGCTGATGTGAAAAACTCTAAAGGAAATAATAATAATAATTATTATTATAAACAACATCTCAGATGAAAAAATCCTGGACGTGGCTAAGAAAGAGAGAAACAGATTCTCTTCTAAAAGCAGCTCAAAACAACGCCGTAAAAATCAATCATATTAAAGTGAGAATAGATAAGACGCAGCAAAATAGCAAATGTAGGCTATGTGGGGGTAATATTTACCAACCCCTCCGCTCGGGCAGGATATGACACAAGGTCGATTTTTAAGCGGAGTTTGAAGGGTTTGAATTCAGAGTTTTCCTTCTCCTAGACTAGTTGCCCCACCAATACTGAAGAACCCAGTCTGTCCTACTATTTACCCATAGCTGGAGGGAGAATAATTGGATTCATACCTTTCCCAAGGGTATTAGTGCTATGTGAAATGCAATCAGTTTCGTTCAGAATTTGAACTCGTGTCGCTGTGTCGATTTCCTAAGACGATAACCATTACACCATGTGTGATAGAGATAAAACCATCAATCACATAATAAGCGAATGCAGCAAATTAGCACCGGAGTATAAGACTAGACACGACTGTCTCGGCAAGGTTATCTACTGGGAGATGTGCAAGAAATTGAAATTTGACCATACGAAAAAATGGTATATGCACTATCCAGCACCTGTCCTAGAAAATGACACACATAAACTCCTATGGGACTTTGACATACTAACAGACCACTTAATCTCGGTCAGAAGACCAGCCCTTATAGTAATAAACAAAAAAAGAGAACTTGCCAAATTGTAGATTTTGCTGTCTCGGCTGATCATAGAATAAAACTAAAAGAAAGGGAAAAGAAGGATAAGTACCTCGACCTTGCTAGAGAAATAAAAAAAAAATGGAACATGAAGGTGACGATTAGATCAATCGTGATTGGTGCATTCCGTGCAGTAACTAAAGTACTATTAAAGGAACTGGAGTTGTGGAGGTGCCCGTGGTGTAATGGTTATCGTCGTAGGAAATGGACACGCCGACACGAGTTCAAATCCTGGACGAGACAGATTGCATTTCACATAGCACTAATACTCTTGGGAAAAGTATGAATCCACTTATTCTCTCTCTAGAACAGACTGGGTTCTTCAGCCTTGGTGGGGCAACTAGTCTAGGAGAAGGAAAACTCTGAATTCAAACCTGTTAAATTCCGCTTAAAAATTGACCTTGTGTCATATCCTGCCCGAGCGGAGGGGTTGGTAAATAGGATTAAAGGAACTGGAGTTGGAGGACGAGGAGAGACCATCCAAACTACAGCATTATTGAAAACGGCCAGAATACTGAGAAGAGTCCTGGAGACTCGAGGAGACTTGCTGTCACTCAAACTCCAGTGAAAAACCATCAGCTAACGCTGACGCTAAAAATTCTAAAGCAGTAGATAATATTTATGATAATTATCCCTAATACAAATAATTTGTTCCGTTACATGGTTTCAGATATTACAATCTGATACAAATGATTTGTACACAGTTATATGGTTTCAATTAATTATTTGATAAATATTTGTTTACACATAATTATATGATTTCAAATATTCCTATCTAATAAAAAAAATGCGCACAGTTATACAGTTTCAAGTATTTCAAGGAAGTGTAAAATTCTCGGCCAGACGACCAAGCCATATAATAATCAACAACAACGACAACAACAACAAAAAGAGAACTTACAGGATTGTGGATTTTGCTGTCCCAGGGGAACACAGAGTAATATTGAAAGAAAGTGAAAAGAGGAATAAGTACCCGGGTATTGCTTGGGATGGGAAAAACCTTCGAACATGAAAGTGACTATTATATCAATTGTAATTGGTGCTCTTGGTACAGTCACCAAAGGATTGGTACAAGGACTAGAGGACGAGTGGAGACCATCTAAACTATTGCATTATTCTGATCGGCTAGAATACCGAGAAGAGTCTTGGAGACTTAAGGAGACTTGCTGTCACTTGGACTTCAGCGAAAGACCATCAGCTAACGCTGATGGGAAAACTCTCAATAAGTAACAATAATAATATACCGAAGATCAACTTGAAGTATTGAGAAGGCTTGCAGTCGTATGATCTCAAGTCAGCGTCAGTAAGATGATACAATAATATATATATATATATATATATATATATATATATATATATATATATATATTATGAGGAGGATAACTATATTCGTATTTATTCTTAACATTACTTCGATCAATGATTATATATATATATATATATATGTATATATACCCAACCCCTCCGCACATGCAGTGGAGTTTAACAGGTTTGAATTTTCCTTCTCCTAGATCGGTTGCCATACCAAGGTTAAAGAGCCAGTCTGCCTTACTATCTACCCATAGCTGGCGGTGCCCGTGGTGTAGTCGTTATCGTCGTAGGAAATGGACACGCCGACACGAGTTCAAATCCTGGACGAGACTGATTGCATTTCACATAGCACTAATACCCTTGGGAAAGGTATGAATCCAATTATTCTCCCTCCAGCTATGGGTAAATAGTAGGACAGACTAGGTTCTTCAGCCTTGGTTAGGCAACTAGTCTAGGAGAAGGAAAACTCTGAATTCAAACCTGTTAAACTCCGCTTAAAAAAATTGACCTTGTGTCATATCCTGCCCGAGCGGAGGGGTTGGTAAATAGTACCCATAGCTGGCGGGAGAATGATTAGATTCAGACTTTTTCTAAGGGTATTAGCGATATGTGAAATGCAAATAGTCTTGTATCCATTTCCTACAAGTGTAAGCATTACCCCACAGACATTGGCCAAATGGATAGAATTTGCCCATGGCCCGCGGGACCGGGGTCCAATCCCAAGTCGAGTCATACCAAAAACTCAAAAAATGGTACTTGATGCCACCTTACTTAATACTCAGCATTATAAAGTAGGAATCAAGTCTAAAGTGGAACAATCTAGGGAAAGGAGTAGCGCCCTGCACTACACCTCGGTGTCGTAGCTATTGAAAAGGGATCCTTCCGGTCGTCATCTTTACTTTTATATATATAATTAGAAAAAAAACTTTACTTATGTATGTATATATGTTTCTGAAAAAAAATTGACAATCCGTCATTTGGCTATTAAGAATTTATTTCAGCTGCCTATTCCATAAGAAAACCAAACACTTCAGATAGCCATCGCACAATGGAGAAAAAAAGTAAGTTATAATAATAAAAATGGGGGAAGGGGACAAAAAGATAAGGGCAAAACGTTTTTCTCAATACCGAATGTAATACCATCGTCTAGTGTCCTGTACCTTTATGCATCTAAGAATTTTTTAACACGACTCACAAAACCTTCAGCAACTAAACTTTTGTGAATAAAGTAACCAATTTTATTAAAAAGAATCTCTGCATTTATTGATTTCTTAAGGAAAACAACGTGATAAACTCTATGACTAAAATATCAATGGTTAAAAAATTTAGAGATTTTATCTAATTTCCTTTTAAGATTAAAATTTAGTTTTTATTTGATTTCTTAATATTTTGATGTACTTTTAACTCTGAATACGGCCATTCAAATTACCGTTGAAATAATTAATACCATTAATCATTATAGTAATTATTAATCATTAATGATTATATTTTACTACTAATGAAATGTAACTATAATTACAATTATTGCTAATTTATCATTATTAATATTATTATTATTGTTACTGTTATATATTACTAATAATATTAATCGTAATACTGATACCATTAATTTTATCCTAATATATATATATATATATATATATATATATATATATATATATATATAATTGGCTCAGGGGCATCTCATCAGCCTGACCAGGCTTGGAGCCTCTCGCGTATCTAGCCAGACTGAAGAGTTGTGATACAACGAAGCAGCATACCTGTGGGTGACAATATATATATATATATATATATATATATATATATATATATATATATATATATATATATATATATATTGGGTGCGATGGGTATATTGTCTAAATTACGAAGAAAAGAAGATAACCCTGACGTCTCACCTTATCAGCTATATTCAACAAAATGACATGAAAATAACTTGAAATACAGTAGATATACATTTCTTGAAGTTGTAGTAAAAAAAAAGAAGAATACACACAAACACACACAGACTCAGAGAGAGAGAGAGAGAGAGAGAGAAGGGGGTGAGAGAGAGAGAGAAGGGTGTGTGTGTGTGTGTGAGAGAGAGAGAGAGAGAGAGAGAGATTGTAAAATCACGTTGAGATCAGTTGTCGAATGTCAACTGCATAACCCACAAACTGTGGACGTGCATATTTCCTTTAATGACCACGTCTGTTCAGGTAACCGAAATAAGAAAAATAACGGTTGGAAGTCCGGTCGGCGCCTGTTCACTGAACACATCTCAGCATTCCTTTCCTCAGCACTAACCAGTCATTAAAGAGTGTTCAGCAGGATTTTTCCCGCTAGAAAAGACGACCGCTCATTCAAGCAAATCATACTAAAAGCCTTTGGCAGACGTTTTTCTTTTCTCTATTCTATAAATGAGAGCTTAGTCATTCTAATATTTTGGAAGTGTGTGATTACGCTTTCTACGAGCCTTTCTTACTAAACAATCACAAAAGTTGCCGTTACCATTGATATATATATATATATATATATATATATATATATGTGTGTGTGTGTGTGTGTGTGTGCAAGTATAATAAACACAAAGTATACAGAAGATATTTTTATTTATAGTTTAACTATAAATAAACTCTTCCTCTGAATAAAATATATTTTTTCATATTTGTACATTTACTTACCGTTGGATTTACTTTTATTTTCTTTTACATATATATCATGAGAGTGTTGGTTGTCACTATCTCACTTCATGGGTTTGTAGCAGGCTAAATGTGATATAATTTGGAGAGTGCTCAATATCTGTGATAGAGCTATTATATAATAATAATGAGTAAATATATATTAGTTTTTATATATATTTCATAGCATGGAAGTTGGTCTACAACCACAGGTTGTAAACGGCAATAATCAGGCAGAGAACGAATGCCAATCCCCTTACAAGAGCAGAATTTGACACTTGGTCAATTTTAAGCGAGGTTTTAACAGGTTTGAATTCAGAGTTTTCCTTCTCCTGTACCAGTTGTCATAACAAGGTTAAAGAGCCCAGTCTACACTACAATTTATCCCTACTTGTGGGGAGAATTGTTGGATTCATGCCTTTCTCAAGAATATTAGCGCTATGTGTAATGCAAACTACCTAGTTCAGGTATTGAACTCGGGTCACTGCGTCCATTTCCCTCGAAAGTAAATATAACACTACAAAGCCCTCTCTCTCTCTCTTTATATATATATATATATATATATATATATATATATATATAAAGTTGGCGACCGGGTGACTAGAAGGCTCACTTCTCAATTGCTACGTCACCGAGGTGTAGGGGAGGGCGCTACTCCTTTTCCTGGATTGCTTCATTTTACCCTTGATACGTACCTTATATTGCTGAATGTTAAGAAGAGAGGTATCAAGTGCCATTTTAAAAGTATTTGGTATGACGCGACTTGGAATTGAACCCAGGTCTCCCGGACCATTCGCGAACACTCTACCCACTAGGTCAATATGTATCAGAAGATGAACCTGCGGGGATGCCGGGGCGGCCTATTAGAAAGGATTTCAATCACAGGTCGAGTCATACCAAAGAATAAAGATGGTACTTGATGTCAACTTGCTAAACCCTCAGCATTATAAGGTACGGATTAAGGGTAAGTGGAGCAATCCAAGGAAAGCAGTAGCGCTTTCTCCTACACCTCGGGAGAGCAGCTATTTCAAACGGAGCCCTCGGGTCACCCTCGAATAAGGTCGGCCAACTTATATATATATATATATATATATATATATATATAAAGATATAATTACTTTTGTGCATGTGCGTGTGTGTCAAGTGCAGAAACATCATGGCACATAACAAAATATTCTTGCCTTAAATTAGAGTTGACAATCCCACTTTTTCTCCTCTGTTTGTTTGATGATTGTGTGTTCTAGTCGAAATTGAGTCACGGACTCAACGGGAACATAATGTTGATACTTTAGTTTTTAGACCCGCTTTACTATGCCAGTATTGAACACTTTTTATATAACTTTTCTTACTTTAAATCTATCAAACTATCTATGAAGAAAATAGAAAAACGAAGTAATCCAAAAGTCATAAATTTATTATAATGGTGAAAAAAGTGTTGTAAGAACAACGATAGATGTTTTGATAAAAATGTCCTTCGTTGTTCAAGCAAACTTTTTTTTTCACCATCTAAAACTCCTGATGAAGCTTTATTAAAACTGAAACGTTTCAACGTTGACTTTCCTTAATAATAAATTCATCCCTTTTGGTTTCATACGAGCATTTTCAAACACAACTAGAAAGGTTTTGAAATATCGAAAAAGATATTGATATTGTATGTGAATGTGTCTTATCGGCTATCGTTTCAGGTAAGTCATTTAGAAGGCATCCAGTAACCTTACAGAACTTATATCTGTGAGTCTGCTAACCTTAGTGTGTCCATGTGTAGGAGTCCATAAGAGTCCGTTTTTACTTCCGGCAGTGTTTCACATGTCTTGTTCGTTTTACTTGGATAGTTTGTGAGATAGGAAGTAAATAGCATGCTGTTTTGTGGGTTGTTGCTTTCAGGATTTGATTAAAACAGCACTCAACGTTCTTGTATAGTTCCCATCTAGTCTTTTTTCTCTAGGCGTTTTTTTAGGTACTATTTACCAACCCCTCCGCTCGGGCAGGATATGACACAAGGTCAATTTTTAACAGGTTTGAATTCAGAGTTTTCCTTCTCCTAGACTAGTTGCCTCAACAAGGATGAAGAACCTAGTCCGTCCTACTATTTACCCATAGCTGGAGGGAGAATAAGGGGGTTCATGCCTTTCCCAAGGGTATTTGCCCGAAAGTGAACATAATAGCGCGACTGGAGTACGAACTCGCGTACTACGATTCCGCAGTTCATCGCTTTAACCATTACACCACGAGGACACCCAGGCGTTTTTTTAGGTTCTATATAGTACAACCATATTGTTGTATTGACACGATGACGGTTTATTGAATACTTGTGCTTTTTTTATTGGCCTAATGAGTAGAGTGTTCGCTAATGGTCCTGGAGACTAGGGTTCAATCTTAGGTCGAAGTCATACCAAAGACTTAAAAAAATGGTGCCGCCTTACTTAACACTCAGCATTATAAGGTGAGGATCAAGGGTAATATTGGAGCAATCCAAGGAATGGAGTAGCGCCCTTCCCTTCACCTCGGTATAGTAGTTATTGAAAAAAAAAGCCTTCGGGTCACTCTCGACTAAGGTCATCAACTACTACTACTACTACTACTACTACTAAAGCTATGTGGGTTATATTGTTGATATTTGCGAAAAGATATTCTAAAACCGAACAGTTTTTAAATAAAAAATTTATTTGGATATATCAATGAAAATAATATATATATATATATATATATATATATATATATATATATATATATATATATATATATATAATTTAATAGAACTAACCATTGACTTTTATGGATACATCCAAACAGATTTTATAATAAATATTTACTGTTAAAAACATTTCAATCAAAATTTTATTGGGTTGAATCATAAATTATTTCCGTAAAATGTTTCATTCATGATTTGAAACCGGCTCGCTGATTTCATTTTTTTCTTTGAGTCTCAGTCAGAGAACTGGGCCTGCTAACAATGTAATATAAATAATAGCTTAGGTATTACATAAATTTTCATAATTTTCCTATTCATA
The DNA here is from genome assembly GCA_963585895.1 of Sepioteuthis lessoniana. Classification (NCBI taxonomy): domain Eukaryota; kingdom Metazoa; phylum Mollusca; class Cephalopoda; order Myopsida; family Loliginidae; genus Sepioteuthis; species Sepioteuthis lessoniana. Next base: position 69,915,844 of record OY757921.1, on the reverse strand, counting down.
TATTTACCTGTTTTTAGGGCTTACCTGGCCTTCGCGCCGGGTGGGTGACTTCAGGTTAGTTGATCACGTAGATCCTGGGCTACCCCTTTGTTTATAAGAAACTGTTTATTTCTAGGCACCTGAGGAACACCTGATGGGGAATACCCAGGGGATCAAGCATATTTTTTGACGGTCATACATGAATGTCGATTGTGCCCCCATCCATTATAAAATGATATTATTTCAAATCTGATTTGGAAGAAAATCGGAAAATCCCTTATATATATTATTCATTTCATAACATCATATAATTCATATCCTGATACCATATATAATTCATATTGTGATATCTAGTATTATTCATGTACGAATGAAATTCAAGCAGTTCTGTTGATGTTATTATGATGTACTCTGCTGGTTTTAAATTGCCCAGTCGACTGGAGCTGTAGAATACACCGACTGCACCTCTGCAGAGGGGTAATAACCCCCACCCCCAATGAGAGTCCTGGATATGACACTAAACGATCTGATGGTGTGGCTTCAGTGATGCTGGAGCTTTGGGGAATGCGGAGTACCCCTTCATTGCCATTTCCCCCAGGTCCACTCTGGCCCGGAATGGTAGCACCTGATAGGGCCTTATCTATGGGTTAAATAAAACTGCATATTCATACTAAACTGAATTGCTTGAAATAGAAATGTTTTGACGAATAAACTGTATATTTTACTTTTAAATTGCGTGCCGAATTGTTTTAAACGCAACTGTTTTTGACATTGAAACTCTACTTACACTAAACTGAATTGTTTAATATAGAACTCTTTTGACATTTAACTGCGTGTAAACAAAATCTGTACTTATACTAAACTGAATTAGCTGAATTAGAACTGTTTGAATAAACTGAATTGGTTGAAATAGAAATGTTTTGACAATTAAACTGTGTACTCATGCTAAATTGAATTGTTTGAAATAGAACTGACTATTTGCATAAAAATGGATTGGGCGTTAAATAACCAACAAGGATTGATATGCCATAAACCCAACCAACCAACCAACCGTTTCTAAAGTTTTTAGATTTTATTAACATCATCACGCACACAGAGCACGGAAAATAGAGCAATATTTTACCTTCTCTGTTGGTACTTTTTAAAACCAGTAATGACATATACAGGTGTGTGTGTGTGTGTGTGTGTGTGTGTGTTTGGTTTCTTGGTTTCTTGGCATATCAAACTTTGTTGGTTATTTAATGCCAAAGCCATTCTCCTCGAAGAACAGTAGTGGCACTATTTAACCCATAGCTGGGAGGATAAAGGGGTTCATACCTTTCCCAATGGTATTTGCCCGAAAGTGAACGTAATAGTGCGACTGGAGTACGAACTCGCTAACTACGATTTCGCAGTCCATCGCTTTAACCATTACACCACGAGGACACCCCTGTGTGTGTGCGTGCGTGCATGTGTATGTGTGAACGAAATGATTGACGCATAAATTTAGTTAAATAAGTTTTCTCTCTTACTCTCCGCCACTTCATTAAACCATAGGGCTCCTTCTCACTAATTCGATTGTTATTACAACATAGATTACTCTTAATTACTTTTATTATTCTTCCAGGCAGCGGTCGAATCGATACTGCTGTATGGATGCACTACTTGGACGCTAACTAAACGGCTGGAGAAGAAGCTAGACGGCAATTACACAAGAATGTTGCGAGCAATATTGAACAAGTCCTGGCGGCAACACCCCACAAGGCACCTACTATACGGCCAGCTGCCTCCCATCACGAAAACTATCCAAGTTAGATGAACCAGACATGCAGGTCACTGCTAGAGAAGCAGGGACGAGCTCATAAATGATGTACTCCTATGGACCCCCACAAATGGCCGGGCAAAAGCTGGACGACCAGCACGAACATACATCCAGCAGCTATGTGATGATACAGGGTGTGGCCCTGAAGACCTGCCGGAGGCGATGAATGATAGGGAGAAGTGGCGAGAAAGGGTCAGGGATATTCGTGCTAGCGGCACGACATGATGTTGATGATGATGATATAAATCATTATTAATGATATCGAGAGGTATCTTTTTAATGTTGTAATTGCAAATTTAGATTCTGGAAAAGTTTAAGGTCTTATTTTAAACTTGGCTTTGAAGCTACTCATAGAATTCAGCTAATGGAAGGAAGTAAAACAATACTGTTTACAGCGCGAAAGTGGATTTAATTATTTTAAGAGGTGGAAGACAATCAGTTGCCCATTATGCATGATGGTGAGGTTTAGTTCTTGAGCTCCGAAGTGTAGGCAGTACATCTTCGTTACCATTACTCCCAGGTCCGCTGTGACCCTGAGTGATAGTACATATTAGGCTCCCATTTATGAGTCAAATAGATCTTCAATGGTTGGCGGATTGATTTTAACGGCTTTTGAACACGTCTAGGATTATCTTATGCCTAGAAGTTAAGGAATCGCGTTTATATTTACGTTTTTCGATAGTTGCTTTTAAAAGATTATTATTGCACATGGTCCTATTGAATACGAATAATTTTTAAACAGGTTTGCTGAACCCATAGGTAGGACTCTAACAGGTACTACCACTCAGGGTCAGAGTGGGCCCGTGAGTAATGTCTATGAAGAGGTACTCTTTACTCTCCTGATCTGTGTAGCTTCACCTCCACCCACTTTAGAGTGATAATCAATGTTTTTTTGGTTTCTTTGTTTAATGGCATATTAACCTTTATAGGTTATTTAATGCCAAACCCATCCTTCTTGAAGAACAGTAGTGGTACTATTTGACCCATAGCTGGGAGGATATGGGGGTTCATACCTTTCCCATGGGTATTTGTCCGAAAGTGAACGTAATAGCGCGACTGGGGTTCGAACTCTCTAACTAAAATTCTGTGGTCCATTGCTTTAACCATTACACCACGACGGTGTCCATATTTCAGAAATAACTATGAAATACTTATTTGAATCGTTCACAAAATAGAAGCATTAGTATCTTCATGGATTGGTGTTACAGCGGGAACTTTACTGGTTCTCGGGTAATCAAGTTTGTATATTACGAAAATTCTCATTTTAAATTCCCCACGATTGATTGATTTTAATGGCATGTCAACTCATCAAGGGTAATTTTATGCCAAGAGTTTAGAGATTTGCGTTCATGGCATGTTTATATTTACATATTTTGTCTAGTTTCTCAATTTTTTTGTACGCTGCTATTTACATTATAGGTGTAATACAAATTATTTACACTATAAGGTGTAATACAAATAATTTACACTATAAGGTGTAATACAAATAATTTACAATGTAAGGTGTAATACAAATAATTTGCAAACAGATCTATCATACTCATAGATAGGATCATAACAGATGCTATCACTTTCACTTAGAGTGGACCTGGGAGTAATAACAATGAAGGAATGTGAAGTCCTAAGAGCTCCAGAACTACTGCCTCACCACTGGATGCAGCTTTGTGTCATACCCAGAACACCCTTATTTTAGTTAGTGTATTCTAAGCCCCATTATGTTATTGTTTTTTCTCTCTCTCTGTAGTAATCTCTCAGTCAAACTATCTCTTTATCTCTGTGTATATGTGTATGCCTCTGTGTGTGTGTGTGTATGTGTGTGTGTGTGGTTTAGCTGTAAGATTGCTATTTGGCCCACCTCGCGTGCCATTTTATACAGCTGGTGTGTGGAGTGAGGGCGTGAAAGTGACTCCTATGTCGTCGGGTGCAGAATAAATGAATTGCAGGGGTAATCGAAAAACAACTGCAACATTCTAAACAGCATTTGTCCCCGGCCGGAAGCTGAGCATCATAAATGAAGATCACGTGACAAGGACTAAGGAGAAGGAGCCAAAGAGACTCGAGCTAGTCAGAGACTCAATAGTTGGACGGTCAGAGAACGTGTCGTTTTCGCTAGAATTAGCAGTTAGGAAAAAAATTCCTTCTCCAGACTACCGGCCTGACTATCCGCAAAACCCTTCCCACGAGACGCCCTCACCCCGAAAGTAGTCATTAGAATTATATGCAATTGTTGTAAGCAGGAGAGGTAGCTGGTGTCAGTTTATTTCTCGCCACAACACTATCACCCCGAGTATTTGTATTCGGTTGCAGATAAGACAACATGCATGTGACCTTAACCCTGTAAAAACGGCACGTTTTAGCGAGGTTTTTATGAGAGCAATACACTTAAAATATTCTCAGAGAATAAAGTAATTTCAAGTTTAATTTGAAACTAACAATACTCAATATTTGAACCCTTTTCATTCTATAATTTTTGCCCATTGCGTTTTCATAAAGTGACATCTTGCCTCTTGAGGACGCCAGCACTCTTCTCAACAATCTATTTTAAAAAATCATTGGGTTTTGCAATTATTAAAGAAAAGAATAAGCGACAGTAAGTCTTTCTCAACACTCTCCTCAGTATTATAATATTCGTATACTGATGGTTTTCTTCCTCCGTTAATTTTCTGTTGAGATTGATTTTATGATATGACTTTTTTATTCAATAAATAAGATTTTTTGGAAAAAGCAAAATAAATTTTTTTCAGATTTTTTTTCCATAAGTGTTAACTTTGCATTATTTGGAATTGATTTATTGGAAAAATTATTTTAATCCTGCCAAAAGATTTGTTTTAAAGCTATTCAAAATGATGAAAAATCAGTTGGATTCCGGCTTGGGTATAAGTCTGTTATCAAATAATTCCTGGTGGCTAAGAATTGCAGACCATGTGAAATTAACAAAAGAATGTATGATAGGTTAAAAAATGTTTCCGAATCGACTAAGCATGGGTTTCCAACTAAGATCTTGAGTCGAAAAAATAGTGCATGTATTGGAAACTGACTGCCTCTCCGGTAAAGAAAAGGTTCCGAACGCAGTAGTCAGTTAAGAAGTTCGTGTTGACTGTCTTCTGGGACATGAAAAGACCCATCCTTATTGATTTCCAAGAAAAAGTTGTGACTGTAAACAGTTCTTCCAATTGCAAAAATCATCTTATTAAAGGACCATCGTTTTTTAATGTGATCTCTTCTGCAATATGATAAAAACGTGACTCTTTAGTCAACTGAGATCCTATTTACCAACCCCTCCGCTCGGGCAGGATATAACACAAGGTCAATTTTTAAGCGGAGTTTAACAGGTTTGAATTCAGAGTTTTCCTTCTCCTAGACTAGTTGCCTCACCAAGGCTGAAGAACCTAGTCTGTCCTACTAGTCAGCTGAGATACTCAGCACTTGTTTAAAAATGAAAACGTTGTCGAAATTAAAAACAGAAAGTCTTTCATATGAGTCGGTGTTAAGAAATGACCTTAAAATAGATGACTGCCCTGTCAACAGAGATTAGAATACACTTAGCCCAGTCGGATGAGGGTGTAAAATGCACCGAATGCATCTGTGTAGAAAGGTATGATCCCAACGACGAGGGTCCTGGATATGACATTAAACCATTTGATGGTGAGGCTCCAGTAATGCTTTAGCTTTTGGGAATATAGTGTATCCCTTCATAGCTATCGCTCCCAGGTCCACTTTGGCCCAGAGTTATAGCGCCTGATAGGGTCCTATCTATGGGTCAAATAGAACAGTTAGGCTATTTAAACTGTGTACAAAAATGATTTATGCTAGATTGAATTGTTAGAAATAGAACTTGTAATGTAGAAGAATGTAACGATACCGAATCGTGGTTTGAACACGGATCTCTAGCTAACAAACGTAGCTGTTGAAATGGAGAGTGCTACTAGAGTTGACGTGACTAGAAGTGGTGGATATATAAATGGGTTAGAGAGAGGAAAGAGTGGTGACGATAATATTTGTCACTGCCTCCCACCAGACAGGACTTGACACAAGGTCAAAAGCCCGAAAGCCGATAAAGTGGGAATAAAGGGAAGGGGAAGCTCGGGAACGAGCCGAGACTCGAACCCTACTACTCATTGACCCACTAAGTGCAATGTGGATCTAATGAGTCAAGCAGTATCACGGACCTAAATCTAGGTCCGGGCACGTATGCCAGCACATAGCTTGAACTAGACCGTGAAGTCTAGTGCTATACAAGGGGTCTGAAAAGCAGCTCGTCCACCCGAAGGTTGCCCAACCGAATCAGGGGGCCTATTCGGCCCCGAGTCTGCTCTTGGTTTTGATCGCCCATCCGGCACGAATGCCAGACGGCCCAGCCAAAAGGCCGAGAAACGATGAAAGAGTGGTGACGATAGTGCGTTTGCATTGTATCTTAACGTCGCTGGGCTGGGACACACTTCAGTCGGCCGTGTTGGTCGGTATACAGATCTGGTCGGGTATGTCCTGGTTCCGGTGGCAGTCAGTCGAGACCGTCTAACAGTGATTTTGGGAAGTCGGCATTTATTTCGAGCACGCAAAGACCAGCTTCCTCAAGCCTCAAGGAGTCATCCCCCAGCCTCAACCCCCCTCCCTTGGAGGGGCTAGGTTTATTCCTTGGTGTCTGAGCGCTCCTTTTTAGGGGAATACCAACGGGGCCCGAGACATTTTTGTGCTCGCCAGGCGTGTCTGAGCCACGGCCCTACGCCTGGACCCACGCAAAAAAGGCCTTGTGCCTCACTCGTCCGGTCGATGTGACGTACAACAAATACTGATACATGCTTATGGAAATTTACTAAGCTTCTTGCTTAGATGTGGCACAAGGCCATATGAAAGGGGCACCCAATGAGACCCGAACTCACTCGTGTAGGTTTGCTAGTCGAGCTTGCTAACCATTACACCACCAGAGGCGCCCCACTGATACATGCTTATGCACTGTCTCTGAGCGTCGCTAAGCTTTAGTTAGCCGTGTTGGTCGGTACACGGATTTGGTCGGGTGTGTCCTGGTTCCAGTGGCAGTTGGTCGATGCCGTCTGACAGGGATTCCGGGAAGCCGGCATTCATGTCAGGCACATCAAGACCAGCATCCACGAGCCTCAGGGGGCCGTCCCCCCGGTTCTAACCCTCTTTGTAGTGGCTAGGTTTATTGCTTTGCGCCTGTAGTTGACGTACGACGAATACCAACAGATACGTATGCCAAAATATAGGTGAAATATAACATTGCGAGTTGGTATTGTTTAACATTCCAGACTCAGAATTTGACATTGTATGTGAATGAAGAGATTATAAAGTATCGGCCAAAGTTACCCCCACTCACGGAACATTATAAAAGTGGTGACGAAGAATAGTTTTGAACGTTATAAAAGAACTCTTTGATCCTTTGACTGTATATAAGAAATGACTGATGCTTAATTGAATTCTTAGGGATCAACAGCAATACTTGGTACCATTTAACTGTGTGCAAACGAATGAGTAATGTTGAATAGAATAATAAGTACTAAATAGCGATACCTGTAATCACTTCACTGTCTGCAGGCAAATTATTAATGTTGAATAGAAGTATTCATGTTAGATAAAATACTTAAAACCATTTAATTGTGCAGAAACAAGATCAATACTAGTGTGCAAACAAATTAGTTCTAATTCATTTAAAAATGAAATTACCGACTAACTGATCTCTTACATATCATGTATATCGATCTAAATATGTATAAACAAATGACTTGTGTTAAATTGTGATTCTTACATAGAAATACTTGAAACCATTTAACTCTGTGTAAAAAAAAAACGAACTTTGGCTAAATAAAAAATGTTTTCAAGAAAATGTGCTCATAAATCATATATATTTAATATGTATAAACTGAATTTGGCATTAGATAACACACAATGGTTGATCTGTCATAAAACCAAACTAAACATTAGAATATGCTGAGTATCACGCAGAAGAGTATGGCACCCTTTGAAAATAGTTGTCCTGGGTATTACACTATATTTCAGTTGATATTGAAGTTGTTAGGGGATTGTGGAGTGAATATTCATTGAAATACCTTTCAGGTCAACTCTGACCTGGAGTACCTGTAATACCTGCTAAGATCCCTATAATGGGTGAAATTGATTCGTTCTAAATATTCTTATTTGATTGGACCATGTGCAAAAAACGAAACAAAAAAAAATTCTTAAGAAGCTACCACACACACACAAACAGATAAAATATGTAAATATGAACATTCACCGAACGAGCTTCCCTAACTTCTAGGCATAGAATAACCCCAAAAGGGTTAACATGCCGTTAAAATCAATCAACCAATAATTAAAATAGGCGAAAATTTGCTTTCATTTGATGTTGAAACCGATGTGCGAGTCAAAAATTTTGCAATATTTTTAGTTACAGAAGGCGCCATTCGAAAACTCTGACTCCCTTTGTTAAGATCGTGAATGTGACGAATTACACTCTCGCTTGATACATTCTCAACGCTACACACACCAGATTTGATATCATTTCTTTGTTTAATGGTATATCAACCTTAATAGGTTGTCAAATGCCAAAGCCATCCCGAGAGAAGAACAGCAGCGATACTATTTAATCCATAGCTAGTGGGGTATAAGGGGGTCCTAGCCTTTTCAGGGATAGTAGTCCGAAGTGAACGTAATTGCATGACTGGAGTTTGAACTTGCTTACTTCGAAGCCGCAGACCAGCACTTAAGCCATTTCGCCACGAGGACATCCTTTCACTGGATTTGACTCTAAGAATTGGAATACGCTTGTAGCACAACCGGACCTTACCTGATCTCCAAGGGTCTTCAAACCCAATCCAAATTTCTTGAATCATTTGGTTACTGTTCTATGGTCAATTGTTCCTTCACTTTTCGCGCAACAACAGATTTTAGTTGCGCAACAACAGATTTAATTGTTATGGCTCAGTTCGAACCCATGAAGCTAGTTGTAATATTTTGAACTTTTTTGGTCCATGTATCTTTCTGCTTTAAAAATATATACTAAATTTTAAAAAAAGATCAATTTCTTAGCAGAACCCTCAAACCAAAAATGAAAATAAAAAAATGCTCAGAAGAAGGGGAAGGAAAATTCTCTAAAATAGCTATTATTCAGTTTCTCGGGGTTTCTTCATAAAGAAAGCCATTTAAAAATTGATTTAGCAGACGAGTGAAGCGCTTCGTGAACCTAAGATAAAGCACGTTTAAAGAACAATAGGTACGAGAAGAAATATATCCTAAAGTGACCGGTTTCGCCAATGTCCCGGAAGAAAAGGTTTCAATCCCAGGTCGAGTTATACCAAAGACTCAAGAAATGGTACTTGTGTTGTATATTGACCTTCGACCCGGCCATTCCAAAGATGGCGGAAGTGACACATTCCGATGGCAGTTATGGGAAGAAATCGCGTAGGCGGGTTTGGCTGACAATATGGGACAAGTTAAAATCCCATGGTACAGACATAGACTGATGCACCGGAAGAGAGTGACCTGTGAACTGCATGACAGTTATTTCCGCTCGATGACAATCAAACATGCCATTCCAAGGACAGCGGAAGTGACACATCCCGATGGCCAGTTATGGGGAGATATTGAGTGGGCGATTGAACTATTATATAACTCGGTGAAGACAGGAAGTCAGTTAGTTTGGAGACCAGACCCGTTGGTAACAAGATGCGGTAGAGAAAGCCAGCACCCAACAGAGTGGGCCTCCGACCCCCCGGTTGAGCATCAAGAGAACGGGAAGGAGACGCTGATGGCCATAAGAGTGGGGGTCAATATGTTGCAGTTTTGCTCGGTCTCCAACTCCCTCTCACACACAAACCCTTTCGAATAAAGCGAGAGGTATTTTTTTCTAAAGAAGTGTCGCTCGTCGTCTTCATTGTGTCGTTGTGTTCTGCATGAATCAGCATATGAGTATACAACACTTGATGCCTCCTTGCTTAACATTCATTATTATAAGGTATGGATCAAGGGTAAAGTGGAACAATCTAGGAAAAGGAGTAGGGCTCTTACCTACACCTCGTCGTAGTAGCTATTGAAAAGCGAGCCTTCTGGTCGCCCTCGACAACGGTCGCCCACTTTATATATATATATATATATATATATATATATATATAAAGAGAGGCGGGCTTTGTAGTGTTATGTTTACTGTCGAGGAAAATGGACGCGGTGACCCGAGTCCAATACCTGAACTAGGTAGTTGGCATTATACATAGGGCTAATATCCTTGGGAAAAGCATTAATCCAAAAATTGGTATGGATCAAGGGTAAAGTGGAGCAATCCAGGGAAATGAGTGGCGCTCTCCCCAACACCTCGTTGTTTTATCTATTGAAAAGGGAGCCTTCGAGTCATCCTCGACTATGGTCACCAACTTTACTATAGGTCGCATCACAAATAAGACTTGTGACCTCGCAACAGGAAAACCTTTATCTTAACACCTTTCTTGTGTTTAACTGATGATTCTCTTTTCTTTTCTATTTCAATCTCTTCTTTTCTGCAACGGTCAACAAACATTTTCAAAAGAATCAAATTTTGGCATTGAATTACCCATTAGGATCTGATATTCCGTTAAACACATTAACCAAACCAAACCAAACCAATACAAAACAAAACAAATCTTTGTTTCACTTTTCTTCTAGAGCATTGAAAATATAGTCATAATTATAATCATTTAGAATGAATCAATACCAGTCTATTGGCCCAGCGGCTAGAGTGTTCCCAATGACTCGGGAGACCGGGGTTCAATCCCAAGTCGAGTCTTACCAAAAACTTAAAAAATGGTATTTGATGTCTCCTTGCTTAACACTCAGCATTATAAGGTATGGATCAAGGGTAAAGTTGAGCAATCCGGGGAAAGGTGTAGCGCCCTTCCCTACACACAGTGTAGTAAATATTGAAAAGGAAACCTCCGGGTCGCCTTCGACTATGGTCGCCAACTTTACATATTTTGGCATTGAATAACCCATAAGGAATTGATATGCCATAAAACAGATTAATAAAATCACAGCAAACCACGATAAATACCCACGTCCATGGAGATTTGTTTTATTGTTCGCCATTTGTATTGTATTTCGGATCAACCTTTGTTATTTATTTCAGTGAGGAGTTGTACTTAAGTTACGAAAAATAATCTGTTAAATGGACATCTGCTGTGCTATTTTGTTTTATCTTTAATCTTAGATATCGGACTCTGTTGCCAACTCCTTCTTTTAAAGTGTTATATGCTGGATTTCCGATTGTGACCGCTGGAGGGCGTTGCCAAAACAGTATATAAGAAAAAAGTAAGAAAATTTATTTCACTTACAGAATACTTTAAGTCCAGATACTCGTCTTCCAGGGACAGGAACATTTTCGTTCTCAGACAACGTCGAGTCCCATTAAACATGACACCACATTTTAGGGCACAGTACACAATATCCTAAACTTAGTTGCATAGACCCTGGCATGTTGAATTCCACATCATCATCAACTAAATAACTCTTCTCAAATATGTAAGTCTCTCATAAACTTTCATATCATTTAAGAATTTCACATACATTTACATACAAGATGGACATTTGTATATATGTCACTTTCGTCTAATCTTTTTTTTTATTTCTGTTTGGTTTGCTTCGGTAATAAAATATGGGGAAGTCCCTTTGGTATACTAGCTAAAATGTTGGACTTCGACATTGTAGTAAGCGAGTTAGAATTCAATTCGCGCTATTACGTTCATTTACCTTGGGTAAAGGTACGAAACCCTTTATCATATTTACCCAACCCCTCCGCTCGGAAAGGATATGACACAAGGTCAATTTTTTAAGCGGAGTTTAACAGGTTTGAATTCAGAGTTTTCCTTCTCCTAGACTAGTTTCCTCACCAAGGCTGAAGAACCTAGTCTGCCCTACTATTTACCCATAGCAGGAGGAAGAATAATTGGATTAATACCTTTCCCAATTAGTGCTATGTGAAATGCAATCAGTCCAGGATTTGAACTCGTGTCACCGAGTCCAATTCCTGCGACGATAACCATTACACCACGGGCACCTCCTACGAAACCCTTTATTCCTGCAGTTATGAATTAAATACTATTATTACTGTTCTTCTGCAAGGATGGCTTTGACATTAAATAACCCAAGAAATTTGAAATTCCATTAAACTTAGAAACAAAAAAACTGAAATCCATAAAATACGTCGTCATTAATTGTTCTAATATCTATTCTCGAAAAAAATCATTATTTCTCCTACTCACAATTCATAAATATGAATTTACCCAACCCCTCCACGAAGCTAAACTGCATCTAATGGTGAGGCTCCATTCCTGGAGTTTGGGGACTGTAGAGTACCTCTTCATTGCTATTACTCCCAGGTCCACTCTGACCCAGAGTGATAGTACCTGTTAGGATCTCTTCTATGAGTCAAAAAGAACTATTCAATCATTTACCAAGGGTTATTAGAATTAGTTATCTGAAGCCATAGAATTGTGTTCACATGTTTTTTTTAATCTGAGAATTAATTTTTATTTATTTATTGCGGACTTTTCCCCCTCATCTTGGTAGTTTTTTGTGTTGTTTCTTCTTTCACTACGTATCGGCCAAATTCCCTCTGGCCTTCTTCAGGTGATTTTTACCGCGACCTCGGATAGGAATGCTGAGTCTTGTAACCGTATCCCCAGTAATTACTGCCTTCCATAGTTGTTGTCTATCGCACCACGTTTTTGACCAAGTAAACCTCTGGCCGGCTTGGGTAGGATTTGAAACCGCTATCTTCTGACAATGCTCACCTGGAACCGAAGAGACTCACCGCCTCTATCCGCTGCGCCACGGGCCCCGAAGATGAGGGGGGAAAAGTCCGCAATAAATAAATAAAAATTAATTCTCAGATTAAAAAAGAAAGCCTCATCTAAAAAAAAAAAAAATTGTGTTCACATTGTTTTTATAACAGAACTACTTGATAAATGGAATTATTACTGTTAAATAACAATACTTGGAACCATTTAACTGTGTGCAAACAAATGATTTATATCAAATCGAATTATTAGTGTTAGATAGGAATTTTTGGCTCATTTACAAATGATGTTACTTATAATCTATTCACTTACAAATTATATAGAGTGTCACAATATACATGGGACCTATGTGAATGCTAATAACTCTACTGCTAATAATAATGCTGTGTTCTTTTTTGTTTCAGATTTGAAAATAGTATACTAAAACAACTATTAATCCTTGATTACAAAGCCTTGGACAAGAGGAGAACAATTTTTTGCGTCACTACTTATTTGGAAACAGAATCATTTAAAACTGTCTTAAAATAGATGTAACCCATTGATATGCAACAAGAAACTCAAAAAAGATTGCCTGTCCTGGAGACTGATATGATAACAATTAAAGGAAACATTGATTTGATGTCTCTTGCCAAAGGGATTAGTTTTTTACAGAATAACCGCCATTGTGCTTGTCTCAGTAATAAATCCTTGTCATATTAGTGAGTTGCTTATATTTTGAGACACCGTATATATATATATATATAAACAGAATTTGGCATCAAATAACCCACAAAAGTTCATATGCCATAAAATATACAAACCTCCATCACGGCCATGATGTGACACTCGATCAATAAGCGGAGTTAAGCAGGTTTGAATTAAGAGTTTTCCTTCTAAACGAGTTGTTGTACCGAGGCTAAATATCCCAACCTGCCTTACTATTTATCCATAGCTGAGGAGAACAGAAAGATTCGTACCTTTCTCAAGTGCGAATGGTATTAGCGTCATCTCGGATTTGAACGCGCGTTGCCGACTTCATTTCGTACGACGTCACTCCACGCGGACAGCCACTTCACAATTTGTGGAATCCAGAATTATATCACATGGATGTTTAGACACTTCCCAGTGTCTAAATTCTGTGAGGGATTGTGGCGAGGTCAAAGACCATGCCTGATATCTAAAAGGTAACTGTTTTCCTTGCAACCTGTCTTACACTTTAGTCAAGCTAGACGCTGTGTTACACGATGGCTGGATGTATAGTAGGTTAATAAACAAGAGAGAAGGAAACAAAATTTGTTTTACTTTCATTTTGGTTTTATCTAAATAGATATCAGATTATTATTGAAAAGCCGTGGACATGTTTTTTTTTAGTACGGCCTAGTTTTAGGTCTGTCATCTCATGAAAAATTGAATATCCCGTGATGAGGAGTGGGGTCATTTCGAGATGTTAAATCAATAGCCGTCAGTCAGTCAGTCAGTCACTCAGGGGCAGGCTTCGTGCCCGTTGGCGAAGAAGTTTGACGAACTTGTTGCAGCACAACCCTTACCAGCGCTTCTCCCATCAGCAAGTAGCCAATGTGGAATCCAACAACCATAGATTCAGCACAGCCGATGCCAGAATTCGACCAATCACAGCAACCATCATAAGCAGTTCTTATTAGACCTCAATTACAACGGTCAGTTTGGTGCGTGCTACGAGACAGTCGGTTTGGTGTGTGCCACGAGGGCAGTTTGGTTTAGTGCATGCCACTAGTCATTTAGTGAGCTAGTCACAACGAAAAAGCAGAGGTCCGTCTCCCCTAAGTCTGTCATGTTTTAGTGGACTTCCGTCGTTTGAGCGAAATAAAGAAAGTTTTAATCCATCCAAGTCGTATCACTATTCATCTTGTGGACCCAGTCTGAGACTTCGACATTTTCCAACCAACCCCTGCAACATCACAGCTCGGGAAAACGACCACCGGAGAAATTGCTCGAGAACGACGGGTGTCGGTTTCACAATTGTACATTCTTTCGGGTCTTTTCTTTTTGTATTTTTTCTCGGTTGCATTGAGTGCTTTCTTCAGGGTGAATTCGACGAATTCTTTGCCCACTCAACGAGGGCTGCAAAATACAACGACTGCTTCTCTGTAGAGGGTTATGACTCCCCCAATGAGTGGCCCAATCGACTAGGGCTGTAGAATACACCGACTGTATCTCTGCAAAGAAGTAAGACTCCCCAACGAGTGTCCTGTATATGACACTAAACAATTTGATAGTGAATCTTCAGTAATGCTGGAGCTTTGGGTAATATGTAATAACCCTTCATTGCCATTGCTCCTTGTTTCATTCTAGCCCGGAGTGATAGCACCGATAGAGTCCTATCTACTCTTTGACATTTGAACTGTTTGATCATTTAACTGCGTGTAAACAAGTGACTGATGTTGAATTGAATTGTTAGTAATACATAGCAATACTTGCTATCATTTAACTTTGTTGACATGCTAAACTGAGTTGTTTGAAATAGAACTGTTTGATCATATATCTGTCTGTAAACAAGTGACAGATTTTTAATTGAATTGTTTGTGATACATAGCAATATTTGAAAATATTAAACTGTGTGCAAACAAATGAGTAATAGTAAATAGAATTATTCGTATTTGATAGAAATAAGAAAAAACATTTAACTATGTGAAAAAAAAATGAGCTCAGGCTCTTTTAAAAATGTTATCTATCAAATATGTTTCCAAATCATATATATATATATATATATGTGTGTGTGTGTGTATATATTTGGCATTAAATAACCTACAAAGATTGATATGCCATAAAACCAAGCCAAACCAAATTAATCGATGAATTATGACACTATCATATCCTAATCTTCAGCAGTGGGTTTCACAGTGAAGCCTGAGCGTATCAAAGCGGTCGCCACGTCGAGAGTTTTCCGAAGCGTTCGTTTTACTTCGTCATATCAAATATTCAAGCTTTTTAATTTTACTCAAGATTAGCGAGAAGTCGTTAGTTGGTTGGTTAGTTAGGTTTTACGGAATATCAATCATTCAGGGTTATTTAATGCCAAATACTATTTATACATATTAATATACATATATTAAGACATGTTAATACATAATAATATATATATATTATTTTATACATATACTGTTTATACATATTAATATATATATATATATATATTAACACACACACACACACACACACACACACACACATATATATATATATATATATATATATATATATATATATATATATAATACATTAAACGAATAGTTTGGAGATAACATTTTTACACGAGTCAATTATCATTTGTTTGCATACAGTTGATAGTTTCTAGCATTCCCATCAAACACGAATAATCATATTTACCAACCCCTCCGCTCGGGCAGGATATGACACAAGGTCAATTTTTTAAGCGGAGTTTAACAGGTTTGAATTCAGAGTTTTCCTTCTCCTAGACTAGTTGCCTCACCAAGCAAGGCTGAAGAACACAGTCTATCTTACTATTTACCCATAGCTGGAGGGAGAATAATTGGATTCATACCTTTCCCAAGGGTATTAGTGCTATGTGAAATGCTATCAGTCTCGTCCAGGATTTGAACTCGTGTCGCCGAGTCCATTTCCAGCGAGGATAACCATTACACCATAGGCACCACCTAAAACCCGAATAATTCTATTTAGTATTAAGTTTGCACACATTTAAATGGTTTCAAGTATTGCTACTTAACATTTATAATTCTAGTCAGCATTACTCTTTCGCGTGCGCTCAGTTAAATAGTTTCAAGTATTCCTATCTAACCCTAATAATTTTATTTAACATTAATCATTCTTTTGACACACGGTTGAATTTTTTTTAAGTATTGTTATTTAACACTGATAATTCTGTTCAGCACTATTTATTTATTTGCACACAGTTAAATGGTATTGCAACGCAGTACCAAAAGTTTTATTTGTATACAGTTCAATGGTTCCAAGCATCGCTATGTAACACTAACAATTCAATTTAACCTCCCTTATTTGTTTACACACAATTAAATGGTTAAACAGTTCTATTTGATCTATTGACGGGATCCTAACAGGTGCTACCACTTCGGGTCTAAGTAGACCTGGGAGTAATGGCTATGAAGAGATTGTTTCATTACCAACAGTTCCGAGACTGTAGCCACACCATGAGATGCAACTTAGAGTCATAAATAGGACACTCGTTAGGGGTGGGGGTCTTAATCCTCTGAAGAGACGCAGTCGGTGTATTCTATATGAGCTGATTGATATCGTTAACTCACATGACTACATTAAGATGCACAAATCGTCTGTATGGAAGCACACACGCACACAAATGAACATATTGTCTTTTATTCATGCGAAATTATTTTGATACATTATTATCATACGTGCAAGTTCACTTTTCAGTTTTTCACACCAACGTTGGCTGATGGTTTCTAACTGGAGTTTGAGTGACAGCAGGTCTCCTCAAGTCTCCAGGACTCTTCTCAGTATTCAGGCTGATCTTAATAGTGCTGTAGTTTGGATGGTCTCCTCTTATTTCTTTGTCTTCCAGGCCCTTTACTTATTTTGTAACCGTGATGAGATCACTAATTATAATCGGTATCACCGTCACGTTCATGTTCTATAGTTATTTTCAATTCTCAAGCAAGGTCGAAGTACTTATCTCTCTCTTAGCTTTCTTTCAATTTTAAAATGATGTTTGCCGGGACAGCAAAGTCCACTATTGGGCAAATTCTCTCTCTATTTTTTTTTTTTTTTGTCAATCACTATGTCTGGTCGTCTGGCCGAGATTTGGTGATCTGTTTGTACTTAAAAATCCCAGAAAAATTTGTGCATCTTATTTTCCAGGACGAACTCGGGGTTGTGCATATACCACTTCTTCATATGATGAAATTTCAATTTCTTAGACAATTCCCAGTGGATCACCTTCCTCACTCAGTCCTGTCAAGTCTTATATTAATAATAATAATAATAATAATAATAATAATAATAATAATCCTAGCGAGCTTTTCAAACCAGTTTCAGATGGCGGTCAGTCACTGGAGACCGAGTGACAGCAAGTCTCCTCAGGTTTTCAGGACTCTTCTCAGCATTCCGATCGATCCCAATATTGTTGTAGTCTGGATGACCACCGCCCGTCCACTGATTTCTAATCCTTCCAGTCCACTTTGGGGACCGCTCCAAGTGCAACTATTGCTATTGGTATCACTGTCAGCCTCATGTTCCACTGCTTTTTTTTAGTTCTCCAGCAATGTTCAAGTACTTGTCTCTCCTTTCGCTTTCTTTCATTTTTACTTTGCGATCCGCTGAAGTCTCGTCTTTTGGTCGAGATTAAGTTCGAATTTTCAGCATCAGATTCTCTAGGACGGATTACGGTTTGTACATATACCATTTGATAATATTATTATCATTATTATTAATGATAATAATGACATAAAAGAGAAATTGCCAAATTGTCGACTTTGCTGTTCCGACTGACCACAGAATAAAACTGAAAGAATGTGAAGAGAAGGATAAGTATCTCGACTTTGCAAGGGAATTGAAAAAAAAACAACTATTGAACATGAAGGTGACAATTATACCAATTATGATAGGGGCTTTTTGTACAATAACTAAAGGATTATTTAAGGGACTGGAGGACTTGCAAGTTGGAGGACGAGTGGAGACCATCCAAACAGAAAGAAAGTGAAAAGAAGGATAAGTACCTCGACCTTTCTTGAGAAATAAAAAAAGACTATGTAACATAAAAGTGACGATTCGACCAATCGTGATTGGTGCATTCCGTACAGTAACAAAAGGACAATTAAAGGGACTGGAGGACTTGGAAATTAGAGGACGAGAGGAGACCATCCAAACTACAACATTATTGAGAACGACCAGAATACCGAGAAGAGTCCTGGATACTTGAGGAGACTTGCTGTCATTCAGACTCCAGTGAAAAAACTTTAATGAGTAAATAATAATAATGATTTACTCCTTACGAGTTTTTCACCCCAGCTGGTAGCATTCAACTGGAGTCTGAACGGCGGCAAGTCTCTTCAGTTTTCCAGGACTCTTCTCAGTATTCTAGCTGATATTAACTGTGATATTGACTATATCCCCAAGTGAAAAATAATTTGCACATAGATATATGGTATCAAGTGTTCATATCTGATACTAATAATTTTCAAACAAGTCTCTTTGACTGATATAGGGTGTCTTGATATACATGGGACCCACGTGACTGCTCATGACTCTTCTAATAATAATGTGTTCCAAATGACCACTATTGCACTTGTCTCAGTAATAAATCATAATCATATTAATGGGTTGCATTTATTTTGTGATATCCAAGAGATGAGACACCAGCAGGTTCTTTCACTTAAGAGCAAAGTGGACCTGAGAGTAATAGCAAGGAGAGAGTGACTCTACACTCCCAAGACTCTACCGGATTCATTTTAGTCTCATACCTAGGATACCTCTATGGTAGGGATCTTACTATCCTGCAAAGGATGCAGTCAGCGTATTTTAAACTTCACCAAAAGTTTGAGAATTCTTAATCTAGATTTTTGTCCAAAGTGATTATGTCCTATGGCTTTTAAGATTGATCTGGCATTAAACAAAAAAAACAAACAAAAAAAAAACCTATTAGGGTCTAATCTATTGGTCAAATAGATCTGTTTTAAAATCATTTGAATTTGATAGAAATACTCGATGCCATATAACTGTATTTGGTTTGGTTTGGTTTTGTGGCATATCAACCATTGTAGATTATTTCAAGTCAAATTCTGTTTATACATATACAGTAAATATATACGATTTGTAAACAAATTTTGTTAACATTTTAAACGAGCCTAAGCTCACTTGTTTGCACACAGTTAAATCATTTTAAGTATTGCTATTTAACCCTGATTATTCTATTCAACATTACTCATTCGTTTGCTGGCCCAGTCGTCTGTAGAATACACTGACTTCAACTCCGCAGAGGGGTAAGACTCCCTCAACGAATGTCCTGGATATGACATTAAACAAACTGATGGGGAGGCTCCAGTAATGTTGGAGTTTGGGGGAATGCGGAATACCCCTTTATTGCTATCCTTCCCCGGTCCACTCGGGCCCGGAGTGGTAACACCTCATAGCTTTTTTATCTATGGGTCGAATAGAACTAAACTGTGTGCTTATGCTAAACAGAATTGTTTGAAGTAGAACTGTTTATATAGATAAAAACGGACTTGGCATTAAATAACCTACAATGGTTGATATGCCATAAAACCAAACCAAACCATACCAAACCAATCACTTGTTTGCACACAGTTAACTGTTCTAAGTATTGCTATGTATCACTAACAATTCATTTTATCATCGGTGATTTGTTTCCACACAGTTAAATGATCAAACAGTTTTATTTCAAACAATTCAATTTAGCATAAATCATCTGTTTGAACTCAGTTTAAATTTCCAATAGTTCTATTTGACCCATTGATAGGTCCCTATCAGGTGCTACCACTTCGGGCCAGAGTGAACCTTAGAGCAATGGTAATAAAGGGGTACTCCACATTCCCCAAAGCTCCAGTATTACTGGAGTCTCACCATGAGATTGTTTAATGTCATATCCAGGACACTCGTCGTGTGTGTGTGGGGTGGGTGGGTCTTACCACTCTGCAGAGATGCAGTCAGTGTATCCTACAGCCCCAACCAACTGGACTCTCATATTACTGTAAGATATTTGCATTAAGTATGATTTCTTAAAGCAGTTGTTGTTTAGTAATGATAATTATTAGTTACTTGAAACCATATAATTGTGCTGACAAATAATTATTATGAAATAGAAATGATTAACTGAAATCATATACTAATCTCCACCCCCGCTTCATCATGGTATCCAATGAGATGAAGAAAAAAATGTCGGTAATATTCAATTAATTTATTTGGCGAGAAATAGTTACAAATGGTGTATTAAATAAAAAGTTTGAGAAGCCCTGTTGAAGGGTTTTAAAAATTATTACTTGCCATGATTCAAATACCAGGGTAGGCTTCTGTAGCAGGTGGATAGTTTCAAGCGAGGTAAAGGTATGTTATTATACAGAAACAGCAAATACAAATGTTCTACATTATACGTTATTTACAAAAACAAAAAACAAAAAAAAAAACAAAAAAACGAAAAGATGTTCACGAATAAGAATTTATGTTTAGTTCAAACTAGTTTCACAATTTAAAAGGTTACCAGGTTGTAACGGTAGTCCATGATGATAGTGATACTTCTGTTTAGAAAGGAGTGAAAGATTCCGACCATCATCTCATAATTATCTTTTTTAAATCGAGATTCTGGATGATAAGAGGAATGACGTTCAATGCTATACAAATCCCATAAAATTATAATCCAGTTGCACATTGGACTGGAGATTGCTTTATTCTCTAAGATTTTTTAAGAGTATTGCTCTAATAAAAATCTTGCCATCATGTGACTTGTTACGGTTACATAAAGGCAATGCTAAGTAAAAGCCTGACAGCCTAATAACTGTAATAATTTAAAAAATTAAATAATTGGTTGCATTTTTAGTTTGATATTTTACTCACATAAATGGTATTTAACGCTTTTAAGTTAATTATGTTTTGTAATTTATTATTCAATTTATATGGGGATGAAGGGAAATTGAATTTGCTTACAAACGTTTGATTGGTTGTTTAGGGTTTGATGGCATATCAACCTCTGTAGATTATTTAATGCCAAATCCATTTTATACAAATAATCAATACTATTTCAAACAATTCAGTTTAGCATGAATACACAGTTTAATTGTCAAAACATTTCTATTTTAAGCTATTCAGTTTAGTCAAACAGTTCTAATTTAAACAATTCAGTTTAGCGTAAGTACAGTATCAACGTCAAAAACAGTTCTATTTCAAACAATTCAGTTTAGCATTTGTACGCAGTTTAGTTCTATTTGACCCATAGATAGGATCCTATCAGGTATTACCACTCCGGGCCAGAGAGGACCTGGGAGTGGTTGCAATGAAAGAGTAGTCCGCATTCCCCAAAGAATTACTAGAACCTTACCATGAGATTGTTTAGTGTCAAATCCAGGAGACTCGTTGTGAGACGGGTCTTTCCCCTCTGCAGTCGGTGTATTCTACAGCCCCAGGTGATTGGGCAAGCAAATATTTAAGAAACCCTGATCTATCTATCTATCTATCTATCTATCTATCTATCTATCTATCTATCTATCTATCTATCTATCTATTAGTAGCTTTGTTGGTTTGGACTACTGAATACGTCGACTACATCTTTGCAGAGGGGAAAGATACCTAAACAAGAGTATGACACAAAACGATCTGATGGTAAGGGTCCTGTCTTGGAGTCTTGGGAATGTGGAGAACCCCTTTATTGCCATTACTCCCAGGTCAACTCTGACCCGGAGTGGTAGTACCTGTTAGAGTCTTATCTAGGAGTCAAATCGAACTATTTAATCATTTACTATATTTGAAACCATTTAATTGCATGCAAGTGATCTCTGACTCGTTTAAATATAATGTTACCTACAAACAAACCATACATTTAACATATGTATAAAGAGGATTTGGCATTAAATAACCTACAAGGGTTGATATGCCGTAAAACAAAACCAACCAACCAACCTCTGTGTGTGTGTGTGTGTGTGTGTGTGTGTGTGTGTTCTGTACATAAGACAGTGAAAGCTTTAGTTCAAAATGCTTCTAATGACTACGTGTTCGGCTACGGAATTATTCGTCTTCCCTCGTGTATGAAGCACACAAAAACATTCACGTATCTCTTTAGCAAGTTCAGAGCAATGAAAGGCAAAAAAATTTTATTGTGATTGTATGTTACTAAAAATATTTGCTAAACGTCGTAAGAGGCGGAAAGAATTATAAGAGGGCTGGACGTTACCAGTCAGTTGTCGACAATTATCCTCGGCACGGCTCACTTGTTGGTTGGTACGAAGTATTGAGGGCCTGGTCGCGTCACATGGCCATTAGGCTGTGTCGATAAATTTGTGTGCTTAGAATTAATTTTCTCTTAACCGTTCTTTGAACAGCCTGATCGAAAGAGAGGTGGTGATATTTCAAATTGAACTACGTGTAGGGTCGGATATTCTTTTCATTTTATTTTATTTTTTTGCCACAGTACTTTATTTATTTACCTGCACGAATAGATTGTTAGTTGCTAAACAGAGCCTAGTTTGGCACAAGGCCACAAGAATGGGGCACCCAGAAAGAACTGAGATCCCTAGCCAAGTAGCTGGCTGACCATTATGCCTAGTAAGGTGCCAAAGTTGTTATTTGTTAAATTTTGCTTAATTTCGCCCACAAGCCTCAAAGATTGTTTATAGTACCTTTGATTTGTCCGTGGTGACTCATTATAGGAATGAAAAAGCTCACCGTTGCTTAACTTTTGAAAGTTCTCTGAAATCGTTGCTTTCAGCGTGACTGGCTGTAAACATTCGCACAAAAAGATCATCGCTTATATTTTCGATTTAAATCTAACATTTCAAACATCGAATTAATTCTGTTATATTTATATATATATTACCTTGCTTCATTTTCGTATCACATTTTTTCTTTGCCCAGTCGGCTGTGACTGTAAAATACACTGACTGACCTCTGTAGAGAGGTAAGACCCTCCCTCTAACGAGTGTCCTGGATTTGACACGAAACAATCTAATGGGAAAGTTCCAGTAATGCTAGAGCTTTGGGGAATGCAGAGTACCCCTTCACTCCCAGGTCCACTCTGGCTTGGAGTGGTAGCACCTGATAGGGTCCTCTCTATGGGTCAAATAGAACTAAACTGCATACTTATGCTAAACTGAATTATTTGAAATAGAACTGTTTTTGACATTGAGACTGTACTTATTCTAAACTGAACTGTTTGAATTAGAACTGTTTGACTAAACTGGGCGCCTCTGGTGGTGTAATGGTTAGCAAGCTCGACTAGTAAACCTGCACGAATGAGTTCGAGTCTCATTGGGTGCCCCTTTCATATGGCCTTGTGCCACATATAAGTAAAATGCTTATTAAATTACAACTGTTTGACTTAACTGAATAGCTTGAAATAGAAATGATTTTGACAATTAAACTGTGTACTCATGCTAAACTGAATTGTTTGAAATAGAATTGATTATTTGTATAAAATGGATTTAGCATTAAATAACCAACAAAGGTTGATATGTCATAAAACCCTAATTAACCAACTAACCATATTTTTTTCTTCCTTACGTTTAGCTATGAAAATAAGATATTGTCAGATTACGGAAGAACATGCTTGGTCTTCTAAATTATTTGTTTGGTCGGTATTTTATCGCATACCAATCATTGTGGGTTATTTAATGCTATATCCAGTTATATATATATATATATATATATATATATATATATATATATATATATATATATATATATATAATGTAATTTATAAGCAAATAGTTTGTAGACATTTATTTACTCACAGTAATATGGTTTTGTTGCCGGACCAATAAATACCTTAGGTGCTCCCACTCCGAGTCAGAGCGGACCTGGGAGATATGCCAATGAAGGAGTACTCCAAATTCCCCAAAGCTCCAATACTGAAGCCTCACAATCAGATTTTTTGTGTCATATCAAGGACACTTGTAGGAGGGTCTTACTCTTCTGCAAAGATGGAGTCGGTGTATTCTACAGCCCTTGGCAACTGAGATGAGAATTAGTTGAGAATGATAAAGCATGTAGAATGTATAAAATTGAAGAATAATACTTGTATTAATTGTAAGTAATGATGATTGACAAAGCATATAGAATTAGGAAGATGAAAGATAATAATAGTCAAAATTATTAAATATAATGATTGACAAAGCAATTTAAATTAAGAAAAGAAGGATCACTCTAGATTAGTTATTTTGTTTTATTGCATATCAACCCTATTGGGATATTTAATGCCAAACCATTTTCTTTCTATATATGATTTCATGTGTATAAATATATTGGTTGAAATGGCAGTAAATCAGAGTTCATTAGCCTGGTGCACTCGGTTTGAATTGCCATCATTTTGAGTAGCCTCAAAACAAATATTTTTCCAAAATTAAAATAATTTTTGCTGCACACAAATGCTAAACAATGAGGTATTTACATTTATTGAAAAAATCCTCTTTCTTTAAGTTCTTAGTGACTGCACGTCTAGAAGATCAGGATGTTCTTGGTGCTTGGTGGTTAGTGCTGCCGAAACAGGTTCTGCAAGTCTAGCTGACTGCAGTGTCGTCGTCTCGTGGTATCTGCTCACGGGTATAGTGAGAAGACCAGCGGTGATCGTCAGAAGACTTTCTAAAATTAGCTCTTAAAAGAGCTGGTTATGACTTTCGAAAATTAGCTCTGAAAAAAGCCGTTTGAGAAAGAGATAGCAGCGGTGATTGGTTGGAAGCTGGCATCAGCTGTGCTGGGTCTGTGGTTGTGATTGGTTGTATTCCATATCGGCTGTTGGCTGGTGGAAGAGGCAGGATACCTCTTTTCCGGGTACATATGCCGAGCGACGTCTAGGTCTCGTGGTCACTGATTGCTGTATTTATATAGAAGTAACTGGCAGATTATTTTATGATTTAAATCAAGAAAAAAATTTTATGTCATTGTCGAGAGAAGTTCTCATAAATATAAGTAATAATGGTATATTTCATTATAATAACAAGAGGAAATTTTAAATACGATGTATTTTATCCTATGGTCGAATTCGTTTGACTCGGAAAATAGTTCGTATGTTAACAACAGAAATTCACTCGTATACGTAGGGATTGCGTTTTGTTAGCTGACGTCATGGGTGACCCAGGACTTTAGGTTGGAATAGTCAGGACAGCTATGATAGTTTCTGGTAGTAATTTACTCAGCTTTTTGCTTAGATGTGGCACAAGGTCATATGAAAGGGACACCCAATGAGACTCGAACTCACTCGTGTAGGTTTGCTAATTAAGTATTCTGACCATTACACTACCAGAAGCTCTCACGATAGTCTCATGTACTGCTATTAACACTTATAATTCCATCGAATGTCAATTATTTGTTAGCACACAGTTAAATGGTTTCAAGTCTTCTTATAAAACACAAATAAATCTATTTGATATTAATCTTTTATTTACACACGATTAAATGGTTTTAAGTGTTGCTATCTAACTCTAATAATTCCATCGAATGTCAATTATTTGTTTGCACACAGTTAAATTGTTTCAGGTATTGCTATTTAACATGAGTAATTTCATTTATCAAGTATTCCTATCTAAAACAAATCAGTTGTACACAGCTGTACGGTGTCAAATAACTAATAATAATAATTCTCAGTAAATGATTGAACATTTCTATTTGACCCATAGAAGGGACCCTAACAAGTACTGCCAATCCGGGTCAAAGAGGACCTGAGAGTAATGTCAATGAAAAGATACTCCAAATTCCCCAATGCTCAAGGATTGGAGTCTCACCATTAAATATAGTGTAGTATCATACTCGTTTCCAAAATTATATTCAAAATTGGGGTGCTGTCAAAGTACTAGAATCCGAGCCTATTCAAAAAAAAAAAAATCTTTACGAAATCTTACCTTCGTGGTTGGCACATATAACATAACACTTACCTTCGTATGAAATCGAACCGACGACCTAAATTCAAATCCTTTATGAGGCTGTTTGTGTAGCGTTAATAGCTTGGGAAATGCAAGAATTTCTTCGCCTCTAACTCTAAGCAATTAGTTGGAAAGACTGGCTTCTTTAGCCTTTGTAGGGCAACCACACTAGGAGAAGGATATCTGAATTCAAACCGGCAGTATTCCTCTTTAAAATTGACGTTGTGTCATATCTTCCTCGAGGCAGAGGTGATGGGTAAACACACACACGCACGCACGAACGCACGTACACACACTGGGTAAATAATATAGTAGACAGGGATTTGTAGCTTTAGTAAGGTAACCAATGATGGAGAAGGAAAACTCTGAATTCAAACTGACAGTGCTAAGCTTAAAAATGACCTTGTGCTTTAGCGGTGAAGTTGAATAAATATAAGGCGTTTCCAAAATTTTGATATCATTTGAAATGTATAGGGTGTTTCAGAAAATTTGATATCATTCCAGATGTATAGGGTGTTTCAGAAAATTTGATATCATTTCAGATGTACAGGGTGTTATAGAAAAAAATCATTTTATTTCGTAATCAAATAGTATGACCAATTCTTTTGAAATCATTGCAGAGAAACATCTCAAAATTCTATGTTTAATGTTCAAACACCTTTTTTTCCATTCCAGTGAGTTCCATTCCTCCCTCCCCAAAGAGTATCTCTACTTGTTTTTAAATATGCTGTTAAAATTTGAGATTATAAGAGCAAGTTGGTTGGTTGGTTAGTTGGTTGGGTTTTTATGGCATATCAACATTTGGAGGTTATTTAACGCCAAATCCATTTTTTATGTAAATAATCAGTTCCATTTCACACAATTCAGTTTAGCATAAGAACGTAGTTTAATTCAGTTTAGTATAAGTACAGATTTAGTTTACATAGTTAAATGTCAAAACAATTCTATATTAAACAAATCAGTTTAATGTAAGTACAGTTTCAATGTAAAAAAACAGTTCCATTTCAAATAATTCAGTTTAGCATAAGCACGCATGTTAAATGTAAGTACGGTTTAATTGTCCAAAACATTTCTATTTCAAGCTATTCAGTTTAGTCAAACAAATCTGTTTAGCATAAATATGCTGTTAGTTCTATTTAACCCATAGATAGGACCCTATCAGGTGCTACCACACCGGGCCAGAGTGGACCTGGGAGCAATGGCAATGAAGGAGTGCTCTGCATTCCCCAAAGTCCCAGCATTACTGGAACCTCACCATGAGATTGTTTAGTGTCATAACCAGGACACTCATTGTTTTTTTTTTACCCCTCTGCAAAGGTGCAGTCAGTGTATTCTACAGCCCCAGCCGACTGGGCAAATATGAGCAAGAACTGGTTACGAAATGATAATTCTAATAAATTGAATAATTTATTTAGTTTGGTTTGGTTTGATGGCTTATCAACCATTATCTGTTATTTAATGCCAAATAGATTTATATATATATATATATATATATATATAAACAATTCTATTTCAAACATTTCAGTTTAGCGTAAGTACTCAGTTTCAATGTCCAAAATATTCTATTTCAAACAATACAGTTTAGTATTAGTATGCTGTTTAGTTCTATTTGACCTATAGATAGGTGCTCCCCACTCTGGGCTAGAATGGACCTGGGAACAATGGCAGAGAAGGGGTACTCCGCATTCCCCAAAGCTCCAGTATTACTGGAGTCACACCATCAGATTGTTTAATATCATATGGAGGACACTCGATGGGGGAATTTTACCTCTCTGCAGAGATGCGGTCAGTGTATTCTACAGCACCAGCCGACAGGGCCAAATTTATTTTGCGCAAATTCTTTAAAATCCATATTGCGGAACCGCAATCATAAAAATCTTAACTTTTGTTTTCTTTTCTTTTTTTTGTTGACAATCAATAGTTCTGGTCGTCTGGCCGAGATTAGGTGATCCGTTTGAATCTCAAATTCCCAGAGAAGTTTTGTGCTGCGATTAGAAGAGATTCAGTTTTTCTCTTAAGGTTTCCTTTAATTAGCCATGTTCAGGCTTTCTGGTGTGAGATTATTATTTACTCATTAGAGTTTTCACATTAGCGTAAGCTGATGGTATTTCACTGGAGATTGAGTGACAGCAAGTCTCCTCAAGTCTCCAGGACTCTTCTCAGCATTCTGGCAGTTTTCAATAATGCTGTTGTTTGGATGGTCTCCACTCGGTCGCCAACTTCCAAATCTTCCAGGCCCTTTCGTAATCCTTTATTTACCGTGCCAAAGACACCAATCACAATTGGTATAATTGTCACCTTCATGTTCCATAGTTTTTTCAATTCTCTAGCAAGGTCGAGGTACTTATCTCTCTTTTCACATTCTTTTAGTTTTATTCTGTGGTCCGCCGGGACAGCAAAGTCGACAATTTTGCAAATTTTAATAAGATCTGGTCTTCGGGCCGAGATTAGGAGATCCGTTTGTATATCCAAGTCCCACAGGAGTTTGTGAGTATTATTATTATTATTATTATTTTGCTCTTTGCGAGATTTTTCCCCTATAGTTTGCTGTTGGACTTTTGCTGAAGTCCGAATAACAGCAAGTGACATCTGGTCTCCAGGACTCTTCCAAGTATGTTGGCTGATCTCAACAGTACTGTAATTTAGATGGTCTTGATTACTCTTCTGATTTCTAACTCTTCTATACCTCTTTTCAAGTCTTCTTTCCAAACGCTCCATTTACGATTGGTAGCGCCATCACCCTTCCGTGATTCTCTGGCAAGATCAAAGTACTTGTCTATCTTTTCGATTTCTTTGATTTTCATTCTGTGGTCCATTGAGACGGCAAAATCCACTATGCAGTATTTTTTTCTTTTTTTTTTTTTAATTATCACTTGGTCTGGTTGTCTGCTCGGGTTTAGGTAATCTGTTTGTATCTCAAAATCCCAGGCAATTTTATGTCCTGCGCTCTTGGACAGTTCCGGTATTATTATTATTATTTACTCATCTAGAGTTTTTCACATCAGTATTAGCTGATGGTTTTTCACTGGAGTTTGAGTGGCAGCAAGTCTCCTCAAGTCTCCAGGACTCGTCTCAGTATTCTGGCCGTCCTCAGCAATGCTGTCGTTTGGATAGTCTCTACCTGTCCGCCAATTTCCAAGTCCTCCAGGCCCTTTAATAATCCTTTAGTTACTGTGCCTAACGCACCAATCACAATTGGGACAATCGTTACTTCCATGTTCCACAGTTTTTTCAATTCTCTAGCAAGGTCGATTATTATTATTATTATTATTATTATTATTCCTAGAAAGTTTTTCACATCAGCGTTAGCTGATGGTCTTTCACTGGAGTCTGAGTGACAGCAAGTCTCTTCAAGCCTCAAGGACTCTACTCAGTATTCTGGCCGATCTCAGTAATGCAGTATTTTGGATGGTCTTCACTCGTCCTTTTATTTTCAAGTCTTCCAGTCCCTTTATTAATTCTTTGGTATACTGTACCAAGAGCACCAATTATAATTGGTATAAACATCACTTTCATGTTCCTCAGCAAGGTCGCGGTATTTACCTTTCTTTTCATTTTCTTTTATTTTTACGAGATCAAATGATCCGTTTGTAACTTAAAATCCCAGGGGAGTTTGTGTGTGTCGTTCTCTAGGATTAATGTTGGGTTGTGCATATAACATTTGTTTGTATGGTTAAATTTCAATTTCTTGCACAATTCCCAGTGGATTACCTTCCCCGCCCAGTCGTGTCAAGTCTGATGCTCTTTCTGTGCTAATTTGCTGCATTCGCTTATTATGTGATTGATCGTTTCGTCTCTATCACCACATAAGCTAAATTTGCTGTTTTGTTGCGTCTTATCTATTCTTGCTTTGATATGATTGGTCTTTACAGCATTGTTTTGTACTGCTATCAGGAGAGATTCCGTTTTTGTAAAGGTTTCCCTTTCTTAGCCACGTCCATGTTTTCTTGTGAGAGATGTTGCTTAGCGGTCGTTTAAAACATACAGGGAGTTGTTTTTCTTCACATTTTTGTTTTCTGGTTATTGTCGTTTCCATGGTCCTCGTGTTGTGGGTATTGTTTCTGGTGGCTGTAATCAGTCTTCCTCCACGCTTTTGTATGTTGTCTTCAAGTCGTTGTATTGATGCGTCAACGCTGTCTTCAATGTTCGCAAGTCCTCTTCCTCCTTCTTTTCTTGGCACATATAGTCTGTCAACGTCATCTCTGGGATGTAATGTCCTATGCCTGGTCATTAGTTTTCTTGTTCTCTTGTTCTCTTGTCCATTTGTTTAAGTTCTTTGATCCACTTCGAGAATGGTCCCGAATATCTTACGAGGGAGACAACCCAGGTATTTATTCCTTTGATAAAGTTTCTGCAACATAGTTTTGTCTCGAGTAGCTTTCTAGTTCTCCAGAGATATTTTTTCTTTCATTTCCTCTTGTTTGATGGTGTCAGCTTCCAATATGCCCAAGTATTTGTAGGTTTCCTTCTCTCCGAGCGTTCTAATCTTGTCTTGGTATGGTAATTCCATTCCGTCAGTTAGATGTCGTTTGCCACTTTTCATTACTAGCATGCCACATTTTTCTATGCCAAATTCCTTTCATATGTCCTGACTGAATATTCTTACTGCGTGTATAAGAGTTTCCAGTTCTTTTTCATTTTTGCAAATAGTTTGACGTCGCCCATGTACATTATGTGATTGATCTTTTCCTGAGATCTACTAAGTTTGTGCATTCTCTGAGAATGTGGTTAAGGGGCATAATGGCAATTATAAATATTAACCGTGATAAAGCATCTCCTTGAAATACTCCTCTTTGGATCTTTGCTTCAGCTAAGCTACTTCCTCTGCTGTCAATTCCACTCGCCAGGTTTCCATGGTTTTCTCGATAAAGTTTATGACGTCATCTGATATTTTGTACATTTTGAGGCAGTTTTTATCCAGCTTTGTGGGACCATATCATATTCTTTTTTTATAGTCAATCCAGGCCATACCTAGATTTTTCCGTCTGGTCTTGCTCTCGTTTAGGATGTGTTGATATATGTAAAGTAAGTCTGCTGTGCCTCCGGATCCTTGTCGGCATCCTTTCTGCTCCTCACAGAACAATCCGTAGCTTATTAGCGAGTAGTAAATCTGTTCCCTTATTTTGCTGTTAATGTTTTCAACAACATCGGTAAGCAAGTTATGGGTCTGTAGTTGTTTGGGGCGGTTCCTTTGCTTGGGTCCTTTCAGATCAATGTGGTCTTTCCTTTAGTCATCCATTTAGGTACGTGTGCTCGTTGTAGACATCTGTTCATTTTTAATGCTAGTCTGTCGTGAATGGAGGTGAATTTCTTGAATCAGAAACCATGTATTCCACCATGGTCTAGCATTTTCCAGTTTCATATTTTTTTAGTGTCGTTTTTAGTAAATCGATGTGTATTTCCGCTTTTGGGCCTTTGAGTTTTTTGATTATTTATTTATTCATTTAAAAAAATTATGTTTTTTAGATGTTTTGTGTTTAAGTGACACGAGGTATGCTTTGTACCTTCAAAGAGCATTGCACGCTTTTTAATCCAGAAACTGAAAGTAACATTCATTTACAAATTATCAGAATTTTTACTAGAAAACACTAAATTCAGCCCGGCAGAACCCCGCTTAAAATCGACTATATGTCACATCCTGGTCGTAGCAGAGGTGTTGGGTTAACACACACATATACACATACTATAGGTAAATAGTATGATAGACAGGGGTTTTTAAAACTTTAGTAAGGTAACCAGTGTAGGAGAAGGACAACTCTGAATTCAAACCAGTAGTACTCAAATTAAAAATTGACCTTTTGCCACATCCTGCTCGTAGCGGTGTGGATAGATAAATATTGGGTGTTTCCAAAAATTTGATGTCATTTGAGATGTACTAGGTGTTTCAGAAAAAATCATTTTCTGTAATAACAAAAGTCTTCCACCACGGACAGAACGAAATAAAGTTAATTTCTAAGCAGACTACATCTGGTTTGAATTCAGTTTTCTTTCTCTTACGTTGGTTGCCTTATTTTTGTGATGCTGACCAAAGAAAGACGCGGAGAACACAAAATGTTCGATAGAAAAACATATATCTAAGTAACGGAAGCAAGATACAAGTGAACCTGGTTAAACAGTAGTTAGTTAATAGAAAGTTGAGAGCCTAGTGGGGTAGTGACTATCCATCCACAACGCAACTGGTGTCACGCTGATTGGTGCACTCCCCATTTGACGCTCTCGTTGACGTGTATTTACGGAGGAGGGCGAGTCTATTATGTAGGAAGTACAACACTTACTAAAGCGAAAGCGTCCAGTCTCCCCTACTGTGTAGCGTATCTGAGCATAGAATTAATGCTTCACTCGAGAGTTTAGCACGAAGAGAAATGAACATAGTCTGCTCCAAGGGAAATAGTATATACAGGGTGGAACGATAAAATTGTAGCCCTAGAAAAGACGGCATGATTCCATTTCCGTTTAATAAAAACCGGTTTTCTTTTTCTGTTGCAGACCATCTACTAGTTGGCCAGTTGTGTACAAATCCCAAGAGCGACAGGAGCCTTCTATCATGTCTGAAAGTGACACAATGTTCAACGGGCGAGATCGGAGATGCGCTGTTGTACAACTTATGCTCTCTACCGATCCAAGTTATGACAACAGGACCATTGCCAGCGCCCTCAAAATGCAAATCCGGACGGTTCAACGCTTGAGGGCACAGCTCAACGCATCGGACGACCCTTTGGAGTTGGTTGAGCGGAAGGCCACATTATGCCACCTCACATTCTTCTGCTTCTCGGTCACTCACTGGCGCTCACCGGACCTCTTGACTGCCCGATCGTGTATCCAAGACTGAGACTTCGACTGACCGTTACTACAGTGGGTGTCTGCATATATCATTTCACAACGCCTTCGCATTTCCGGTTGTCAATCCCCGTGACACGCTTCCACCTATCAAGCCACGTGATCAGTTTACATCCACGTATTGCTGTCTTCCTGTTTACACGGCTGGAATATCATATCATATCATATTTACCAACCCCTCCGCTCGGGCAGGATATGACACAAGGTCAATTTTTAAGCGGAATTTAACAGGTCTGAATTCAGAGTTTTCCTTCTCCTTGACTAGTTGCGTCACCAAGGCTAAATTAACTTAAAGGACCTAGTCTGCCCTACTATTTATCCATAACTGGAGGGAGAATAATTGGATTCATTAGTGTTGTGTGAAATGCAATCAGTCTCGTCCAGGATTCGAACTCGTGTCGCCGAGTCCATTTCCTACGACAATATCCATTACACCACGGGCACCTCCACAATATGACGACTCTATGAAAGGTCAATATGCAACATCGAGACTCAAGAGCGACAAGGGCAAAAAATAATTAGCCCCGTCGTCATTCCCACCACAGACGCCGAGCAAACAACTCAACCCTACAAACAGGTAAAGCACTTCTGTTTCTTGCATATCTAGAATCCGTGCCTCAAAGAAACACCGATGAAATTGCTTTGAGGTAATTCTTTGGATTTGGTATATTCAGGAATTTAACACTTCCCAGAACCCAGTGGTGCTGAATAAGTTACAACAGAAGATAGAATTAAGACTAGTGAATTTCAATTTAACATTTTCAAATGTCAGTTTTGGTTAAATATCAAAAACGACTTTAGTTTTTATTTATTAAACTTTGTTTAGTTCGGCACACCAACTTTAGATTGCTTACAGTACCAGCCATTACAAAGATTTGCCAACTGGGTATGAAAATAATTCATATATAATCTATAAACCAGATGATGTGAAGTACAGTTTATCATTGGTTATATTGTTTTGGTTGCCATTATTTTTTAGAGATATTTATTGTATTAAAACAACTTTGGCTCAAGCTTAATGTTAAGAAGCATTAATTGAAGGACAAACAGACTAAACACTGCTGGTCAGTTTAGTTTGGTTGGGTTTTATGGCATATCAACCATTGTAGGTAATTTAATGCCAAATCCTCTTTATACATATATAATAGATATGTAAGGTTTCGTTTGGTTGTGTTTTATGACATATCAACGATTGTAGGTTATTTAAAGTCAAAACTTCTTTATACATTCATATATATATATATATATATATATATATATATATATATATATATATATGTATAGGATTTGGTTTGGTTGGGTTTTATGGCATATCAACCATTGTCGGTAATTTAATGTCAAATCCTCTTTATACATGTATAATGAATATGTAAGATTTGGTTTGGTTGGGTTTTATGGCATATCAACCATTGTAGGTTATTTAAAGTCAAAACTTCTTTATACATATGTATTAAATATATAGGATTTGGTTTGGAAGAGTTTCATAGCTTATCAGCCATTGTATGTTATTTAATGCCAAATCGTTTTATACATATATGTCAAGAATATAGGATTTAGTTTAGTTTGGGTTTATGGAAAATCAACGACTATAGCTTATGTAATGCCAAATCATCTTTATATGTACATATCAAATATATGCGATTCGGTTTTGTTTTGTTTTATGGTACATCAACCATTGTAGGTCATTTAATGCGAAATCCTTTTTATGCATAAAGATCAAATATATGATTTCTGAACACATTTTGTAGGTAACATTTTAAAATGAGATTGATTCAATGTTTTTCCGCACAGTTAAATGGTTTCGCTCATTTCCATCTAATACGAATACACAGTCAAATTTACAAACAGTTCTATTTCAAACAATTCAGTTTAACATGTCACCAAAGTTAAATGCTTTCAAGTATTGCGATGTATCACTAACAATTCAATTAAACATCACTCATTTATTTACACAGTTAAGTGATCAAACAGTTCTATTTCAAACAAAGGAGTACACTGTTTAAATATCAAACAGTTCTATTTTATCAATAGATAGGACTCTACCAAGTGCTACCCCTCTGGGTTAGAATGGACCTGGGAGCGATGCAAGGGTACTCTGCGTTACCCAATGCTCCAGCATTACTGAAGTCTCGCCATTAAATTATTTAGTGTCATATCTTGGACAGTCGTTGGGGAAGTCATATTCCTCAGCAGAGACGCAGTTGGAAAATTCTGCAGCCCTGGCCGACTGAGCCAACTGCTGATCTTCTTTGCAATTCAATTCCACATCATTATACCGAGTCAAGAGAAATAATCTCTCAGATTAAAAATTTATTTATGTTTCAAACCCAAGAACCTTAACAACACAATTATCAAATTTGGTTATTTAAGATATTTTTCTCAGTTTACAAATGAATTAGAAAGAAGGATTTACCGAAATTAGCAGAAAAACCTTCCTGCGGGTTAGATTCTTTCTTTGTTTCTTTCTTTACTTTTAATGTAATAGTCACCTTGTGGTTTATTTAATGCCAAAGCTATTCTAGTCGAACAGTAATGGTACCATTTAGTCCATTACTGGGAGGATAAGAGGGTTCATACTTTTTCTAAGGGTATTCGTCGGAAATTGAACACAATAGTGTGACTGCAATATCAAGTCATTTATGTACTGATAAACTTTAAGGATATCATGTTTATTCAAGTTCTCCTGTAAGGTTGATTAGCACGATTCTATGTTTGTTGGCCGATATTTTCTTGCATTTGATGACGTCTCATATTTGTTGAGCTTTTAAACTCATCTGGCTTGGTATTGTTTTCTTTTTCTTTTCTTTTTTTTTTTTTGCTTAATAGCATATCAACCTTCGTGGGCTATTCGAAGCCAAAGCCGTCCTTGTAAGTTTATAGGATCATAAATATGAATGAGGTATCAAATATAATCGAGGGTAACAATTCGCACCCAGATATAAAGTGTTACTTGACGAGACCCAAATGAAAAGATGTTATATTTCTTCTAAGTACACCATGGGGACGTTGTTTTTAATACGAAAGTTTATTTTCTGACAGCAATATTTCACATTGCAGTTGTCATCGAAACGCGAGAGAAAGGTTGGTTGGTTGGTTGTTCTGTTTTACGGCATTTCAACCCTTTTCGGGTCATTTAAAACCGCATTAAGTCATTTTCAAGCAATTCAGTTTAGCATAGATATAATTTTTTGTTTACACGCAGTTAAATGTCAAAACAGTTGTATTTTAAACAATTCAGTTCAGCATAAGTACACAGTTTCAATGTCAAGGACAGTTCCACTTCAAACAATTCCGTTTAGCATACAAAAACAGTATATTCTGAATAATTCTGTTAGCATAAGTATACAGTTTAGTTCTATTTGGCCCATAGATAGGAACCTATCAAGTGCTACCACTACAGGCCAGAGTGGACCTGGGAGTAGTGGCAATGAAGGATTACTCCGCATACCCCAAAGCGCCAGCATTTCTAAAACCCCACCATCAGATTGTTCAGTGTCATATCCAGGACACTCGTTAGCGGGGGGGGGGGGTTAGTCTTATTCCTCTGCAGAGAAGCAGTCCGTGTATTCCAGAAGCGAGAGAAAGAGTGAAAGATATTAATTGTTACAGAGAAGTACGAAAAGGCTCTTTTGAGAGAGACTAAAATCAAAACACCGACTTCATTTTTCTCCCTCGACTTCGTTTTTCTCCCCAGAGGGACCCAAATCTCTGAATTACCTGTATTCGTTTCGAAATCTTTTTGTATTTTCTTCTAATATTTCTCTTAATCCCTGTTTATATAACAACATAAATCTTTCCATAAACATCCAGTCTGCCGCAGATTTCAAAGCTCATCCTGCGACACGTGCACCATTCACCTTCGCATACGACTTACACGTCAACTCGAAGATTCTAGCCAACTCACAATTTATTACTACAAGTAAAATAATATAATCAATTACTATCCTTAATGATATAACAATATCCACGGGCTGTAAAATACACCGACTGCTTCTCTGCAGAGGGGTAACTCTCCGCCAAGGAATGTCCTGGATATGAAACTAAACAATCTGATTGTGAGGTTGCAGTAATACTGGAGCTTTGGGGAATGCGGAGTACCCCTTTATTGCCATCGCTCCCACGTCCACTCTGGCCACCTGATAAGGGTCCTATCTATGGGTTAGATAGAACTAAACCGTGCTTCCTTCACAATACTGATTTTTGCATTTAAACTGCGTATTTATGCTAAACCGAATCGTTTAAAATAGAACTGTTTTGACATTTAAACTGCGTGCTTATGCTAAAATGAATTGATCAAAATAGAACTGTTTTGAAGTTTAAACTGTATTCATGCTTAACTGAATTATCTGAAATAAAACTGTTTTGACATTTAACTCTGTGTATTGCCCAGAATACACTGACTGTAGAATACACTGACTGTGCCTCTGCAGATGGTTAAAAAAAACAACGAATGTCATAGATATGACAATAAACAATTTGATGGTGAGGTTCCAGTAATGCTGAGGCTTTGTGGAATACGGAGCACCCCTTCATTGCCATTGCTCCCAGGTCCACTCTGGCCTGTAGTTTGTGGTAGCACCTGATGGGGCCCGATCTATGGGTTAAATAGAACTAACGGCATACTTATGCTAAACTTATGTTTGACTAAACTGAATAGCTTGAAATAGAAATGTTTTTGACAATTAAACCGTACTTACATTTAAACTGCGTGCTTATGCTAAACTGAATTATTTGAAATGGAACTGTTTTTTTGACATTGAAACTCTACTTACCCTAAACTGATTAGTTTAATATAGAACTGTGTATAAACAAAATCTGTTCTTATACTAAACTGAATTAGCCGACTTAGAACAGATTGACTAAACTGAATATCTTTGAAGTGGAAACGTTTTTCACAATTAAACTGTACTTGCAATTAAACTGCGTTCTTATGCTAAACTGAATTGTTTGAGATGGCGCTGATTGTTTGCATAGAAATGGATTTGGCGTTGAATAACCTACAAGGGTTGATATGCCATAAAACCCAACCAACCAACCGAACAATAACAAGCTTCATCGGCTATTAAAAGCCAAATTCATGCTCTTCGAAGATCAGTAATGGAATATTTTATCAATAGCTTGGGAGATAAAAGATTTCGTACTTTTTCCAATGGTATCCGTCCGAAAGTGAACGCAATTGCGCGACTGGAGTTCGAACTCATTTATTTCAAGATCACAGTCCAGCACTTTAGCCATTATCCCCTTCTCATTGCTAGAGAAAAATGAACGTTAGTATCTGATAAAATTTCTGTGATGAGGAGTTCCTATTGTTTACACTATTTCGGACAGTTCTTCTCATCTTGGTAATTTTATCCCTCAGTTTTCTAAAGATGTTTTTCTTTGTTTTCTTTGATAATTGATTCTTAAAAATAAAATAAAATAAAAAATAAAAATAAAGATAAAAAAAAATAGAATAGAGGGGATACAACAGTTGAAACCACCAAGATGATGACAACGGAACGAGATAATGAAAAAAATAACTTAGGTTATATTTATATGTGCATGTGAAATTTAATTACTGCTATTTTAACTGACTTTTATTTTCTATTCCCGACAAAAAAAATCACACACACACACACACACACACACACACACACACACACACACACACACACACACATATATATATTAACATGCACAAGCACGTACACAAACATAGAGAGAGAGGAATATATATATATATATATATATATATATATATATATATATATATATATATATATATATATATATATATATATATATATAATCTTCTGTGGTTTGACACAAGATACATTACATTTCTGCAGAACACTTTTTATTTTCTGTTTTCTATCTATGTATCGCTATTGTGTCTTCTTTTTGCATATATATATATATATATATATATATATATATATATATATATAGATATATATATAAACCCACACACACGCACACACACATATATGTATATATATGTGTGTGTGTGTGTGTCTGTGTGTGTGTGTGTGTATGTGTGTGTGTGTGTGTGTGTGCTCATATATATATATATATATATATATATATGTGTGTGTGTGTGTGTGTGTGTGTGTGTGTGTGTGTGTGTGTGTGTGTGTGTGTGTGTGTGAGTGTGTGTGTGTGTGTTAAATATTTATTAGCAATGACTAACAATATTTTTAAAAGAATTTGATCATCGAGAGACAGTGCGAACTTATGATAAAAAATACAACGAATTAACTGTGCTCACCTCAAGTATTAGCAAGTGTCCATTGATTAGAGAGGACTTTACCAGGGA
Organism: Sepioteuthis lessoniana; assembly: GCA_963585895.1. Classification (NCBI taxonomy): domain Eukaryota; kingdom Metazoa; phylum Mollusca; class Cephalopoda; order Myopsida; family Loliginidae; genus Sepioteuthis; species Sepioteuthis lessoniana. Next base: position 69,876,607 of record OY757921.1, on the reverse strand, counting down.
ATTCGATCCCCCAAAACTAGTGTTCAAAGATGTTGTTTAAAAATCTGATTTACAGTTGAAACAAAAATTCAAAATCGATTCAAATATAAAGGGAGAGCACTTACTGTCTTAATGGTATCAGAGTCATTTCCCTTGATAATATCTACTTTTTTTTTTGTCTCTGTGAGAGTGTGTGTATGTGTGTGTGTTTCCCTTTGTCCGTCTCTGTTCGTTCTTGTTCTTCCCGCTTGTCTATCTATCGGTCTCTCTGTCACTTTCTTCCACTCCTCGTTGTTTCGTTCTCTTTTTTCTCTTCCTGTTTGAATATATATATATATATATATATATATATATATATATATATATATGTGTGTGTGTGTGTGTGTGTGTGTGTGTGTGTGTGTGTTTGTGTGTAGTTAGGCAGTAGTCTTTCATTCAAAGATGTTTGATTGAATAATAAAGACACATTTTGTCAATATGATTTTATTAAGATCCTTTCAAGTTTCCAGATAAATGTCTTGGTTTTAGGTTGGAATTGGTGGATGAATTTACCAGAATTGTCCCGAGCGCTTTCGGACCTTTCAAAGGCCGTCATCAAAACACCACACGAAATAGATAAGCTACGACTACAAATCCTAGAAGCCCTACATGAAAAAAAGGAAAAAATGACAAACTAAAATTAATAGAATAAATTTTGAAAATGGTGACAATATTTTGCAATGCCTTTAGATTTTTTTATATTCCATATTTCTTGATAATATTCTATTTCCGTTGATAGTGTCATGTTTTTAAATTCGTCATTAGCATCTCAGTTGTATCCATCTCTGTGTTTACGTAATTTCGTTATGTTATAAAAAACCTAAAAACTTTCAAAACTTTTTAAAAGCACTATTTACACATGCAAACAACCCCTGATGATGGCCTATGAAAGGTCCGAAAGCGTTTGGGACAATTTTGTGAAATTCATCCACTAATTCCAACCTGAAACTAAGACACTTATCAGGAAACTTGAAGGGATCTTAATCATATTTACCAACCCCTCCGCTCAGGCAAGATATGACACAAGGTCAATTTTTAAGCGGAGTTTAACAGGTTTGAATTCAGAGTTTCCCTTCTCCTAGACTAGTTGCCTCACCAAGGTTAAAGAACCCAGTCTGCCCTACTATTTACCCATAGCTGGAGGGAGAATAATTGGATTCATACCTTTCCCAAGGGTATTAGTGCTTTGTGAAATGCAATCAACCTCGTCCAGGATTTGAACTCGTGTCGCCGAGTCCATTTCCTACGACGATAACCATTACACCACGAGCACCCCCAAACGGATCTTAATAATTGACAAAATGTGTCTTTATTATTTAATCAAACATGCATATATATATATATATATAGAGAGAGAGAGAGAGTGGGGTGTTCATCAATGGCCCGGGAGACTAAAACATGCAACTTGATACCACTTCGCTTAATACTCAGCAATATAAGGTACATATCATAGGTAAAGTGGAGCAATCCAGAGAAAGGAGTAGCGCCCTCCTCAACACCTCGGTGTAGTTCACCAACTTTTATATATATATATATAAATTTCTCATATATTATTTTATGTATATTTTGGGAGCTGTAAGTAAATCCGACCGTATGTAAATGTTTATCTCAAAGACACACCAGTGGTGTAATGTTTAACATCGTATAACGGCGACACGAGCTCAAATTCTGAACGAAACTGCTTGCATTTTCCATAGTTCTAATACCATTGAGAATGGTATGAATCCAACAATTCTTACTCCAGCCGTGGGTAAAATAGTTGGTTTGACTGGGCTCTTTAACTTTAACAACCACTCTGGGAGAAGAAAATGTTTTTAGCGTAAAATCTTTTATCTATATATATATATATATATATATATATATATATATATATATATATATATATATATATAACGGATGTATGTAAACAATAGTAATTGTGATTCATAACCGTTTAAACTTTACTTCGCAGCTTATGGTTCCTCGTGGCTGAAGGGTTAGAGGCTTGGCTTGGCGTTTGAGTCAACCAGGTTTCGATCCCGGCTACGGGAACCTAATATGTCTAGCCACACTGATGAGTTTTGATAGAACGAAACAGATCTGTCTGTGGATGACTATAGAGATATATACTCCCCTGCCCACGTGGGGTTGAGTTCTCTGGCGCATGAAGTAATCGTGTTGCCATTAGCGTTTATTGCAAGTTTCTTCATACATATGAATTGAGGTCTCAGCAACCGTTGAACGGATGTATGTAAACAATAGTAATTGTGATTCATAAACGTTTAAAATTTACTTCGCAGCTGATGGCTCTCCGTAGCTGAAGGTTAGAGGCTTGGCTTGGCGTGTGAGTCAACCAGATTTCGATCACGGCTACGGGAAGCTAATATGCCTATCCACACTGATGAGTTCTGATAGAACAAAACCGATCAGTCTGTGGATGACTATATATATATATATGAAGAATATGTAAAACTTCTATTTTATAATATAAAAGGATATTTTTACCGTTAAAAAGATTTTTGTTTTTTATTAAAGAAAATAAAAAAAATTAATTTCAAATTCTCTTATCGCCGGAAGCAAATTGAACCTGTCTACAAGAAATTTATAATTGACCTACAAAGTTGAATTTTTTCTTCTCATTTTATATATATATATATATATATAACTAGTTCCCATTGCTTTGTAACGCACGAAGTGTACCATGCTATGTATTTTTATTATCTTACCTTTTCTAGACGAAAAACAGCATAAGGACATATTCACACTACTTTCAGTGTCTAAATGAACGAGAAATTCAAAAAAATTATGTATATACATATATAAGTAAATATATATTAGTTTATATATAAATACAATATCACGGAAGCTTGTCTTTTGATTGCATTTTTCAATTTTTTCGATTTTTTCAATGTCTTTCTTTCACAGCCTGATGACTGTCGTTATAAGACGGCATGAAAGCTGTGATCGCAGACAAGCTTCCATGCTATGTATATATATATATAAACTAATAGATATTTACTACTACTACTACTACTACTACTACTACTACTACTACTACTACTATTATATAATAGCTCTATTACAGATATTGAGCACTCTCCAAATTATACCGCATTTGGTCTGTCACAAACCAATAAAGTGACATTGTCACAACCAATACTCTTATATATATATATATATATATATATATATATATATATATATATATATATACCCTTTATTAATTCACATTGTCTTGATGGACAAAATACTCACTGAAATAAGAAAACTAAAAATTTATGCAGATAATTTTAACCAAGGGCAATAACTATTTATTGGCTCAATATTGTTTAATTATTTCCCTTACATTATTAGACGAACGTGAAAAGAATGAATGGCGTTATTGTCTCCAGTGACCAACAGCAGAAAGAAGATTGCCTCATGTTTAGAAGAAAAACGCTTCTCGAAAGTATTTTGGGACTAAAAAATTTCATGAAAAAAAAAAAATCTTTGTTAATTTCCTAATTCAAACGTAAAATCAGATATTAACTTTGTTACTTTACAAGTTTAAGTTATAAAACAGACAATTTTAAGCTTAATGGGGAGAATAAGACATACATTTAAGAAGTGTAAAATGTATTGCATTATCATTCATTTAATTACACACGTCAAGATCTAAATTAAGAACCTCGGAGAAATCAAGAGATGATCTCTGTTGTTTACAATCTATCTATCTATCTTGCGAAGTTTATTTTTTCATATTATAAAGGCTCTCCAGTTTTTAAAAGAATTTTAGCGATAAAATATATATGTTAGTTGTTATTTTAGGCGAAGAAACGTGTTCTTGCGCGTGTGTGTTATTCCCTCGTTAATTGTTGTTGTTAATAAAGGAGGATGAAGAAGTAAGATGACGAAGATGCTTTTAGGTTTTTTATGGGTTTTTTGATGGCAGCATGGAATAAAGAGTTTACGTTTATGCTGGAAGTCTCGTAGGAAGGAAAGAAGGAAACGATTTGATGTTATGAGAGAGTCGAGAAAGCAGTGCGTGTCGTTGGACGTGCAAGGGAGATATGTTCGCCATAGTCATGTTTGCAAGGAGATATGTTCGCAAAAGGGAGATATGTTCGCAAAAGTAGTGTTTGCTGTTTGAGGAGAGAAACGTTGAAGTCACCGTGAGTTTGTGGTTCTGGTTGTTTTGGGGAGAAGCGTGAATCTCTCTAGAAAATGTTGCCCAGAGGTGAAGTCGCTAGGTGTCGGAGCGGAATTCCGCATCGCCGTCGACATAGCCAATTTTGGGGGTGACGTAAACTTGTTCCCGTGTGTGGCGTATTGAATTTATCTAATTCATATTCAACTGGGAACCCTTGGTCTAAGAGAAATAGACGCAAGGGATCCATAAATTAAACGGCTTCCCTCATTGTGTCCATGCTGCTGCTGCCATTGAAGAGCAGACCGTGAGACGTCTGCACTAAATGAAGTTGTTCAGCCAAAGAAAGTGTTTGACGGTTTCCCCAATTTGTGCTGCCCAGAAAGGTGATTCTGGTTGAATAGGATAAGTCATCCTGATTAGGTTAAATTATGCGTCGACCCTATCGGTCGAATTAAATTACGCGCCAAACAAAAATGCGAAATTCCTTCTGCTACAGAATCATCCACGTTCGTTTGTTCAGTAGACAAGATAGTTGATAATGGATTCGACGGAATGTAAACATGAAAAACAAAATACACTTAATATATATATATAAAGAAAATTGCATACATACATATATATATAATGCCGTGGAATTTATATATATATATATATATATATATATATATAATGCCATGGAATTTAGACTGCGACCCATGGGTTTCATGGAGTGTTTTTTTTATGAAAAAAAAAGCCTGTAAAAATTAACTTCATGATCCCCAGGGTTCGCAGTCTAAATTCCATGACATTAAATATAGATATAATATTTATTTATTTATTTATTTATTATTATTATTATTATTATTATTATTATTATTATTATTATATAATAGCTCTATCCTAGATATTGTGCACTCTCCATATTATATTGCACTTGGTTCGACAAAAACTCACAAAGTGATTTAGTGACAACCAACTCTGTTATAGTATATATATGTATATATATTGAGCGAGACAGAGAGAGAGAGAGAGACAGAAACAGAGAGAGACAGAAAAACAGACAGAGAGTGCAAAAAACAAGCAAAGTCTTCCTTCATTTTTCCGGAGCATATAAAGATTTCAAGGAATCTTCTGTTGAGATGTTCATTCTTGTCAGTAGTAGCTAGAACTACTGATAATAGAATTGTCGGGTCAGTTAACAGCCCCAAATCCTAGAAAAAATTAGGTTTATTAACCACTGGCAGGGACATGCGTCTAATGATCAGTAACAGAACTGTTTTATCTTTGCGTAAACCAGTCAAGTGAACGGTGACTATGTATTATGCTGGATTTGTCTGGTCATCTGTCCCTAGTTTTTGTTATTTCCCCTGTAAATAAAATCAACACCGCGCGTGTTTTAAAACGTCGTCCTCATGTTTACTGCCTTTTTGATTGAGTTAAAGTATCCTGCCTGGAATATATGAAGATGTATACCTGCTACTAAAAGGTATGTCTTATCTTTATGGGGAATTAAGTCCGTAAATTCCCAACAACTCTATAAGAGAGTTTTACTTTCGAAAAAGCCGAACAGATGGGACTGGGACTACCTATTATGGCTAGATAGTATTACGTTTTTACGAACAAAGAAAATATGTAAACCAAAGTGAAAGAAGAGAGAGACGGGGTTTACGACAAAATAATTAAATTTATTAACCACAGGCTGAGACATGAGTCTAAAGACCAAAAACAGAACTGTTTAATCTTTGCATAAACCAGTCAAGTGAACAGCGACTTTGTCTTATGGTGGATTCCAAGCCTTTTACGTGTGTCTCTTCGTCCGGTCTCTAAAAATCCCACAATGCACTATTTATGGGAGGCAACTCTTTTTTTGTCTTTCAGGGGAAATAACTTTGATCTTTTTCGTTAGGGAGGATCCCTATCAGATAGATAGATAGATTATCAGTAATGTTTTTAACAAAACTCACGTTATTTTAGAGGTAGTGCTCAGTATCCTGGATAGAGGCACTTAATAGTCCAAATGTTAGGCATCGATTAAAAACCATAAATTTAGATGGAAAACTTTAAGCAAAGATGTCTTTTATTATCTAATATGATCTTTTTTTAAATAAAAACACAAATTTTTTTTTCAAGCCGCAAACATACACATTATTTTGAGAATTAAAGAAAAATCCTAATTCTTTAAAATAATAAAAAAACTACAATAAAGACAGTATATATATATATATATATATATATTCTTTAAAGAAAAAAACAAAGACCGGTTATTTTAAGATTATAAATTTATTTCCATCCTGTTTTTCGTTTCTGGTGTGAACCAAAAACACGAAGAAAAATATCACAGGACTTCTTCAGATCTAATGGATAAATAAAGCAGATGAGACACGGGTGGGGGGGGGGGAGGAAGAGAGGTTTTTTTAAACTTCTGTTTTTTTATTTACTTATTTATTTTATTTATTTTCATAATTTTACCGTCGGTTGGAATTATGGTAATTTAACTTTTTTGATTTATTTTATCTATTTTCTTTTTTTGTTAAGTTCGATAAATAACTTTTATGTGTTATTACTCCCAACTCTGGATTAACCGGACCGAATAATACTATATATATATATATATATATATAAACAAACGCAAGTTACGACATAATGCCTTATAATTCCTTAGCTGACGTAGATCGCCTGGTACTGAGCGGTATGATACTATGTCTAACATAAAATTAGGTGGGTTTCGATCCCAGCATCGCTGATTTAACAACATTTTTCATGAATTTAAATTCCTGAAATGGGTTACCACAACTGAAACCTTCAACGTCGACTTTCATAATAAGTAAGTAAGTAAAGTTAGCGACCATAGTCGAGGGTGACCCGAAGGCTCCCTTTTCGATAGCTACTACACCAAGGTGTAGGGGAGGGCGCTACTCCATTCCCAGGATTGCTCCACTTTACCTTGAACCGTACCTTATAATGCTGAGTGTTAAGCAAGGTGGTATCAAGTTCCATTTTTAAAGTCTTTGGTATGACTCGACCTGAAAAAAAACTTTCATAATAAATTCATCAAATTTTGGATTATTTTTTTTAGTTTTACTTTATCAACTTTTCTTTCTAATAGTGGATTTATTTTCCTATTTACTTCCATATATATATATACATATATATATATATATATATATATATATATATATATATATATATATATATATATATATATATATATATATATATATATATCCAATCAGCGAAGTCATCTGATTAGACAAAGAGTATAATGAAATTCATGACTAAAATAAATTTATAACGACAATTTAACCAGGTTTGAGTTTTCTTCTAAATACTTTATATATATATATATATAAATATATATATATATATATATATATATATATATATATATATATATATATATATATATATATTTGTTTAACGAACACCAGAATGACGCTAGAATGGAAGGCTAAGAATTTTTTCGTTTTTCATTTTATTTTTTACTTGAAAATATTTCTTGGATGAAACATTAAATATCGGTTATACATGCCCAGAAAATTGTTTATACCCCCCCACCACAAATTAACATTATAATAATATGCAAAATACAAATCCTTGGTTTGTTTTGTTTTGTTTTTTCTTCGTTGATATTTACATACTATTGGATTTATTTCTATTTTCTCATATATATATATATATATATATATATATATATATATATATATATATATATATATATATATATATATATAAAGTATTTAGAAGAAAACTCAAACCTAGTTAAATTGTCGTTATAAATTTATTTTAGCAGTGAATTTCATTATACTCTTTGTCTAATCAGATGACTTCGCTGATTGGATATATATATATATATATATATATATATATATATATATATATATATATATATATATATATATATTGTAAAGGTTTATGGTTCTCACTAGCTCACTTGGTGAGTTTATGGAGGATCAAATATTGTAGTATTATTAAATAGTGCTCATAATCAATGATAGTGCTTTACATATATATATATATATATATATATATATATATATATATATATATATATATATATATATATATATATTCAAACACGTTGGACTAAACAAGGCGGAATTCTTATTATTTTCAATTTTTTTTATTCTGTTCTTTAAGGGCCCTAATATTTCTTTTGATCTTACAAATTTGAAAAGCATTAATAATTTCTCGAAAAGAGCCATGAGTACTTTCGGTTCGTATCGAAACCATTATCAAGATAACGGATGTATGTTTTTCATAATTAAATTCGTTTCATATTTAAACTAATCTATTCTTTTGTTTTTGTTTTTATCGGTGTAGTAGCGATTGAAAAGGGAGCCCTCTGGTCGCCCTCGACTACGGTCGCCAACTTTGCTACTTAAATATATATATATATATATATATATATATATATATATATATATATATATATATGATTTTTATTTTCATACCTATTAATAATTCTGTAGGTGTATATATGTATGTATGAACAACGGATGTGAAAAAAAATGATATTCGTGAAAATAAAATTAAAAAAACAAGCAAAAAACAAAAATAAAACAATTGCTTAAGAACGTTCGATTAAATAAAGTGCTCGGATGCCGACAAGCAGAGCAGTATAAAAATTCAAAGCGAAAAAATCTCACCTTCATTTACTCATCATTTTCTAAGAATTTTATGGGTTGTTTTTTTACCAAAAAACAAAAGAACCTAACAAACGCTCACACACACACAAAAAAAAAAACAACAAAAAACAAAAAAAAACAAACAAACAAAACAAAAAATCAAAGCGCAAACTCTCCCAAGACAACAACAACTACAATGACGACAACAACTGAACCTCTAACCTAATCCTCAAACAGGAGTTTTTTTTTTGAAGCAATACATCTTTTGGGGGAAGGAAGTAATTTATAATTTTATTTAAATCTGTTGATATCCATCCCCACCCCCCGACAAAAATTGTTTCCCAGAATCTCCGGCTCGATGATAGTATCTTTTCTTTTTACGCATAAAACTTTTTTTTTACGGATGAACTAAGGAAAGTGAAGTAAGAATTATATTAGTTTCTATCACTCTCTGTCTATTTGGGTTTCTCTCTCTCAATATATATATATAAATATATATATATATAGGGAGAGAGCGAGAGAGTGTGTAACCCAACAAAAATGTTGATTTTTTAAAATATGGTTTTATTATTTTTCAATTTGATTAACAAAATGATCTCAATTATTTTTGCATCAATTTTATTAATGAAAGTGAAACTATTAGAATCTCCGACGAAAACATCGAGAATAAACAATTTTATCTATTCTGGTCTTGATTTGAAAATTCTTTAAATGCAATACTTCCTCTTGTAGGAGGAATTATTGTTATTGTAAGAGAGGATAGGTTGTAACGTATATGTGTGTGTTTACGTTGAGTTGTTTCCTCGCTAAGTTTGTAAGGTAATAAAGAAAGGATGAAGAAGTAAGATGCCGATAGTCGAAATGTGTTTTTATGGATAGTTTTTATTTGCAGCATTGAAAATGTAGTTTGCGTTTGTGCTGCAAGTCTCGTTGTGAGTAAGGAGACGAAATGGAGATATGATAGAGTTGAGAAAGGCAGTGCGTATCGTCGGTCGTGTGAGGGAGTGTTTTCGCCGTAGTTTAGCGAAAGCCATGTTGCCGTTGAAGGAGATGAACTTTGGAGTCACCGTGAGTTTTGTGCGTCTGGTGGAGAGGCGTGCGTTGTCTCCATTAAAGTGGCCCAGAGGTGAATTGAGAGCTAGGTGTCGAGAGCGGAATAAAGGCATCGCATCGACGTAGCCAATTTTGGGGGTGACATAAAGTTGTTCCTCGGGTGGCGTATTGAATGTATGTAATTCATATTCAACTGGGATTCCTTGGTCTAAGAGATATTAGATGCAAGGAATCCATAAATTAGATAGGTTCCCTCATATGTCCATGCTGCTGCTGCTATTGAAGAAACGGCCAATGGGACGTCTGCACTGGCCGGCCAAAGAGGTTGTGTTTGGCAGCTTACCCAATTTCTGCTGCCCGGAAAAGAAGTTCGGTTGTATAGGATAGGTCATCCTGATTGGGTGAAATTATGCGTTGAATTAAATTGCGCGCCAAACCAAAATACCTTCTGCTACACTCTTCTGTATGCAATTTCGTCAAGATTCACATTTATAATATACAAATGCTGTTGCGAACAACACAATGGCTGTGCTGTTAACAAAGCCTCAATCAAATGATACATGGTTAAATTGGATCATAACCACTTAACCAAACCATACGACCAGTATCTTACAATATCCCCAAATTGTATATATAGCCTAGTGGGTAGAGTGTTCGCCGATGGTCCGGGAGACCTGGGTTCATTTCCCAGTCGCGTCATACCAAAGACTTTTAAAATGCTACTTGATACCTCCTTACTTAACACTCAGCAATATAAGGTACGTATCAAGAGTAAAGTGGAGCAATCCATGGAAAGGAGTGGCGCCCGCTCCTACACCTCAGTGTAGTAGCTATTGAAAAGGGAGCCTTCTGGTCGCCCTCAACTACGGTCGCCAACTGTGTATATATATATATATATATATATATATATATATATATATATATATATCATCACGAAGAGTAAGGGAATCATATATTTATTTATCAAAATAATAAAAAAAACAAATTGGAGGGACTCTTTCGTCAGGCGCATTTTCAATCAAAAAAAGAAAAAAAAAAAAAAGAAAGACCCCCGCCAAAATAAACACTGGAATTGTTTAAAAAGTCAAATTTCAAATCACTTGGTTGGGGTTGGTTACAAAAAAAAACTTAGCTCCCAATGTTCCTTGCCCAGTCGGCTGGGGCTGTAGAATACACCGACTGCTTCTCTGCAGAGGGGTAAGACCCCCCTCCAATGAGTGTCCTGGATATATGACACTAAACAATCTAATGGTGAGGTTCCAGCAGTGCTGGAGCTTTGGGGAATGCGGAGTATCCCTTCATTGCCATCGCTCCCAGGTCCACTCTGGCCCAGTGTGGTAGCACCTGATAGGGCCCTATCTATGGGTTAAATAGAACTAACAGCATACTTATGCTAACCTGAATTGTTTGAGTAAACTGAATAGCTTGAAATAGAAATGTTTTTGACAATTAAACTGTACTTACATTTAAACTGCGTGCTTATGCTTAACTGAATTATTTGAAATAGAACTGTTTTTCGACATTGAAACTGTATTTACACTTAACTGAATTGTTACATATAACTGCTTGAATAGTTTGAAATAGAAATGTTTTTGACAATTAAACTTTGTACTTGTGCTAAACTGAATTGTTTGAAATAGAACTGATTATTTACATAAAAATGGAGTTGGCGTTAAATAACCTACAAAGGTTGATACGCCATAAAAGCCAACAGACTAAACCAAACCAGCCTATATTCCCACCCAATTCTCCAAACTGACAAAGAATTACAACTTGTCTTCTCTGCTTGCACGAGGTAGGGCAATATAGCAAAATTGCTATAGCCTCTAAAAAGGCAAGATGTTGTCTAGACCTTACCTTGTACAAGACAGAGAAACAGTTGTTACAAGGGGTAGAAAATAGATTAATAAGGAGAAATATATTTCTTATATATATTACAAATATGTTTTATTTATACTTATTATTCCGAGAGGAAAAATAAAGAAGTGGAGAAGAAGAGGCGCCAAGTCTATCCTTTCTCCTTACGCCTGATTTGCTCGATAGTTCACGGGGGCAAAGGAGAAAAAGAAAAGAAAAAAAAAAGAAGACAGTAAGGAATGGACTTGCAAGTCAACCCCTGTCCCTTATTTACGCATCTCTACTAGCCATGAACTCTTAGAGTAAACTTTAAGTGACCTTACCGGCCACGTGTCCAACCCTAGGAATCGGCCAGAGACGCTCTTTTTGGCGTGCTTGCAGAGTGATAAACGATTAGAAGCATTCCTGACTTCGAGGCGTTAACATCTATTTAGGAGAAGTCTTCAGGTCTTCGTCCCAGTCCACCCGAAATGTGACCAAGAAACAGATTTCAGAGATCGGACGACTCTTTGTGGCACTTACTTATATTCAAGCTGAATCGTCTTTTACAGCCTTGGTGAGGCAACTGGTCTAGGAGAAGGGAAACTCTGAATTAAAACCTGTCAAATTCCACTTAAAGATTGACCTTGTGTTATATCCAGTCCGAGCGAAGCGTTGGTAAATAGGATCGTCTCTTACAAAAGAAAAAAAAACGAAAGAAGATAAGATTATTAACAAGCCCTAAACCCTCAGTGAGTTTTATAATTCTTTTGTGTCTATCTTGCAAATCTATTTGAGTTGTAATCTTGGTGATTCGTCTCGGATTTTAGATATAGATATAATCATTACTTTTCCATCCCCTTTTGTTCTTAAACCTTTTTTTTATCTTAATTTTCCTCTAGTTACCTTGTAAATTTTGTAATAAACTTTGTTGTTGAATTTCCGAACTGTGTTATGTTGGTTTTGTGAGTGCTTGCTGCGTATTCCGCTGTGAGTTACCGAGAGTCTTCGATTGGAGAAATTCCCTTCCCATAGTTCGCCGTTTTTTATCGAACCTTGGGCGTTCTTGTTATTATATATTTTTATTATTATTCTCTTTACGTGCCAGCTATCGCAGTCCCAGCGAAACCCTGGTCGTAACACAGTCAATCGAATATTTTGTCCTACATATGTAATGATCAGCTAAGTGGGTGCCAATGGCCGACTCTTGAACCTGAGAAGACCCGGATGTAGTGTTTTGAAGCCGTCTTAATAATTCACATGGGACGTCTCTGTCTTGTACAATGCTTAGGTCGAAACAACATCTTGCCTTTTTAGAGGTTATACTTATCACGCTATATCACCCTAATTTGTGCAGGCAGAGGAACCAATTCGACATTCTTTGCGTATTTGGGGAAATAGGTGGGAATCGTGTTAGTTAAAGTTTTTTTTAAATCCCCCTCCCCCCTGAAATTTAAAATTTTACCTTTTAAACGATTCCGATGTTTTTGTTGAAAACACACCGGACGAAAAGGTCCCCTTAATTTGTTTCTTATCATTTCAAAGAATAGATAAATATGATTCCATTACTCTTCGTAGTAATTAAATTTTCATGCACCAAACATCTCTCTCTCTCTCTCTATATATATATATATATATGTGTGTGTGTATGTGTGTGTGTGTGCGCGCGTGTACTTAGGCAGCAGTCTTTCATTTAAGCAGCCTAACAGCAGCCTAAATTCACATATCTTAAACTACATGATCCTGCTGCTCACGATTATACTGACATCCGAAAGTATTGGCGTAGTATTGTAAAAAGGCAAAATAACTATAATAAAGAAAAAATAAACACTTTAAGCTTAAAAAAAACCTGATAAAATTATATATATATATATGCGAGTGTCCTATGTGTCTAGCCACACTGAAGAGTTCTGATAGAACGAAACAGTCTGTGGATGACAATATATATATATATATATATATATAGCTAATACATAAAGCGTTATAATTCACGAGCTGACGTAGGTCGCCTAATGGCTGAGCGGTAAGATTCTAAGTCTAGCATAAATTTAGGCGGGTTCCAATCCCTGCTTGAAGCGTCCTGTGTGTCAAGGCACACTGAAGAGTTCTGATACAACGAAACAGTCTGTCAGTGGATGACAATGATATATATATATATGTGTGTGTGTGTGTGTGTGTGTGTGTGTGTGTGTATGTGTTCAAGAGTCGTTCAAAAAGTTCCAAGCCTCACTTAGAAAGAAGAGCTATAGCTGAACCTATTAACTAAGGTATTGGAGATAAGCAAGAATGCCAACACTAGACATCTTGGGTTCCAAGAATGCTGACACTAGAGCACAAACTGAAAAGAGTTGACATTTCCTGGAAACTTCTGACTGTCCAACCAAATATAGGTGAAGCTGGGAACTTTTTTAACAATCTCGTATATATATATATATATATATATATATATGTATGAATGTGTGTGTGTTTCTGTGTGTGTGTGTGTGTGTGTGTGTGTGTTCTTGCGTGTGTATATCAATAAGCTTCGACTACAAATCCTAGAAGCCCTACATATAAAAACAAAAAAGCTAGATTTAATAGAATTAATTATAAAAAAGTGACAAAGTTTTGAAATGCCTTTATTTTTTTTATTTTGATATTTTTTGATTATATTCTATTTCCGTCGATAGCGTTCTGTTTTATATTCGTTCGATATCATCGGCATCTCAGTTTTATCCAACTTTGCGTATACATGATTTTGAAATGTTATAAAAAAACCCTAAAAACTTTTAAAAAATAACACTCTTTACACATGCAAACAACCGGCCAATTAGTGCTCGGGACAATTTCGGTAACCTAAAACCAAAACTCTAGTCAGGAAACTTGAAAGGATCTTAATAGAATTATATAGACTAAATGTGTTTTTATTAATTAATCCAAACTTGCTTAAATGAAAGACTGCAGCCCAGCTACACACATATATATATGTGTGTGTGTGTGTATGTATGTATGGAGTATATGAATGTATGGTGAAGAACCGGAGGTGAGTGGTCCAATTTAGAAAGAGCGTATTCTTGCTTTAAGCGATCAGAAAAATGTAAATTGAGCTTAGAGGGAAAAATATCACATTATAAGTTTTTCCATTTCCACCAATATGTTAAATAAAAGATCGGAATTGGAGGCTAAATGTTGGAACAAAGATAAATATTTACTTCTTATTTACTCAAGTGTTTTGAAAGGATTTTTATTGTTTTTTTTTTGTTTGTTTGTCTGTAATTTATGCGAGGATAAAAGTAACATTACACGTTCCGTTGCGGTTTCTTACTCCCTGACAGGACTCTAAAGCAAACGATCGTCATTCTTGCCCAGGTAACGAAAGAAATTAACAAACACGCATTTACAGTTTGGTTCTCACGTTTATTACTTGATATTTTAATTTATTCAGGCCGGCCTTTTCATTGAGTTTCCAACTGTAACTTTATGAATTGCCTGTAACGAGAAAACTTTTTGCATATTCGTCATTTATATTTATCATCAATTCACCCTTAATACAAAGCCGACTGTTTCCGTAGTTTTCAGCTAATTAAAAGAAAGTAATTTTTTTTCAAAATTCTCTTTCTGGTAATGTCACTTGTATCTGTAAAACAATCAGCGTTCATCAATGATTCCTAATTGTTAGTTTTCCTATTTCTTTCTGTTCACACACTGGTTCTAAACCTTTGATCTCTCGGCCTTCAGTCATCACTCCAGCAAATGTGTGACCTCGAGTTCAAACTACGTTACCAGGTTCTGTACTTGATGACGTATGACATTAAAAGTGTCGAATCTGTGCGCTCTGTCAAGGATCAAAGTGATACCATCTAGCATCTCTGTCCAAGATCAAAATGTAGAACCTTTGCAAAGCAGAAATTCAATATAATATATATAACAAAAAATAAGTAAAATTAAAATCAAAATTTATGTTTAGATTTTCTTATCAAGCATTAATATTTGGCTGGTTGGTTTTATGGTTTGTCAACCCTTGTTCGGTTATTTAATGCCGAAGTCAGTTTTCTTTTTCATGAGTTTAAGCAATTAATGATACTTATCATTTGTGAAGAAATCCAGGGTTTATATATTTGATCACGCTGTCTGCTGGATTTGTAAAATGCGTCAATGCATTCATGTTAAGGAATAAGATTCCCACCCCAACCGAACGAGGCCACCAGTTTGCCGTTGGTGGTGACATGTAATGCTCAAGCATCTTGGTGACAGAGAAATCTGTGATCCTACTGCGACCCTTCACTTAGGTCCTTAATGGGCTAGACGAACGGTCGGAGTGGCCCGATTCAATCAGTCGGCTGGTGATGTCAAGCCCTTAAATCTATATGATTGTCCCAGCGGTATTCTTCAAATTTCTCCAGTGGCAAACAAATATCCAAAAGTTTTTATCTTAAAGGCGCAAAAATACAATGGTTGAGAGTCAATTCTTCTGAGATAGCAACGTTTGAAACCATTTAAACTGTGTGCACACAAATGATTAAAATCGAATAGAATTATTAGTGTTAGATAGCAATACTTGCAACCATTTAACTGTGCAAATAAAATAATGTTACCTACAAACTATTCATTTACAAATTATATATATATATATATATATATATATATATAAACAGGAATTATATATATATATATATAAACACCAACCAAACAACCAACCAATTAGAATTATTAGAATTAGATAGGAATACTTGAAACCATTTAACTATGTGCAAAAATGATTAATATTAAACAGAATTATTAGTGTTAGATAGAAATACTTGTAACTATTAAACTGTGAGTTAACAAATGAGCTATAACTCTTTAAAAAATAATGTTACCTACAAACTATTTACTTATAAACCCCCATATATATATATATATATAACCGGTTTCGTCAAAAACTAACCTACAAGTGTTGATATGTCATAAAACACCAACCAACCCATCAAATAGTATTATAAGTGTTCAATAGCAATGCTTGTAACCATTTAACTGTGTGCAAACAAATAATTGATATTAGATAAATTTACTGATATTTGATAGCAATTCTAGAAATCGTTTAAGTATGCTCTAACAACTAAAATAAAAATAATGCTACCAACAAACTATTCGCTTAGAAATCAAATCAAATCAAATACAAACAAGATTTGACATTAAAT
Organism: Sepioteuthis lessoniana; assembly: GCA_963585895.1. NCBI lineage: Eukaryota > Metazoa > Mollusca > Cephalopoda > Myopsida > Loliginidae > Sepioteuthis > Sepioteuthis lessoniana. Next base: position 69,859,829 of record OY757921.1, on the reverse strand, counting down.
AACTCACAAAGTTTGGTATGCCATAAAACACAACCAATCAACCAACCAACCCAAACCTATTTGATAATAATCATTTTATGCATGCAGTTATATAGTTTCAAGTATTTATGTCTAATATTTTTATTTAATCAAACAGTCGACATTTCCACACTAGACGGAAGCTCTCTGAAACTGGTAGACAAGTTCACCTACCTAGGAAGCAGCGTATCATCAACAGAAAAGGACATCGACACGCGCTTAACGAAGGCATGGACAGCTATCGATAAGCTATCGATCATATGGAAGTCAGACCTGACCAATAAAATGAAACCCAGTCTCTTCCAAGCAGCGGTCGTATCGATACTGCTATATGGATGCACTACTTGGACGCTAACAAAACGACTGGAGAAAAAGCTTGACAGCAACTACACAAGAACGCTGCGAGCAATATTGAACAAGTCCTGGAGGCAACACCCCACAAAGCACCAACTATACGGCCACCTACCTCCCACCACGAAAACTATCCAAGTTAGACGAACCAGACATGCAAGACACTGTTTGAGATGCAGGGACGAGCTCATAAGTGATGTACTATGGATCCCCACATATGGCTGAGCAAAAGTAGGACGACCAGCTCGAACATACATACATACAGAAGCTCTGTGAGGATACAGGATGTAGCCCTGAAGACCTGCCAGAGGCGATGAACAATAGGGAGAAGAGGCGAGAGAGGATCAGGGATATCCGTGCTGGTGGCTTGACATGATGATGAGGATGATCTCTAATATAAATAATTTTGACACAATGATATAGTTTCAACTATTTCAACTAAGTTAATGAAGCTTTAAATGGGTATTTTTTATACTAATAATTGATACACAGTTACATGGTTTCAAGTATTCCAGTCTAATACTGATAATTTTCAAACAGGATTATTCGACCATAAATGGGATCCCAACAGTTATATATCACACCGAGGTCAATCAAAGCTCGAAAGACATTAATCCAGGTCCGAGTCTGTATTTAACTCCTCACTCTGGTTGTAGTAGATTGGGCACAGTCAGTTTGACGAGTGGTGCGTACAAAGCCAAAAATTACTCCGATACCGACGACTGTGACCACTGGATCGGACTTAACCTTATTTTTTGCCGCTTCCATTTCGGTCACGGGACAAATGACTCTGCGTCCGGCTTAAGGGCGAGTGCAAAGCTACAGATACTACATTTAATCTCAGCCCGTTGGCTAGCTATAGGGGTCACTTAACTCCATTCCCTGGGGGTACGATATGCAATGCTCCTGCAAGAACAGTAACGATGACATCAAACTCCTCCGGTCCCATTCTTTAGGTGAAATGAGGATGATGCTACGGTAGGGTTGGAATTGCCATGGCAAGGCTCATTTCGATTAATTTCTGCTGAAGACAAGAAAAGGGCGGAGGTAGAGGAACAGATGCGTCACTTTAATCTCACCCGGAAGATAGAGTAAATGAGGTGTGTTTTAGTTCAAAATGCTGGTTATAGACAAAAATGTCGATTATAGACAAAAATGTCGATACCTAAATAATGGAGGAGTACCAGGAAGTGATACGTTGTTTTTAGGTAGAATACACAGATACTACACTCTGATCTTAGACAAAAATGTTGATGTTATTTACAAAGCCTTGCTTAGTTGTGGTTCAATGGTAGATGTATACATGAGGCATTCATTAAGATTCGAACTCACTAGTAATGGTTTGTTAGTTTAGCTTGCTAACCATCACACCACAGAGACACCTAAATGCTGATGAACGATACTTTGTTCTTAGGTAGAATACACAGATACTACACTCTGATCTTAGACAAAGATGTTCATACGTAAATGATGCTTAAGTACTGGTGAGTGATAGTTTGTTCTTTGGCTGAGTGCATAGATACTACACTCTGAACTTCATAAATGTAAATGTTTGATTTATTGTTGTTTAAAGTAGCTTTATTATAACTGGAGTTGAGTCCTTTTATTAGATGCTGCCAATGGCTGTTACAGAAAACGAATAAAAAGACTTAAAAAATGAAATAAAATAAATTGTCTGAGAGAATTTTTTGTAAAAAGATGAAAAAAAAAAAAATGAAACATTTTCACTGAAAAAATCTTCGGAAAATACATTGGTCCTAAATTAAGTTTCTGATTAAAAAAATCTTGTAAAACCTTCCTTTAACTCCGACAAGAAAAGCTGAATCTAGGCATTTTTCCAGCCAAAAAGATCAGCTGTGTTCATTTACAGACAGTCACCCATTCATCAAAGACGCACTCTTCACAGAGCACGTAACAGCACCAGTAAAACTTACAACGGCACCTTTCCGTTCGTCGTATCCGGAGGGTATTGTAACCCCGTCCACAACATAGCGTGCTGCAGTTATCTACATCGGTCCCAGTCCGATTACAAAGACGACCTGACGTTCCGGGCGAGTCAATCTCGGGATCCGGCTCGCAGAAACTCGGCGATTTCTCGTAATAAACGAGATCTGTCTTGCGAGGAAAGCGTCTTCGGTAATGTCGGCCTTTCCTCTTTCTCTTCTTCTTTTTTCGTCTCCGTCTTCTTTTTCGGCTACTCCATTTTCGGATTCGGGTTGGCGGGCTTGGTGTTTCAGGGAAGTTGTTCTTTATCTTCAGCTCCGTCCCCGTAGTAGGCAAGGTTGCTTTCGTTTCTAGGCGATGTCGGCGTTTTTTATTAGCTCGGGTTATCAGTGTTTTTGCCGCTGCGTTGTGAATTATAACCTGAAAGGAAGAATTTTTTTTTTAGAATCATAAAAATACAAAGGACAGGAAAAACCAAGATCATATATCGTTGTATGCATTTATTAAAACATTCTCCCATGAGTAGGACAAGAGAAAAGGTGAATGTTTCATGTTTCTAATCCTATACGTAATGTCTCCAACTCAAAAAAAAGGGGTGTCCTCGTGGTGTAATTGTTAAAGCGATGGAATCGTAGTAAGCGAGTTCGAACTCCAGTCGCGCTATTACGTTCACTTTCGGGCAAATACCCTTGGGAAAGGTATGAACCCCCTCTTCCTCCCAGCTATGGGTTAAATAGTACCACTACTGTTCTAGGAGAATAGCTTTGGCATTAAATAAACTACAAAGTTTGATATGCCATTAAACAAAAAAACCAACCAACCAATCAAAAAAGGGCATTATATCATACCCACAAAAGGGAATTACCCAGTTAGTTGGGGCTGTAGAATACACCGACTACATCTCTGCAGAAGGGTGAGATTCCCCAACGAGTGTTCTAGATATGACACCAAACAATCTGATTTTGAGGTTCTAGTGATGCTAAATCTTTGGGGAATGCGAAGCACCCATTCATTGCCATTGCTCCCAGATCCACTATGACCCGGAGTGATAAAACCTGATAGGGTCCTCTTTATGGGTCAAATATAACTAAACTGTGTCCTTATGCTAAAGTAAATTGTTTGAAATAGAACTATTTTGACATTGAAACTGCGTACTATTCTTAAATAGAACTAAACTGTGTACTTATGCTAAATGGAATTGTTTGAAAAAGAATTGTTTTTGACATTGAAACTGTATATTTATGCTAAACTGAACGGTTTGAAATAGACTGGTGTGAACTTTTGCGAAACTGAATTGCTTGAAATAGAACTGTTTTTGACTTTGAAACTGTGTACTTATGCTAAACTGAATTCTTTAAAATAGAATTGTTTTGACATTTAACTGTGTGTAAACAAAAACAATGCTTATACTAAACTGAATTGTTTGAAATTTAATTCGGCGTTAAATGATCCGAAAAGGGTTGATACGTCGTAAGACAAACCAACCGACCAACCAACCAACCAAAGGTGAATAAATATGCTACGGTAGGGTTGGAATTTCCATGACAAGGCCCATCTCGTATAATTTCTGCATCTCAAAAGAGGGCTAAAACCTTTAAATAACTCTTTTTCACTTCTCATTATTGAAAGTGTGCATTTACCCAACCCCTCCACTAGTTTGTGACATAAGGTCAATTTTTAAACCTAGTATGACTGGTTTGAATTAGGTGTTTTTCTTCTCCTAGACCGGTTGCCATACCAAATATAAAGAGCAAAATCAATCCTACTATTTACCTCTAGCTGGAGCGAGAATAATAGGATTCATACTTTTCCGCTATGTAAAATGCAAACAGCCGCGTCTTGGATTTGAACTCGGGTCACCGTGTCCATTTCCTTGAATAAAATTAATGTTTCATTCAATGTTCATTTCTGTCTTGGTAAATACACCTTCAGTCTTTATACTTTTTAAACACACTTAATATATATCGAGGGTACCACACATGGTACAAACAAGGCAAGCAGACAATTGTTATTGAATTTAATTCCCATTGAGTGCTCTGTACTTTTGACCATGTGCCAAACTAAGCTAAGCTTAGTAAATGATTCGAGTACACTTTGAATTGCACAGGACCAAATTTGGGAACTTAACTTAGGAAGATTGTATTACAGAGTACAACACGTTTTTTTTCCTTCTAGACCGGTTGCCATACTAAAATTACAGAGCCAGTACGCACTATATATCCATTCAAGCATTGTTGTGGCGAGAACAATTAGATTCATACCTTTCTCAGTAGTATTAGTCGTATGTTAAAAGCATTCAGCCTCGTCCAAATTTGATTTGTTTGGTTTGGGTTTAAGGCCTATCAACCATAAGTTATTTAATGCCAAATCCATTTTTATACTTATAAAAAGTCCTATTTTAAACAATTCAGTTTAGCATTAATACGCAGTTTAAATGACAGAACAATTCTATTTCAAACAATTCAGTTTAGCATAAGTACACAGTTTAGTTCTATTTAACCAATAGGCAGGACCCTATCAGGTACAACCACTCCGGGCTAGTGTGGACCTGGGAGCGATGGCAATGAAGAGTACTCTACATTTCCCAGAGCTCCAGCATAATTGAAGCCTCACCACCAGATTGTTTAGTGTCATATCCAGGACACTCTTTGGGAGGAGGTTTTACCCCTCTACAGAGATGCAGTCGGTGCATTATACAGCCCCAGCCCAGGTTTGAATTCGAGTCTCAAGAATTTGTATGTCTAGTACATTGAGGTCTGCTTTATAGTTTAACAGCAAAAAAACAAACTCTCCACACATGGAGTATTAAACTGATTTTTAAAGCAGATAGGAAGGTTCTGTTTAAGTGGAATATCAGCGGAAACAATCTTCCAATTTCCTCATATGAGTATTGTGCTGTATATAGCTATGCTCAGTAAATATCAATCGCAAATCAGGGTTACGGCTGACTTTATTTGTAAGAAACTCGAGGGTTAAATGCGCCGTTCCCCCATCCCACAAAGAACTCAGCTTGAAATAGTGATAGGAGGTAGGGTTGCATAATTTGAGGTGTGCACAAAAAAAAAAAAAAGAGAGACGGGTAGTTAGTTTGTCAAAAAATACAAAATGCCCAACAAACGCCGTGATCGCAGTTAGAGAGCAACATCACAATAGATGGCAAGAGGAAATGACAGGTTGTCGGGTGGGTAGGGATAAATATTGCGAACAAGATAATTGTTTTGTCAGTTGTGTGCGAAGGGATCTGGGTCAAAGGGCAAGTACTGAGCTTGTAGTAAAGGCTACTTTTATGGCGCGGGTGCGCGCACACACACACACACACACACACACACACACACACACAACTATATATATATATATATATATATATATATATATATATATATATATTGACAAAGAATGAGTGGAATGTGAAAAACTTCAACGAACGAGGACGCCACGCGTTATGTCGCTTGGACTAGTCATCGTGATATCTCTGACACACGTGTATACATGAATGTATAGGAGTGTGTGATGGAGGGGGGAGATATTTACTTTCATTTCAGCTGTAGGAACCATTTACAAAACGTAGCCTGGTTTGGCTCAAGGCCATACGTATAGTGACAATCGATCCCACAAACAACGAACTTCTTTGTTTCTTTCTTTGTTTCTTTGTTTCTTTCTTTCTTTCTAAATGCGTTCATATCTCTCTATCTCAGTCGGTTTATATTTTTCTTTCTTTCTTTCTTTCTTTCTTTCTTTCTATTTCTAAATTAGTTAATATCTATCTATCAATCTATCAATCTAAATCCATTCATGTCTATCTCAGTCTCTTTCTTTCTTTCTTTCTTTCTTTCTTTCTTTCTAAAGCAGTTCATATCTATCTATCTATCTATATATCTATCTATCTATCTAAATCCGTTCATGTCTATCTCAGTCTCTTTCTTTCTTTCTTTCTTTCTTTCTTTCTTTCTAAAGCAGTTCATATCTATCTATCTATCTATCTAAATCTGTTCATATCTATCTCAGTCTTTTTATATCTTATATCAGAACTTGAAACTGAACCATTTATTTATTCTTTCTTTCTTTCTTTCTTCCTTTTCATTACGTAATTTACACAATTTAGCTTTGTTTGGCATAAGGCCAGAGAATCAAACTCACTGACTAGCTGCCGACCTATTTTGCTCCCCAGAGATCAGTTTAAGGAGGAAGTTCAATGCACATACACATGTTGTTATTGCTACTGATCAAAATTTGAAAGTTGTAATTTGACATGAAAAATAATGACACAAAATAATTAATGCCACATCTTGTATTTGCATTTGGGAGCGAGTGTATCTGTATTTGAATATATATAAGTACACCACGATATCGGTGATGAGTACATTGGCCACTGCTGCAAGAGGACTTCCCCACGATATAAGGATAACCGTAAAGCACGCGAATGTATTTGCACATTGGTGCAGGTCTATTTTGGAACCGTCGTATGAATATAAATTTGAAAGTTGGGGTTTGACATGAAAAATAATGACACAAAATATTTTTTTTAAATCGTTAGGAAATGAGTTAAATGTTTAGGTTCAAAATTGGAATGTCTTTCCTGTGATCAGTGAAAGATTTAACACTGTCAAAAAATTCCGTACCCTGAAAGAAAAAAAAATGTTTAAATATCATTCCATATTTTCCAATTGCAACATTTGTCTCGTTTTCAATAAATCGAATAAAATTAAATCAGAATTAGGAATAATATAAAAAATATTCCCTGTTAAGTCAAAATATAATGTATGTAAGTAATCTTTTTTTGTTTTCTTTTAAACGAAACAATTAGACTAATTTTAATTTTTAGCAAGACACCATAAAACTGAGAACTTTCTTTACTTTTATCAACAGAATCAAAATAAATATATTTTGTTTAGAAATCTTGTCAACGAAACCTTCTTTGCGTGGGTTTTATACAAGTTTTCACTGTTGATTGCAGAGTTGATAAGTTTGACTTGGTTTCTTCTTTTAATGGCATATCAACCTCTTTAGGTAATTTAATTCCAAATCCATCCTTGCAAAAGAACAATAAGGGTACTATCTTACCCGTTATTAGGGAATAATAACGTTTTTTTACCTTTCCCAAGGGGATTAGTCCGAAAGTGAAGCTAATGGCTTGACTGGAGTTTGAACTCACTTACTTCAGGACTGCAGTCCAGCACTTTAACCATCGCACCAAGGGGACACCACAGCAGATTTAATAAGGCTACTTTGCAATACAAGGACGTTACAGAAGCAAATGGTTAAAAAGAAAGAAAGAAAAGCAAGGAAACACAGCGCCCTTTAAATTTCACCGGTGTGAGCTGGTCACAGAAAGTTGATATCTCAGCCACAGACTTATTCTTAACATTTGTGTGACTGATAACGTTCTATCAGGGGATGTTGCTGCTGTTTTAAAAGATTTCAATAGTGTAAATACTATTAAGACAATTCTTGTGAAAAATACCATTGGTTGTGAGGCAAAGCTTGTTATAACTTTGGAGAAAAAAATTAATAGAAGTTTTATCTCTTTGAATATTCGGACTATTTTCTTCATCTTCATTCTTATTCTCACAATGTTTCGGCTGATACGTCTTTCGGCCTTCTTCTGGTGTTTCTTGTCGAACTTGGGAGCCCACAGAGAACTTGAAACTGAACCATTTATTTAATCTACGGTAGTAAATGGTTCAAAATCCGTTAACCATGACCAGGTACAAATGTTCAGCTATAGTAAGTATTGCTTGTTATTTACCTGTTGCCAGGATTGAACCTGCAACCTCTTGATGATTTCACTTAGAATCATTTTTCAAACAATCGACTGTATTTATTCCATCAGAGGGAATTTTTGGAACTTATAAACCTAATGTCTCCATCAAACTATGAGATACTACTCACTTCTCTTTGGGCTCACGAATTCAACATGAAAGACTTGATGAAGGCCGAAGGACGTATCAGCCAAAACGTTGTGAGTATGACGATGGAAATGAAGACTACAGTTCGGGTATTCTAAGTGATAAAAATGATCAAACTTCATTTAAGAAATCTTGACAAATTTAAAAAATTGCAAACCAGTCTCTTGATGGAAATACAGGAAGCCCTACTACTTTAACTGGTCCTCTAGAGAAACTTTGTAAAAGGGAATACGCTGGATAGAATTTACCATTATAAGTGGACCTAAGGATAATCTATATCCTGCTGCATAAGGAACGGAGGATTTAAGAAATTCTTTGAGGGAAAGTGAACCCTTGGTTTGCAGCATGGAAAATTGGTCATCTGCATCAAACAAGATGACCAACTTTAGCCATCAGGTTAATATGCTTGTGGACCAAAGGTGCCTATTTACCAAAACTGTGATAAATTGCAGACGCTGGTAAAATTCATAGTTGAAGTTTATCCAGTTATTTGTTTTGATATTAAAAGGAAAAATAAATTCTGTAACCAAACAGTGTATATCTTCAATATGATTCAGAGAAGAAAGCAATAATAGACCTTTGCTCAGTCAGCTGGGGCTGTAGAATACACCGACTGCTTCTTTGTACAGGGGGTAAGACCCCACCAACGAGTGTCCTGTATATGACACTAAACAATTGCATGGTGAGGCCCCAGTAATGCTGGAGCTTTGAGGAATGCGGAGTACCCCTTCATAGCCATCGTTCACAAGTTCACGCTGGACCATAGTGGTAGCACTTGATAGGTCATATCCATGAGTCAAATAGAACTAAACTGCATACTTATGCTAAACTGAATTGTTTGGAATAGAATTGTTTTGACATTTAAATGCTTGTAAACAAAAACTATACTTATACTAAACTGAATTGTTTGAAATTTAATTCGGCGTTAATTGGCCCCAGAAGGGTTGATTGGTCGTAAAACCAACAAACTAACCAACCAACCAACAATAGACCTCGCCAACGAGTGTCCTGATATGGCATTAAACTATCTGACAGTGATGATCTACTGAGGATTCTTTGATGAATGTGAAGTACTCCTTCATTGCCTTGCCCAGTCGGCCGGGGCTGTAGAATACACCGACTGTACCTCTGCAGAGGGGTAAGACCCCACCAATGAGTGTCCTGGATATCACACTAAATAAATCTAATGTTGAGGCTCCAGTGATGCTGGAGCTTTGGGGAATGCGGAGCACCCTTTCATTTCCATTGCTCCCAGGTCCACTCTGGCCCGGAATGGTAGTACCTAATAAGGGCCATATTTATGGGTTAAATATAACTAACTGCATACTTATGCTGAAATGAATTGTTTGAATTTGAACTGTTTGACTAAACTGAATTGCTTGAAATAGAAATGTTTTTGACAATTAAACTGTGTACTCATGCTAAACTGAATTGTTTGAAATAGAACTGACAATTTGCATAAAAATGGATTTGGCGTTAAATAACCTACAAAGTTTGATATGCCAAAAACCTAACCAACCAACCAACAACTTAATTATGTGAAAATAAATGATTAATATCAAATAGAATAATTCGTGTTTGATAGGAATACTTAAAACCATTTAACTGTGTGCAAACAAATGATTAATATTAAATAGAATTATGAGTGTTAAACATCAATACTTGAAATCATTTAACTGAGGACAAACAAATAATTAATATTAGAAATAATTATTAGTGTTAAATAGGAATACTTGCAACCATTTAACTGTGTGCAAATAAAATAATGTTACCAACAAACTGTTCACTTACAAATCATATATATATATATATATATATATATATATATATATATATATATGTGTGTGTGTGTGTGTGTGTGTGTAACAGGATTTGTCTGTAAATAACCTGCTAGAGCTTATATGCCATTAAACACCAACCAAACAAACAACCAATTAAAATTATTAGAATTAGATAGCAATGCTTGGAACCATTTAACGGAGTGCAAAAAATGACCTTTGGCTTGTTTAAAATGTTACTTACAAACTATTCGTTTACAAGCAATATATATTTAGTATATATATGTATGAATATGATTTGGTTTTAAATAACCAACAAGGGTTGATATGCTAATAAACCCTAACAACCAAACCCTATGATCTGCGCCCAGTAGAATTATGATGTAATAGTTATCACCCCAAAATTGTTGAAAAGACATATTCAGTAGTTAGCTGTTTCTGTAATCATTAACAATTTTTACAGTTTGTGCTAAGACAACCGATTACTTTCCCTGTCGTTCTTTTCTGCATAAATATGATACATAGTTTTACTACGACGGTCGTAATCATATATATATTCAATAAAAGCTCAAGTCTCGAGTCTCTTATTAAATAATTATTGTTTGGGTGCTTCAAGTAGTGTAATAGTTAGCAAGCTAGACAAGCAAAGTATTAAGAGTGAGTTCGAGTCTCACTGTGTGCCTTATTCATAGAACCTTGTGCCACACCTAAGCAAAAATAAATTACGACATAATTATTGTTCATTGAATACGGTTTGGTTTGGTTTCTTTGTTTAATGGCATATCAACCTTTATAGGTTATTTAATGCCAAAGCTATTCTCCTAGAAGAACAGTAGGGGTACTATTCAATCCATAGCTTGGAGGATAAGGGGGTTCATACGTTTCCCAAGGGTATTTGCCCGAAAGTGAACGTAATAGCGCGACTGGAGAACGAACTCGCGTACTACGATTCCGCAGTCCATCGCTTTAACCATTACACCACGAGGACCCCCCTCATTGAATACAGTGAAAAAAAAGAAGCTTATTTTGCTAGCGATGACTCATACTTTGAATTCTGTTTGAATATAGTCTCAACTTTTTTTTTAATCTAATGCAAAAATATCAATTTCATCTGGAGTTATTGAAATAGTAAAACTTTGAAGGCAGTTTATGAACAAAAATCTGCAGAATATAAGTATTTCTGCATATTTTTTCTGAAAATCTTTAAAACTAAACGCTAAAAAAAGGCAAGGAATCTATTTTCACATCAAAACTTTTGTACTTTTAGTTAAATGTTTATTTTTTTTTTAAAGTGGAAAATCCACCTGCCTCAATGCACATGGGAGGTACTAAAAATAGCCCTGCTTCGCATAATTGCTGTCAAGCGCGTCAAATTACTCTGAACTTCTTCTTTAATGTCGTGAGGGAGGTGCTGCCATATGGTTGGAAAATAATCTGCTTATTTTCAGCGGGCCTTCCCCATTAGCAGTACCTCCCTTCTAATAAAAAACAAACAAACAGGACCTGCTCCTTGTCTAAAATTGGTAAGAGCAGGGTTTATTAACTGAAAAGTGGGGGTAGGGAACTAAGCCATTTTTTGTATTGCCCATACCCTAGGACCACGCCTGGGCGTCGAGGCCGACGGCATTAATTTGCTGTTGCCTTTGACGCTAGCGGGCACTGTCTAACAAAGATAGACTTGAGGCCGTAAGGCCCCCAACTTTGGCTGGGCCCCCCTCGGCAGGGCGAGCTGCATAATTGACACTTTTGTCACACTTGTATAGCACTGGACCTTGCTGTCCAGTTTAAGCTATAATCAGGCATACGTGCCTGGACCCAGATTTGGGTCCATGTCCAGGTAGGCTCATCAGGCCTACATTGCACTAAGTGTACCGATGACCAGTATAGTCCAACATGGGTCGAGCCTTGGCTCGTGCCCGATATTCCTCTTGCCGAATCTCCACTATAATCTGACCTTCGAGTCATTGACCTTGTGTCAACTCCTGTCTTGTGGAAGGCAGAGACAAATGCAACCCTTTCTACGGGGCACCCTATAATTTACCCACACATTTCCTTACTGAAAGAGGCTTACCACAATTATTTGTGTATAAGATTAGCTATTTTTTCAGATTTTTCACCCAAAATGTTAGGGGTGCGTATTATACACGAGAACTTTATGACTAAAGGGATGTATCGAAAGTAAGTTATATCTATTATCCAAACTATATTTTATGCCGTTTTGGAATCCACAGGGATATATGTTTATAATTTTGTCTCTCTATATATATAGGGTGGACTTAAAGTAGGTGGAAAGTAGATGGAATAGGTTTGTCGTTTATATTAGATTTCAAAGCTGTGTAAATTGTGATGATCAACAATTTGAGTTCCTACGTTGATTAAATTTTAGTGCTTTTGAATCATTACACACAATAAAATCTAATTGTTTATATAATAATTGTATTAGTAGATATAATTGTATATGTAATTTCAAAAAAAAAATATTATCATTTTCTGTCAACCTACTTTTGGTAAATTGTTGGGTCTCACCTTTCGTGCGGCGTGGAACTTTCTTTTAAGCACGGTACCGACTTCCCGGAAGTCAGCCGTCGATTTCCAGCATGTCTTCATTTCGCAGCTACCAGACATACCATGACATTTACATTTCTTGCCGACATTATTGATAACAGCCTGAAAAACAAAACAAAGAGACAGAGAGAGAGAGAGAAAAATAGTAAAGATGATAGAAAAGACGTACTCGATAGAAGAAAAGACGTACTCGATAGAAGAAAAGACGTACTCTTCTTCTATACAAGAAAAGATGTACTCTTCTTCTATACAAGAAAAGATGTACTCTTCTTCTCTAGAAGAAAAGACGTACTCTTCTTCTATAGAAGAAAAGACATACTCTTCTTCTATACAAGAAAAGACGTACTCTTCTTATATAGAAGTACAAGGGTGAATCAAAAGTTTTGCCATATTTTCATACATTGTAGTTTGCCGCGTGTACATTACGTGACCGAAGCAGTTCAAAACGTGGTAGGTACACGTTGTGGTTGGTAGTATCGTGCGCTGAAACTTCGTGCATTGATTCACTCCGTATGTGATTTGAAAGTCGCTCGCAGGGACGTGCAAAGTAGTCTAAATCGGGAACCTATGCTTTACAATTTCGAACTGGGCTATAACACGAAAGATGAAGATGCAGTACGATGATGTACGAAAGATGAAGATGCAGTTGAGCCTCAATAAACCAGATGGTTGAAGAAATTTTGCTTGGTTTGCAAGACCCTTGGAAATCAGGTGGGGTCTGGTAGGCCTAAAAATGTGAATTCTGAGTCCGTGTTCTGAGTCACAGAGACAAATCCGATGTGTAGCACCGAGAGAGTATCAGGCGAACTTAGTCCAGTGTAGTTGGTCACTTACATGACCTTGGAAAAAATCATCCGAGGCTACTGAATCGTACCTCATGTTTCCAAAATATTGCAAAACATTTGACTCACCCTAATTGAAACGACGAAGAACAATTTTTCCTGTATCCGAGCGTTCCTCTATATTCTCTGATATTTGCTGATTATGACATCAGATTGTTTCATACACTTTAAACAACTTTACAAACACGAGTACCTCGTGTTTTATGAAATAGGTCAATAGAATTTTATATCAGAATATTCTCCTAACTTTCGATGAAATTAAAATTGCAATTAAATTCAAATTTTAAAATGAATTTAGGGCGATTTTACTAATGTGATGAAGACAAACATAGTTGTCTCCACCCCTTCTCTATTGGATTAGTTCACTATAGATATTAAAGAATCTTCACTTTAACAGGACTGCAATTAAGTTATATGGTATAAAGCTTAAAGTATTTGCAAGCTTGATCAACCCCTACTTCGTGCAGAGGCTTTTCAGCACACTGTCTGGCATTCGTGCCGGACAGTTAATTTCCTCGAGCCTCAGGGAGCCGTCCTCTCAAGATTTAACCCTTCTTGGAGGCGTTAGGTTTATCACCTGGCGCCTGAGGCGCCCCCGTTTTTAGAGGAATTCCAACGGGGCCTGAGGCATTTTTAGAGCCACCGGACGTGTCTGGACCACGGCTCTTCGTCAGACCCTCCTAAAAAAGCCTTGTGGCACACTCATCCGTCTGGTGGAATGTTCGTCAAATATCAGCTTAAAGTATTTGCTTTACTTCGTCTTTCAAAACAAATTACAAATCGTTATTTTTTTGGTCCTGACTGAAGGGTTTTGAATATACTAACTCTGTGGAAGTGTCACGGGTAAAACACTAAACAACAAATTCTGGAGTTCTTAGAAGTGTGAAGTACTCTTTCATTGTCGTGAAAAACATCGTATTCGATATAAGTACTTGATACCACAAAGCTGTAAATTATTAGTATTGATCATAGTTACTTGAAGTTATAATTGTTTATTAAGGATTATTATTAGTTATTTCAGACCATGTAACTGTGTACAAAAAATGTCTTCATCTTTGTCGTCATGTTTATCACAACATTTCGGACTTGTATGCTCTGGCCTTCTTCAGGTGGTTGAAATGTCGAACTTATTTCGCTCGCCGGGGTAGACTGTTCTAGTTCTACGAGCTATGTTTAATGGATGTCATTTATCAGTTATCTCCTGTTAATTTCCCCTCTGAAAGTTCTCCACTGCCTTCACCGGGTATTGAACTCACACTCTTTCGGGTATGTCACTGGATCTAACCAACGCCTTTATCAACTGTGGAGAACTTCAGAGGGGAAATTAACAGGAGATAACTGATAACTGACATCCATTAAAAATGGCCCATGAAACAAGAACAGTCTACCCCGGTGAGCGAAATAAAGGGCTAAGTTCGACATTGCAACCACCTGAAGAAGGTCGGTGCATACAACGGCCGAAACGTTGTGATAAACATGGCGAAAAAGATGAGGACAATAGTCCGAAAAATGTAAATAATGTACATTATGTACATTATTTACATCTCAGAAATATACACAGATACTGAAGAGAAATATGTGATATCTTATAACTATGTGCAAATAAAAATGTAAATACAAACATAGATTAAATGCAATTTCCTAACCTCTTGGCCTAAAATGACCACAGGCTTTCTGACATGTCGTTAGAATCAATCAATTACCGTATATGATGGCATATAAGATGCACGGGTATTTTAGCCGTACCCCAAATTTAGTAGAAGAAAAAAAAACGAATTTCTAATATTAAATGTGATAAAATTAATATAATGAATATTATCAATGATAAACACTTTTAATCTGCATAATAGTTTTTAAATAATGACAATAGGTATATGAAAGTTAGTCTAAAGTCTAAGTTAATAGAAATTACTAGGTAATTAATTTCGGCCGACAATAGTGAATTTTAAACCTACATATGTCCTATAAGACGCAGGGGAACTTAAAAAGATATTTTTAGTAAAAAGAAGGCCGCTTTATACGTCGTCAAATACGGTAATCGATCAACCTACGTAATGTAACACGTTTAATTTGAAAAAACAAACAAACAAAAACAAAAAAAAAGCAAGCAAAAACAATCAACAAAAAACAAAAGGAAGAGACTGTGTTTTGGGTTTTTTTGGTTGTTTTTTTTTTAAATAATTGTCTGTTTAACTCACCAGGCGCCCAGCTCTGTGGTTGTGTAAATTAATTTGTGCTTGAATGTCCTTGGCTGTAACACGAGCGTCCAGAAACCTTTGCGCAAAATGATCCCCAAATTCAATATCATGGCTGCAACCACCCCACTCCCAATTGATGGCGGGTCCGTGTGACCTCATATCACAGCCACATGAACGCAGTTTTCCTAGACTACAGGCCGTCGATACTTGATGTGTCACACCGGCAGCACTTAGCGCATGTGCAAAAGCTGTTTCTCTGTAGCCTGTAAAAGAACAGAATAGTTTTAGTATTTGGGGAAAAGAGAAGTCTCATATTGTCAGGAGATTCAATCTCGCACATGTGCAAGTCCAGAAAAACGCACCTTTTAAAAGCGGCGTTTTTTTTTAAAGAAAAAAACCCACCTCACCAAATCGACTATTAATCGGATTTTAATAAAATTTTCAGCATCTTTGATGGGTAGAGTATTCGCCAATTTTCCTAGAGTCTGGGGTTCAATCCCAGGTTGTGTCATACTAAAGACTCAAAAAATGGTATTTGATGCCGCCTAGCATAACACTCAGCATTATAAGGTAAAGTGGAACAATCCAAGGAATGGAGTAGCGCTCTTCACAATGCCTCGGTGTAGTAGCTAATGAAAAGGGAGCCTTCGGGTCACCTGCGACTATGGTCAGCCAACTTTACTTTAGAAATAAAAAACAAAGTTTCTTTTAAAATAAATTTTTATTCCAAATTCTGGAGACATTTTTTTTTTCATACACATCCGCCCGACTTCATTAATTTATGTGGTATAAGATGTTTGCAGTGTGTTGGGAAAGGTTTTGAAGTTGGTCACTTAATTTTTCTTATTATATTCTTTTTGTATGTTGAAGCCGCACAGGAATGAATGACGGAAAAGAAAGAGACAGGGATATCTTTAGACTCAACTTTTATTCCACAAGTCAACAACTATTTCGTGGAGTGAATTGTTCTTCCCGATCCAGGAGAAAGCTGTCAACTCAGCAGGGAGATATTAAGAGTTCTGAGCAAGAGTTTCTTTCTGGTGCCAAGAAGCCCATCTTTTCAGGCATGTGCGGACTGTACTTTTGGCCTTGGAGATAGCTATTTTTTATTTTTGATTTCATGTTCATTTTCTTTTTTATGTGATTGTTTTTATTATTTTATTTCTTATTCAATCCACATACATTTAGTTAATTTGGGTTTTTGAATATGAGAGTTGATGATTTTGAAATTTTTTAAAAGATGATTCCATTGAGAAATATATTTTGCTTACCATAACAGAATTAAGAAAATGTTTGTACGGACGCCTTACTTTTGATAATTTAAAAAACTGTAAAATTAGGTTGTAATATTACAGACAGGTGCTGTCGTTGAGTTACAGCGGCCTCAAGGTTGGAGAACACGCGAGCACAGCTATCATCAATCATTGGGTTCATGGGTCTGACGATCAAAAATGTCACGAACCTCGCTCGTGCAAGCCGAATGACCTGTAGAGTTCAAGCGTGATTTTAATATAAAAACGCTCGAACTTTCACGTGCTGCACTACTGTTTTCACTGGTGATCATCGAACCTTCGAACTGATCCATCAAATCGCTATAAGAGGAAACCAGGTAGCGAGATTTGGGCAGTTCAAGGCAGGTTTCTAAACAGGTTCAACAGAGGTCCATGACACCCGACCCATGCCATACCTAGCCTGTCAACAATATGACTGATATGAAAGTATCAACAAGCCAGATATAACGACAACGTCGTCATCGCCATGAAGTGGAGGGAAGAAGAACGCTATCGAACAAACTTTTCTAACTACAGCCCGCTGTAGTCCACATGAATAAAAGCGACTACTATTTTCTTCCTTAAAATTCGAGTTTTGAGTGTTTCTTTTGTGCGAACTCCTTTCTTTCCGACACAACGTATTTTGGTCCTATGCTACAAGGATTCATAAATAAAAAAAATCTTCCGAGAGTCAACAAATTATTCAATTTTAATAATTTTTTTACTCAAACATTAAGAGATAAAAATAGACTAAACATTAAATCCTAACTGGTCTCGTTATCTATAAGTTTATTCGCAATGATAGGAGTCTTCGAGGGTAAAGTGCTGGACAAAAGCCCCGAATTTGAGAATTAATGTTTTTTTTTAAATTTATTGCGGATTTTTTGTCCTCTTCTTGGTAGTTTTTTTTGTGTTGTTTCTTCTTTCACTATGTTTCAGCCAAATTTCACCTCTGGCCTTCTTCAGGTGATTTTTATCGTGGTGCGATAGACAACAACTATGGAAGGCAGTAATTACTGGGGATACGGTTACAAGACTCATCATTCCTATCCGAGGTCACGGTAAAAATCACCTGAAGAAGGCCAGAGGTGAAATTTGGCCGAAACGTAGTGAAAGAAGAAACAACACACAAAAAAAACCTACCAAGATGAGGACGAAAAAGTCCGCAATAAATAAATAAAAAATTCTCAGATTAAGAAGCCTCATCTCAAAATGATTCCCATTAAAGACAATTACAAAGGCCCCGAAGTTAGTGGGTTCGAACTCCAGTCGCGCTATTACGTTCACTTTCGGAGTAATCTCCTCGGGGAAATGTAGAAACATCCCTATCCCTTAAATAACACTACTTCTGTTCTTCTACAAGGATGACTTTGGCATTAGATAACCTACAAAGTTTAATATGCCATTAAAGAAAGAAACCAAGTCAAAATTATTTGTAATGAAACGAAAAATAAATGATAGGAATCTATAACATAATTTACTCAAAAATTGTTACAAGAGTAAATTAAAAGGTTCATTTTTTTTCGAAAGTTTTTCATTGTGGTAAATTCAAATGTAAATTTATGAATGAAAATAAGAAAAAGAAAAGAAAAAAGAAAAGAAAAAAATGGAATTTCAAAGGATACTGTTAGTTATCATTTTACTTTATTAACCATCGATATACTCGGGGGTGGGGTGTCATCAGACCAAGCACCATCGCTCGATTTAAGAATATTGGAGGGAGGTGTCCTCATGGTGTAATGGTTAAAGCGATGGACTGCGGAATCTTAGTACGCGAGTTCGTACTCCAGTCGCGCTATTACGTTCACTTTCGGGCAAATACCATTGGGAAAGGTATGAACCCCCTTACCCTCCCAGCTATGGGTTAAATAGTACCACTAGTGTTCTTCTAGGAGAATGGCTTTGGCATTAAATAACCTAAAAAGAGTTGATATGCCATTAAGCAAAGAAACCATCAAGAATATTGGTTGAAAGGCATCTCCCTTAACTAACAGAGTGGTTGGTGCAACACATCTCACTATTGCTCTTCTATCAGTGGGATATGCAACCGCTGAAAAGGGATATTTCTTAATCCTATTTCCATTGAGAAATTTTCAGATTTGAAAAAACAAAAACAAAAAACAAACAAACAAACAAACAAATAAACAAAAAACCAAAATCAGACAGTTACAGATATTACAATCCGATACGCAACAGAAGTAAGTTGGCAACTGGAGTCGAGGGTGACCCAAAGGCTCCCTTCAGTAGCTACTACACGGTGGTGTAGGAGAGGGCGCTACTCCTTTCCCTGGATTGCTCCACTTAACCCTCGATACGTACCTTATATTGCTAATTGTTAAGCAAAGAGGTATCAAGTACTATTTTTTAAGTCTTTGGTATGACTCGACCTGGGATTGAACCCCGATCTCTAGGACCATTGGCAATCACTCTAATACTTTAATCTTAGGGAAGGCGCTGAGATATCAAACTCTCTTCAGGAAGAAGTCAGGTTGCCCGATATATATATATATATATATATATATATATATATATATAGTAGTTGGCCGATCGTAGTTGAAGGCCACTCGTAACTTCCATTTTTAAAAGCTACTACACCGAAGTGGGCGCTACTCCTTTCCCTAGATTGCTCCACTTTACCCTTGATACGTACCTTTTAATGCTGATTGTAAAGCAAGAAGGTATCAAGTACCATTTTTTGAGTCTTTGGCATGACTCGACTTAGGATTGAGCCCCAGTTCCTTGGGCCATTGGTGAACACTCTACCCATTCTACCCTAATAATTTTATATAATTAAGTTTCGGAAATAGTATTTCATTGTAAGTTGTAACGAAGTTTCGGGAAGGGGAAAAAACTACATCTCGGATTGAACAAATAGCCGAATAACAACGTCGTCGCGGCAGGGAAAACAAGAGCAAAGTGGCCTCCAGATTTCAAAGACGTCAAGATCTGATTGGCTGTTGCAAAATTCAAAAGTGATATCCATAAATAGAGCCATTTCTGCAGTCATTTGCCTTGTGTGAAAGATACACAGGTTAGCTGCCGGGATTGGAGTTGGCGTAAGATCAATGCCCACTGGGTCATTTCGGCGAGGGGGTCTGATGTTTCAACCCCCCCCATGAAACAAAAGGAAAGATCACTGATGATCCATCCTGACGCATTAATAAGGATGTATAATATATGTATATATATCAAAATGAATAGGTCTGCAAATAAAATTAACTTTGGTACTTTAAGTTTTTACTTCATATAATTTTGCCCCACACGTGCTTGGGACTTCGTGTTCCTCTTCCGGAGACTATTAATGGCTAGCGTCGTCTTTGCTTCTAGCTTTCTTGCTATATATATATATATATATAGGTCATAGTCTTGTGTACTTGGTCACCTTCTAGCAAAATTTCTTTAACAATCTAGTTGATTGAGGATCAACTGTGATAAAATTCATTTTCACCTTTTGTTCAACAAATGTTTTTAATGGCATAATGATCCATTTTTTTTTTTTAATCAATGCTCCAGTTCGAACTCGTAAAGCATTTTCCTGAATTAGACTACGTTGCATGTTTATATGTGCAACTTTCGAATCACACACAGAGTGAAGCAATGCACAATGTGTCAGCGCACCTACTACCACAATACTACTAACCACAGAAGGTACCTGTTTCGGCTTGAACTGCTTTAGTGTCGGGATGTACACCCCACAAACTAGCACGTAAACACACACACACTCTCTCTCTCACACACACACACACACACACACATATATATATATTAATTCAATACAATAATATATATATATGCTATTTGGTAAATCTGACAAGATGATAAAAATAAGAGGAAAAGTGGATAAACCGCCACTGACAAGGGATTCAGCAATTTTGATATTTCGTTCTTTATTGAAAAAAGAACTTCTTCAGAATGAAAATAGGTTTTTCAGCAGTTGAGGAAACACATTTAAAAAAAGATAAAAATATAACGGTTTCCGTCTTTTTTTCTTGAGACCCTTTTCTGCTTTTATATTTTTATCTCTATTCTATGTGTTTTGGTTCTAAAGAACCATCATCAGGACTTTGAAAAGAATAATATAGAATAAATTTAGATCATAGATAGATTTTTTTTTAATTCTTCTCTTTGGATTATCTTGTTTATCAAAATTTCTCTATACTGTCAGATTCATTTTCATTATTTGCTACTATATATATATATATATGAAAGATAACTCCACTTTTTATTCTTGTTACTAAAAGTGTCATATATATATCATCATCATCATGTCGCGCTATCAGCACGGATATCCCAGACCTTCTCTCGCCACCCCTCTCTATCGTCCATTGCTTCCAGTAGGTCTTCAGGGTTACATTCTGCATCGGCACATGGCTGCTGTATGTAGGTTCGAGCTGGTCGTCCTGCCTTTGCTCATCCATGAGTACATCAGTTATGAGCTCGTCCCCACTTCTCCAGTAGTGTCTCGCATGTCTGGTTCGTCTAATTTTGATAGTTTTCGTGATGGGTGATAGGTGGCCGTACAACTGCTCTTTTGTGGGGTGCTGCCTCCAGGATTTGTTTAATATTGCTCGCACCATTCTTGTGTAGTCGCCGTCAAGCTTTTTCTCCATACGTTTAGTTAGCGTCCATGTAGTGCATCCATATAGCAGTATCGAGACGACCGCTGCTTGGAAGAAACTGTGCTTCATTTTATCGGTCAGGTCTGACTTCCATATGACCGATAGTCTATCGATAGCCGTCCATGCTTTTGCTAGTCGTGCGTTGACATCTGTCTCGGTTGTGAAGACACAGGTTCCTAGGTAGGTGAACATGTCAACAAGTTTCAGAGAGCTACCGTTTAGTGTGGAGATGTCGCCTGTTTGATTAAAGCACATATATTCCGTCTTAGGTGCATTGACATGGAGGCCGATGCCTTCAGCGGCTCGTTCCAGACTATGTAGCAGGGTTTCGGCTTGGACCGGTGCTATATCATCGGCGTTGTCGGCGTCGGTAATTGTTTTTGCGGGATTCCTTCTGCTTGAAACCGTTTTCTTAGATTTCATCGATCGATTTTCTAAGCACGCAGTCTAGACAGATGATAAAGAGGTAGTGTGAGAGAGAGAATATTTCTTGTTTATATATATATATAGAGAGAGAGAGAGAGAATTTCTTGTTTAGCGTCGAATAAACCGAAAAGGACATCGACACGAGGTTAACGAAAGCATGGACAGCTATCAATACGCTATCGATTATATGGAAATCAGACCAAACCGATAAAATGAAACGCAGTTTCTTCCAGGCAGCGGTCACATCGATACTGCTATACGGGTGCACTACATGGACGCTAACAAAACGGCTGGAGAAGAAGCTAGACGGCAATTACACAAGAATGCTGCGTGAAATCTTGAACAAGTCCTGGCGGCAACACCCCACAAGATACCAACTGTACGGCCACCTGCCTCCTATCACGAAAACTATTCAAGTTAGACGAACCAGACATGCAGGACACTGCTGTAGAAGCAGGGACGAACTCATAAGAGATGTACTCCTATGGACCCCCACACATGGCCGTGCAAAAGCAGGACGACCAGCACGAACATACATTCAGCAGCTATGTGAGGATACGGGATGTTGTCCTGAAGACCTACCTAGGGCGATGAACGATAGGGAGGAGTGGCGAGAGAGGGTCTGGGATATCCGTGCTACCAGTGCGACATGATGATGATGATATATATATATATATATATATATGAACGTTCAAATATTCAAAAATCATTTAATAATTAATAACATTTTATAATCTGATCTTCCTAGTCAACGAAATCGAGAAAAAATGGCAATTATATGTAAACACTCGTAGAATCAACTTATAAAGTCAAATAAGTTCAAATTACATTCCTATGTGAAGCCAGTCCTTTGGTGATCATCAATCTTTTAGTCTGGAAATGTAAATAGTCGTGAAATAAATTTTCTATGATGATGGCTGAATGCCCAAACTGGTTTTGATGAACAAATTTCTTAAAATAAAAAAAGGAGTTTTTTTCCACAACGTTTATAGTTTGCATTATGACAATTCGATCTCGAAACCTCCGAAGCAAATTCAAGTAAATTTTTCTCTTTTTTAACCTCAGTACCACTGCGGCAAGTACGTTACGCGTCTGTTCTTTCTATATAATACCAGCCCATTGGCTTTATGGGTAGATTGAGCGCCAATGGCCCGGGATACCGGAGTTCGATCCCAGGTCGAATCATACCAAAGACTCAAAAAATGGTATTTGATATCATCTTGATTAAATTTTGGCACTATAAGGTATGTATCAAGGGTAAAGTGAAGCAATCCTGAGAATGGAGTTGCACTCTACCTTACACCTCAGTGTCGTACCTATTGAAAAGGGAGCCTTTGGGTCGTCTTCGGCAACAGTCGGCCAACTTTACTTATATATATATATATATATATATATATATATATATATATATATATTGGTAGCATTTCTTCATTAATACAAATTTGATTGAATATTATAGACATTTTTGGTTTACATATTTTCTTGTTAATCCTTTCGAATTGCTTTCTGATACAAGTTCCATAGCACATCATTTAAAAAACATTCATGCCCAACAACAGAATTACGGAAAATGCTTACCAAAAACACAACAATATAAGAACATCAAAATAACAAGCAAAAACTACAGATGCTCGAGGCATTACATATTAGGAACATACAAGCCAAATTTAACAGAATTAATTCTCAAACCAGTGCTAATGTACTTAAATGAGTTTAGCTACTGACGCTATTGATAGAAACAAATTCGAGTAGTAAACAGTACAGACGCTCTTCTAACAAAGTAGTTATGTACATACAAAAGTTACCTCACTTTTGTAATACATCCTCCCTTGATGATGGTCCAAAGTTGGGCAGAAAGTAATTGGGAAATAATTAATTATGGAAGATTTATCAACAAATTCCCGCCGAATATCATAAGATCAATCCGGCAATTCGAAAGAATTTACAAAAAAAAATATGTAGACAAAAATGTCTATTATATTCAATCAAAAAAAAAAAAAAATATATATATAATGTAATTGGAAAGAAAACAGATTGTCATTATGCTAATATAAATTTATTTCAACATGGCACCGACGCAGCCGGCCTAATCAGATAGCTTTAACATGAGCTTTCTTTCCAATTATACTATATATTTTCTCTGGATGGGAACTTTATATAATTCTAGACATTTATATATTAATAGTCATAATCGACCACTCCTAGAGAATCATATGAAACCTCTCATATATTCTCAACCTGAATAATTCAAAACTTATCCTCTCCAGATATATATATATATATATATATATATATATATATATATATATATATTCAAAGTACCTAAGGAACAGTTTTCGGGTTTTTCAAGTTTAGGAATTTATAATATGTATATTATATAGAAATATGCTGTTTATTATATTTACCCAACCCCTCCGCTCGGGCAGGATATCAATGTTAATTTTAAGTGAAGTTTAACAGGTTTGAAATCAGAGTTTTCCTTCTCCTAGACTAGTTGCCCAACCAAGGCTGATGAACCTAGTCTGCCCTACTATTTACCCATAGCTGGAGGGAGAATAATTGGATTCATACCTTTCCCAAGGGTGTTAGTGCGACGTGAAATGCAATCAGTCTCGTCCAGGATTTGAACTCGTGTCGCCATGTCCATTTCCTACGACGATAACCATTACACCACGGGCACCTCCTTAGAAATATGCTGTTTATGTTTTATGAATGAATTGAAAATCAAGAAGTTATTTTCTATCACCAGTCAATGGTTCGAGCCAAAATAAAGCTAGAATACTGGTACTTGTATGGTATGTTTAGAAGTATTCGTCAATATCTTTATTTTGACAACGTTACATTGCTTAATCATTACTAATGAAATCAATGGAGATAAAGTCTCTCTTTTCGAACCAATACTTCAATCAATGTCATACTTGAGATGATATTTCTTAAATAATACATTGCGACAATGGAGTATTGCCAGAACTATACTGTTACTAGCAAGCCACCACATCAACCTTGTGTGTGTGTGTGTGTGTGTGTGTGTGTGTGTGTGTGTGTGTGTGTGTGTGAAAATAGATGCAACCCATTAATATATATATATATATAGGGTGTCTCAAAATCGATGCAACCCATTAATATGATAAAGGTTTATTACAGAGATTAGTGCAATGGTGGTTATTTAGAACAAGTCCTGTAAAAAATGCATCATTTAAGCTAAAGACAGAAAATCAAATATTTTTTAAAAATTGTTATTGTATCAGCTTTGAGGACATGAAATGTTTTTTTGAGTTTATTGTCTCTGCAATAAATCATTATCATATCAATAAGTTGCATCTATTTTGAGACAATTTTCAATGATTTTTATCTCCAAAAAAGTAGCGACGCAAATTTTTCCTTTCTTGTCAAAGGCATTGCGATCAAGGATTATTTGTTGTTATTGTATAATATTTTCAAACCTGAAACAAAAAAAGAATACGGTATTATTATTAGTAGAGTTATTAGCAGTCACATGAGTCCCATGTATATTGAAACAACCCCCCATATATATATATATATATATATATATATATATATATATATATTTGAACTGTTTGTTAATTTTCGCAAACAGCTTCTCCATGTATAAATTGTTTGTTACTCGCTAAACAGTTTACATATATATATATAATAAAAAGAACCGTTAGTTACTGGCCAATGTGATCGTCAGACGCATAGGGGAGAGACTGACGAGCACCAAGCACCGTTGACTCTGTGTCTATGCTATCTAACTATCTATCTATCTATCTATCTATCTTAAAATGAATCGGTTCTCAAAGAGATTTGTATGTTTTAAGGAATTATTTATTTCCTTCTTACATACGTGTATGTTACCAGCCTGTTGCTTTAGTCAAAGAACATATGTGGCACAAGGCCATGTAAATGGGGCACCCAGTGAGACTCGAAGTCACTCCTGAATGAAATAAACAATTCTTAAAAAAATACAAATCTTTTAATGGACCTATTCATTTTCAAACATTTACTTTTTTCTCTCTTCAGACCTATAACAAAAAAGTTTACATCTATATATATATATATATATATATATATATATATATATAGTTGGTTGTTTAATCTCTCTATTAAAAGATTAATTAATTGCTTAATCCTTACGTCTGACTGTCAGATAAAAAAAGTTATCAGTTCTATTAAAGTTTGGCTTTCTTTGTGCTTTGATGCTTTTCGAAAAAAATTTCTCGTTGAGAAATCGCGAGAAAACTTTCTCCAAGTGACGCAGTAACTTTCTTCAAAGACTTTTAATCTTATCCGTAAGATTTGACCTAAAAATCAGGGGGCCAACACTCACAGCATGTGGCTCTTACTTGCTAATGACTTTTTTAGGTTAATCAGTTACGTTTATAGAAATCTAAAAAAACAAAAAGATAGAAGAGAAAAAAACTAGAATGAAAAAAAAAAATTAAAAAGTCTCCCCAATAAAAATCGTGCAAATTTCTCTATATTTACTGTCGTTTGTTCTTTTTATCTCGTTTTTTTTTTTTTTTTTAAATTTTCTTTTTTTTTTTTTTTGTTTTGTTTTTGCGAGAAGCTAATTTCCGTATCATCACTTTAAAACGATGAGACGATGATTAAAACCAGAGCAGCTACATTACGAAAGAAAGGTCAGCATCTTCAAACGATCGGGGTCTCCACCCAAAGGCCTCCATCGCCTGACCAAACTAGATGGTGCATTTGGCGACAGTGTGAAACTATCAACAATTACGTCATCCATTGCTCTTATCGGAGGTCTTTCTGTAATGTCACGGTTCTATCAATAGGGATTTTGTCATCTTTTTTTCTGTTTTCTTTTGATTCTTCTCTTTTTTTTTTTCTTCTGACTTTCCTCTGTGTTTAAGTGATACAGTCATTTAGCCTTAAGCCCCCAGTGAGAATCGAACTCACATTAAGCTGCTAACTTAACTAGTAAATCATTACACCACAAAAGGAGTATCTGTTTCGATGGGATGAACCTCAAAGCTTGTATTAGTATAGCATAAGGTCAGAAATATGCATCGTTTGAAGCAAGATTAATGTACTCCGAGAAAATCAATCTATCTAACAAGACCATTCTCACTAACCATTACAAAACACCAGCCGCCCAAGTATAGTTGGCATATTGTCATTTTTTAAGCTTAGCTTTGTTTGGCAAAGGGACAAAGCACTCAGTGATAATCGATCTTACAAACAAGACCTTTCTCGTTAACCATCACGACATGGGAAGCACCCAAGCATAGATGAAACGTAGACATTTATTTATTTCGATTTCTTTGTTTTGATGGCATATCAGACTTCGTGGTTTATTTATTGCAATAGTTCAAATGGGCTCAACTATTGCTATCCAACGCAAATAATTCAATTTGTCATAGTTAAATGGGCTCAACTATTGATATAAAAAACTAATTGTTCCATTAGTCACAGTTAAATGATTTCCATTATAGTAACAGATAAAACTGTTTTTTTTTTACCTATAGTTGGGATCCTAAAATTTACTACCACTCTTTATTGATCTGAATACAAATATTAACCAACAGTTTTGATATGGGCTGGAAATCAAGAATAAGTAGTTGGTTGTTTACTTAGACTAATGAGGCAAGAAAACAAAAGAAAAGCAATTTAACACTATTACGAACTGAAAAATGAAAACTGACCATGCTTCGTGCAAGAAATTAAAATGCTATTTTCTAATACTGGTAGTAAAAACGTAATAGAAAAAAAAGTAAAAGAAATACGAGTCAGAGATTATGGGTAAATAGAAGGGCAGACTAGGTTCTTCAGCTTTGGTGAGGCAACTAGTCTAGGAGAAGGAAAACTCTTAATTCAAACCTGTTAAACTCCGCTTAAAAAATTGACCTTGTGTCATATCCTGCCCGAGTGGAGGGGTTGGGTAAATATGATAAGTACACAGCTTTATGATCAAAACATTTCCATTTCAAACTATTCAAGCAGTTATATGTAACAATTCAGTTAAATGTAAATACAGTTTTAACGTCGAAAAACAGTTCTATTTCAAATAATTCAGTTAAGCGTAAGCACGCAGTTTAAATGTAAGTACGGTTTAATTGTCAAAAACATTTCTATTTCAAGCTATTCAGTTTACTCAAACAATTCAATTTAGCATAAGTATGCTGTTAGTTCTATTTAACCCATAGATAGGGTCCTATCAGGTGCTACCACTCCGGGCCAGAGTGAAGCTGGGAACGATGGCAATGAAGGGGTACTCCGCATTCCCCAAAGCTCCAGCACTGCTGAAACCTCACCCTCAGATTGTTTATTGTCATATCTAGGACACTCGTTAGGCGGTGTATTCTACAGCCCCAGCCGACTGGGCAATCTTCCGTTTTGTTCCCTGTTCGTAAATCACAGATCTATTAACACCAATATTGACCCTTTCCCCTACCACTAAGCCAACTCATTCAACTTTAAGTTCAAGTCACGTTGAATCACCAAAGTTAAGCAGTGACGAGATTGTATACTATCAATACGGGTGATCATTTAAACAATGGTACTTTAACTAATTTGAAGCCCGTGTGATATATCTAATCTAAGCTTTGAAAATAGTATATTTTACATTTTGTGGCGAGTTAATGGTTTGATTTGGTTTCTTTTTTTAATGGCATAATAACCTTCCTAGGTTATTTAATGCCAAAGCCATTCTTCCCGAAAAACAGTAGAGGTATTATTTAAGGGTATTTGTCCGAAAGTGAACGTAATAGCGCGACTGGAGTTCGAACTCGCTTACTACGATTCCGCAATCCCTCTCTTTAAATATGACACCACCACGACTCCCCCGTGGCTGCTTAAATGCAACTATTACACATGTAAAATTTTTGGTTTGATTTTTTTTTGTTTTATGGCATGTCATCCTTCATGAGTAATTATATGCCAAAGCCATCCTTCAGAAAGATAGAAGTGGCATTATTTAACCACTAGCTTGGAACATTTAAAGGTTTATGCCTTTCTCAAGAATATTAGACTTAAAATGAATCTAATAGCAGAAATGGTTCTCTAACTCGCTTTCTAGAAGGTTGCAGTCCAACACGTTAGCCACTACACCACGGAGTTGAACCTTATAAAATATATATGCGTACTTATGGTCATATATATACAGCATATATATATTTACCGAACATTGGCATGATGGTTAGAGTGTTCGCCAATGGCCCGGGAGACCTGAGTTCAATCCTAGGTCGAGTCATACCGAAGACTAAAAAAATGGTACCACCTTGATACCACCTTGTTTAACACTTAGCATTATAAGGTACGGATCAAGGGTAAAGTGGAGCAATCCAGGGAAAGGAGTAGCGCCCTGCCCTACACCTTGGTGTAGTAGCTATCGAAAAGGGAGACTTCCGGTCACCCTCGACTAAGGTCGCCAACCTTACTTTACTTTATATACAGCAGTGTCCCCAACACTGAATTTTTATATGGTGGGTCAAATGAAGGATTTTATTTTTCGTATATGAAATTAAGAAACGTGACGCACGTTTTACGCTCGTATGTCGGTAAATTGTACGGCACGAATTCAGAGATAAGCTTAGCATGCCTTGTAGTAATCAACGAAATAATTAGTAAAGAACACTGAGTTTGATTCCGTTTTATCAACTATATTGGCAATTTCAATCTAGTCGGCTGAAGATTACACTGCAGAGTACACCGACTGCATTTTTGCAGAGGTTGCCCCCCCCCGCAACAAGTGTCTTAGAGATAACATTAAACAATCTGATGGCGAGACTCCAGTAATGTTGGAGATTTAAGTAATCGCGAATACCTCTTCATTGCCATTGCTCCCAGGTTTACTCTGACCCGAAATGGAAGCACTCGATAGGTTCCTATCTATGGGTCAAATAGAACTGGTTGTCATTTAAACAGTGTGCTAACAAATGACTTATGCTAAATTGAATAGTTTGAAATAGAACTATTTGATCATTTAGCAGTGTGTAAAGAAATGATACACGTTTAATTGAATTGTTAGTGATACATAGCAATACTTGAAGCCATTTAAGTTTGTTGATTTATGCTAAATTGAATTGTTTGAAATAGAACTGTGTAATCCTTTAACTGTGTGTTTCTAAAAATGTGTTTATAAATAATATATTTAATATCTAAAGACAGGATTTGGTATTAAATAGC
Organism: Sepioteuthis lessoniana; assembly: GCA_963585895.1. Lineage (NCBI taxonomy): Eukaryota > Metazoa > Mollusca > Cephalopoda > Myopsida > Loliginidae > Sepioteuthis > Sepioteuthis lessoniana. Next base: position 69,829,760 of record OY757921.1, on the reverse strand, counting down.
CAACAATAGTTGATATACCATAAAACCAAACCAAACCAAATCATATATATTTCATATATATGTAAAAATAGGATTTAGTATTAAATAACCGACAATGGTTGATATGCTATAAAAACAAACCAAACCAAATCAAATCATATACATCTAATATTAATGTATAAAAAGGATTTGACATTAAATCCCCTACAATGTATGCCATAAAACTAAACAAAAGCAAATCATATGTATTTAATATATATGTATAAAGAGGATTTGGCATTAAATAAATTTGCTCATCATAAATTTGTATTTATTGCGATTTTTTTAAGCTAAAATTTCCTTCTAATTTTATTCAGTTTTAATGAATCATTTTTTTTTCTTTGAAAATTTTTTATTTACTTCGTAGATAATTACTCTCCATAGCCAAGTCTGGCATAAGGATTCATTTTTTTTATCTAACAGCTTTCTACGTCACCAAAGGAGCTATTACACAGAGACGGGTGATGCGAGAGTCCTCCTCGTTTTCGTTTATTTTTTACAGAGTGCGGAGGCAAAATTAGGAATATTCTGGTATTATAATAAACAATTCAATAATAAAACAAGATTAATTTTAATTAAAAAATAAAAAAAATAACAAAATAAGAAGATAGACACAAAAACAATAAATTTACTCAATATGGCCACCATGCTTTTTTCAGTTATTGTATTAACACGCATTTGAAACGATTTGCATGCCTTCAAAATAAATTCTTAGAGACATTTTATAAATGGTTAATAAGCCATAGAACAAAACAAAACTAAATCATATATGTTTGATATATATTTATAAAGAGGATTTGGCATTAAATAACCACCAATGGTTAATATGCCATAAAACCAAAGAAAACTAAATCATATATGTTTGATATATGTTTATAAAGAGGATTTAGCATTAAATAACCTATAATGGTTGATATGCCATAAAAGCAAACAAAACTAAATCATATATGTTTGATATATGTTTATAAAGAGGATTTAGCATTAAATAACCTATAATGGTTGATATGCCATAAAAGCAAACAAAACCGATATCACCAATTTGAATCTTCTTTCTTCCCCTTCTCTTTCCTCTTTTCCTATTTTACTTTCTTACTTTTTTCCCTCCTTCCCACTTTCTCTTTTTTCATTTTTCTAATCAGATCCAATTTTTAAGTTACCAGCTCTTTCTTGATATGTATAGAACAGTATTATAATTATCTATTTTCTTGTTGAATTAAACAAATAATGCTAAATTCAGGGCCGATATATTTGCAGAAATCTTACATTCTGCTATATTAGAATAAAAAATACACAAAAGAAACTATTCCTTAATGAAAGATCTTTTAAGGGACTTCCTCCTGTGCTCAGTAGTCACCACATCCAGTTTCAAGCACCAGCAGTAGTTATCGAAAAGGTTTATATCCTTATAGCGCTCTTTCATAATGTCTTGGTGAAAGTGATCAACCAGCTCTTCACTCAAATCTCCACAGTTCTTAGGAAAATAGTCCAAGTGTGACCACAGAAAGTGCGATTTGATTGACATTCACGACCCGACATGACAGAAACTCTTCAATAGCTTTTCAATTTCCTTCTCGTCTTTCGCCATCCGGTAGTTTCACTGGAAGTTTATAACGACAAACTTCAGTGCCTGACAGGCGGACAGTTCAGCTTTGCTCAGTGCTTTATCAAACGTTGAGTCCTTCATGAGTTCTCTTATTTGAGGGCTGTCAAATATACCAGTCTTGAGTTTCACCATGCTTATCCGTGAAAACTTCCGCTGGAGATTAGCAAATCCGTTGATTCCCCTGTTCATTGCTTTCACAAAGTTCTTCATTACACCTAACTTAATATGTAAGAGTGGAAGTAGTATTTTCTTCGGTTCAATGAGAAGATGAGACTGAACGTTATGCCAGCCAGGTTGAAACTCTTGTCAAAACGACCAATCTTGTCTGAAAAGAAGTTGGTCGTCAGCCCGGTTGTTTAAGAGACATGGAAATCAAAGATGCTTTGTGATTCCATCTTGGAGCCTTAGGACCAATCCAACAACCCTAAGATCACCACAGATCAACCATTTGATCCTGGTAGTTAACAGCAGACAACAAATGATCCATGCTGTTACGAGTTTCTTTCTTTTGCACTGAATACCTAATTAGGATAGTTGAAAAACTATTCTCATTATGTAGAACCGCTTTAAGACTTCTGCTGGATAAGTCAATAAAAAGTCTCCATTCCGTACCATCATAGTCTATGCAATGTTGTCGTTTGGATAGTCTCTAACCGTCCGCCAACTTCCAAGTCTTCCAGGCCTTTTAATAATCCTTTAGTTATTGTGCCTACCAAGGTTAGCGAAGAAACCGAACTAGTCACCTTCTACGAGGAGCTATCCTCCCTTGTACGTAGCATTCCGAAACACAACCTGCGAGTCATTGGCGGAGATATGAATGCACAAATCGGGAAAAACAGAAACAACAAATACAGCCTACACAACACGTCAAACAGGAATGGACAACATCTAATTGATTTCATGATAGAAAATAGATTAACATGCCTCAATACAAACTTTCAAAAAAGGGAGGGAAAATTATGGACCCACACATACGCGAACAAGAGTAAAGCACAGATAGACTACCTCTTTATAAACAGAAAATGGAAAAATAGTGCGATGAATTGCGAAGCATACTCCACTTTCGAGGGTGTGTCCTCCGATCATCGAATAGTCACGGCCAAAATACGTCTAAGCCTACGAAAAAACGCCACACGAACAGTGACAACTAGGCACTATGACTGGGCCCTACTCAACAACAGAGACATTAGAGACAAATATGCATTAGAATTAAGAAACAGATTCGAAACACTACAAGAGAAGACAGAAAAAGTTACCACAAATGACGAATATGAAAATTTTGTTGAAGCACACCTAGAGGCGGCATCAAAGTGTATTCCAACAAAACCTAGAACTAAATATAGAGTCCCATGGGAAACGTCAGAGGTTAGAGAAAAACGCGCACTCGTGAAAACTGCCTCCAAAAGCTATCGGAAGAACCCAACAAACACAAATGCCCGAAAACTAGAAAAGGCACAATATCAATTAGCAGGAATATATCTAAAAGAACTGGCAGAATACATACAAAATCAGATAGATAAGATTAGAGACTCGGTGGAAGATAGACAATCCAGTATAGCCTGGCAAACAATAAACGAAGTAAGTAGAAGGAAGAGCACAGCCAAAGCAAAATTGAAAGCTGCAAGCCAACAAGAAAGAGTAAAACTGTGGGAACAACATTTCAAAAATCTACTAGGAAGCCCGCCGAAAATAACGGATGAACCGATCACCAGAATTATCAGTAAGCAATTGGACATTAAACTAGGTCCTTTCACCAAAGAAGAACTCGACTAGGTTCTTAAAAAAATTAAAAATAGGAAAGCTGCAGGGCTGGACGAGATCCCCCCAGAAGTGTGGAAGACTAAACAATTCGACGATATACTGCTCCGGCAATGCAACGCTGTCTATAGTCAAAATAGGATAGAAAGATGGATGAAGGGATGCATCCTTCCTTTCCCTAAAAAAGGCGACCTCGGATTAGCCAAGAACTACCGAGGGATAACACTTACATCCATAGCAGCCAAAATCTACAATGCCCTACTACGAAACCGCATAGAACCCAAAATAGACAACATCCTTAGGAAAAACCAAAATGGCTTCCGGAGAAATAGATCTACAACCTCACAAATATTGACCATCCGTAGAATCCTAGAAGGCGTTCGGGCAAAAAACCTTCAGGCGACATTACTATTTGTCGACTTTACCAAGGCCTTCGATTCCATCCACAGAGGGAAAATGGAACTAATCCTACTAGCATACGGCCTACCAAAAGAAACCGTAGCAGTAATAATGATCCTCTACAGAAACACAAAAGTGAAAGTACGTTCACCAGATGGAGACACGGAATACTTCGACATTGTTGCAGGAGTACTACAAGGAGACACGCTAGCCCCATACCTCTTTATCATCTGTCTAGACTACGTGCTTAGAACTTCGATGGACAAAATCAGAGAAAATGGCTTCGAGCTGACTAAGAAAAGAAGCAAAAGGTACCCCGCAAAAACAATCACAGACGCCGACTACGCTGATGACTTGGCGTTACTGGCGAATACGCCTAATCAAGCAGAGACACTACTGCATAGTTTGGAACGAGCTGCAGCAGGCATTGGCCTCCATGTCAATGCGCACAAAACTGAATATATGTGTTACAACCAAACGGGCAACATTACCACACTAGACGGAGCCTCTCTGAGGCTAGTGGACAAATTCACCTACCTAGGAAGTAGCGTGTCATCAACAGAAAACGACATCGACACACGACTGACGAAAGCATGGACGGCTATAGATAGGCTGTCAATCATATGGAAATCAGACCTGACCGATGAAATGAAGCGCAGTTTCTTCCAGGCAGCGGTTGTATCGATACTGCTATATGGATGCACTACATGGACGCTAACCAAACGGCTGGAGAAGAAACTTGACGGCAACTACACAAGAATGTTGAGAGCAATATTGAACAAGTCCTGGCGACAACACCCCACGAGACGCCAACTGTACGGCCACTTGCTTCCCATCACGAAAACTATACAGGTTAGACAAGCCAGACACGCCGGACACTGCTGGAGCAGCAAGGACGAGCTCGTAAGTGACGTACTCCTATGGACCCCCACATATGGCCAAGCAAAAGCAGGACGACCAGCCCGAACTTACATACAGCAGCTATGTGAGGACACAGGATGTAACCCAGAAGACCTGCCGGAGGCGATGAATGATAGGGAGAAGTGGCGAGAGATGGTCAAGGATATCTGGGCTGGCGGTACGACATGATGATGATATTGTGCCTAACGCACTAATCACAATTGTCACAATCGTTACTTTCATGTTCCACAGCTTTTTCAGTTCTCTGGCAAGGTCGAGGTGCTTATCTTTCTTTTCACTTTCCTTCAGATTTATTCGTTGGTCCGCCGGGACAGCAAAGTCGACAATTTTGCAGATTTATTATTATTTATTCATTAGAGTTTTCACATCAGCGTCAGCTGATGGTCTTTCACTAGAGTTTGAGTGACTGCAAGTCTCCTCAAGTCTCCAGGACTCTTCTCAGTATTCTGGCCGTTCTCAATAATGTAGTAGTTTCGATGGTCTCCACTCGTCCGCCAACTTCCAAGTTCTCCAGTCCCTTTAGTAATCCTTTAGTTACTGTTCCAAACGCGCCAATTACAATTGGTATAATTGTCACCTGCATGTTCCATAGTTTTTTCAATTGCCTAGCAAGGTCGAGGTACTTATCCCTCTTTTCATATTCTTTCAGTTTTATTCTGTGGTCAGCCGAGACAGCAAAGTCGACAAGAAATTAATTTTCAGCTTCATTTTCGCTTTCTTACAATCTTTCATAAGGTCTTTACCTTGCGTGAAGGGGAGATAGTGATTATTTATATTCTATCTATCAATGTTTTTGCTGTCTCCTTTGCGTGTACTTTATCATGTACAAATAGCTATCCTTAAAGGGATCTTTTCCTTCCCTCCAGATCATTGGAATGACAAACGGCATACTCTTCCTTTTAACAATCCTCCAATCCCTCGAGTTCTCCACGCATGTTTTACAGTAAACAGGAAACCGAATGGCTTATCCTCATCCCCGAGTTTGACTTCAAAGTACTTGCGATATGCATTCTACACAAAGTCAGTGATTTTTGTTGGACAATAAGGAAGAACCAGATTATCGCAAATATAATAGAACCTATCAGGATTATTCTTACACTTGCGATACATTCTTACAATATCAAGCTGAAAAGAGAAAAAATAAATCAGCACTCAGCTAGTCGTTGACACTTAACTTAGTACATTAAAATCATTTCAAGCAAAGGGATAAGCTTTGTCCCCTTTAGGTATGCGGGTGTTATCGAGTAGGGTGGTACACTGTAGTTCGGTACACATACAACTTTATATGCTCTACTAAACACCAGGCACCCACTATCAGCTGTGACAAGTAGAGTCCATAGGTTTTTGAATAAATGTTATTATTGTGTACAACTTGTGGAGTATTCAAGCACGTCTTCAAAACCAGACCTGACCAAACACAATGAATGGTGTTTTTGAATTCTGCATAAAATGGCGATCATATTTCACTTCATAAACCTTAGACCTTTGGATAAATTCTTTTAACGCAGGTTCGTTTTATGAATAGACTCCGCTAAAGAATTTAAAAAAAGAAAGAAATATCAATCTCATCGACTTGAACATCTTATCTAAGAAAAACATTTGGACAAATGAATTTGGTTTTGTTTAGTTTCTTTGTTTAATGGCATATCACCCTTCATGTGTTATTTGATACCAAAGGAATCCTTGTAGAAGGAGAAAAGTAATACTATTCAAACCCTTGCTGGGGGGGGTGAAGAGTTTCATATTTTCCCCAAGGTTATTAGTCCGAGAGTGAACGTAATAGCACGACTGGAGATGGGACTCACTGACTACGATGTTGCAATCCAGAAGGTTAACCATTACGCAAATCTCCCAAAAGAATCCAAAGAATTTGATAAACTTATAAAATATAACGTCCTGGAAATTAAAATTGCACGAATGTGGCATTTAAACACAATTTCTGTTCAACAATACTGATTCACAAATTAAGAATATCCCAGGAAATCCATCTTTATTTGAAATGCATATGTTCCTGCGCACATAGAAAAGTAAAAGTAAGTAAAGTTGGCGACCGTAATCGAGGGCTACCCGAAATCTTCCTTTTCAATAGCTACTACACCTAGGTGTAGAGGAGGGCGCTATTCCTTTCCCTGGATTGTCCCTCTTTACCCTTAAAACGTACCTAATAATGTTGAGTGTAAAGAAAGGAGGTATCAAGTACCACTTTTTGAGTCTTTAGTATGACTCAACCAAAGATTGAACCCAGGTCTCCCGGGCCAATGGCGAACACTCTGCCACTAACCCAAACCAAGAAAAAAACCTTTCTTTATCTCAGCTAAAAGACTTAGTAATGGGTTGTATCAAACTGCAAATCTGGATACCTGAAGAGACTTGTCGTCTCAGATTACGGAGAAACACCATCAGCTAACCATGAGTGTAATGATAAAAAAAATGCTGACATAAATATAGTAAAGAAAAATTAAAGGCTGAAAAGTGCTGGACAGAAGGTGGAAATAGAGGGGTTGATGATAGTAGTAGAGGACCAGAGCGTACTTTAACACTATAGTTTGGTCTGCTTAATATGTTTGCATGGCACCAAATGTAGTACCATCGCATGGCCATGGGTTTTCAGGGTCGAATCCAGTTTATGAACGTGCCATGGGTTTTCAGGGTCTCATCCTTCGCCTGAAGCACCAAATATAATATTATGGTTTTGTACCATTTATCAAAAGTCATGATATGTTTTGGGCATGGTACCAAATGTACTACTACATGCAAACATATTAAGCGGACCGAACTATAGTGTTATAGTACGCTCTGATCCTCTGCTGCTATCATCAACCCCTCTATCACTTTTATCCTTCTACAAGGATACCTTTGGTATCAAATAACACATGAAGGGTGATATGCCATTATATATAGTATTATATTTGGTGCCGTGATCAGGATCATATCCACAAATAGGGAATAACACAATCCATCCGGAACTTCTTCGCGGTTATCCGTTAGAACGAAATTGCCTGCGAGTTGGCAACTCAAAGACAAGAAGAACTGTACGTCAACAATCAATAATCATTTTTTGTTTGATGTTCAAACAGCATACAGTAGCACGAGAGAGAGAGAGAGAGAGAGAGAGAGAGAGGAAGAGAGAGAGAGAGAGAGAAAGAGGGGGAGAGAGAGAGAATCTGTAAGGGTCTATGAATAGAGACAAAGAGACACCCCCAGCCCGACCGAACTCTCTGAACGTAAACTTCTAAATGACACCTTTTTTTTATTTTTATAAATATAAATTCAGGATATCGGTAGGGTGATGTCATCTCGCTAAGTCACTGCGTCGTCACACGTGTCCCCAAATATTTATCGCGTTTTTCATTTACTCAATCAAACTCGTGTCAAGGCATGAATCTATTTTACTTACATTTGGTAAAATAAAGCTCTTTGGTCGAGGTGCACTAGCTTGAACTTCCTAATTCAAACATAAGATGTATAGCAATAACATACTGACTTTTCAAGAGTCTACGACAATTTTAAATGCCTGTACAAAAAAGTCTGGAAACTTATTGAAGGCACTTCGTACATTTCCTCTCAAAGATTTCAGCTAACTTAACACTATCTGAAAAACTCGCGGCCTAACCATACCAGATAATAAAATAATTAACCATCACGGTAACTGGATCATACTACTAATTAGAAACTACCAGACTCACATAAAAAAATCGATCAAACCCAAAATGGAGATTGTACAAACAAATAACTGAATCACTTGACCATTTCACGTCCGATTGCCCAAGCGTCACACCGACAAAATATAATAGAAATACATAATGAAATAGAACATCATATGTTATGTTTTGACCTTTTGACCCGGCCAAAAATGCCATTCAGGGTGATGCACCGGAAGGAAGTGACACATTCTAATGGCAGTTATGAGAGGAAATCGCGTGGGCGGAAATTGGCTGATGAAATGGGACGAGGTAAAAAAAATCCCATTATATTCTCATAGACTGACGCACCGGAAGAGAGTGACCTCTGAACTGCATGACTGTTATTTCCGCTCGATGACGATCACACAGGCCATTCCAAAGATAGCGGAAGTGACACATCCCGATCGCCAGATATCGGAAGAAATTGCGGAGGCGTGAAGGCGTGTTCATATCACCGCGTGGGAGTTTGAAGGTAATATAAGGCCGACGAATTGAACAGAAGAGTACAGTTGAGTAGAGTTGGAGTCGAAGGCAGACGAGATGTAGTAAGGAAAGCCAGCACCCAGCAGAGTGGACACCAGGGCTCCGGTTGAGCAGCCCTAGAGAACGAGAAAGACACAACGCTGACGGCCATAACTTTTGGGTCAAAATATTTCAGTTATGTTCGGTCTCCAGCTCCCTCTCACAGTAGAACCCCACACAACCTTTTCAAACCCTTGCAATAAAGTGAGAGGTAAATATTTTGTTAAAGAAGTCTTCCTGCGTCTTTATCACTCCGTGCGTCTGTTATTCATTGCGTCTTAATCATTGTGTCGTTGTGATGCTGTAGATGACGATATAACACATATTCATTCGAAAAAAAGGGAATATTTTATTGTGAGGATTGTTATAAACACTAATCAGAACCATTAAGAGAAGTAAAAAGAGTTACTCTTCCCTGAGACTTCGCCATCAAAAGTTATACAGCCCCATCGGCTGGCGCTGTTGAATATGCCGACTACGTCACAGCGGAGTGACTGAGACACCTTCTCAAACGAGAGTTCCAAATATGACATTAAGCAATCTAATAGTGAGGCTCTCGTCCTAAAGCTTTAAGGAATTTGGAGTATCTATTTATTACCATTAATCCTTAGTACACTCTGACTCGTATAAATTGAACTATTTAACCCTTTACGATACTGTGGACCATTTAATTGTGAACAAACGGATAGTGGTAACAGCGTTAGCCCTGAATATGACCAAGAAGGAGATAGATAAACACATTTACAAAATACCTGGCAGTCCTAGCTTACGTAAGAAATAATAAAAAATTGTACGCTGCAGAACTTATCATCTTCTTAGGAGAGTACTATGAATGTGACTGAAAAAGTACACGCAAAGGAGACAGCAAAAACATTGATAGACAGAATATATATAATTACTATCTCCCCTTCACGCAAGGTAAAGACCTTATGAAAGATTGTAAGAAAGCGAAAATGAAGCTGAAAATTAATTTCTTGTCGACTTTGCTGTCTCGGCTGACCACAGAATAAAACTGAAAGAATATGAAAAGAGGGATAAGTACCTCGACCTTGCTAGGCAATTGAAAAAACTATGGAACATGCAGGTGACAATTATACCAATTGTAACTGGCGCGTTTGGAACAGTAACTAAAGGATTACTAAAGGGACTGGAGAACTTGGAAGTTGGCGGACGAGTGGAGACCATCGAAACTACTACATTATTGAGAACGGCCAGAATACTGAGAAGAGTCCTGGAGACTTGAGGAGACTTGCTGTCACTCAAACTCCAGTGAAAGACCATCAGCTGACGCTGATGTGAAAAACTCTAATGAGTAAATAATAATAAATCTGCAAAATTGTCGACTTTGCTGTCCCGGCGGACCACAGAATAAATCTGAAGGAAAGTGAAAAGAAGGATGACTACCTCGACCTTGCTAGAGAATTGAAAAAGCTGTGGAACATGAAAGTAACGATTGTGCCAATTGTGATTAGTGTGTTAGGCACAATAACTAAAGGATTATTAAAAGGCCTGGAAGACTTGGAAGTTGGCGGACGGGTAGAGACTATCCAAACGACAGCATTGCTAAGAACGGACAGAATCCCGAGTCGAGTCCTGGAGACTTGAGGAGACTAGCTGTCACTCAAACTCCAGTGAGAAACCATCAGCCAACACTGATGTGAAAAACTCTAAAGGAGTAAATATAATAATAATATGGATCTCCCAATCCCGGCAAGAAGACCAAATATAGTTTGAATTAACAAGAAAAGAACCTGTTTTATAGTGGGTTTTACTGTTCCACTTGACTAGTTTACCACAAGACTGAATGAAAAAAAAAAAAAGGCGAAAATCTGTATAATACCTAGATCTTGCGTGCGAGCTTTAGAACATAGAAGTGATACGAATCATGATTTCCCAGTCACGATTCGTATCACTTGTATGTTCCAAAGTTGAAAAGTTCCAAAGAACATGTAAAAGAGAGTCGATGAAATGAGGATTAGAGGAAGAATTGAAACCCTCGCGACAACAGCACTTAGAAGAGTCCAATAGACCTGAGGACACTTGCTGTCACTCTAACTCGGATGAAGAACCAACAGTTAGAACTGGTCTGAAAAACCTTTTAGGGGTAAATAAATAAATGAATAAATAGATAATCATAATAATAATAATAATAATAATAATAATATATGCACGACCCAGAATTTGTCCTGGAGAATGAGATGCACCAATTCCACAGGGATTTTGAGATACAAACTGGTTACCTAAACTTGGCCAGACGACCAGACCTTTAAAAAAAGAGAACTTGCAGAATTGTGGACTTTGCTGTCCTGACTGACCACAGAGTAAAATAGAAAGAAAGCAAAAAGAAGGATAAGTACCTCGACCTTGCTTGGGAATGAAAAAAAAACCCCGTGGAACATGAAAGTGTAATTGTAATTGGGGCTCTTGGTACAGTCACCAAAGGATTAATAAAAGGACTGGAGGACTTTGAAATAAGAGGACAAGTGGAGACCATCCAAATTACAGCATTGCTGTGATCGGCCAGAATACTAAGAATAGTCTTGGAGACTTGAAGAAATTTGTTGTCACTCAAACTCCAGTGAAAGACCATCGGCTAACGCTGATGTGAAAAACTCCCTAGGAGTAATACAATAATATCATTTTTTGATAACATATTCAATATTATCGCTTTAGTGATTCAATTTTTATATGTTATATGTTTCTCAGGTCTATTTCAAAGGGCAGGCAAGGTTTTTGGACTTCGTGGCCTGAGCTGTGTGCAACAGTTAATCAAAAGCGCCACCTGTCGTTAGGCAGCTGCAAACGTCTGTGTTCGGCGGGATTCTCTGTCGGACATAACAAAGATACCTTGTTTTGTAATATCATCTGCTGCTCATAAAATGTCTTTGGTGTTGCTTGTTTTTACAGTCTGTTCTCTTTACAGGAGGTTTTGTACAGACGTCAGGTCTTAAAAACTTCAAACTCTCCCGGTACACCTGGTCTGCTAATAATATTACTACGCAATCTTGAGTCACGTAAGTAAATCCTCGAGTCGGAATGTTGATATTTTTGAAACGCATTGCCAGTCAAAATAAGAGGAAGAGTTATTAAAATGTTCTTGTTAATACTAAAATAAAAAGTTTTGCAATATTTCTGAAGAAGTTAATTTTGCGACGTGAATATTATGCAACTGAAGTGGTTCAAGCTATGTTAAGTAACCGCTGTAGGTATGAGTTTTGTTTTACGGCGTATCAACCCTTTTTGGGTCATTTAACGCCGAATTAAGTCACTTTTATAAAGGTTTCAAACAATTTAGTTTAGTATAAGTATAGATTTTTGTTTACAAATAGTTAAATGTCAAAACAGTTCGATTTCAAACAATTCAGTTTAGTATAAGTACAGGTTTTTGTTTACGAACAGTTAAATGTAAAAACAGTTGATTTCCAACTATTTAGTTTAGCCTAATTACACAGTTTAGTTCTATTTGACCCATAGATAGGACCCTATCAGGTGCTACCACTCCGGGTCAGAGTGGGCCGGGTAGCGATGGCAATGAAAGAGTACTCTGCATTCCCCAAAGCTCCAGCATTACTGAAGCCTCACCATCAAATTGTTTAGTGTCACATCCAGTACACTCGTTTGGTGGGGAGGACTTATTCCTCTGCAGAGAAGCAGTCGATGTATTCTACAGCCCCAACTGACTGGGCCACAGGACTCTCTTTGAGGTAGTCTTACCTCCCTGCAGAGAAGCAGTCGGTGTATTCTACAGCCCCAACCGACTGGGCCACAGGACACTCCTTTGAGGGAATCTTACCTCTCTGCAGAGAAGCAGTCAGTGTATTCTATAGCCCCAACCGACCGTGCAAGAGTAACTGCAGTGTTTTTTTCTATTGTGGTAGTTGGTGATCTGATCGTCGTTGATAAACATGTAATGTAATCTAATTCGGGAGCTATGCTTTACAAGCTTGAACTTGGCCATAACGACGTGGAAGCAACCAAAAGCATTTTTGTATGAAAAGTGAAAGCACAGTTAATGACAGAACAGTAACAAGATGGTTCTAGAAATTTCACCTGGGTTACAAGAACTTCGACGATCAGGCAACATCAGATTAGCCTAAAACCGAAGATTCCGAGACCGTGCTCCAAGCTATAGAAATCTGGGAAGCAGCATTCGGAGAGTCTCATGCGAGCTCGTCTTCTCACAGTCCAGTGGGGTTAGTCACCTTCACGATCTCGGCAAATCCGGTGAGTAGCACTCGGAGAGTATCAGGCGCACTAGTTTTCTCATTGTCCAGTGCAGTGTGGTTCGTCTTCTCGACCTCAGCAAATCTGGCTAGTAGCACTCGGAAATATCATGCTAGCCCGTCTTCTCACAGTCCAGTGGATTAGTCACCTTCATGATCTCGGCAAATCCGGTGAGTAGCACTCAGAGAGTATCAGGCGATCTTGGCATCTCACGGCCCAGTGGGATTAGTCAGCTTCATGACCTCGGCAAAAGTATTGCTGAATTGTGCCTCATGTACTCCTAAAATTTTGCAAAACTTTTGACTCATCCTAGTGGACACAGGAACTTGAAATATATAAACTTTGATTCCTTATACAACTTAAAAACTCTCCAAAGGACATTTTTGGAAATGTTCAGTCGTCTTGAAGCTGCAAAGAAAGACTCGTTATAAGTCTCAGATTATCTACGGTATGTTAACCTTTGTTGGGTTATTTAATGCTAACCGTATTTTTTTCAACGATCGAATAGCGCCAAAATGTTACCACGTTTAAAACATTTTCACCAATTTTAGGCAGTACCATCGTATATTTTTTAATTTTTTTCCACTTTCCAAATTCTGCGAACAGCTTTAGCAGCTCTGAGATCCAGGTTAAAACACTACCTTAAAATTGTATGCATTTCACGAAAGTAATCCGCCATTATCACATCTGGAATAAAAAGGTTTAGGTAAACGGTAATACGTATCTGTATATATATATATATATATATATATATATATATATATATATATATATTTCGTTCGAAGGCTGTTCTTTCTCATCAATAGACGCTACCCATACAAATGAGTAGCAGTAGTTTCCTAGCTTAACTATTTGATTTTTAACGCCGGATGCAGTTTGCTAGGAGCGACGGATGATAAGGAGGGATGGTGAGAGATCGAGTCAAGGAACACTATACTATCAGCACTATTTGATTACATATATATATATATATATATATATATATATATATATATAACCTGTCCATTGACCTAAAGAGTAGAGTGTTAACCAATGATCCAGGAGATCGAGGGTAAAGCCCAGGTCGAATAATACCAAAGACTCAAGAAAAAGGTACTTGATGCTTCCCAGCTTAACACACAGCATTATAAGGTAGGAATCAAGGGTAAAGGGGAGCAATCTAGAGAAAGGAGTATCGCCCACCGCAACACCTCGGTGTAGCAGCTGTTGAAAAAGGAGCCTTCGGTTCACCCTCGATTACAGTGGCGAACTTTATTTACTTTTACTATATATATATATATAATGATGAATAAATATATATTAGATATATATATTTAATTCCATGGAATTTAGACTGCGACCCTTGGGTTTAATGGAGTTTTTACAAAACAACAATCATCAGGCAGTTAACATTATTTTATATTTTCACCAGTTTTCCTAGGTTTTCCGTCTCTTCTAAAACTCGATAAAATGTGTCAAGTTTTCGGCTAAAAATACAATTTTGAACGCCTCTTTTTGGTAGTCTATTAACGAGTGGGCGATAAAGGTCGATGTGTTTTTCAATCTCTGCATGCAGGAGAGTTCTTTTTAGTTCTTATCTATGTATAACACTGGACTTTGTTAAAACTCGACGAACGATAAGAAACTTGTTTAATTCTTGATGTAAAAAAAAAATAATTGTCCGAGTTATCAAATCACCCGGTCGAATCTCTCAGGGCTTCCATATTAAAAAATCACGGTTGACCAGACGGAAAGGAGAATTCTTCTATATTCTTTTCTTAATTTCCTTTTATGTCGCGTGATCGGGTTGCAAGTTACCTCATACTGTTAGCAATCCTGCATTTTCAAAACAAGATAAAGACACTGATTGGACCATTGGTTCGCAATTGATCTCATTAGTAACGACCAAGATATATGATATTATCAAAGAGAAGATATCAAATGATTGATTTTTATCATAATAGAGAAATATACGTATTTTGTTTAGAATGATTGCTTGACCATTGACAATTCCTTTTTTCTTTATTTTCAATACCTTTCAATATCAAAATCATTTTGAGTGCATTTACATTTACGAACGAATCATGCTCAACCGAATTGCTTGAAAAAGAACTGTTTGCTCGTTTAACTGTGTGTAAACCTATGACTGGTGTTTAACTGAATTGTTAATGATACGTAGCAATACTTGGAACCATTTAACTTTGTTTCCATGCTAAATTGAATTGTTAGAAATTGAAATGTTTGCTCGTTTAACAGTGTGTAAACAAATGACTGATGTTTAATTGAATTGTTAGTGTTAAATCGCAATACATGAAAACATTTAACTATGCGCAAACAAATAATTAATGATTAATAGATGGTTCGGTTTAGTTTGTTTTTATCGCATATCAACCATTGTTGGTTATTTAATACCAAATCTATTTTTATACAAATAAACAGCTCTATTTCAAACAATTCAATTTAGCATAAGTACAGTTTTTGTTTACACACAGTTAAATGTAAGAACAGTTCTATTTCAAAAAATTAAGTTTTGCATGAGTACGCAGTTTAAATATCAAAATAGTTTTATTTCAAACAATTCAGTTTAGCACAAGCATACACTTTAGTTCTGTTTGACTCATAGATAGGACCCAATCAAGTGCTACCACTCTGGGCCAAAGTGGACCTGGGAGTTAAAAGGTTTCAAGAACTCCTATATAATACTAATAATTCTATTTCATTATAATCATTTGTTTGTTCAAATTTAAATGGTTTTACGTATAATAAATGATTAAACAGTTCTATTTAATCCATAGATTGGGCTCTAACGGGTACTACCACTCCGAGTCAGAGTGGAACTGGGAGCAATGGCAATTAAGGGATACTCCACATTCCCCAACGTTCTAAGACTTGGGACTCATCATCAGACGGTTTAGAGTCAAACCCAGGACTCTCGTTGAGGTGGGGTGTCTTACTCCTCTGCAGAGGTGCCTCGCCGTATTCTACAGCCCCAGCCTACTGGACTGTAAGAAATTACTAAAGTGTTTTTAATAAAATTTAAAACAGTAAATTACACCGACTGCTTTTCTGCAGAGAGGTAAGAACCAACCCCTAACGAGTGTCCTAGATATGACACAAACACACACATATATATATATTTATATATATTCAGTTTAAATTACTTTTCAATCAGTCTACACACACACACTCACACACACACACACACATATATATATATATATAATTTATATATCTAGAGAGAGAGAGAGAGAGAGAGAGAGTGGGAAAGAGAGAGGGAGAGAGGCAGAAAGATACAAGAGAGAGAGAGAGAGAGAGAGAGAGGACGGTAAAAACTAAAAGTGAGACAAAGAGAGGTTGAGTAAGACTAATAGAGACAAGTCTATAGATTAAGAGGGAAAGATATAAAACAAGAGAGAGAGAGAGAAAAAGAGAGAGAGAGAGAGAGAGAGAGAGAGAAACAGATTAAAAGTGAGAGAAAGAGAATAGAGACAAGTATAGAGTAAGAAAGAATGATATAAAACGAGCGATCGAGAGAGAGAGAAAGAGACGGAAAGTGACAGAGAGAAGGAGGAAGGGAGATAGAGAGAAGTCAAGTTAGATTTATATAAACGGCGATCGGACATTCACAGCCCAAAACCTTAGTTCACATGACAAAGGTGGGTCTCTCGTAAGATTTAAAGCCTGTTCCCCCACGATCGGATACTCTGACCCCCCACCATCACTCAAACGAATCAGGGTGTCGGGGATTTTACATAAAAAGCCGACGTTGCCCCCGAACCTTCCACAAGAATACTTTTGCAACGATAATTAAACAAAGTTTCGTCAGAAAAAAAGGAGGTACCGAAAAGAGAAAAAAAAAGAAGGAAACGAAGACATTTAACTCGACGTAAATAAACGCCATTTTTTTTTTTTTGTTAGTCGGGCAAAAGAGGGTAGCCAGTACTCATAAGTCTAATGGGGGTATTTGGCGAAGGGTCTATAGTAGAGTTGCCATCAAAGGACTTACACGTCATCGCTGGGGACCGGATGAGGGTAAAGAATGAGTGGCGTGATAGGGTTGCAAGTCACCTCATATTGTTGGCAATCCTTCATGGTCGGAAAGTATCATTTAAAAAAAAGCACTATCTCAGAAAAAAAAAATTTAAGAAAAGAAAAGAAAAAAATGAAAACACTTATTGGACTATTTGGTTCGCCGCGAGAGTCTTTATCTCTGTTTGCATCATTTGTAACAATCAAGATATACAATGTTGTCAAAATTAAGATATTTTACTAAAAATATCTTTTAAAATTCCCCTGCGTATTATATGCCATATGTAAATTTAAAATTCGTGATAGTCGGCCGAAATTATCTACCTGGCAACTCCTATTAGCTTGGACTTTAGAATAACTTTCGTATACCACGTCTTTATTTAAAAGGCTATTACGCAGATTAAAAGTCTTATCATTGATAATATTCATTATATTAATTTCATTACGTTTAATATTAGTACTTAGTTTTTTTCTTGATTTGCCCTGCTGAAAGTGGGATGCGTCTTAAACACCCGTGCGTCTTATATGCCGTTAAATAGGTACATTTTATAACAAGGGATATACAAATAATAACCTTATTTAGTTTAGAATAATTGCTTGACTATGTTATTCTTGTTTTCAATACTTTTCTATAGTAAAATCATAATCTATGCATTTACATTTTACATCTCAATTCCCTCTCAGTAATGCTTGCAGTATCTGCTGATAACTGACAATCTTGTTTTTGCTAATTTTCCATGCATTTCTATAATCCTATTTACCCCCCCCCCCGCTCGGGCAGGATATGACACAAGGTCAATTTTTAAGCGGAGTTTAACAGGTTTGAATTCAGAGTTTTTCCTTCTCCTAGACAAGTTGCCTCCCCAAGGCTGAAGAACCCAGTCTGTCCTACTATTTACCCATAGCTGGAGGGAGAATAGTTGGATTCATACCTTTCCCAAGGGTATTAGTGCAATGTGAAATGCAATCAGTCTTGTCCTGGATTTGAACTCGTGTCACCGTGTCCATTTCATACGACAGTAACTATTACACCACGGGCACCTCTGTTTGGTTTTATGGCATATCAATCTTTGTGGGTTATTTAATACTAAAGCCAGTTTATTCATATACATTACTCCTATATCTTAGATATATGATTTTTAAACACATGTCAACAAAGTTACATAGTTCCAAGTATTGCTACGTATAACTACCAATTCAATTAAACATCAGTTATTTGTTTACACGCAGTTAAATGATCAAACAGTTCTATTTCTAACAATTCAATTTAGCGTGAGTTTTCACTCAGTTTAAATGTGAAACAGTTCTGTTTGACCCATAAATAGGACCTTATCAGGTGCTACCACACTGGTCCAGAATAGATCTGGGAGCAATGGCAATAAAGGGGTACTCCACATTCCTCAAAGCTCCAGGATTGGAGCCTCACATCAGATCGCTTTGAATCATATCAGGACACTCGTTGGGGTGGGGGTGTCATATGCCTCTGCAGATAAGAAGTCAGTGTATTTTACGGCTCCAGCTGACTGGGCTAAGACAACGAAAGGGTAATTGCATGCTTCTTTGATCTTCAGAACTGGAGCCTCACCATCAGATGCAGTTTAGTGTCATTCCCAGGACATAAAGAAAGTATTGTCACATAACAATGTAAAAATGTTGTTGAGTGATTGACTAATTGTTTTTACGTCACACCATTCCGTCTAGGGTTATTTTATGCCTAGAGGTTAGGGTATCGTGTTCATATCTACATGTGTAGCGTTTTGGTTTCTTTAGAGATTGTTTTTAAACTGTCCCATCGAATACAAATAACTTTCAAACACATCTATTGGACCATTAGATCGGATGCTAGCAATAAATATGAATCCAGATTCGAGTGGACCAGGCTATACAAATAATTAAATGGTTTCAAGTAATCATTTCTATTTTATAGTCATTTTTAAGTGGTAGTTATGTGGTTTCAGTTAATTAAAAATAATCCTAAGTAAAAAACTATAAAAGTTAAGTTGGCGACCGTAGTCGAGGAGGACCAGGAGGCTCCCTTTTCAATAGCTACTACACCGAGATGTAGGGGGGGCGCTACTCCTTTCCCACGATAGCTCCACTTTACCCTTGATACGTAGCTTATATTGCTGAGTGTTAAGCAAGGAGGTATCAAGTACAATTTTTAAAGTCTTTGGTATGACGTGACCTGGGATTGGCGAACACTAAACAATTATACCTTCAAGTAATTATTCATAATACAAATAATTCACACTCAGAAACTAAGACAGAAGACAAAAATAGCTTCAAGTAAGTATTCTTAATACAAATGATTTTGTTATATGGCATGAATTGTTCCTGTTTAATAATAATCATTTATAAGATTAATTTGACCTGTAGATGGGACCCGAACTGGTACTACACTCTGGATCAGAATAGACCTCCCAGATCTTCAGAACTTGAGCCTCACAATCAGATGCAAGATTAGACTAATACCTCGGCCAGCTGTTGAGCATAGGTTAAGCATCAAATGCACTTTAGTAGTAATAGTCTGCAACAATTGCTTGTTTACCATAACACTTCAGCGTGAGTTACGATTGAAGTGGTTTCAGAGCTAGAGAATTTACAATTTCGTTTACATTTATCCACCCACGCGAATGGTGTCTATGGCCGGAGATGATTTCTTTTTCTTTTTTTTTCTTGTTTGTTTAATTTCTTGGTTGAGTATAAGCTTTTCAAGATGTTAAACAAAGGTATGTGTATTTTTACGTTGAACTCAGACGTCGGTCAATCAAAGTAACCTCAAAATGGCCAGAAAAAGGCTTACTTATTTAACCCCCCCTCCCCCCTTCATTTTCCACTTGATCTCAGGCAATGACCCCCCTCCTCTACTCGGCTAGTCTGCCCCCCCCCAACTCCCAACTCTTTACCTTCAAAAGCCAACTTACAAGGTAATAACAGAGATCTAATGAAAGGAAACCAATATGATTCTAAGCCGCCCAAGTAAATATATATTTTTTCACAAATAAGGTCTGATACACACACACACACATACATACAAAATTTACAAAGATATATTTAGTCTGGCACATAGGCCTCAAGTTTCTCTGGGTCTCTCTGTTCCAACAAGGTCACCCAGATGACTAAACAGGTTAAACGCTGCTTAATTTCGTTGATCTGACGGCAACCAGTGCTTCCAGAGGGCCTTGTTATGTATATATATATATATATATATATATATATATATATATATATATATATATATATATGTATATATATAGTGCAACCTTACAGTAGTACTGATTCAGCCACAGCTTGGAAGAAATTCGGTTTTAATTTATCAGGGAGATCAGATTTTTTATATGATCGACGGCTAGTCAACAGCGATCCATGCCTCCCCTGTGTGTCAGTTGATATCACTTTCAGTAGATGAGATGTTGCTGCTGAGGTATGTGAACAGGTCTACTCATTTCAGTGGCTTGCTACTAAATGTAGAGATAGCTGTTTTATCTTCGTTCACATTGACGTCAATGCCTCCTGCTGATTGATCCAGACTATGCCACAAGTATTTGGATTGGGCAGGTGTATTTGAAAGAAGTGCTAGATCATTTGCATAGTCTGCATCTGTAATAGTTTTTGTATTTAGAAAAGAAAAAATCGATGGTAACTACACAAGAATGCTCTTTTGAAGAAATCAACACCTCAAAAAGTTATACGGCTACGGTTTTTGTAAAACATGATTACAACGATAATAGTTTATGCTATCATATGCTGATAGCATTTGCTCCATCTTTTCTCTGTGCATGGAATCAAATGCCTTGGAGAAATCTGCGAACAATGGCGTTGCTTTGAGATTTTTTACACGTAATCCTTCGATGTGTGATACTGTGGATCGATTTCTCAAAAAGACGTTCTGAATTTTCTCAGCTTCAAGTCGGATACGATTGAGAAGCAGGGCGTTATAAAGCTTAGTTGCTATAGCAGTATAAGTCTTATATCTGTAGTTCTTTGCTCTTGCACATATATATATGCACGTGGAGTGTAAAATTACTTCCAAAATGTAATCAAAACCGTCAAAAAAGTTTCCAAAATCTGTTCGATTTACACAAAATTGAGTGTCTGACGATCGAAACGTATTTCGTGAAACTGGCAGTTACGTCAGAATTTGTGTGATTCAACCATTTTTTGGAGATTAAAAAACTATTCTAACCATGTCTTTTTGTCGAATATTGAACTCTGTGAGAAAAAATAACGTAAGTTGCATTTGTTTTATTTATCTTTATTTTGTTTTATTTACATTGCATATATATATTCAGCTTCTCGTATTATATATATAAAAAAAAAATATTCAGTTTATTTTATGAAAGTTCCTGTCTCCTTAGCATATTTCCAAAATAGTGAAAAATTAACTTATCATTTTGATAGAATATTCTGTTCTAACATATTAATAATAATGTAACCTAATAATATAATAACCTAACAAAAGCCAAATAATATAACCTCATACCGGCTTAGATAATGAGACGCACAAAATTTTCAAGGATTTCAAGATACAAACGGATCACCTAATATCGGCCAGGCAACCAGACTTATCGAAAATTTACTAAGAAAGAAAAAAAAATAAAGAGAGAGTACCTACCGAATAGTTGACTTTGCTGTCCCGGCGGACCACTGAGTAGAACTCAAAAAAAAAAAAAAAGAAAAAAAAGAGAGACAAGTATTTAGACTTTGCTGAAGAACTAAAAAGGATTATAGAACAGGAAAGTGACGGTGATACTTGCTGTAAATGGTAAGCACGTAACGCCCCCCCTCAGGCTTGGTAAGGGGGCTGGAAGAGTTAGAAATTGGGGGATAAGCCGAGACCATCCAAACTAGAGCACTGTCAGAATATCGAGAAGAGTCCTGGAGACTTGAAGAGACTTGCTGCCACTTAAACTCCAGTGAACGACTATCAGCTAACGCTAGTGTGAAAAACTTGTAAGGAATAACAATAATAATAATAATAACAAACACCTGGGTAAACACCCTGGTAAGATAGTCTGGACCATTCTTAAAACAGACAAGAGAGGTATTCAGACAAACTGATGACTATTCACAAGGCTTTACATCCGACAGATGACATATGTATCAAGAAAAGAAGAAGGAAGAGGACCCGCCAGCATTGAAGATTGCGGTGTTATATCTGTACAATATTTCAAGGAGAAGTTAAAAAGAGCAAAGAAATATTAATTACAACAGCCAGTAGCACCGCTGGCATCATGAGAACAGATAAAAAAACAAAAACAAAAACAAAAACTAAAAAACCGAAAGGGGAAGAAAAACAACTGTATAGATATTTTACAAAACAAACTCTTAAGATTCCACTGAAGACTTAGAAATGGCTAAGAATAGGAAACTTCAAGAGAGAAAATGAATCTCTGTTAATAACATCATAAAATAACACCATAAGAATCAATTATATTAAAGCAAAAATTTATAATACGCAATTTATAATACGCAGCAAAATAGTGAGGGTAAATTATGTGGAGAAAGTGATGAAATAGTTAACAACATAAGCGAATGCAGCAAACCTATACAAAAGGAATACAAGACCAGGCATGATTGAGTGGGAAAGGTGATCTACTTGGAATTGTGCAAGATATTAAATTTTGACTATACTACAATATGAAATATGCAAAAACCAGAAATCATCCTTGAGAAGATGATGCCAAAAATTCTCTGGGATTTCAAGAAACAAACGGGTCATTCAATCCTTTCTAGAAAACCTGTCTTCGCGTTGATTAACAAGAAAAAAAAGAACTTATCGACTGCAGGGTTTTATTATTCCGGCGGACCACACAGTGAAAATAACAGGAAGCAAAAAGATAAACAAATTTGTGGACCTTGACAAATGACTGAAAAAACTGTAGAAGATGAAGTTGACGGTTATACCTATAGTCATTGGTGCTCTTGGAACGGTCCCAAAAGGCACTGAAAACACTGGACGAATTGGAAATCATACGAACAAACGAAGCCACCCAAATCACAGCATTATTAAGATCAGCAAGAATATTCAGAGGAGTCCTGGAGACATAATAAAACTTACTGTCACTCAAGTGAAATACCACTTGCAAAAGCACAAGGAGCGAAACCATAAAAAATTTATAATTTAATTAAAATACTTTCTTTTAAAATAATAATAATAAAAATAATCACATAATATGCGAATGCAGCAAATTTGCACATAGAGAGTGTAAGGCTAGACACAACAGGGTGGACAAGGTGATCCACTGAGAACTGTGCAAGAAATTTAAATTGGACCACATGAACATATTGTTTATGCAAAACCTAGAATCTATCCTGGAGAATTAGAAGCACAAACTCCTCTGGGATTTTGAGATAGAAACGGATGCCTTAATCTTGTTCAGACGATCAGACCTTATAAAAATCAACACAAAAAAAGAACTCGCAGAATTGTGGACTTTGCCGTCCCGGTTGACCACAGAGTAAAATGGAAAGAAAGGAAGGCTCCTTGGAAGTCCTCTTGTGTGAGCATGTCAATGACCTTCGTCACAGCCTCTTTCATCTCCTCAATTGTCTCATGACGACAGCCTCTGAGATTAGGGATTAACCAAAAGTCACTGGGAGCAAGGTTCTAACTATAAGGAGGCTGAGGAACTGTCTTGATGCCCATCTTGGTCAAATAGTCTGTGACAAGGATGGAGTTGTGGACAAGCGCATTGTCCTGGAAGAAATGCCACTGACCCGATTTGAAGAGTGCTGGCCTCTTCCGACGGAATCTCTTCCAGAACTCCTTTAAAAACTCAACATAGTAACTCTAACCCTAACCCTTTGACCAATCAACTCTGATGTTTTGACTTCCTTACTCCGGCCACACCTCTCATCATCCATCAGAGACTCTGTGCCTTCCTTGAATCTCTTATGCCACACAAAAACTGATGTTCGATTCATGCAAGATGGTCCAAAAGCAGTCTGAAATATTCCATACGTTTCTATGGCATTTTTCCAAGTTTAAAACAGAATTTTATTGCATATCGTTTTCCTAAATTGTCCTCACGTCCATACTGCCTTTTTTTACATTCACCAGCTGTGACAATCAGGCTTTTGTAGGGTGTATTCCAATTGCTGCTGTAGCTGTTCATTTGAACCTGAAATCATAAAAATTAGTCAATCATCTCATAAGATGTATAGCAATAAGATACTGAATTCTCAAGAGTCTACGACAATTTTAAATGCTTGTACAAAAAGGTTTGGAAACTTATTGAAGGCACCACGTATCTATACATCTATAATCACTGTGGGAATATTGCCTTTAATACTCTATCAGGAACCTGAGACACCATTTTCGCTGTTGCGAGTGAAAATGTTTACACTTCGGTGAATTTCATTTTCTCTTTGTTTTATCGCACGGGTACTAGATCCATTCCCACCTCCCAGAATTTTCGTGCTACTCCGGGATGGTTTTAACCGCAGATCCAACGTTTGTAATTTTTTTTGGAGACTTATCATTTCACAAGTCTTTCTAAGTTTTTCATGACTATCGCTTTTAGCACGAAGGCTTTTAAGAGCCATTTCTCATGCAGAACGATAACATAAAAACACAGTACAATTAGAGTTACGCGAACACATTCCATGCATAGAGGAAGTAAGAAACTTTAGTTCAAAAGAGAAAAATACGGAAAGAATGATAATAGAAAAACTGTGAACTTTATGAATTTTTGACATCGTACGTTTTTAAGTGCTTAAGATTATCTACCTATATATATATATATATATATAACTATGGGTGTGGACAATTCGTGTATAGAATATATGAGGAATTTCAAATAAATCTATGGCAGTGCTTGATGCCAGGCTATTGTTAAATATTCCTTTTCAGGTTTATATGATAAAACTGACATACAGAACGTATACAATGTAACCGGAAGAAAACTCAAACCTGGCTAAATTTATTTCGGTGAAGAATATCATAATCTTCGTCCCTTCAGATGACTTAATATTTTTCGCCGAAATAAATTTATAATGAGTTTGAGTTTGATTTTTCTTCCAGTTACATCCCCCCCCCACACACACACATATATATATGTGTGTGTGTGTGTACTTGCTGAGTTACTTGTCGTTGCACTGGGGAACCTCAGAATTATAGAGATAATATGTTTTGTATTATTATCTAACTCATTTGAGAGTTTTTCACACCAGCCTTAGCTGATGCTTTTCTAATGGAGTCTGAGTGACAACAAGTCTCCTCAAGTATCGAGGATTCTTCTTAATATTCTGGCCGATCTTGATAATGAAGTCATTTGGATGTACACGTCTTTTAATTCCAAGTCCTCCAGTCCCTGAACCAATCTTCGGTGACTGTTGACTTTTGTTGATTGTGCCAAGTGCGCCGATTACAATGAGTATCACCGTCACGTTCATGAACCATAGTTTTTTCAGTTCTCGAGCAAAGTCCAGGTAATACCTCTTTTCACCTTCCTTCCGTTTTACCCAGTGGTTAGCCGGAACGGCAAAGTCTACTATTGTTCCGGTTCTCTTTTTTTTGTTGACTATTATTAGATCTAGTCGTATGGCCGAGATTTAGTGATCCGTTTATTATAGGGTTTGAGGTTTCTTTGTTTAATGGCATATTAACCTTTGTGGGTTATCTAATGCTAAAGCCATACTTTAACCAATACCTGGGAGGATAAGAGGGTACACACCTTACCCGAGGGTATTTGTCCGAAAGTGAATGTAATAGCGCGACTGGAGTTCGAACCCGCTTACTACGATTCTGCAGCTTTAACCATTACACCACGAGGGCACACCCGTTTATTATTATTACAAGTGTCATTATTATCATTACTTTGCTTCTTCCGAGTTTTTCTCACACGTTTTAATTGTCGGTTTTTCGCTGGAGTCTGAGTGGCAATAGTAAAGTAAAGTTGTCTCCCTTTAGTCGAGAGCGACCAGAAGGCTCCTTTTTCAATAGCTACTACACCGAAATGTAGGGGAGGGCACTACTACTTTCCCTGGATTGCTCCACTTTACCCTCGATACGTACCTTATATTGCTGAGTGTTAAGCAAGGAGGTATCAAATACTATTTTTAAAGTCTTTGGTATGACGCAACCTGGGATAGAACCCAAGTCTCCCGGATCATTGGCGAACACTCAGGCTACTGGACCAATTAGCCGGTATGAGTGATAATAATTTTCCTTAAGTCACCAGGACTCCTCTCAGTATTCCAATAAATCTTGACAATACTGTGGTCTGGATAATTTCGACTCTTCCTCTGATATATAGTTCTTACAGCCTAAATTCCCAGCCTTTGGGGACCGTCCAAAATCCAGTTGATATCACTGTCGTCTTCATGTTTCACAATTTCTTTTATTATTATTATTATTATTATTATTCAATCCTTGGGAGTTTTTCACATCAGCTTTAGCTGATGGTCTTTCACTAAAGTTTGAGTGACAGCAAGTCTTCTAAAGTCTCCAGGACTCTCCTCAGTATTCTGGCCGTTCTCAATAATGCTGTAGTTTGTATGGTCTCCAGTCGTCTTCCAACCTCCAAGTCCTCCAGTCCCAATAATAATCCTTTGGTGACTGTACCAAAAGCACCAATCACGAATGGTATAATCATCACCTTCATGTTCCATAGTTTCTTGAATTTCCTAGCAAGGTCCAGATACTTATCCTTTTCACTTTCTTTCAGTTTTATTCTGTGGTCAACCGAAATAGCAAAGTCCACACTTTTGCAATTATTATTATTATTATTATTTCGAGTTTTTCACACTAGTTTTAGCTGATGGATTCTTACTGGAGTTTGAGTGACAACAAGTCTCCTCAAGTCTCCAGGACTCTTCTTAGTATTCAAGCCGATCGTAATAATGCTGTAGTTTGGAAGGTCTTTCACCCATCCTCTTATTTCCAAATCCTCCACTCCTTTCATAATCCTTCGATGACTGTACCAAGAGCACCAATAACAATTGGTTTAATCCTCACTTTCATGTTCCATAGGTTTTTCAATTCCTTAGCAAGGTCGACGTACTTATCCTTTTTTTCACTTTCTTTCAATTTTACTCAGTGGACAGCCGGGTCAGCAAAGTCCACAATTTTGCAAGCTCTAATTTTTTTGTTGATTATCATAAGGTCTTGTCGTCTCGCAGAGGTTAGGTGATCCGTTTGTATCTCAAAATCCCAGAGGATTATCATTATTATCATCATCATCATCATTATTATTATTATTTGCTTTTCCACCAAATTATTTTCGAGTATTTTTTTTAAAAATCTAACAAATTATCATTTGCGATTTTTTTTAATTTACAATCTATTATTTGAAAAAAATTTTATTGGCAATTTTTTTTTATTCAGAAATTTTTTTAGTAAACCAATTTTTTCCAACTAATTATTTTCCGTCAATTCAAAATGCGCTTCATATCAATTTTATTTTAATTTAGCAATATTTTTTTACTCCTAATTTCTTTAAAAATTCGACCAATTTTTAAAAAATTTGCCGAAAAGCAATTTTTCTTTTTAGAAAAGTTTTTATTTCAAGAAATTTTTTCTTGAAAGTTATTTTCCTGCAATTTTGAAAAAAAAATTTTCTGAATAGCAAATTTTGTTCAGTTTCTTTGTTTTAATGGCATATCAACCTTTGTAGGTTATTTAATGCCAAAGCTATACAGTAGCGGTACTATTTAACCCATAGCTGGGAGGATAAGGGGGTTCATACCGTTCCCAAGGGTATTTGTCCGAAAGTGAACGTAATAGCTCAACTGGAGTACGAACTCGCTTACTACGATTCCGCAGTCCATCGCTTTAACCATTACACCACGAGGACACCCCCAGCAAATTTGGTAAATTCTTCATTTGGCAATGATTTTCTGTTTAGAAATTTCCAATAAATTTTCCACCAAATTATTTGACGAAAGTCAGGAAGAGAAATACTTAAGATTAATCAAAGTTTTATTTTAAATTAGATTTTACAATACTTTTTAAATAAAATATCTCATGTTTTTTTTCTTCCAAAAGGAGAGTAAACATATTCTATTATCATAATACATTTTTTAAAAAGTGCTTTTTCATGCTTCCCGCTAATAAAAAAAAAAAACAACAAAACTTTCTCTCTAATAAAATTTATTCACCGCCAACAGTAATAAAAATCACCCTAAAAACGTCACAAACATGGTTCGTACAAGTCTCATTAAATAAGTTTCCAGACTTTTTTCGTATGGGCACTTTTATCGATAGTACACACATGAAACCCTTCGAAGTAATCTCCTCCGGCTGCAATGCACTTGTTGTACCGTTCCAATAACTTTTGGAAGGCCCTATGGAAGTCCTCTTGTATAACCTTCGTCACAGCCTCTTTCATCTCAATTGTCTCATAACGACAGCCACTAAGTTTTTCCTTGAGCTAAGGGAATAAGCAAAAGTCTCAGGGAGCAAGGTCTGGACTATAGGGAGGCTGAGGAACTGTGTTGATGCCCATCTTGGTCAAATAGTCTGTGACAAGGATGGAGTTGTGGACTGGGGCATTGTCCTGGAGGAAATGCCACTGAACCGATTTGAAGAGTGCTGGTCTCTTCCGACGGAATCTCTTCATGAACTCCCTTAAAACCTCAACATAGTATTCCTTGTTGACTGTCTGTCCAGTGGGAAGCCAGTGCATGTAGATCATGCCAGTGCTGTCAAAAAAAGGGATCATCAAAAGTTTGTGGGTGGATTAGCTCTGTCTGGCCTTCTTGGCTCTAGGAGAGCCAGCATGCTTCCACTGGGAACTCTGTCTCTTGGTCTCTGGGTCAGTTGATCCAACTTTCATCGCAGGTCACCAGAGCATCAAGAACTGCGGGATCTGAATTGATCAGCTCGATCATCTCCCTGCTGTCATGATAACGTCTTTCTTTCCGATTTTCTCTGAGCACTGTTGGGACAAACTTCGCGCAAATCTTCCGCATCTTCAATTCCTCGCGAATAATTGCGTGTACAGTTCCCACACTGACATCAAACTGTGCTCTTATTGTCTCTATAGACACACGACGGTCCTTATCCATGAAATTCTTTATTTGGTCAATCAACTCTGGTGTTCTGATTTCCTAACTCTTCCCACACCTCTCATCATCCATCAGAGACTCCTTGCCTTCCTTGAATCTCTTATGCCACTCAAAAACTCATGCTCGATTCATGCAAGATGGTCCAAAAGCAGTCTGAAGTATTCCATACGTTTCTATGGCATTTTTCCAAGTTTAAAACAGAATTTTATTGCATATCGTTCTTCTAAAGTGTCCTCCCGTCCATACTGCATTTTTTAAATTCACCAGCTGTGACAATCAGGCTTTTGTAGGGTGTATTCCAATTCCTGCTATAGCTGTTCATTTGAACTTGAAATCATAAAAATTTATCAGTCATCTCATAAGATGTATAGCGATAAGATACTGAATTCTCAAGACTCTACGACAATTTTAAATGCTTGTACAAAAAGGTTTGGAAACTTATTGAAGGCACCACGTATCTATACATCTATAATCACTGTGGGAATATTGCCTTTAATACTCTATCAGGAACCTGAGACACCATTTTCGCTGTTGCAAGTGAAAATGTTTACACTTCGGTGAATTTCATTTTCTCTTTGTTTTATCGCACGGGTACTAGATCCATTCCCACCTCCCAGAATTTTCGTGCTACTGAGGGATGGTTTTAACCGCAGATCCAACGTTTGTGATTATTTATTTATTTTTTTTTTTTTGGAGACTTATCATTTCTCTAGTCTTTGTAAGTTTTTCATGACTATCGCTTTTAGCACGAAAGCTTTTAAGAGGCATTTCTCATGCAGAACGATAACACAAAAACACAGCACAATTAGAGTTACGCGAACACATTCCATGCACAGAGGAAGTAAGAAACTTTAGTTCAAAAGAGAAAAATACGGAAAGAATGATAATAGAAAAACTGTGAACTTTATGAATTTATGACATGTTTAGCAATAACATAGTGAATTTTCAAGAGTCTACGACAATTTTAAATGCCTTTACGAATAAAGTTTGGAAACTCATTGAAGGCATCTCATATATTTAGATATTTGGTTGGTTGTACCTTTAGGGTATATCAAATCTTAATGTTTATTTAATACCGAATCCTTAATATACATATAGACATCCACTGACAGACTGTTTCGTTGTATCACAACTCTTCAGTGTGGCTAGACACGCAGAACGCTTCCAGTTAGGATTGAAACTCACCTAACTTTACGCTCGACTTAAAATTTTACCGCTCGGCCAATTCGACGACCCACGACCCCCGGGGAAATTAACGCATTTTGTATTAACTTTCGTTTGTTTACATTTTATATATGGTTTTAAAATGTATAGTTTGAGGCTAACTATTTGAAAATTAGCCAGAGTTCTTTGTTTGCACACAGTTAAATGGTTTCAAGTACTGCTATTTATTTTTTGCACATAGTTAAATGATTTCAAGCAATGCTATTTAACACAAATAATTCAATTTAAGATTAATCATTTGTTTGCACACAGCAATACTTGAAACCATTTTACTAACACAAATGATTTTATTTGCACACAGTTAAATGGTTCCAGTTATTGCTATTTAACAATAGTAATTATATTTGTCAAGTATTCCTATGTAATTTAATATTAATTATTTGTTTGCACACAGTTAAATGGTTTAAAAGACAGTTCTTCATGGAATAGAAACCCATTGCTTCTCCACTAAAGGCAAGTTCCCAGTACAGGGGTCATTGTACACAAATTCAAGTGTGATCGCCATTTTGTTTTGTTCTTTTCTCGGCCTCATGTCGTTCTTATCCGCTATTCGTTTTCCTTTGCGACCCTTTCTGTTGTGATTCTGACAAAAGAAAGACATGGGGAACACAAAAAAGGGTTGATAGAAAAACATATATATTCAAGTAATAGTAACAAGAAACAAGTGAACCTGGTTAAAAAGTAGTTTGTTGATAGGAAGTGTGTTAGTGACTATCCTTCCACTACGCAAATGCTATCACACGTGATTGTGTCACGCTGATCGGTGAACTCCGTCTGACGTTTTCGTTGACGTGTATTTAGGAGGAGGGCGAGTCCATTATGTAGGGAGTACAACAATATGTTATGGAGGTGGGCGAGTTCATTATGTAGAGAGTACAACACTTTCGTTGTTGTCTTTTCTTTGCTGCAGAGAGAAATGATAAGGAAGACATTTTCGGTGTATACACTTTATTTCTTCAGTGTCTTTTCTTACTCATTACTCTGGTCACAAATCTTTGTGGTTAGCCAGGACTATTGATGGAAATGGCCACCACTCGCCTTTGCAGTTTTCGGCTAATTTAGTTTTGAAATCTAACTTCTAACGTCTAGAACCACTTGATCACCTGACTGAGATTATCCAATCGCAACCAAATTCTCATATTCCCCCAGAGGTCACCCTTGCTACTTCTGCAGTAAAGGTTTCCGCTACAGCTGTTTAAATTTATCTACACCAATTCTCCAAATATAGATGTAGCTAATCTATTATCTAAGATTATTTTCTTTAAGTGATTTGGAAGAATTTCAATCGACCAATGCTTTTTCGTTCTCAACTAGTCAACATCACAAATGCCACCATCTTTAACACGTAGACAAGCAAAAGTCTCGATCCGTATGTATTACATATTGACCTTTTTTTGACAGCATTTCTAAACAGGATAATCCACCTGTGTAAACAAAAGGACAGTAGAAGTAAATCATGTGAATTGAGAATCAGAAGGAAAAAGCGTGGGCGTTGAGAATATTATATAATGACAAGAGATTCGCAGACAGATTCGGCAGAGTTTCGGTCAGATTCGGAAAGCAGTCAGTGTGTGCCCAGAGGAGGGTGGCCCCTGCTGAGAAGCAGAAGTATTACGTGGGGCTCTGAATATAGAATCACAACGTGGGTTAAGATATGTTGGCAGTGATAGCAGTCTTTGCTCAGTATTGGTCTCTCTCACAGGCATTTCTACTCACTCACAGCCATTTCGCTGAACAATAAATGCAATTAATCTAATAATTTACTTTGAGAAATACACTTCTTATACAACGATACACAAAGCTAGAGAAATCCTCTCTCTTTATCTCACTCTGCTGTCAAATGATACTCATAAAGTCTTTCTCTCTCTCTCTCTCTCTCTCTCTGTCATATCTTTCACACATACACTCGTGCGCGCCCACACACATACAAACACTATAATTTTAAATATAATGAAACACATGGATTTCTATTAAAAATATTTATCATCTATATACATTATCATAAACAGGTAAAGCTGTGATTATTTTTTTAGAAGAACGTGAGCAAAGTGTTGGAATTATTTATATTATTGTATCAATACACATTTCAATAAAAAAGATTATATCAATATATAGTTAAACAATAAAAAAATGATATTATACCTACTTTGCTAAAAATTCTGGGGGTGTCCTCGTGGTGTAATGGTTAAAGCGATGGACTGCGGAATCGTAATACGCGTGTTCGTACTCCAGTCGCGTTATTACGTTCACTTTCGCGCAAATACCCTTGGGAAAGGTATGAACCCCCTTATCCCCCCAGCTATGGGTTAAATAGTACCACGACTGTTCTTCTAGGAGAATGGCTTTGGCATTAAATAACCTACAAAGAGTTTATATACCATTAAACAAAGAAACCAAACCAAACCTAAAAATTATATCCTGAAAAAAATGATTTTTGATGTAAATTTCTGTGTTGAGCGATATTAAAATTGAAGTCCAACGTGGTCGTATAAGGCAATATCAAAATAAGTCCATTTTTTTTAGATAGATATTCATTTTATACAACAAACAAAATAAAATTGGGGACAGACCACACTTTTAATGTCCTAGCATTTGGTGCACCCTAATATATATATAAATATATGTATATATAAATAACTTTTTAGACATTCTCAGCTTAATTCATTTTTATAATCTTTGGACTAAGGTTTTATCTATTGCCGTTTGGGTCTCAAGAATTTATATGGCATCTCCACACTAAATGGTGGCTCTCTGAAACTAGTGGACAAGTTCACCTACATCGGAAGCAGCATCTCATCTACCGAAAATGACATCAATGACATCAATACGCAATTAGCGAAAGCATGGACAGCTATCGATAGTCTATCAGTCATATGGAAGTCAGAACTATCCGATAAAACAAAATGCAATTTTTTCCAAGTAGTTGTCGTATCCATACTACAGTATGGATGCACCACTTGGACGCTGACTAAGCGTATTAAGAAAAAGCTCGAGGGCAATTGCACAAGGATCCAACGAGCTATATTAAACAAATCTTGGAAGAAACATCCAACAAAACAGCGGCTGTACAGCCATCTACCCCTCATCTTGAAGACCATCCAAATTAGACGAACAAGACGCAGCTGGAGGAGCAAAGGACGAACTCATAAGCGACGTTCTCCTATGGACCCTTTCACACGGACGCTCAAGTGTGGGACAACTAGATAGAACTTTTCTTCAACATCTCCGTACAGACACTGGATGCGGTCTAGAACACGTGCCGGAAGCAATGGATGATAGAGCCGAATGTTGAGAGAGAGAGTTAGGGAAATCCGCGCTAGCGGCACAACATAATGATTATGATATTATAGTGAATTTAGGGTCTCTGTTATATGTGTGTGTAAATGAGAGAGAGAGAGAGAGAGAGAGAGAGAGAGAGAGAGAGAGAAAGATTCTACTACATACTTCTGGGTAAGTTCAGATGTCAAGAAAAAAAGCCTCAGTGATCATTGGGAATTTCAACATCAAAGAGAAATGGGATATGCTACCTTAATATAGAGGTCAGAAAACAGCGCAGATCATACTCATTAAAATTGGTTTCCCGTATCAACAACGCTGTAAATATCGCACTGAGATAGCAAATTGATTAAAGAGAGCCAATGTCAGGATTTTACCACAGCACAAAAGATTTATATGTTCGTTAACCCGAGTTACCGTTATTTTTTATTTATCTATTTTTTTTAGATAATCGTTTGAACTCAATCCAGCTGAATCTGATTTTACCATCTCGCCAGTTGATTCGAGTCTAAAATTATTGAATTAACGATGATTATAGGGCTCTTAAACAAACACTGGCTTTACTCGTAAACTTCATGAGAGTTTCCTCGTTCAGTGTATGAACGTTGTTGTCTTACTAGTTAATTTAGATGAATAATTTGTTACCAGGCTCATTTGTATTACATTGGAGAGTTGCATTAACGTTAAGTCCTGAGTGGAAAATACAACAGTGTCAACAAATTTGATAGACAGCTGTTAAACTTGGGGTCCATCTGAGACCATAGCTTTCATTCGTTTCAGTCTGGTGTCCGAAACAGTTCTTTAGTTAAAATAAATCTGTCAGTAAGTGTGAAACTCTCGGCGCGAGAGGTTGATCGCTCGATCAGGCTCTTGCTTATTTTTATTTTAAGTCACAGTAGGTATTGATGAAATTCTAAGATAGATAGTTTGTTCAGTTGTATAAAAATTTATTTCGAACAAAGAACAAGACTGACCACGATATGGCTAAATAGTTGCAACGTTTGTGTGTTCAGAATGGAGAAGTGGGCCTAGACAATAAGACACCAAGAACTGCACCCCCACTATTTTTTCGACAACAACCCCAAAGCTTCAGTACACTCTTAGATGCTAGCCCGTAAGACAGTAAAAAATATAGCCAGTAGAGAGGTATTTGTTGATTAAATTTCTGAGACGAAGCTTGATGATCTTTATCATTCAGGGTTTTCGGACTATTGTCTTAATCTTTATTGTTATTTCCAAAACGTTTCCGCCGATATGTCCACCGGCCTTCTTCAGGCGTTTGTCGAACTCGGGAACCTGCACGTAACTTCGAACTTTATTGGATCCACGGGGTTCACTTGTTCTGATTCTGTTAGCCATAACCAAGTACAAGTGTTAAGTATTCCTATATTGTTACTCGCCTGCAGTCTGGATTGAACCTGTAACCTCCAGATAATTGTCTCCTTAGAAACTTAGGGAATCAACGCCTATAACCGTTACTCTATGTCCTGCTGAACAGCTAAGAGTGAATTTTTGGGACTTATAAACTTAATGTTCTGACTTGACTAGGATTACTACTATTATCTATGACTTTTTACCTGTGCTCATATTCAAATTTTTAAAAATCTGAATATGAGCACAGGTAAAAAATATTGTGGAAATGATAAGAAAGATGAAGACAATAGTCCGAAAACCCTTAATGATAGAAAGGTATGTGTCTCTTGCTCCTTTAACTGTTAAAAAGTAACTAAATTGGCCAGAAGCTATCCAAGAAATTTAACTAAAAGTCTATGAAACAGAAATTTCCCTTAAATTCAACTGAACAATAAAACCCAAGAATTAATTTTAAATTAAACAAAACCTGAAAAATCAACAAAAAATTTCAAGGAAGTAACAAAAACTTAAAAAATTCAAGGAAATTTGTTTACCGGACTCTCTCTCTCTCTCTCTCTCTCTCTCTCTCTCTCTCTCTCTCTCTCTCTCTCTCTCTCAGATAAGTTCCCGCCAATTACAACAAATTTGCCTTTGGCCTATTAGATCTCATCATCAGTGTATAACGTGATCTCCAATGAGGAAGATCACGATATACACTACTAAGACCTAATAAGGTCGAAACAGCTGTCTAGTGGTTCTGTATTTCGCACGCAGGGCTTGCCGGATTTTCTGGTCATGGTAATTCCATTTATAACATAATTCCTCTATTTGAAAAATAAAAATGAATATCACTTTATCCTTTCTTTCTTTTTTTGATTTCCTTGTATTCATTTGTTGTCTGTATTATCTTTTTGAATAAGTATCCGGACAAGAAAACTGCAGAACATACAGTTTGAAATTACCTACTAAAGCCGCACTAAAAATATTTTCCCAATATATTAAAAATTTGGTATGTTACCCATATTTTGCGGGATTTTTATCGTTATAATCCTTCAGTTCTTAGAGCAGAGAAAACTTTTGCTGGAGTCGTTTTTTTCCTGTTTTATTGATCTCTCAAAAGACTCTGGGAGTATTTTTATAACTTTTATTATATATATATATATAGAGAGAGAGAGAACTTAGAATAACAAAGTAATCCAAATGCGATGAATTTATCATAATGGAAAGTCAACGTTAAACGTTTCGTTTTTAGTATACCTTCATCAGGATTTTAAGCTGGTGAAAAATGTTGTTTCATTAAAATAACAGGTTTAAAAAGAAAATATATATACTACGGAAGATCACATAAAACCGTTCAATCAGAGTTCTTTTTTTAAAAAATGTATATATGCATATATATATATATATATATATATATATATATATATATATATATATGATAGAAATATGTGGAAGGTAGGATAAATCACACGCTTAACACAGGTTTAGAAAGCGCGATATTTCGCTCTTTTATTTTAATGGTTGGTTGGGTTTTATGGCATATCAACCTTTGCAGGTTATTTAACGCCAAATCCATTCTTATGTTAATAATCAGTTCTATTTCAAACAATTCCGTTTAGCATGAGTACACAGTTTGTCAAAAACCTTTCTATTTCAAACTATTCAGTTTATTTAAGCAGTTCTAATTCAGCTAATTCAGTTAAGTATAAGTACAGATTTTGTTTACACACAGTTAAATGTCAAAACACTTCTATGTTAAACAATTCAGTTTGGTGTAAATACAGTTTCAATGTCAAAAAACAGTTCTATTTCAAATAATTCACTTAAGCATAGGCTCCCAGTTTAAATGTAAGTAAGGTTTCAGTTTAGCATAAGCACGCAGTTTAAATGTAAATACGGTTTAATTGTCAAAAAAATTTCTATTTCAAGCTATTCAGTTTAGCATAAGTATGTAGTTAGTTCTATTTAACCCATAGATAGGACCCTTATCAGGTGCTACCACTCCGGCCCAGAATGGACCTGGGAGCAATGGCAGTAAAGGGATACTCCGCATTCCCCAAAGCTCCAGCATTACTGGAACCTCGCCATCAGATTGTTTTGTGTCATATCCAGGACACGCGTTGAGGGGGGTCTTACCCCTCTGCAAAGGTGCAGTTGGTGTATTCTACTGCCCCAGCCGACTGGGCAATTTTATTTTAAGAAAAGTTCTCAAAATAAAAGAACGAAATATCGCGCCTTCTAAACCTGTGTTAAGTGTGTGATTTATCCTCCCTTCCACATATTTCTATCATACTGTTAGATTCATTGCAATCCATCATTTCAACATATATATATATATATATATATATATATATATATATATATATATATAAATGTATACATATATATATATATATATATATAGAGAGAGAGAGAGAGAGAGATTGATATAGGTATATATATCTTTTAAAACCTATTTTTAGAATTCTGGTGGCATGAAGAAAAAACAGATGATGCAATTTGTAAATAAAAATATTACACTGACTGATATCTGCAGAAAAAATCAATAAAAAAAAAGAAAAGACAAAAAACATCAGTACTGTTTGAAAATAGTCAACCACACCGCAATATCTAGTCAAAAGAAAACAAAACAAAACTAGAATACAAAAGAACCAAAAACTACCTACCAAGTTGAAACGTAGGTAGGCTCAGACCAAAGAGTTATTATCTTCATCATCATCATCATCATGTCGTACCGCTAGCACGGATATCCTTGACCCTCTCTCGCCACTTCTCCCTATCATTCATCGCTTCTGGCAGGTCTTCAGGGCTACACCCCGTATCCTCACAGAGCTGCTGTATGTATGTATGTTCGAGCTGGTCGTCCCACTTTTGCTTGGCCATATGCGGGGGTCCATAGGAGTACATCACTGATGAGTTCGTCCTTGCTTCCCCAGCAGTATCCTGCGTATCTGGTTCGTCTAACTTGTATAGTTTTCGAGACGGGAGGCAGGTGGTCGTATAGTTGGTGCCTTGTGGGG
Organism: Sepioteuthis lessoniana; assembly: GCA_963585895.1. Classification (NCBI taxonomy): domain Eukaryota; kingdom Metazoa; phylum Mollusca; class Cephalopoda; order Myopsida; family Loliginidae; genus Sepioteuthis; species Sepioteuthis lessoniana. The sequence continues at coordinate 69,791,739 of OY757921.1, read as the reverse complement.
TGTTGCCGCTAGGACTTGTTCAATATTGCTCTCGGCATTCTTACATAATTGCCGTCTAGCTTCCTCTTCAGCTGCTTAGTTAGCGTCCAAGTAGTGCATCCATATAGCAGTATCGATACGACCGCTGCCTGGAAGAAACTGGGTTTCATTTTATCGGTCAGGTCTGTTTTCCATATGATCAAGAGCCTATCGATAGCAGTCCATGCTTTCGTTAGCCGTGTGTCGATGTCTTTTTCGGTTCTTTTAAAACTAGTCTTTCATCCATGACTTTATTTAAACTCAACACTCTGACTCGAGTCATCATAAATTTTAATTTTAGTTTCGTGACTTCTTGTCTTTAAATGTTGATTAAAGTAAATTTTGTTGATAATTTTCAGAACAATGTAGCACAAAGAAAAAAAAAATGTCAAGTTATTTTGGTCTCCTGAAAATCAGCCCTCGCCCAAAAAACACCCCCCCCCACAAAAAAAAAACAAAAAACAAAAACAAATCTAATTCCTTTCAACATTGTGATTCAGACGAATAGATTTCTGAGTAAGATAATAATGATAAGGATCTTTAAAAACCAATGTGTTTTACTACTCGATTTTCCAAGAACAAATTTTTCAACTTAACAAATAAATTTTGTCTGTAAATAATTTTTGTTTATTATTATATCATAGGTGAAGGTGGATTTAATAATGCGATATCGGACGCCAAATATTTGAGCTCGATGTTCTTAGCGTGCTTGTGTGTACTTGTGTATGTCTGTGTGTTTGAGCATGAGTGCGCAGTTTGGTTGGTTGGTTGGAATTTATGGCATATCAACCCTTGTAGGTTATTCAATACCAAATCCATTTTTTTTTCACAAATAATCAATTCTATTTCAAACAATTCAGCTTAGCATGAATACACAGTTTAATTGTCAAAAACCTTTCTATTTCAAGCAATTCAATTTGGTCAAACAGTTCTAATTCAACCAATTCAGTTTAGTATAAGTATTTTTTGTTTGCACACAATTAAATATCAAAACAGTTCTATATTAAACAATTCAGTTTTGCGTTAGTACAGCATCAATGTCAAAAACAGTTCCATTTCAAGCAATTCATTTTAGCATAAATATGCAGTTGAAATGTCAAAAACATTTCTAATTCAAACAATTCAGTTTAGCATAAGTACGCAGTTTAGTTCTATTTGACCCATAGATATTGCTCTATCAGGTGCAACCATTCCGGACCAGAATGGACCTGGGAGCGATGACAATGAAAGGGTACTACGCATTCCCCAAAGCTCCAGCATTACTGGAGCCTCACCATCAGATTGTTTTGTGCCATATCCAATCCAGGGCACTCGTTGCGAGGGCGGGGTCTTACCCTTCTACAGAGGTGCAGTCGGTGTATTCTACTGCCCCAGCCAAATGGGCCTGGCCTCGTTGTGTGTGTGTGAGTGAGTGTTCTCACCTCTCTGCAGAGATGAAGTCGGCGTATTCTACAGCCCCATCCAACTGGGCATTTTTGTTATTGTTGTTGTGTATTCTTCCTAATATTAATCTCTTTAGTGATAATGATATATTTGCACACGGTTATAAGATATCAAGTATTCCTATCTAATACAAATATTTTGCAACCAAATCTATTTTTAGCCATAGATCCTAAAATGCATTGCTGCTCGGGGTCAGAGGCAACAAGTGAGTAATAGCAACGAACGGGTACTCCAAATTTTCGAGAGGTCCAGAACAGGGGTTTTACCACCAATCAATTTATTCTAAGCCCCCGTATTATTGTTTTTGGAGTGGTTAGTTGACAAGAACCAGTTGGCTAACCCTGCGAAGACAGAGAAATCACATTTAGAAAAGAGAAAAAAAGTAGTCGGATGCAAAATTGGATCTGATTTTCTAAATTATACAGATAAAAAATTGGCGACAAGTAGTAGTTTACTAAGCTTTTTCTTAGATGTGGCACAAAGCCGCATGAATGGGGCACCCAATGAGAATTGAACTCACTGGTGAAGGTTTGCTAGTCTAGCTTTCTAACCATTGTACCACTGGAGAAAAGTAGATTGGAAAAATCCGACAAAATGTGAAAAAAATAAACTGAAAAGTTGATAATCCAAACACAGACAAACTGATTCAAATTATTAATATTTCGTCTATATTTCATCGAAAGACTTAGTAAATCACACACACACACACACACACACACACACACACACACATATATATATATATATATATATATATATTTCAACATCATAAGCAGATCCTAAGTTTTTGACACGATGGAACTAAAAGCAAAGAAAGCAGAAAAAGTGACAAGGTAGCTGACCGGTTTTTGTCCTCGCTCAACAGAGCTAAATCAGGGGAAATATAATGAAGAATAATAAAAGGGAAAAAATAATATTGGAGACTCTATACTAAAATAATATTGAGTCATTACAGACATCCATTTTGTTTACTTATTCTGCAAGGACTTAATATTATTTCGGAATTGTCTTCAATATAATTTTTTCGCTATCATAGATATTTCCCTTTTCTTATTCAACCCGATATTATCCCCCGTTTAGCTCTGTTAAGCGAGGACGAAACCGGTCAGCTTGGTTGTCACTTTTTTCTTTTTTTTCTTTCTCTTATTTATTTAAAAAAAAAATTTTTTTATGCTTTTAGATTCATTATGACAAAAACATTGGGTCAGTTTATTGCATTAATAAAATTTTGTACTCCCCAATATATATATATATATATATATATATATATATAGGGTGTGAGTATATATATATATAGTGTTTGTTTATATACATGTATAATGTGTGTGTATATATATAGTGTATGTGTATATATATTATGTGTGTACATATAGCGTGTATATATATAGTGTATACATATATATATATATATATATAACGTGTATATACATAGTGTATATGTATATAGTGTGTATATATATATATAGTGCGTGTATATATATATATATATATAGTGTGTGTATATATATAGTGTATGTGTATATATATAGTCATGGTTATCTTTCGATGGCTGTTTTTGTTCTCATCTATAGAAGCCACTCTTATAGATGAGCAGCAGTAGTTCCCCGATCGAACTGACAATCTTGAGCGTTAAGCCGCAAGACTCACACGTACATCATGCTGCTTCCCATGTGTACGCGGTAGTAAAAAAAAAAAAAAAAAAAAAAAAAAAAAAAAATTTTCTCTTTTTTTATCTTAAGTTTTAACTTAGTTAAAGTCCAAGACTGCTGGATGTTAAAATTCAAAGAAATTTTGGGGTATATTACATGGTCATCTACTGGTGGACAGAGAGAGAGAGAGAGACAGAGAGAGAGACAGAGAGAGAGACAGAGAAAGAAAGAGAGAGGAGGAGTCAACTCTTTTATGGCTTTCGTCTTTAGCACGTGTTAGACTACATTTGAGGTGTTTTGGATTTTTTTTTCTTTTTCCTTTCTTTTCAGGGGGGGGGCAATTTTGGGGTTTTTCTAGCCCCGTACCTCTTTATCCTCTGTCTAGACTATGTGCTTATGACTTCGATCGACAAAATCAGAGAAAATGGCTTCGAGCTGACTAAGAGAAGAAGCAAAAGGTACCCCGCAAAAACAATCACGGACGCCGACTACGCTGATGACTTGGCGTTACTAGCGAATACGCCTAATCAAGCAGAGACACTACTGCATAGTCTGGAACGAGCCGCAGCTGGAATTGGCCTCCATGTCAATGCAAACAAAACCGAATATATGTGTTACAACCAAACAGGCAACATTGCCACACTAGACGGAGCCTCTCTGAAACTAGTCGACAAATTCACCTACCTAGGAAGCAGCGTCTCATCAACCGAGAAAGACATCGACACACGACTGACGAAAGCATGGACAGCTATCGATAGGTTCTCGATCATATGGAAGTCGGACCTAACTGATAAAATGAAACGCAGTTTCTTCCAGGCAGCGGTTGTGTCGATACTGCTATATGGATGCACCACATGGACGCTTACGAAGCGGCTGGAGAGGAGGCTGGACGGAAATTACACAAGAATGTTGAGAGCAGTATTAAACAAGTCCTGGCGACAACACCCCACGAGACTCCAACTATACGGACACTTGCCCCCCATCACAAAAACTATACAAGTTCGACGAACCAGACACGCAGGACACTGCTGGAGAAGCAAGGACGAGCTCATAAGCGATGTACTCCTGTGGACCCCCACACATGGATGTGCAAGAGTGGGACGACCAGCATGAACTTACATACAGCAGCTATGTGAGGACACGAGATGTAACCTTGAAGACCTGCCGGAGGCGATGAATGATAGGGAGAAATGGCGAGAGACGGTCAGGGATATCCACGCAGGCGGCGCGACATGATGATGATATATATAGAGTGTGTGTATATATTTACAGTCTATATATACATATATGTATATATATATATATATATATATATATAGAGAGAGAGAGAGAGAGAGAGTCTTGGATTGGCGACAGGAAGCCAGTATGTCTAGCCACACTGATGAGTTGTGAGAGAACGAAACAGATCTCTCTGTGGATGACCATATATATATATATATATATATAGCGTGTATATACATAGTGTATATATATACTGTGTATATATACAGTGTTTGTGTATATATATGTATAGTGTGTGTATATATATATAGTGTATATATATGTATAGTGTGTGTATATATATAGTGTATGTGTATATATATATAGTGTGTATATATATATAGTGTGTATATATATGTAGTGTATATATATAGTGCATGTATATATATATATATACATAGTGTATATATATATATATATATATATATACAAGCACATACACTATATATATATATATATATATATATGTATAGTGTATATATATATATATACTATATATATATATATAGTGAGCGTGTATACATATATATATATATATATATATATATATTGTGTGTATGTGTGTGTGTGTGTTTGTGTGTGTATTGTGTTTGTACATATATATATATATATATATATATATATATATATATATATATATATATATATATATGCATTTGTTTTTCTATTCTTAATTTTTGGTTCCGAAGGTTTGATGAATTTGAAAGCGACACTTCCACTTCCTGTGTTTTTATCTCCGCCCTGAGCCTCTTTTTCGTTCGGAGTTATTCTAACTACTTCTCTTTATTTTATTTGTTTGTTTGTTTATTCGGGTGGGTAGGGATCTTGCCCATCCATTTCAAACAAGCAACAATCTTTCTCTCTGTGTTCGTTTGTCTCAACTGAGTGGGGTGGGGGAGGCTTTTTATTTTGTTTTATTTTATTGTTTAATTAGAACGTTCCCTTGCTATCATTTCCTGTTTTGCGCAGATTTCTCAAGTGATGGCCGCACCACCGACCACACCCACCACCACCATCACCAGCTAGTTTATTTTCTTACAGTCACATTGCCCTCCCCACTACACACATACTCCTTCTCGATCACTCATAAACACCTCGCAAGTATATATACTCCCCGGGGTACATAGTACATCGATAATTCCGTCTTCAAGCCGAAAGAAGCTTTTATTTTACACAACAAATATTTATTTTTCAACATAATCTCCTTCCTTTCTAATGCACCAAAGTCGGTGGTGAATATTAATCCCTCAAGTCGAATATTATACAGCGAAAATTCAGTTAATGAATACGTGTAAAACTATTTACTTGATCCGCTCTCGTATATAAACACACACACGCGTACGCACTCTCAATGGACACACAGATAGACACACACATTCACCGGACACAAATCCACACACAGTGTTTATTTGCAAAAAAACTTTAATTTCTTTAACTTTCTTTGATTTTCCCGTCATGTCATTTGATCTCATCTTATTTTCTCATCTTTCTTTTCCTTGTGCTGATCTTTTCCTTTCTTTTGTTTCTTTCTTTCTTTCTTTCTTTCTTTCTTTCTTTCTGTTACGGTGACTATTTTCGTCAGTTCATAGAGACTATGTCCCCCAATCTCTCTCTCTCTCTCTCTCCCTCACACACACTCTCTCTGTCTTTCTCTCTATCAATGCTTTTCTTTCTTTCTTTCTTTCTTTCTTTCTTTTTCTGTTACTGTCGTTCCGTATAGGCTCCTCATCTCTCTCTCTATCTCTCTCTCACATTCACCCACACGCACACTCTTTTTTTCACCCTCTCTCTCTCTCTCTCTCTCTCTCTCCCCCTCATTCTTTCCTGTGACTTTTTCTTTCTACCCTTTTCAATTATTTTTATTTTCTTTCTTTTTCTTTCTTTTTTCTTCGTTTTCTGATCATCCGTTATTTACTTCCCTTTTCTTCTTTTTACTCATGACACCTTTTCATTCAATTCTTCATTGTTTTTATCATTTGTTGTTTTTCTTTCTTTCTTTCTTTCTTTTAAATTGTTATTATATTTTCCCTGCCCGCCCCCAACTCAAGTCCAAACCGAAGCTTCAACGCCCAATTACCTGCCAAGCCCTCGTCCTATTTATCTCGTCTACTTTCAAACAAACAATTCATCTGACTTTGACTGCCTTAGACCCCAAAGCTTTTCAGATAAACGTCTTCTCTGCAAGTGTTTAACACCTTTTAGCAAACTCTAACCTACCTTATCGTAAAACTTCAATGACTCCATATAACAAGAGGCATTCACTCCTTCATCTCACTCGCCTTGTCAGTGAAGTTTAGAATAAGTCAACTGCATCCTCTGCAGACCCCCAACCCAACTCTATAAAAGAATATTCTGGGAATGATATTAAAGTGAATCTGGTAAAGCGCTCTAATTCTGTAACTCTGGTGTGTGTGTGTGTGTGTGTGTGTGTGTGTGTGAGGAATTACCATTTTGATGTCGGAAATCCTAGTACTCTAGCCGGGAGTGGTAGTACTTATTAGAGACTTGTTTATAATTCTGAGAGATTTTTCGGAAATTATTAGTATTTCATAGAAATACTTGAAACCATATAATCATGCAAGCTATTAGTATTAGTGACATAAGAACTCTTGAAGCCACATCTACAAACGCACACACACACACACACACACACACACACATATATATATATATATATCATCAAAAGTACAGGACATTGGCCTAGCAGTTAGAGTGTTCGCCAATGGCCCGGGAGACCTGGGTTCAATCCCAGGTCGAGTCATACCAAAGACTCACAAAATGGTACTTGATGCCTCCTTGCTTAACACTCAGCATTATAAGGTGCGGATCAAGGGTAAAGTAGAGCCATCCAGGGAAGGAGTAGCGCCCTCCCCTACATCTTGGTGTAGTAGCTATCGAAAAGGGAGCCTTCGGGTTACCCTCGACTATGGTCGCCAACTTTATTTACTTATATATCATCATGATGTCGCGCTGCCAGTACGGATCACTCTGACCCTCATTGCGACCCGTTTCTATCGTTCATCGTTCCCGGAGGTCTTCGATGCTACATCCTGAATTGGCACAGAGCTGTTGTATATAGGTTCTTGCATATATGGTCGTCCTACCTTTGTTTGTCCATGTGAAGGGGCCCACTGGCGCATGTCACTTATGAGTTCGTCCTTACTCTAGCAGTGTCCCGCATGTCTAGTTCGTCTAACTTGGAAAGTTTTCATGATGGGTGGTAGGATGCCGTACAGCTGCTGTTTTGTGGAGTGTTGCTTCCAGGACTTCTTCAATATAGCTCGCAGCATTCTTGGGTAATTTACGTCAAGCTTTTTCTCCAGACGTTTTGTTAGTATCCATGTGGTGCATCCATATAGCAGTATCGATATGACCGATGCTTGCAAAAACTGCGTTTTATTTTATCAGTCAGGTCTGACTTCTATATGACCGATAGGCTATCGATAGCTGTTCATGCATTTACTAGTCGCGTATTGATGTCATTCTCGGTTGATGAGACGCTGCTTCCGAGGTTGGTGAACTTGTCTACTAGTTTCATAGGACCACCCTTTAGAGTGGAGATGTCTCCTCTTTGATTAAAGCAAACGTATTCTATATTGTCTTCGTTGACATAGAGGCCTATGCCAGCAGCTGCTTGTTCCAGTCTATGTAGCAGGGATTCTGCTTGGACGGGTGTATTTGCTAGAAGCTCTGTGTCATCGGCGTCGTCTGCGTCCGTACGTAACAATATTAGAGGAATTAAATAGTTAACGAAGATTGCAGATTCTAGAAGCCTTACACTTTAGAAATAAAAATCCTAACTTCAATAAAATTAATTTTCAATCCAGTAATAATCTACTCAAATGTCTTTAGCTACTGTTGCTATTTAGAGAACTAAATTTTAAAAACAAAAGCAACAATATAACACCAGTATGAACAAAAAAAGCTTAATTCTTACGAATTTGTATCGCTTTTGCAATATACACCCTCCCTGATGATGGCTCAAGATGGGTTCGATAGTACTTGGGAACCAATTAATTACAGAAGGTTTATAAGCCAATTTCGGCCGAATATCAAAACATCCATACGGCAACTTAAAAGGATGAAAACTAAAATGTGTAGTCAAAAGGTCTGGGGTGTCCTCGAGGTGTAATGGTTAAACCGATGGACTGCGGAATCGTTGTAGTACGCGAGTTCGTACTCCAGTCGCACTGTTACGTTCACTTTCGGGCAAATACCCTTGGGAAAGGTATGAACCCCCTTATCCTCCCAGCTATGGGTTAAATAGTACCACTACTGTTCTTCTAGGGGAATGGCTTTGGCATTAAATAACCTAAAAAGAGTTGATATGCCATTAAACAAAGAAACCAAACCAATCAAAAGGTCTCTCCACTGTTTTATCAAATATGTTTTAACGAGGAAATGCTGCCCACACACACACACACACACACACACACACACATATATACATATATGTATATCAACCCCTCTTTACGAGCAGGATGCAACACTAGGTCACTTTTTTCCTTCTTGTAGACCGTTTGCCATATCAAAGTTAAAGAGTCTGCCCTACTATTTACTCATAGCTGCGGGAAGAATAGTTGAATCCATACCTTTCTTAAAGGTATTAGAGCGATGTGGAATGCAACCGCGTCCAGGATTTGAACTCGTGTCTCCATCTCCATTTCCTACAATGATGTCTATTACACCAGGAACGCCTTCACTTGAGGCCAAATAACTGTGTGAAAATTATTTGTATTAGATAGGAATAATTGAAAATATATAACTTTTTCGGTTTCTTTGTCTAATCCTATTTACCCAACCCCTCCGCTCGGGCAGGATATGACACAAGGTCAATTTTCTAAGCGGAGTTTAGCAGGTTTGAATTCAGAGTTTTCCTTCTCCTAGACTAGTTGCCTCACCAAGGCTGAAGAACCTAGTCTGCCCTACTATTTACCCATAGCTGGAGGGAGAATAATTGGATTCATACCTTTCCCAAGGGTATTAGTGCTATGTGAAATGCAATCAGTTTCTTTGTCTAATGGCATATCACACTTCGCGGGTTATCTAATGCCAGTCATTCTTGTAGAAAGAGAGTGATGGTTTATCGGTATATCAACTCCTTATGGGGTATTTAACACAGAAATTTGATTCATTTCTAAATCTGTTATCATAACTATATTTTCAATGTTGCATATCATGTTTAAAAAATTGTTATTTACCCGAAATTATTTATTTACACACTGTTAAATAATATAAAGTATTCCAAGGAGACAATCATCTGGAGGCTGCAGGCTCAATCCTGACAGCAGGCAAGTAACAATACAGGAATACTTAACACTTGTACCCGGTTATGGCAAACGGAATCAGAACAAGTGATCCTCGTGGATTCAATAAAGGACGTAGTTCGAAGTTACGTGTAGGTTCCCGAGTTCCACAAACACCTGAAGAAGGCCGGAGGACATATCGGCCGAAACGTTGTGGAGATAACAATAGAGATGAAGACAATAGTCCGAAAACCCTTAATGATAAAAATAAAGTATTCCAATCTAATACAGGGCTGCCTTGTAGCGTTGTGGCTAACGAACTAGACTGCGACATGGTAGTAAGCGAATTCGATCTCCAGTCACGCGATTACGTTCAATTTTGGACTAATACCATTGGGAAAGGCATAAACCTACTTACCCCCGATTCATTTTCTTTTATTTTCCCTCTGTGGTCTGCTGCAACAGGAAATCCCACTAGAATTCAACTTCTTACTATTACTGGTATAATCATATTACAGATTGCGAGTTTTTAACACTAGCGTTAGCCATGCCCAGTCGGCTGGGGCTGTAGAATACACCGACTGCTTCTCTGCAGAGGGGTAAGACCTTCCCCCAACGAGTGTCCTGGATATGACAATAAACAATCTCATGGTGAGGTACCTGCAATGCTGAAGCTTTGGGGAATGCGGAGTACCCCTTCATTGCCATCGCTCCCAGGTCCACTCTGGCTCGGAGTGGCAGCACCTGATAGGGCCCTTTCTATGGGTTGAATAGAACTAACAGCATTCTTATGCTAAACTAGATTGTTTGAGTAAACTGAATAGCTTGAAATAGAAATGTTTTTGACAAACCGTACTTACATTTAAACTGCGTGCTTATGCTTAATTGAATTATTTGAAATAAAACTGTTCATTGACATTAAAACTGTATTTACACTTAACTGAATTGTTACATATAACTGCTTGAATACTTTGAAATAGAAATGTTTTTGACAATTAAACTGTGTACTTATGCTAAACTGAATTGCTCTAAATAGAACAGATTTACATAAAAATGGATTTGGCGTTAAATAACCTACAAAGGTTGATATGCCATAAAACCCAACAAACCAAACCAGCATTAGCCGATGGTCTTTCACTAGCGTCTGGGTGACAGCTATTCCCCTCAAGTGTCCTGGACTCTTCTCAGTGTTCTGGCTGACCTCAACAACTGTAGTTTGGATAGTCATCGCTCGTCCACCGATTTCAAACTCTAGTCTTTTTACAAAGCCTTTAGGGATTATTCCAAGTACACCTGTTACCATTGGTACTACCATATTTACCAACCCCTCCGCTCGGGCAGGATATGACACAAGGTCAATTTTTTAAGCGGAGTTTAACAGCTTTGAATTCAGAGTTTTCCTTCTCCTAGACTAGTTGCCTCACCAAGGCTGAAGAACGTAGTCTGCCCTACAATTTACCCATAGCTGGAGGGAGAATAATTGGATTCATACCTTTTCCAAGGGTATTAGTGCTATGTGAAATGCAATCATTCTCGTCCAGGATTTGAACTCGTGTCGCCGTGTCCATTTCCTGCAACGATAACCATGACACCACGGGCACCTCCAAGACCATTGGTATTACCACCACTTTCATGTTCCATAGATTTTTTAGTTCTCTGGCAAGATCTAAGTATATGTATTTTTTTGTTGACAATTACTAGGTCTTCTAGCAGGGACTATTATTATTATGATGATCTTACTTCTGGAGAGATTTTCACATCAGCGTTTGCAGGTGGTTTTTCACTGGAGTCTGAGTTACAGCAAGTCTACTCAAGTCTACTCAAGTCTCCAGGAATTTTCTCAGCATTCTGGCCTATCTCAATAATGCTGTAGTTTGGATAGTCACTACTCGTATCATTATACCAATTCTGTGGTGACTGTACCAAGAATAGCAATTAAATTTGGTATCACTGTCACTTTCATGTTCCACAGCTACTTCAATTTCCTAACAAGGTCGAGGTACTTATCCTTCTTTTCGCTTCCGTTCGATTTTACTCTGTGGTCAGTCGTAACAGCAAAGTCCACAATTCTGCAAGTTCTCTTCGTTATACTATCATAAGATCTGGCGGTTTGACCTGGATTAATTATTTTACTCCTTGAAAGTTTTTCACATCAGCGTTAGCTGATGGTTTTTCACAGGAGTTTGAGTGACAGCAAGTCTCCTCAAGTCTCCCGGACTCTTCTTAGTATTCAGGCCGATCTCAACAATCCTGTTGTTTGGACAGTCTCCAGCCGTCCTGTTATTTTCAAGTCCTTGGACCAATCTTTTGATGACTGTACCAAGAGCACCAATTACAATTGGTTTAACCGTCATTTTCATGTTCCACATTTTTTTTCAATTCCCTAGCAAGGTCGAGGTACTTATCCTTCTTTTCACTTTCTTTCAATTTTAGTCTATGGTCTGTCAAGACATCAAAGTCCACAGTTCTCTCTTTTTAGTTGATTATTATAAGGTCTGGTTGTCTGGCGGAGATTAGGTGATCCGTTTGTATCTCAAAATCCCAGACGACTTTGTGCGTTTCATTCTCCAGGACAGATTTTTGGCACAATTTCCCGTGGATCACCTTACCCATCCAGTCGTGCCTAGCCTTATATTCTTTCCGTGCTAATTTGCTGCATTCGCTAATTATGAGATTGATCGTTTCGGCTCTATTACCACATAACGTACATCAGCTGTTTTGCTGTAGACTATTCTCGTTTTGATATGGCTGGTCCTTATAGCGTTATTTTGTGCTTCTATCAAGAGAGATTCCGTTTCTTTTATTAAAGTTTTCATTTCTTAGCCACGTCCATATTTTCTCATGTGAAATGTTGCTTATTAGTCGTTTAAAACGTCCATAGAGTTGTTTTTCTTTCCACTTTTGTTTTCTGGTTATTGTCGTTCACATGGTGTTCGTGTTGTGGGTATTGTTTCTAGTGGCTGTAATCAGTCTTCCTCCATGCTTTTGTATGTAGTATTCAAGTCGTTATATTGATGCTTCAACGCTGTCTTCAATGCTGGCAAGTCCTCTTTCTCCTTCTCGAGTCCATTTGTTGAAGCCCTTCTCTGGTCCACTTCAAGAATGGTCCCGAGTATCTTACAAAGAGGACAACCCTGGTACTTATCCCTTCTTGCTATAGAGTTTTGTCTCAAGTAGTTTTCTGGTTCTTCTGAGATACTCTTTTTTAATTTCTACTTTGATCTCCACGTGTTTGATGGTACCAGCTTCCAATATTCCCAAGTATTTGTAGGTTTTCTTTTCTCCGAGCGTTCTGAGTTTTTCTTGATTTGGTAATTCGACTCCTTCCATCATGTCTCGTTTTCCGCTCTTCATCAGTAGCATGAGGCATTTTTCTATGCCAAATTCCATTTTTATATTTTGACTGAATATTCTAATGTCTGTATTAGAGTTTCCATTTTTTTTTTTTTTTTGGCAAAAGGTTTGATATCCATGTACATCTAGTGGTCGATCTTTTCTTGCGATTTCCTGAGTGTGAATCCGGTTGTGCATTTTGTAAGGATGTGATTGAGTGGCATCATGGCTATCACAAATAGAAATTGTGATAGTGCATCTCCTTGGAATATGCCACTTTGGATCTTTTCCCTTGCTGTTAGTTCCACTCTCCAGGTTTCCATGGTCTTCTCGATAAACTGTACGACTTGGTCGGGTATTTTATATATTTTGAGACAGTGTAGTATCTAGCTTTGGGGGCCCCATATCGCAAGCCTTTTTGTAGTCAATCCAGGCTATAGCTAGATTCCTCCGACTCGTTTTACTCTCGTTAAGGATGTGTTGATCTATATATAATAGTTCTCCTGTGCCTCTGGTTCTCTTGCGGCATCCTTTCTGTTTGTCGTGGAAAATTCCGCGGGTTATCAATGAGTAGTAGATATCCTCCCTAATTTGTGTCGTTAGTATTTTTCTCATCATCGGTAGGCACGTTATGGGTCTATAATTGCTTTGGGTGGTTCCTTTGAGGGGGTCTCTTTGGATCAGAATGGTCTTCCCTTTGGTCACCCTTTCGAGTATCTCAGTTTTTTGTAAGCATTTATTCATTTCATTAGCAAGTCTGTAGTAGATGGAGGCGAATTTTTAAAACCAATATCCCTGTATGCCGTCTAGGCCAGAAGTTTTCCAGTTTGATGTTTTTTTAAGTGTTGACTAGAGTACGTCGGCGTGTATGGTCACCTTAAGGCTTTCTTCAAGCGTTCGAAACTCTATTATTTTAAATAGGATTATTTACTTTCCCAATCTATTAGTAAACATAATTGTGCGAATGGAATGCCAACTCGTTTGCTACATTGTCACAGTCCAGTGAATTAACCATTTCACCATGCGGTCTCCTCCTTTATATAACTGCGTGAAAACAAGGTATTATTATCATTGAATAAGAATAATTAGCTGAAACCTTCACCTACCTAGGGAGCAGTGTCTCATCAACCGAGACAGACATCGACACGCGACTAGCTAAGGCATGGACAGCTATCGATAGCCTATCGGTCATATGGAAGTCAGACCTGATCGATAAAATAAAACGCAGTTTCTTCAAACCAGCAGTCGTGTCGATACTGCTATATGGAAGCACTACATGGACGCTAACTATACATTTGGAGAAAAAGCTTGACGGCAACTACACAAGAATGCTGCGAGTAATATTGAACAAGTCCTGGAGGCAACACCCAACAAAGCAGCAACAGTATGGCCACCTAGCACCCATCACGAAAACTATCCAAGTTAGACGAACCAGACATGCGGGACACTGCGGGAGAAGTAGGGACGAGCTCATAAGTGATGTACTCTTGTGGACCCTTTCACATGGACGTGTAAAAGCAGGAAGACCAGCACAAACCTATATACAGCAGCTCTGTGCTGATACGGGATGTAGCCCTGAGGACCTGCCGGAAGCAATGGACGATAGAGAGGGGTGGCAAGAGAGGGTCAGGGATATCCGTGCCGATAGCGTGACATGATTATGATGATGATTATCACTGCTTGAAAAAGAGAGACTTCGGCATTAAATTACCCGTATTGATATGCCGTAAAAGTAATAATATGCACTCAGTTGTATGGTTTCAAGTATTCCAATCTTATACAAAATAGGCAGTTTTATGGTTTCAAGTATTCCTATCTAATACAAATAATATGCATAAAGTCGCATGGTTTCAAGTATTCTATATGTTTACAGTTGTATTTATTCACTGAATTATTCTTTTATAACGGTAATAATTCATAAGCTTCGAGTCATTATTCATTCTATTACAAATAATTTATAGACAATTATATAATTTAACTTTGCTTACCTAATACTCTAATTTGCCATTGCTTTCAGGTCCACTCTGGCCTGAAGTGGTAGCACCTGATAGGGTCCCATCTGTAGCAGAAGGAATTTTGGTTTTGCGCGCAATTTAATTCAACGCATTATTTCACCCAATCAGGATGACTTATCCTATTCAGACCGGAATTTCTTTTCCGGGCGGTAGAAATTAGGTAAGCTGCCAAACACACGCTCTTTGGCTGAACAACGCCGTCCAGTGCAGACGTCTTCAATAGCAGCAGCAGCATGGACACATGAGGGAACCTATCAAATCTATGGATTCCTTGCGTCTATTTTCTCTTAGACCAAGGAATCCCAGTTGAATATGAATTAGATACATTCAATACGCCACACACAGGAACAACTTTGTATCACCCCCAAAATTGGCTATGTCGATGCGATGCCTAATCCCGCTCCCGGCACCTTGCTCTCATTTCATTAATGGACAACATTAATGGAGACACGCATGCCTCTCACCAAAACTACCAGACACACAAAACTCCCGGTGACTCCAAAGTTTATTTCTTCCAACAGCAAACAAGACTTTCGCTAAACTACGGTGAACACAATCCCTCGCACGTCCGACGATACACGCTGCTTTCTCAACTCTATCATATCTCCATTTCGTTTCTTTACATCTTTCCTTTTCCACGAGGCTTGCAGCACAAACACAAACTCAATATTCCATGCCGCCAATAAAACCCTTATATAAAAAAAAAATTTCGACTTCGACATCTTTGAAACTTCTCCTTTATATACCTAACAACAATTAGCGAGGGACCTTACAAACTTAGCCAGGACACAACTCAACGTAAACACACGCACACGCCCGTTACAACTTTTCCTCGCTAAAAATAAACACCATATCCCACGCTAAATATCTATTGGTCAAATAGAACTGTTTGACACTTAAAATGAGCGCAAACAAATGACTTATGCCACATTGAATTGTTAGAAATAGAACAGTTTCATTATTTAACTGTGTGTAAACAAATGACTGATATTTAATTGAATTGTAAGTCATACATAGCAATACTTGAAACCATTTAACTGTGTGCAAAGAAAAGAATAATTGTAAATAGAATTGTTCGTATAAGATAGAAATAAGTGAAGCCATTTAACTGTCTGGAAAAATGTGCAGAAATTTAAAAGTGTTATCAACAAAATGTGTTTAGAAATCATATATTTAATATATATGTATTAAAAGGATGTGGCATTAAATAATCTACAATGGTTGATATGCCATAAAACCCACGCAAACTAAATCATATATATTCAATTTATATGTATAAAAAGGATTTGCGATTAAATAACCTTCAAGGGTTGATATGCCATAAAACTAAAACCAAACCAAACTTCAGACTTCCTTTAAAATCTTTTTTAAGTTAACCGAGATCGAAGAAAAAGAAGTAACTGTGATATGACTCGAACCTACTCCATACTTTTTACCCCCCCCCCAACAAATACAAAACAGAAGCAAAATTAAAAAAAAACAACCTTTCTGCAAGAGATTCGGAGTAGAAGTCGTACTGAATACACTTCAAACAAACAGCGCTTTTGTATTGACCTACCTAAAAAAAAAAAAAAAATAAAAAATCCTTGAAAATAAGCATTAAAATGTTACCGTTCGGTACCACGCGTTCAGCCATGAAATAGAAATTTTATTTTATATAAAACTAGACAACTTTTTTTTATCCGTCCGTCCGTCCATCCTTCTACCATAAAACGCCAACGAAATTTCTTGTCTCTAGACAGGACGAAAGACTGATATCTATTTCACTTTACCCTTCTTTAATTTTTTTTTTTGTCTTTCCTTCTTTCCTGAGTGTAAGGTACGGGATGACTGGCAAAGTGTGAGAGACATGGGGCAGATACACGTCATAGATAGGATGTCACTTGTTCTATCATAAAAAAAAAAAAAACACAAAACAAACCAAGAATAAAACAATAACAAAACAACAAGAAAATCATCTCGTGTGTCTAGCCGAAGTGAATCTTTTTTTTTCTTGGTCACCTTTTTTTTTTTTTTAATTTGAATGATATCACGAGGCCTTGAACATTTAAGGCGATTTGTCAGAAACATGGTATGTTGTCTTAATGTTCGAGATCTGATCTCTGATTGCGAAGCCGACAAACATCTTCCTTTTCCGTCTCTTTTTCTTTCGAGATTAGATGGTTCTTTTACGAGTACAACAATATTTAAATGTTATGAGTCAGACAGTCAATATATATATATATATATATATATATATATTATTCGCTTCACTTACTTGCATGCTCGTATATTAGTTACCTATGGACTCCAAGGGTAATCGTCTAATCTAGTTAAAACTTGATGAAAGAATCCATATCTGCCTTCTTAACCAGGGGCAGATAAGCAGTGCAGGATCCGGCTAACATGGACAGATAATCATGAGATTATCGATCCTTTAGATATTTAAGATGAGTGTAAAATTTATTAATATACTGGAATTTATAAATATTGTTCTCGCAACTATGTATGATGCGTCTAACTGTTTAAAATGATTGCATACAATTATATATGGAAAACATCTTACTATTTTTGAGAAACCCGCATTGTTCATATAAATAGGAAAAGAAAATCTATCCCTAATTATCAAAAAAAGTTCTTTGTAATGCATCAGATTCTGCATTATGTTTGTAGTGGAAGGAAATTTCGTATTTTGGTTTGGCGCGCAATTTAATTCGACGCATAATTTCACCCAATCAGGATGACCTATCCTATCCACCCGGAATTTCTTTTCCGGGTAGCAGAAATTGGGTAAGCTGCCAAAACACAGTCTCTTTGGCTGAACAACACCGGCCAGTGCAGATGTCCCCCTGGCCAGCGTTGTTCAGCCAAAGTGCAGACGTCCCCCTAGCCGTTCTTCAATGGCAGCAGCAGTATGGACACATGAGGGAACCTATCTAATTTATGGATTCCTTGCACTCTATTTCGTTTAGACCAAGGAATCCCAGTTGAATATGAATTAGATACATTCAATACGCCATCACAGGAACAATTTTATGTCACCCCCAAATTTGGCTATGTCGATGCGATGCCTTATTCCGCTCTCGACACCTAGCTCTCAATTCACCTCTGGGTCACTTTAATGGAGACAACGCACGCCTCTCCCCAAATCACCAGACACACAAAAATTATGGCTAAATGTTAGTAACCTGTTCGTTTCACTGGTGAGAGGGGAGAGAAAAACACGGTGGCCCAATTCCAAGTCTCAATGCTGGAAGTCTTTCTTGCTTAGTGGCTGAAGTGCTGGACTGTTATCCAGTTGTAAGCGAGTTCAAACTCCAGTAACGCTATGACGTACACTTTCGGTTTATACACACACATTAAGATAAAGATACAAGGGAAAAAAGTTCTTACCTCGTTTAAAAACAGGACTGAATTCTGGATTCTTATTTTTAGTCTCCAGTGTCGAACAATTCCATCTGTGAGTTTTCATTTGGAATTGACATTCGTGTACAGCCACTTGTACTCCTTGAATTGCAGACGCAGTCACGTCCGGATAGATTTTGCACAGCTCGAGCTGAGCTGATGAGAGATACGGATAGTTCATGCAGACTGTGTTCGTATCCAAGTTTGGTAGGTCTGTGGCTAAATGCAGCCGTAGAATATCGTTGCTAAGATGACTGCACAGTCAAAAAGAAAAAAAAAAGAAGAAAAGATGAAATGGTTAGTTATGAAATAAAAAAGAATCGTTTCAGTGATTGATTAATATGAGAATTTCTGAATAAAAAAAAATGCAATAATCCCTGCTTATTTGCTGGAGATTGGTCACCAAAACCAAAGTAGATACTTAAGACGCAGTCTGATTTGATTTGGTTCATTTGTTTAACGGCATATCAACTCCTTATAACCTATCTTATGGCAAAATTTGATTAATTCCTAAACCTTTTGATTGTGATTATAACTATATTTTTAATGTTCCATTATTAAATTCTATTTGTCTATAATTATTTGTTTGCACACAGTGATAGGATTTCAAGTATTCTAATCTAATTCTAATAATTTTCACAAAATTGCTGGGTCAAATGTTTTTTGTCATACGAATAATTTGCGCTCCATCATGTTTTATATTATTTCAAACAATTTTAAGGCTTCTAGAAAAATTAGCACAGAAGGAGTACCAGACGAGACACGACTGGGTCGGCAAGGTGATCTCCTGGGAAATTTGCAGGAAATTTCAATTCGACCATACCAACAAATGGTATATGCACAACCCGACACCTGTCCTAGAAAATGTCTCGCATAAACTCTTATGGGACTTTAACATAAAAACGGATCACTTAATCCCAGCCAGAAGACAAGACCTCAACAAAAAAACGAGAATTTGCAAAATTGTCGACTTTGCTGTCCCGGCGGACCACAGAATAAATCTGAAGGAAAGTGAAAAGAAGGATAAGTACCTCAACCTTGCAAGAGGTAAAATAAAAAAGCTGTGGAACATGAAAGTAACGATTGTGCCAATTGGGATTGTTGCATTAGGCACATTAACTAAAGGATTATTAAAGGGCCTGGGGGACGGGTGGAGACTATCCAAACGACAGCATTGCTGAGGACGGCCAGAATACTGAGACGAGTGCTGGAGACTTGAGGAGACTTGCTCTCACTCAAATTCCAGTGAAAAACCATCAGCTAACACTGATGTGAAAAACTCTAAAGGAGTAAAAATAATGATAATAACAATAATAATAAACGAATGCAGTAGATTAGCGCAAAAAGAGTATTAGTCTAGGCACGTCTTGATGGGGATGGAGATTCACTGGGAATTATGTAAGAAATTGAAATTTGACCATGCGAACAAATGGTATATACACAACTTGGAATCCGTCCTGGAGAATGAGAAACACAAACTTATTTGGGATTTTGAGATACAAACGGGTCACCTAATATCAGCCAGACGACCAGACCTAGCGATAGACAAAAAAACAAAAAACAAAGAAAAAAGAAAAAAGAACAAATAAATAGATCAATAAAAACCTGTCAAATTGTGGATTTGCCGTTCTGGCTGACCTTAGGGCAAAAATGAAAGAAAGCGAAAAGAGAGATAAGTACCTAGACCTTGCTTGAGAACTGAAACAAAATCTATGGATAATGAAAGTGACGGTGATGTCGATTGTAATTAGTCCGCTCTGTACAGTCATTAATGGTTTGGTACAATGACTGGAGGATTGGGAAATAAGAGGACAAGTGGAGACTATCCAAACTACAGCATTGCTGAGATCGGCTAGAATACTAAGAAGAGTCCTGGAGACTTCAGGAAATTTGTTATCGCTCAGACTCTAGTAAAAAAACAATTACAAAAAACAATAGTTTAAACGAGAAAAAAGAAAAGAAAATCTTTTGTTTTTATGCTATTACGTTGTTTCAAGTATTCTTATCTAACACCAATAATCAGCACGCAATCATATGGTTTCAAATAACTAATAATAATTATAATTAGTGAACAATTATAGCTGCAAATAATTATTTTTCACAGGAATATTTTGCACGGTTATATGGAATTAAGTACTCCTATATACTAACTTTTCAACTTGAGCCATAAATGGGACCCTAACAGGTACTACCACTATGGATCAGAGTGGACCTGAAAGTAATTGCAACAAAGATTTGAATCCACAGTCCACAGTGTTTCAGAAGTGGAGCCTCACTACCAGATACAGTTTAGGGTCAACCTAGGATTCTTCTTTCTTTTTACTGGTGTCTGTATTTGGGTCTTTGATCTCTGCCGGGGATGCAATCGGTGTTTTCTCGTCCACAGGACTCCTGAGATAGACAGATAGATAGATAGATAGATAAATAGATCTGCTCACTCACGTGCGCGCACGTACACACACATAAAATTCAAAGCAACAAAGAAAAGAATGCAAATAAATATTGCCTTGCTATGTAAAGATACGTAGTCTATTTTGATACGTTTTACTGTTTATTTTTAAATTTCTCTGAATATTTGCTTTGAAAAATAAATACGTGAGTGATAAAAGAAAAAAGAAAAAAGGAACATTTAGAAGGTTTGTTATTCGATTGCCCTTTAATAATAAATTCACATTTTCGCTTCAGTCGGGCATAATTGAAGAAAGGGATCATGTTTTATTCTGTGTTATTTGATCTTGTCGAGACTCAAGATTTTCTTACTTTTTTAAATGGATTAATGACAATATAAAGACGATATCTAGTGCGTATTTTTGGCACACGTACACACATACACTCACACACACGCACGCAGAGAGAGAGAGAGAGAGAGAGAGAGAGAGAGAGAGGGGGGAGAGAGAGAGAAAGAGAGAGGGAAATTATTTGGTTTCTTTGTTTTCCTGGCATATAAGTAAAAGTAAAAGTTGGCGACCTTAGTCGAGAGTGACCCGACCCCCGCCAATTTCAATAGCTATTATACCAAGATGTAGAGGAGGGCACTACTCCTTCCCTGGATTGCTCCACTTTACCCTTGATGCTTACCTTATAATACTGAGTGTTAAGTAAGGCAGCATCAAGTACCATTTTTTGATCTTTTTTTGACTCGTCCTAGGTATTCTTTGGGGGATTATTTCATGCCAAAGACATTTATAAGAAGAACAGTGAGTAAATTTTGCGACTGTAGTCGAGGGTGACCCGAAAGCTCCCTTTTCAAAGCTACTACACCGAGGTGTAGTGGAGGGCGTAACTCCTTTCCCTGGATTGCTTCACTTTACTCTTGATACGTACCTTATAATGCTGAGTGCTAAGCAAGGAAGTATCAAGGATCATTTTTTGAGTCTTTGGTATGACGACCTGGGATTGAACCCCGATCTCTCGGGCCATTGGCAAACACTCTACCCACTACATCAATGGGTTGTGATACTATTTAACCGATAGCTCGAGAGATAAGCGAGTTCATGCGTTTTCCAAGGGTATTAGTCCGAAAGGTGCCCGTGGTGTAATGGTTATCGTCGTAGGAAATGGACACGGCGATACGAGTTCAAATCCTGGACGAGACTGATAGCATTTCACATAGCACTAATACTCTTGGGAAAGGTATGAATCCAATTATTCTCCCTCCAGCTATGGGTAAATAGTAGGGCAGACTGTTTTCTTCAACCTTGGTGATGCAAGTAATCTAGGAAAAGGAAAACTCTTACTTCAAACCTGTTAAACTCCTGCCCGAGCGGAGGGGTTGGTAAATATGATTAGTTCGAAAATAAACGTAATAGCGCGACTGGATTTCGAACTTGCTTACTATAGCAGTCAGTGTCAAGTTAAAACATTCGAAACCCCAACAAGATAATATATATATATATGTGTGTGTGTGTGTGTGTATAGAAGTGGATAAACTAAACACTTTTCCACGTCTCTTTATCATCTTGTCAGATTTACTAGTAGAGTCATACCAAAGAATCTTGCCCAGTGTAGAATACACTGACTGCACCTCTGCAGAGGGGTAAGACCCACCCTAACGAGTGTCCTGCATATGACACTAAACAATCTGATGGTGAGGTTCCAGCAGTGCTGGAGCTTTGGGGAACGCGGAGTACCCCTTCATTGCAATCGCTCGGAGTGGCAGCACCTGATAGGGCCCTATCAATGGGTTAAATAGAACTAACAACACACTTATGCTAAAATAAATTGTTTGAGTAAACTGAATAGCTTGAAATAGAAATGTTTTTGACAATTAAACCGTACTTACATTTAAACTGCGTGCTTATGCTTAACTGAATTATTTGAAATAGAACTGTTTTTCGACATTAAAACTGTATTTACACTTAACTGAATTGTTACATATAACTGCTTGAATAGTTTGAAATGGAAATGTTTTGACAATTAAACTGTGTACTTATGCTAAACTGAATTATTTTAAATAGAACAGATTATTTACATAAAATGGATTTGGCGTTAAATAACCTACAAAGGTTGATATGCTATAAAACCCAACAAACCAGACCAAACCAAAGACTCCAAAAATGGTACTTGATGCCTCCTTGCTTAACACTCAGCATTATAAGGTGCTGATCAAGGGTAAAGGAGAGAAATCTAGGGAAATGAGTCGCACCCTCCCCTACACTTCGGTGTAGTAGCTATCGAAAAGGGAGCCTTCGAGTCACCCTCGACTACGGTCGCCAACTTTACTTTTACCATCTATCTATCTCTCTATCTGTCTGTCCGTCTTGGTAGCGTTTTTTCTTTTGAACGTCGTTTTTTAATTAAAGCAAACACTTTGTTGCGGCGGATTCCATAATTGTTCCGCTCAAGTCTCCGTGTGAGTCGATTGACTTCTGGATAGAATGAATATTCCCCTCCCAATACTTTCAGCCTCAGCTAGAGTCATCTTCAGGAGAGCAAACACAAAATCACAAACCCAATGACGAGTCGTGTGCATTTATTTAAGGGGTAGAAGGAAGAACAAGTAGGGGGAAGAATTTACGAAAGAGAACTTTACAAGGGGTAAGAGAGAGAATAGGCAGGAAAAATGTTAAAGGCATTTCACAATGTGACTGCTACATTTAAAATTGATCTTCTTTAAAGATTAGGAGTTTTTGCTCGTTTTTATCTTGGTCTAGTATAAAAATGTAAACAAACGGCTGCTGCTATTGCTACATAAATACCTTAACAATTCCCTTAGCCAAACGTGGTACGCTTGTTGGCCGAGCGGTCTGAGACTTAGTAAAGTTGGATGGGTTTCGATCCCGGCTTCGAGCGTCCTACGTGTCTAGCCACACTGAAGAATTCTGATAGAACGAAACAGTCTGTCTGTGGATGACTTGTGGTGGGAATAATTTAGAGAGCAATCTACTGAAATAACCAAATTACATACTCCCCCCACACAAAACATTACAATCGCGCAAAAGAAATGGAATAGACTATATATATATGTGTGTGCGTGTTTCTTTGCGTGTCTGTTACTACAGTTCTGAGTAGACGTTTTTGTATTTGCATCGACGTGTGTATGTGATAGTGTGCATGTTTTATATGAATGTGCATATGCATGTGTGCGTTTGTGTTTTTTATGTGAACATATCTATGCAGGTGTGTGTATATGTATATTTGTGCATGTTTGTGTGTACGTATGTGCCAATAAGTAAAGGTGCATTTATATGCGTATGACTATATAAGTTTGCTTTTGTCTGAGTATGAGTGTGTGCATGTATGTGTGTGTGTATGTGCGTGCTTCTGCATGTGTGTCTATGTGTATGTATGTTTTTCGTGTGTGTTCTTGTATGCCTCCATTTTAATGTGTGCCAGAGCGTTTGCATGTGTCTAAGTAAGAGTGTATATTTACATATGCATGTGGAGGTGCCCGTGGTGTAATTGTTATCGTCGCAGGAATTGGACACGGCGACACGAGTTCAAATCCTGGACTGATTGCAATTCACATAGCACTAATACCCTTGGGAAAGGTATGAATCCAATTATTTTCCCTCCAGTTATGGGTAAATAGTAGGGCAGACTAGGTTCTTCCGCCTTGGGGAGGCAACTAGTCTAGGAGAAGGAAAACTCTGAATTCAAACCTATTAAACTCCGCTTAAAAAATTGATCTTGTGTTATATCCTGCCCGAGCGGAGGGGTTGGGTAAATATGATATTTACATATGCATGTGGGTATGAAAATGGATATATTTGGATGTGACACAAGGTTCAATTTTTAACCGGAGTTTAACAGGTTTGAATTCAGTGTTTTCCTTTTCCTAGATCAGTTGTCCTACCAAGTTTAAGAGCCCAGTCTGCTCCATTTGCATTATAGCAGGAGGGATTCGTATATTTCTCAAAGGTATTAGCACAGTTTGAAAACAACCAGCTACGTTGAGGATTTGAACTCGGTTCACAGTATTCATTTTTTATGTGGATAACCGTAACACCATGGCCACCTCTATAAAGATTAAGGGAATGTTAGAACTTTCTCCTTCGGCTCTAAGCTCTTTCGATTACAATATTCACA